>CM050433.1:6848861-7456361 GCA_027564155.1 Gymnocypris eckloni scoliostomus | reverse complement strand
ACGGGAATGGCAATGGCACGATCGGTAATGGAGGCAGAGGCGAGGGTAGGATACGAGGTCACAGAGAGGGAGAAGGAGGGAATGGAGAGAGGAGGAGACACCGGCCACGGGTTAAAGCCCAGTCCACACTGGATGGAGAAGAATGCAGGGAGAATGGTGAAAAACACAGGTACATTCTTAGACTGCATGTTGGCTCCAAATACTATTTGGACACTTAAAGAGATAGTCCACCCAAAAATACTAATTCTGGCATCATGTACTCACCCTGATGTCGTTTAAAACCTGCATGCATTTTTTCTTGTGCAAAACACAAAGATATTTTGAAGAATTGTATTATTCTTATTCTTATCCTATTGACTTACATTGTATTTCTTGTCCATACTGTTTAATGGAAGTCAATGGAGAGAAGAGAATAAATAACGAATAATTGTTTTGGACTATTCCATTTAAGCCATACCTCGAAACTGCATTTAGATAACACAATATTAAACCAAGAGGTCTTCGAGAGCTTTTTTTTGTGAAGGCTCTGCTACACCGAGTGTTTCTGTTGCACAGAACGGAACTGTTGCAACTTGCACAAAATGAAAACCAAGCTACACTAGCGGCGCACCAGCTTAAAATGCCGTGCTTATCAGAGACACGGAGGCTACTACACACACTAGATTAACTATGACAGAAGAACCAAACAGCGGTCCTTTATTTCCACCAGAGAATGTCTGAAGTCGATAGTGTGGGACCATTTTGGGTACACCAAGAGTGAGCAGGATGTCATTTACATATTGCCGTAAAAATAGCTGTTAAAGAGTGTACATAAGGGATAATGCATGGCTAGCCAACCTGTTCTCATTGTGAAATAAACAATTTTAATACACGAAATGAAGGCAAGAACCACCTGATGCCAAGTTCGTTAGCTCTAGCATTCTGCCCGCTTCAGACAGAGATGAGAGAGAGAGAGAGAGAGAGAGAGAGAGAGAGAGAGAGAGAGAGAGAGAGAGAGACAGTTGCGTGTGTGAATTAATCTAACTGCATCTGCGAGTCACTACAAACAATGAAGATTTGAGTTTAGTTATTTAAACAGTCATTTTACCCCCTCTTTGCTGATTAATATAATGTAGCGATCCAGTATCTAAGCTATTTTATTAATGAAAGTCTGGGCAGCATTGACAAGTTTCTATTCTCCTAAATGCTCGTGTGGGCAGCTCAATCTCAATCTCACAAACCAAAATAATAGACATGATTTTCTCAGGCCATATGTAAAATCAGATTAATAAAGATTATTAAAATGAATACGTATGGATGACAGTTGATTACAATAATAGTTAGTTTATTCCCCTCATTAGTAACAGTTGGATAAATAAAGTTAATAAGTTAGTCTTATATTAATAATACTTAATTAACATTGTGATTTATCATCCATGTTATAGTATTATTCATAAGTCAATTTTTTTCACCATATTTCCAAGTTCTGTACCTCAGGTCCAAAAAAAATGTAGAAAGAATATACAAAATGAAAAAACCAAATGCATTTGTGATCTATTTCCATTTGTTATATTCAAAAGGGAAATATATGGATGTTTACAGAGCAGAGGTCACCTTTTTTTTTTTTTATAATTCAACTTTTTTTATTGTTCAACAATCAAAACTATATACATCATCACAGTATTCAATGTTGAGGTCACCTTTTTTAATTCCAGAAGGAGAGATGGCCTTTTTTTTCTTTAGTATTATTATTTTGTTCTGTATTATTGGTTTACCGTGTTATTTATGTTTAAAAAAAACAGCAATAAATAACACTTTAATATCTAAAGAGTGTCTATGTGAGATTTTATGTTGTGAAGTGAAAAAATGCATAATAATCGTAATAATCGTGAAACCGTGATTATTCCTCAGACTATAATCGTATTAACAAAATCTATAATCGTTGCATCCCTAGTTCACACAGGTGTAACAGAGTAAACAGTATAGTTTGTCATCTGTTTGATAACCTCAAAGTGTCCAAATACATTTTTCTTCATTTTAAACAGTATGTCTGTCGTTTTAGAATGAAAAATATATCAAACATCTTTTAATGTGTTGCTTGAAAAGTCTGTTTTTATTTAATATATGGGACATTGCTTTGATGTTTTGTTTTTATAATGCAATTTATAATTTTGTTTTATGTGAGACATTTTGAAGTCACATACATCCGGAATATACTGACATTGAGTGCATGATCAGACGTGGCATTTTTTTCCTATAATTTCGTTGTTGCTTTGATCTGCATGTACTTCACAAAGCATTAGGCAGCACTTTGAGAAATATTGTGTATGTATTTTGTGTATTTATATATATTCATTCAGATGAATAGGTTTTTATATTACAGGGGCAGACCTACAGGAACAGACAGCCTAGCCACCAGCCCTCTCCAGTCTCCAACTGAAGAGAAGCCAGAGGACAAAGATAATCTAAAAAACAGTACCAGAGTGGGTCCAACTGGAGTCAACATCCCTGTCACCATAACTGCCCCCCCAGGAGAGACTACAGTCATTCCCAGTAAGTATTCTCTCATCTCTTGCTTGAATAATTTGAGCGCATTGTGCCAAAAATAAAAAATCTATTGAATAATTGACGAGTGATTTAAAATAATGAATCATATATAGGGCCAGTTTTACTAACGATGCACAGTGACGAATTAGTGCCGAAAGGGCATGGACACAGTTACTTTTGCGCCTGAACTTATTGAATATGCATTTGTAGGAGTTTCCCTTTCAGACGCAAAAGTTATGGGAGGAGAGTATTCAAATGAATCACACAACAAGTTTTACCAACGCTTGCGCTTGTCAAATTACTGGCATTTGCGCCATTAATTAATGCCCCAAAAAGTATGTCTTAAACTATTTTTGCACTTGAAATGGCTGCAATTATTGTTGGTAGGAGGAGGCACTGAAGAGAACAGAGAGCGCCTGATAGAAGGAAGACATTTTTTTCACACACATTATTTTGAATGCCAGAAGAACACATTTCATATGCATATCATTTCATTTGTCAAGCCATGTTATTTTTCATTTGCTTCAGGAAATAAAAGACTACTTGGAACCCTCAACTAAGAGTCACGCAATACCAGCTCTATCACAGTTTTTGGTTTCCGGTTCTTTTCAACGTACTGTGGCTACTTTATTTCTATATTCTTTATTTGCGATTAGGCAAATTTGCGCTGCACTTGCTTTATTGCGTTGGCCGATATGTAAACGAGATGTTACGTCTGTGTTCTTTAATTTGCGCATTGTTAGTAAATCACGCAGAAATTTCCACGCCCATCTCTGCTTTATTGGAATTGCGCTCTTGTGCTAATTTGCCCTGTTTAGTAAAACTGGCCCATAGTCTATTTTGAATATATATTTTTTACTGTAAAGGTGTTCCATGCAACCGTAATGCAAATAAGTAAATAAAATAATTGAAACAGCAGCTTAGGCATTATGCTAAATTACTCCTTGTATGTTCCATATTGAAAAAAGTGTTTTGAGTGACATGAGGGTTAAATACACAATGACAGAATATTCATTTTTGGTTGCATTATCCCTTTAAGTATTATCTACTAACTACATAATAATTTTTGAAAAAGCAGCACCGCTTAAAATAAGGCAGCATTGAATGTTTATTTGGCACGTGTGACGTTCTCTCCTCATCTTTGCTCTAATGATCATCTGTTTGACAGTGAACGACATTGATGGTGACAGTCTACTGCTGAACGAGGAAAAGAAGGATCTTGATGAGCTAAATCAGAATGCACCCAAACACATTCTGCCATACAGCTCCATGTTTGTGTTCGGTCCAACTAACCCGTGAGTTAAACCCCAACCACTATGTTCCAGAAAACTCTTGAGGAGAGATTTTATATGTGTATCACATTTATTGTTTGCCTCAGTTTGTTCAGAATTAGCATTTAGTTGTATGGTACCTGCTAAACATTGTGAATAAGTGTTGTGTTTCGATGGTGTCTCCACAGAGTGAGACGGCTGTGTCATTATGTGGTGAATCTACGGTATTTTGAGATGTGTATTCTCACAGTCATCACCATGAGCAGCATCGCCCTGGCTGCTGAAGACCCTGTGCAGGCCAATGCCCCGCGCAATGATGTAAGACACACAGACTTACCTGGAAAATTTCAAATCTTTCAATTACAAGTAAGAAAAAGCCTATATATAAGTTTTATTTTTAGGTAAGTTATAACATTTTTGTCTTTTCATATAATTTTTACAAAATGATTTCCATTTATTCAATGTATCTATAAAATCCAGCAAGCGCTGACCTCGTTGTCACTGCCATTCACTGTAAGCTGGGGTTATGAAATCAGTGGTGTTTACATAACTCAAGAACAGTCCTGTAGGGCAGTATGGCAGCCCTTGTCTGAACTGTCACACTGAGGGTTGTCACTAGCCCCATTGACTGGCTTTTGCACCATATTTGTATTTCGGGACAGTCCGTGAGCCCGTTAAGTGCCCAGCGCCACCGCATTGTGCCACCACAACATTGCTCTCTGAATTACATGCGAACATGTCTGCAAGAATCCCATAGTCCTCTGTCTTTTCCTTTTCCAATTGATTCACTGCGTCTGATCGGCTTGTCCAATGAATCACTGCTTCTACCCAATGTGTCCCAGCTCCTCATGTGGGAGGAATGAAAGGGAGAAAAAAAACTTGAGTATTTATTTGAAACATCTATTTTTGTCTCTCAAAAATACAATGTGCATCATGTATATTCGGTTTTGGAGATTATAGAATTACTTGCTGAATAATAGCTGCAATGAGGCCAAACACTATGGTTTATGCTGAGATTTGGATATTATTTATGGCATCATCCACTTTCTTTTGATCAGACGGGTTGTGGGACTGCAGAAATACCAAAAAATAACTGTATATTTCTTGTGGTTGCCTCAGGTGCTGAAATACCTGGATTATGTGTTCACTGGCGTGTTCACGTTTGAGATGGTTATAAAGGTAAATAAAACTACCTTTCATTTATTTTTAGAACTGTGCAATATTAAATAATTTGGATTTTAATTTTCAATCAATTTATTATATTTAAAAACCTGAACTTAAACTTGAACTTGAAAACATTGTGCTGCTTAATGTTTTTGTTGATACTGATTCGCATTTTCCAGGATTCATTATTGATTAGAAAGTACAAAAGAACACCATATTTTAAAATATAACCTTTTGTAACATTATTAATGTTACTTTTGATCAATTTAATGCATCCTTGCTTAATGGAGTTAATACATGTTTGTTTACCACTTTTATCATCTCCCATCTAGATGATCGATCTAGGGCTGCTGTTGCATCCTGGGTCTTACTTCAGGGACCCGTGGAACATACTGGACTTCATCGTAGTCACCGGTGCTCTGGTGGCCTTCGCCTGTTCGTGAGTGGCTTTTTTTGTAATTCTGTCAGAGTGAAGCAGACAGAGCGGTCAGAAGAGCAGACTGTCAGTTCAAATCCAGCAAGAGAGCATTCAGTCGAAAATGACAGATACAGGATGTGACTGTCTGCTGTTTAGTACCTGGTGTGAGATGGAGCTCTGTGATGAGGGGAAGTGTGGCGGCATCTGTGTGTAGTTTGGTCTTCGGAACTGAACAGTTTAACGCGCATCTGTTTTTTTAAGCTCATAATAGGATTGTTTATAGCGCACACCTGTGCTAATGATTCGGGTTTAGTATTTCCCACCGGAGCTGAGCTAGACAGTTCCCAGCAGTTTGCTTTTAATTCTTATTGTTCCTGATCCACCCATGATAATTAGTAATGATTTCCTAAATGTGCTGTTACTCTTCTAGTTGAATTCACTCATGATTTTCAACTGATGGGTGATAAAACAGCAATAGAATCCACTCACATATACATAAAATAGACTCACATTAAAGGAATTTTTCATTAAAAAAGAAAATTTGCTGAAACTTTACTCACTCTCAAGATGTAGATGAGCTTGTTTCTTCATCATAACAGATTTGGAGAAATGTACATTACATCACTTGCTCACCAATGGATCCTCTGCAGTGGGTGAATGGGTGCCGTCAGAATGAGAGTCCAAACAGCTGATAAAACATCACAATAATCCACAAGTAATCCACATGGCATCAATTAATGCCTCAAGAAGTGAATAAAACATCTATCAAGACGCATCTAACTTGAAACCATTCTTTCCAGTTACAATTTGAGTCATCTGTCCATAATATTGCATTCTCCAATGGAAAAGGTCGTTTTGTCTGAATCAGGAGAGAAATAAGCACAGACTAAGAAGTTTACAAAGGCAAACAACAGTTTACAACAGTTCAAAAAATATGTCTGAAATCCTTTCACATGGATTTTGATGTGAAAAGACAACAGGGGGATGGAACTTTTCACTGAAGGAAGCATTATTATGGATTATGTACTGGTAGTTTGGCCAGAAGCCAAATTATTGTGATGTTTTTATCAGCTGTTTGGACTTTCATTCTGACAGCACCCATTCACAGAGGATCCATTGGCGAACAAGTGATTTACCCAAATCTGTTCTGAAGAAGAAACACACTCTACATCTTGGATGGTCTGAGTGTGAGTACATTTTCAGCAAAGTTACATTTTTGGGTGAACGGTTCCTTTAAAGTAGGGACTTGAGCCATATCGAGAGACCAGAATATTTTAGAGTCTTGGGTGCTTGAGCCACAAAGTAAATTCCTTCATAGCAATGTCCTTGCAACCACCCACAACAGTAATGTATTTTACAAAGCCCAGAGAATACAATTTCCTTTGCAAGGCAAACATAAATGCACATGCTCGGTTTGATGGCGCGTGTGTGATTTGTGTAATAAATGCAATGTCTAGTTTGAGTGTTTGAGTGTTTGAATGTTTAGTTTTCTTGGTACTCAAAGCGCTTTACATAGAAGTGGGGGGGGGGGGGAAAATCTCACCACGAATGTGCAACATCCACCTGGATGGTGCGACGCCAGCCATATTGCGCCAGAACGCCCACCACACACCAGCTTATTGCTGGAGAGGAGATAGAGTGATGAAGCCAATCAGTGTATGGGGATTATTAGGAAGCCATGATGGCCAGAGGCCAATGGGGATATTTGGCCAGGATGCCGGTGTTACACCCCTACTCTTTTTCGAAAGTTGTCATGTGCAGATGCTCAGCTGTCTCACTCCACATCTACAGTTGACAGAAGGACCCTGGGGTGCTTGAAAATAGCTGAAAAAGAGGTGATAGAAAACTGCTCAGCTTTTGAGACCAGCCATTCTGTGTGAGTTTGCAGCTGTATTATTCAGTAGCGTAGAAATCGTCCATCAGCTCCGGTTGGCATCTGTGCTCCCGACGGTGACACTACAGCATATCTTGGCATTTGTTCAGCTACAGACACTTTTTACTCTTTGTTTCAATATTATATATGCAGTGTTGTATATTGATTATAAATGTATCTCATTGTGTTCTGCTCTTTCTGATTCTCTTGTGTGTGTCTCTCTTTAACTGTGCTGCAATCTTCTTCTTTCTCCTGTGCTCTTCTTCAATGATTGATAGCAAGCTTGTGTCCTGTGGGCTTTAATGTTTCTCATTTAGTTTTTTCTTTCTCTATCATCTTTCTTTTCTTTCTCTCTCTCTCACACTTTCTTTATCTGCCCTGTCCTTTCCTCTCGCTTGCGTTGCTTTCAGGAGCTTCATGGGGTATGCATTTGTTATTACTTGCTTCCCTTGTATCTGCCTGAGTATGAGTGTGTGTTTGTGTGGATAAGGAATCGCTCGACCAGTGCAATGCATTTGTAAGATTTGTGAGACTGCACTTCTGTGGACCACGATTGGGCATGAATTCTTTAACTCAATACACTTCAGCAAGTAAATAAACTACTTGCCAATTGTTCATTATTTAATCTGTATTCATAAAGAAGCCCAACACAATGTATATTTCAAATTAGATTTCTAAGAAAGACAGAATGACACTTACAGCTGAAAGATAAAAGACATACCAACTGTCTACTAAGGAGAATATATTTATGACATATACACCTTTTATTTGAACATTTTTAAGAATAAAATATATTTTGCTTGCTGTACACAACCAGCATCTATCACAAGGACTTGCATGAACCTTCACGCATGTACTTTCTTATAGTGTTTGTGTGAGACGTTTGCCAGTCTGTAACCTTTTCAATTTTGTGATTTTTATCACAGTTCCATGTTGACGTTTCTATATTTACTGCTCAATGTGATTTATATTGCAGAGATGTTACAAACACACAGTAATTAATAATCCCTCACTGCATCATGTTAGTTATTGTAATGTTTTATTGTGCGCTGGAGTTGCTTTGATGGTTTTTAATCTTTCTTTGCTGTCCGTCCTTCCACAGTGTTTCCACTCAGTGACAGCTCTCTTCTGTTCTGATCTCATTTATTCTGCATTTACTGCTTATTCTATGTCTGTGACGCGGCTTATTATGTGTGTGTTTCTATGTTTTGTTTTGTGCATGGTTTTTCATCGGTTTCCTTCGCCAGATCGCAGCAAAGCGTGACCAGGTGGGGACAGTCTATATATCTATAAAAACATAAACTTTACCCCCCCAACCTCCCCATGGACCACTCCAAACTCACAACCTTTCAGCTCTTCAACTCATTCAGTCTTCATAGAAGAGGATGGACCTACTTTTACCCAATGACTTGACCTTTGCAAGGGCTTATAGAAACTACTACTCCTACTGTTTCCAGAGGACAGCCACCCTTTATGCTAACAGTCAAACAAAAGCTGAATTGCTATTGATAAACGCTATTAAATTATATTCATTGATAAAAAACTGCATATCTAGATGATAGATAGATAGATAGATAGATAGATAGATAGATAGATAGATAGATAGATAGATAGATATATAGATAGATAGATAGATAGATAGATTGATATAATCTAATAATTCATGTTTATTTGAATAGCACTTTTCCCAAAATACATTATAGCAAAGTAGCTTCTCAGAACATGAACGTTCTATTGTGAATCTTGTGTTATTTAAAAAATATATATTTTAGGCTTAAACTTGAGTCAGACATGTGCTTGGCCCTTGTATTAGGGTGCATCAGGTGGCTTATCGTGTTACAAACATTAGGCACAGCCTCTTCAGCACTGGACCTGTGTTATGGGTGCTTGGAGACAGACGGTCCTCTGAAATCTTTGGGAGTATAGTTGAGTGTCTCATTGGTCAGAGGTCCACATGCACCCCTGGGTTGTGATGTGAGACTGACAGACATTGCATGGACATTGCATGCCAGTGTGATAGAGTCCCAACTCCTCATAGGAGAGAAAAAGTAAACAGACAAATCACAGAGCTACGCTGTGACTCCCTAAACCTGGCATTTTCTTTAGTTTCAGGACGTACACTCACTCATGCTTATTTGCTATGCCGAGCATTTGAAGTTTTGTATTTTAAATTATGAATGATTTTAAGACACAGACACACAGAAAAGCTTATCCTAGTGAAGCTTGTCTATTTCAGCTGTCAAGGAAATATCTCACCGGTCAGAAAGAAGCACTTTTTTTGGATTAAACAAGGTTGAAACGGAGGTCGTTCTTGTTCATACATGTCTGCTAAAGTAAAAGAGTTTTAAAATAGCCTTTTCTTATCTTTTCAGATGAGTTCCATTCTGTTGAAATGTCATTCATCGTGAACCTGCCTTACAGAATCTGTAACATTCAGAAAACTAATCATTCAGTGTGTCATTGATGTTGACTGTCTTCAGTGACTTAATCCGATTTATTTTATTTTCAGTTAACCTAAGGCAGGCATCACTGTTATGAACGTTTATACTTTAGGTTAGGGATTTCAACTACAAAAAAATATTAAACTTAATTGTTGGTTTGCAATTATTGACCTCGCCTGATTGATTAAAAAACAAGTGAAACATGTCTTAGACTTGCAGAAAACCAGACCGCAACACCCTGGCAACCACCACCAACACCCTAGCAACATGGTGACGAGCAACAATTGTAAAAATTGCCTTTTTTAGCTTCCCAACATCAGACCACCAACAGTGGTTTTTACAAAGAGACCATCCCTGCTGAATGGATTGTTTCTTTGAATCTTTTTCTGGTGAATGATTGTTATTTTACAGAAATATTACATTTTAAATGAAATTTATCCTCAGTCTCAGAGGTAGGTTTGTTTCTGTAGAATAACCTCCCCTTGAAGGCATGCTTTTTACTAACAAAATAACCTCTAGCTAATGTAATTCTGAATTACATGATGGGCTGGAGGAAGTGATTCGCTCATTATAATGTAATTGAATTGAATTCAGACTTTGTGCATGTGCTGGCAGATTACATCAAAACGTATCAAGTGTCTGTTAAAATGTGTGATCGTAGGCGTGTTCGAAATGTCTCTGAGTCATTGCTTTTTCCTTACAGAGGAACTAAAGGCAAGGACATCAACACCATTAAATCCCTAAGGGTCCTTCGAGTCCTGAGGCCATTGAAGACTATTAAACGTTTGCCTAAACTCAAGGTAATTTCCTACTTGTCTGGTGTTTCCCTGACTGACAGTGTTTCCCTGGGTACATTATGTGTGTTACTGTGCTTGTTTGCGTGGACGTTTTGCAGGCAGGGCTGATGCCCCTTGTGTAGACCTCCACATTAACATCCTTGCTGCATCTTTCTCTCTAATCAAATCACACACTTAGGCACACAAACAAATCGTTTTAGAGACACTTGGTGTTATCTCATTAGATGGCTAAATTATACATTTAAACTTACATTTCATACCATTATTTATTCATTTGGCTGAAGATTCGTCACCAGTGGCATTAGAGCAAATAATAGACAAAAAATACAATTGCTGTTTAGTTTAGTTGCAATACTAATGTACATATAAATCCTCCCAGGGCCACTGAGACATTTATCCCGCCTACGAAGATCTTATTAGCATTAATGGCGAAAAAATATATGCTACTCAGTGCTAATAATGATGCCCTGAGGACATTAAATGAGCAGAAATGACAGAAAAATGTGAAGATTTACACCCACTCCCATTTTATCCTCAGCCTAAGTGCAGTCATGTAGAGCGAGAGGAGCACTAATCAATTAAGACTTTGCCACAGCCTACAATTAGTGAAGTTGTGTGCATTCACGAGGGTCTGGTGACATTAACACAAAATTACACGTTCTTCACAGATGGATTTAACGAAGGTGTGCATTACTGTCTGCGTGTGGCAGCAAGGCCGTCCCCTCCAGAAGATGTTTGCAGGAGATCTGATTTGTGCTGTTTGTGTGTCCCCAGGCCGTGTTTGACTGCGTGGTGAACTCTCTAAAGAATGTGCTCAACATCCTCATCGTTTACATCCTCTTCATGCTTATCTTCGCGGTTATTGCTGTGCAGCTTTTCAAGGGAAAGTTTTTTCACTGCACCGATGAGTCCAAAGCCCTGGAGAAGGACTGCAGGTACAGCTGTGCTCTAGCTCGACTGTCTGGATATATTCTGCATGATGGATGGATGGAGGGAGGGAAGAAGGGAAGACAATTAATGAATGGAGAGAAAAGGAAAGGAAATGACAAGTGAAGAAATGGAAGTGTGGCAGGAAGGCGGAGAGAACAAAAAGACTAAAGAATAAAATGAAAGGAAGAGTGAAGGAATGGTAGAAATGAAAGATGATAGAAAGGAGAGCAAAGAAAGAAGGAAAGGCAGGAGAAAGAGGACAGAAGGAAGTATGGAAGGAAGAAAGATGGCATCCAAGCAGGAAGAAAAAGGAAGTAAATAGTAAATAGACAAAGTTGGATTTTGATGTGTCTGTACTCAGGGGTCAGTTCCTGGTATACGGCAGTGATGGACTGGCCATGACACAGCCGCGCGAGTGGAAGAAGCATGATTTCCATTATGACAACGTCCTCTGGGCCTTTCTGACACTGTTCACTGTCTCTACAGGAGAGGGCTGGCCAACGTGAGTCCACACAGAGACACTCAATGCTGGTTTTCTTACTCTGATCTCTTCCTCCTTTTACTCTGTCTGTTCTGATTAAGTTTCTCTTCTTGCTCAACTCTCTCTGGTGTAATCCGTGTTCCTCTCCACTCGCTTTATACATTTGAACCATGTTTTCATAGAAAAAAACATCCTTGGTTAATAAAAAAACTGCATTTTCAAAAAAAAATGTTTTCACATTTAACTTAAATCCCTCTTTATCATTCAGTCTGGTGCTCTGTGATATCTATGCATTCATACTTGAGTTTTTTATGGACACGGATGTAATCTTAACTATTGCATATAAACACTTTTTCCCTCTCTGCGGTTTTAAGATGATGCTTTTGGTCTGTTCTACTTTATGAAAATGTTTTAAATTTGTATTCCAACATTTTTTATAAAACATATTTTTCTGAAAAAATATATAAAATATACATAAATATACACAGTACACATATTATCCAAAAACGTTTATTTTGGATGTGATTAATCGTTTGACAGCACTACAATTATTACATAATTAGTTAAAGGAGAAACATCAGAGGGAAATCAAAATGGGCAATTCTTATTTTTATGGAATGTTAAAGTGTTTATTCTATACGAATGACCCTTATTTTATCTTTTTTCATTACTTATTTATAATTATTTAATCAAAAATCACTGATTGAATGACAAAAATCAGTGTGCCCTATGTTTTTTGTTATTTTTGTCAGAGAAACAATTTCACTCCGATATATATCACAAAAGAGGAGAAAAGATGATCTCAATTTACATTTCATCACTACTTTTAAACAAGAATATAATATTTCTAAATTGTTTTATTATACATTTTTTAGTAGTAATAGTATTTTAAAATATACTTTCATTAAATTTGTAGTTTATGGGAAACATGTTAGTTTAGTAGTTTTGGATGTAACTTCACACCTTATTATGCTTAAAATGGATTCTAAAGCTCTGTTCACTGTAGTGGACACATGATCATCTTACCAATCATCTTACTGACATTCTCATTTTGGTTCTCTAGAGTGCTGAAACACTCTGTTGATGCCACGTATGAAGACCAAGGTCCCAGTCCGGGTTACCGCATGGAAACCTCCATCTTCTACGTGGTCTACTTCATCGTCTTCCCCTTCTTCTTTGTCAACATCTTTGTGGCTTTGATCATCATCACGTTCCAGGAGCAGGGAGATAAAGCCATGGCAGAGTGCATCTTGGAAAAGAACGAGGTAGGACAGGACAGTTGGAGGCTTACATAGTCAGTTATAATCAGCCGTGAGCGGACGAGTAGATGGGGTGACGGCAAACTGTAGGCACCATTCACTGTTGCTTAAAATTTAGTTCTATGTCTATGCAAATTCAAGGTCAAAGTCTAGTTTCATACATACACAGACAGTTGTGACCCTACATCTCCACTAGCTTGACTCTAAACTCCTTTGACAAACACACACACACACACACACACGTGCACACACACGCACGCACACACACACACACACGCACACGCGCGAGCACACGCACACACACACACACACACACACACACACACACACACACACACACACACACAAAGGAACACACACAGAGGAACTGCCAGACCAGTCAGTCAGAACTTATTGAACTCTCTGGCTTTGTTCTAAAACCCATTAAGCTGTATTGTTGTCCAAACCGTTATTGAACATCATACATACTTGATTTGAAGTGTTCTACATAGGCATAGAAACTAGCGGGCCTTTAGTTGGGTGGCCAGCCGGTCACCTTGCCTGATTAACTGAAAAGTGCTCAGAACCTCTCTAAAAATAGCCAACAGACCAGTCTCTCAACCACCGTATGCTGGTTTAAGATGCAGGATTTTTAGCAGGTAGTGCTAGTAGTTGCAATTACTGTGTGCATTTAAAAAAATTAAACATTAATTAGAAAATGTTAATTAGTTAATGTTTTATTTGTTTTGTAATTCTATTTGCAATGGTTACTATTTAGGGTCCAGTTAGGGTCAGTTTTACTGCCAAACATTATAATGCAGCACTTGGTTTTTGAACAGCGCAATAATCTATTTTTTCTGATGTCTATATTGGTCTCTGTTCTTTATCTATATATCTCTATCTTCTCTCAGAGGAGATATTAGCCTGTGTTTAAATATTAAACTGCTGATTTGTGCAGCTGGTTTGCTGTTTGTCTTCTAGCAAAGACTCATTCGTCCACAGCCTTTCATTCGTTTGATTTAGAGAGCTCTGGGAATATCAATGCTGTTCTGGTAATCAAACATGGAAAGATCAGGGTGATGAGTAGCTGTGTGCTTGTAGACATTCATGAGGACTTCATGTTTAGATAAGTGTGCTTTGATTTCATCTACAGCGAGCTTGTATCGACTTTGCCATCAACGCCAAACCTCTGACACGCTACATGCCGCAGGACAAGAATTCTTACCAGTACAAGATATGGAAGTTTGTGGTTTCCACTCCATTTGAGTACTCCATCCTGACCATGATCGCCATCAACACAGTGGTCCTCATGATGAAGGTAAAACCGCTGTCATCAACAGACAGTTGAAGTTGCAACTATAAGACGTGTATATCCTATACATCCACATAAGCTTTCCACTGAACTAAAGGTTCTTTCATTTGATTTGTAAAACGTTCCTCACATTACGGTGGTTCTTTAAGAACTCTTTGCTGATTTGTTCTTTGGGGAAACAAAAATAAAGCTTATATGTCATCGACTGTGAATCATCTTTTGGAATCCTTATTTTTAAAAGTGTACCAAAGTTGTAGACAAACACAGAGCATTTCCATCATACAGATTACGGTTCAGGAATGCTGAATATTGCATATAAAATGACGTGCGTGAATATTAAGTTAATACGTCATTTCTAGTTTTGTACTCCTGAAAGCCTGTTTTACCGCTCTTTTGAATATTTGATTGAGTGCAGAGTGAGACACTATCTCTGTGTTTCTTCTTCTGTAGTTCCATGCTGCTCCTGATCCATATCTGGACATGTTGAAGTGGCTGAACATCATCTTCACGGCTCTCTTCACGCTGGAGTGCATTCTCAAGGTCATTGCCTTCGGCCCTCTGGTGAGAATGGAGAGACTCTGATATTACTTTTTTTAATATTATTCTGATATTCTAATATTCTTATGTTAATTGTATCATTACAATCAGTGTTTGATACTAAACTAGTCATTCAGTCCACATATAGCACAAACACATACAGCAAGACTGTGAAAGTTCGGTCAGTTGACAAAAAAAAACACTGCACTTTAGTCATTTCAAGGCTTTACCACATAACAAGAAGATTTTATCTTCCAGTTTTCTGTTATCAACGCAGTACATATTTAAACTGGTAGAACCTTTTTGATAAAACTCGATTAACTCATAGTTAATGCAATGCAAAAGACCATGCAAAAACATATCTGAAAAAATAAATAAAAACATATTTATCTGCAATGCATATCGCATATACATTTTGCTGTCTAATGGGGCAGAATAAATTGCAAGGTGGACCAGACTTTTTGCTGATAGTAAAAACTCAAAACTAGTTTGATTCAAATGTGAGAAGAGCTGAATAAAGTAAGAGCATGAATGGCTGATTTGAGTGAAAAGTGAGCCCTGTTGGTTGATTGCCCAGCTCACAGGGTGTTCGGCAGAGCAAGAACTGTGAAATCATCGAGAGGCTAATGACGGCCCGGTGGGGGAGAAGAGTATGGTTGGGTGTACAGTATGAGCAGGGGTGTGTGCAATCCATCATAAATCTCTCTTCAGTGCCGGCTGGTCTGACCTGCAGCAGAAGGTCTCATCTCAAGCTCCATTTCCATTTATGAGGCTCATTTATTAAGAGCTTTTCTGGCGCGTGATGCTTGCGTTTACCTCCACCTGTTCGGAGCTCAGG
The DNA here is from genome assembly GCA_027564155.1 of Gymnocypris eckloni scoliostomus. Lineage (NCBI taxonomy): Eukaryota > Metazoa > Chordata > Actinopteri > Cypriniformes > Cyprinidae > Gymnocypris > Gymnocypris eckloni. The sequence goes on along the minus strand of CM050433.1, from coordinate 7,440,535 downwards.
GTTGATGAATGGGTTTTGCTCATGTTGTTCTGTCCGGGATCCATGTCTAGCAGCAGTCGACTAATCTTTGCTCCATTCAGGAGAGGCATGAACCCAAGGCTAAGACACCTCACAGACCGTCTGCATTTCAGTCTGCCTGAGTTTGTGTGTGGATGATTCTCTATCCTCTGTCCTCACTAGAATTGTAAAAGATTTGCATCTTCACAAGTAAAAACAGTCCGTACTTAAACTAAATCTAAAATGGCAAAAGAGCTCAAAAGAGAAGTGGGGTAATTATAATTAATTAATAAAAAAAAAATATTCAGCTCTGCTGAAAAGCTACAAATTACCAACTACAGCACCTTCCTTTTAATAGAACATTATAACTGAATTTAAAGGGATAGTTCACCAAAAAAAAAAAAAATGATCATTTACTCACCCTCATGTTGTTTCAAACCTGTATGAGTTTCTTTCTTATGTTGAACATTAAAGAAGATATTTTGAAGAATGCCGGTTATCAAACAGTTGATAGCTCCATTGACTTCCATAGTATTTATTTCCCTACTTTGGACGTCAGTGGGGATCAACAACTGTTTGGTTCTTCAAAATTCTTCAAATTATCTTCTTTTGTGTTCAACATAAGAAATAAACTTAAACAGGTTTGTAACTATCACTATTCCTTTAAAGCTCATAACTTACTTTTGAACTAGTTTGAGAAAGCATGTTTTTAAGCTTTTAAAAGCTAAATATCATAAATAATAATACTCAAATTTTCCAAATGATGACAATTGTAGCAACTCATTTTGATATTAAATAGAATATAAAACGTAGAAATGTGTTAGTTAGTTATTTTAAATATTATAAATGTATGTGTGTGATTGTGTATGTGTGTTTGTGTATATACTGTATATATATATATATTTCAATCAATCATTAAGATAGATAGATAGATAGATAGATAGATAGATAGATAGATAGATAGATAGATAGATAGATAGATAGATAGATAGATAGATAGATAGATAGATAGATAGATAGATAGATAGATCATTTTAGTAAATTATATTCATTGTAAATTTCATTCAAATTTGATGAATTATATCATTTGGATTTTGGCTAAAATTAGGTATCTTAGAGGGGAGCTTGTATTAACCCAAGGTTATTGAACCTATGGTTTTGTTAATGTTAATGTATTTGATATTATGCTTTTGATACTATTTAAGATCTTTGTGGTGTAATTAGATTTGATTTGTAGTTTTATGTTTATCTAAATGTGTGCAGAACTACCTGAAGGAGGCGTGGAATATTTTTGACTTTGTTACTGTGCTGGGGAGCATCACTGACATCCTGGTTACTGAGATCAAGGTGAGTCATCAAAGCCTTTGAGAACCAAAATTCATAGGTATTTAAATCAAATCATTTTAAATCTCAACATATATATGATAAATGTTATAAATAATATAACTTTCTGCAGTGGATGTTTCAGGTGAGAACCTCAAAAAGATAACTTTGTCTCTTATTAGAGCTTTAAAACCCAAAATGTCGTTTTTGTTATTATTTTAGTTTTAGCAGCTTTCAGTTTGTCTGTGGTTAAAGTCATGGGGACAGTTTGACAGGGTTCCATGGAAAACCAAAGAAATATTTTTTTTTAAAGTCATGGATTTAAATAAAATACAATTTCTGTAGTTTTTCTATATGTAAAATATTCTTCATAGCACTGCACGCAAAAGTAAATATAATACATCATGAATAAAACATGAGCACTTTTAAACCACATTTAGCTCAATGCAACCTTTGCACTAGATCATTTCAAATTAATTTGGTGAATCATTCAACCTGTTATAAGAGCAAATCATGTGCTGAAGATGACAATCCGGAGATCTCCACCAATGAGTTTTGACAGCTGAGAGACGGACTCCGGCCTCTCCTAATGATTTCACTGTGACTTTTATTTCCATGCTAAATCTCTGTTGGCACCTGTCTCCTTCCTTTCCCCAATGAACTGCGCAGATGGTAAGTGGCTTCATCGCTCCTGCACTGCCTGTCTCTTGTCTAAACCTCTCCTCCTGTCAAACCTCTTTATCCTAATCTTGAATGCTCACCTTTATACCTGCTGAGATCAAGATTTGGTTCAATCCACCACCATGCTGAGATGCAAAGTTTTTTTTGTTGTTGTTGTTGTTTTGGTATGTAAGATTTATTCACAGTGATGTACAGATTTTCCAAAATGTTCACCTTTTTCCAGTATTGAAAGACTAGGGATGAGTGGTATGTACTGTATATGGGCCATATACTGTGAAGTTTTATTTTTAACGTTGGTCTTTGTTTCTCAGGTCAGTTATGAATAATCTTAATATATATATATACTGTTACTGTGATAGCAGTATTTAATCATTAATAAACTGTTACATTGTTAATTTTTTTAACTATTTTATATTTAAATATTAGTTAATTCAAGTTTTAGTAATTTTGTGTTGTATTAATTATGTCTATATAGTTTTATTGTAGTACTTCAGCTTGAGTGAATGATACATTTTGCTTTGGTGAGTCAATGCAAAACTAGGGGCCAGATTTACTAAACAGCGCAAATTAGCTCGAGAGCGCAATTCCAAAACCGCGCCGATGGGCGGGAAAATTTCTGCAGATGATTTACTGACAACACACAAATTAAAGAACACAGACGCAACATCTCATTTACATATCGACCAAAGCAATGTACCATGCGAAATGCAAATTAGCGTAGTTGCAAATAAGCTGCATCAGGTGCGAGTGATCTACTTACGACACAGGCTCAATATAGTTTAAGGCATGCTTTTTTGGGGCGTTATTTAATGGCGCAAATAGCAGTAATTTAACGTTAATAAATCGCAATGCAGGATTCATTTTAATACTCTCCTCCCATAAATTTTGCGTCTGAAATGGAAACTCCTACAAATTAATATATTAAAAATAACTGTGTCCACACCTTTTCAGAGCTAATTATTATTATTAAGCTCAGATGAGCTTTATTTGTCACATACACAATTATACAGAGTATAACCAGCAGTGAAATGTGTTCTCTGCATTTAACCCATCCAAGTGCACACACACCTCGAGCTAATTCTTCACTGCGCGCCTTTAGTAAATCCTGACAGTACTATTTTAACGCCAAAAGATGGTTTGCGCTGGTGCAAGTTGTCAGTAAATCTGGCCCTAGGTTTTTTTTTTTTTTTTTTTTTATGTTAATATTTGTTTTATTTCAAGTAATTATTGTTATTATTTTTTGTTTTAGTTACCATTAATAACCCTGCTGTGATATAATATCTTACTGTGGTCATGCTGCCCATCCCTAACAAATGTGTTTATTTCTATTTAAAAGCATGTTCATGCAAGACTATTCATGGATCATTACGAGACTATCAACAACATTGTCCTGCACGAGACTAACTAGTTTTAATACCTTATCAATAAACTTAACAGATCTAACAGGGGCCGTTACTGACACTGACTTGACTGAGGATGCATCCTCGTCTCGGGTTTAAATACAGTTCCAGTGATGCGTCTCTAATCTTTCTTTCTGCTTGTATCCAGGATAAGAGGATTAATCTGAGTTTCCTGAGACTCTTCCGGGCCGCTCGTCTCATTAAACTCCTCCGGCAGGGCTACACCATTCGCATCCTGCTGTGGACCTTTGTTCAGTCCTTTAAGGTCAGAAATGAACCTTTGACTTGAACAGCTTAGACAACATTGTCAACAGTTCAAGACAATTGTTTGTCTGTAATATAACTGTATTTTGTCCTCAGGCTCTGCCGTATGTGTGTCTCCTCATTGCAATGCTCTTCTTCATATACGCCATCATTGGGATGCAGGTGAGCTTTAAAAGACTCTCACAAATGTTACCCCTCATGCAACCTTTCCATCTGAGAACTCATCGCCACAGCTGCTACAATCATCTCACTTAACGTTTACAGCTTTAACGTGATAGATTATTGATCTTAGACTCCTTGAATGACCACAGTCATCTGTGTAAAAAGCACAGGCTGTTTTGCATGGGCAGGTGGTGTTTTTCCATCTGAAAGCTTCATAGTCTTTATGAAAAAGTAGCCATTGTTCCAGTCTTTCGGTTGGATCTCATCTTTAAGTTTGATTGCTCGTTTAAGGACACAGGCAATCTCCCAGATTGTGCTGGAAATGATGGCGTCTGCCATCTAGTAGATTAGGACTGCATTGCAAATCAATGCTAATTGTATCCTGTAAGACTGGGGAAGCAACATCATCAGTAAGCCATGTAATCAACTGTACGCTTGGAACTTCTACTGCCGCTGCCAGCTCAACGTTTGCTTCATCATTCAGTGTAAAATATGCTTTTAAACCAGGTTTTGCAATCTTTCTAGTATTTATTATAGTAAGAAAGGGAATTGTAAGCATATTAAAACATGGTTCAAGTTCAGTTTTATTTGCATTATGTGACATGCTGTTGATTAGCACTGACAAATTCACATCCTTAATTCTGCATGAAATGCATTTACCTCATAACAAAAATATGTGGGGCAAGACATGCCAGAGTGTTTTAAATCATAATTGTGAAACCTGTATTTATGCAAATTTAAATGCTATCTTTTTGTTAGTGCGCTGTTCTAAAAGTTTAGGGTCAGTAAGACTATTAATTAATTAAATTAATAAATTAATTAATTCATTCATTCATTCAATTATGTATTTATTTATTTATTTAAGATTCTTGTGGGTGTAAATGCTCCCTCATTTTGGTACTCCTTGCATATAAGGTGTAAAAGTTTGCCTTTAGATGATCATGACAAGACAACTGGAAATAGCTTGGCACAGAATGTTTTTACAAACGGACAGATAGGTCATTTATTTACAGAATAATTAAAAGTGCACTCTCAGCATTGGGTTTAAAATGCATCATTTGTGGCAGAAAAGTGTATAAATGTATTATTTGTATTACTCTATGGATGCCACTTTAAAAGGCAGTCAATCCGCGGTCACTGGATGTGCTTTTGTAATGTATGTGGCTGACAGATTATTGTGATTTGTTTTACTGTCTGTCAGTCCATTGCAGCTGTAGATTTGTGTGTGTGGGGGGGGGATGTCTGCTTTCTGACATAAAGTTATACAATTCACAAGCACGAGTCACACTTTATGGAAAATTGTGTATGTGGCCTTGTTAATACTGCAGATGCTTACTGTAACATAACCTCCAGGCAGTCTGAATTATTGACACAGTGCCTGCAGATATTTTTATGCAGCCTTAATAGGAAAGTGCACACACTGCACTATATAATTCTCAGCCCATCTCTACCAAAAATGCTTGCATTTTCTGTAATGCATCCAAAATAAGAATGCTGATATGCTTTTCTCTCTATGTCAGGTGTTTGGTAACATCTTGTTGTCAGAGGATTCGGCTATCAACAAGCATAATAACTTTCAAACATTTTTTCAGGCCCTCATGTTGTTGTTCAGGTAAAGTCATTGTTTGGTCTGTTCAGTCTTCTTAAAATATCAGCTCTCACAACGGTTACAAATGAGTGCAGTTTCTGACTTTCGCTGTTTGTATGTTACAGGAGTGCTACAGGGGAGGGTTGGCATGACATTATGCTGTCTTGTCTGGGCGAAAGGACATGTCACCCGGAGTCTGGATATACTGGAAAAGAGTGTGGCAGTGATTTCGCTTACTTCTACTTTGTCACTTTCATCTTCCTTTGTTCCTTCCTGGTTAGTGGAACCAATCTCAAATACAAACAGACACACAAATTCAAAAATGAAAATAATGTCATATTTTACTCACCCTCATGTTGTTTCAGACCTTTATGACTTTTTGCTCTGGAACACAAGAACTATTTATAGCCAAATGTCCAAGTTGCTCTTTTGAATATAAAGAAAGTGAATGGTGACAACAGTTGTGAAGTGTGATTGTCAGCAAATAATGACAATTTACTCTGTTTCTCACAACCTTTGGTCCCCATTCGCTTTCAATGTAAAGAAAGAGCAGCTTGGACATTCTGCTCAAGTTATATTTTAGTTTTACACAAGGGAAACAAAAGTCATACATATTTGGAAAGACATGAAGGTAAGTAAATGATGACAGAATTTTGTTTAAATCTGTTCATTCTTTTTTTTATTTAGAAATAATAAATATATTAATATTTTGTTAAGCAAGGACTTGTTAAGTTGATCAAAAGTGACGGTAAAGATTTTATATTGATACAAATTTTTCTATTTAAAATAAATGCTGTTTTTTTACTTTATATTCATCAAAGAAGGCTAAAACATATATCAATTTCTATAAAAATTATATTTCTATTCAATTTTTGTGATGACAATAATAAGAAATGTTTCTTAAAGTCTGTGTAAAGTCAATTCTGAGAATTGTTTATAAACGCATTATAAATGTTAGAAATACATTGCTGAAACATGTTACAAAGACTGTGAACTGTGTAATACTTAATTGTGGAGTTGGACCATTAAACAGTTTTTCGCCATTTTCTTGATCAGGATTTTTTGGGCGGGGCTAAATCAGGACTCAATAACGCAATCGAGCCACCGAGCACGGCCCGTTTCCCAAAGTGTGTTCGACTTGAAGCAGCGCTGCAGACCGACCGGTGTGTGACATCAAAGTACAGTGAGAGCTACAGAGAGCAGACACTCCTGATGCTTTCAAATCACTCTCACGGTACTTTGATGTCACACACCGATCGTCTGCAGCGCTGCTTCAAGTTGAACCAAAGTCTCTTTAAGTGCAGCACCTACCCCTTTGTATGGGGAACCATCAAATTCTCCAAAACTATTCACTGAGCATACGATTACATTTCATATTTGAAATCACCAATGAAATTGGACAACAACTGTGTCATAAATGTTTTTTTTTGCTCAAATAACATAAAAAGCTTATTTCTCAGGCTAGATCAACCAGTGCAGTGCGCATGCGTAGTCCTGAGTGCGCTTCTCAGAGCACTGACTATTTCTGTTGCAACCGGGACTTTTAACGGCAGTTGCAGTGATGCGCTGACTTTACCGATTAGCGATTGGCTCTTTCATTCAGAAGGCGGGGCTTCCTGCGATTGAGCCATATTAAGCGTTGCATTTTTCCCCATTCAAAACTATACGAGTGACATGTCTTAGATATTTTATAGTCTTTGGTTAAACACACCTAATAACTACAGAGCAATAGCATCAGTGGTTCACGGCTCAATTCACAAGTTACCGCTAGTTACGACAGCCTACAGTTTTTTCACTAGCTATGCATCATAATATCTGGTTGCAATCATTTACAAAACAGCTCGGTCTCCAGAAACTGCTACTGCTAGAGGAAGACAGTTGAGAGAGACGGAAGCTTTCCCGCGAGTGGTGGTGGCATTTCTGAATGACTGCTAAAAATTCAGCATTGCCATCACAGGAAAAAAAACTTTTAAGTGGATTAAATAGAAAACAGCTTTATAATTTGTAATAATAATTCATATTACTGCTTTGCTGTATTTTTGATCAAATAAATAAGTGAATATAAGCTTTTTCTTTTGAAAAAATAAAATAAATAAATAAAAACTCATCCCTGAATGTTGACCACTAATGTATATGCACAAATGAAACTGTGCACAAAACATTAAATTGCACAGTGTAGCAGCTTTCATGAGTGCAAACTTCCTATAAAGTCGAGACAACACGACACCACTTGAAAAAATTAATAAATGCAATTAAATGAATCTGTTATTATACATAATTCTAAGAGTTTCTTCTGTTTTACATAATTCTTCCTCTATCCTACAACCATCAGATGCTGAATCTGTTTGTCGCCGTCATCATGGATAACTTTGAGTACCTGACACGTGACGCTTCTATTCTCGGGCCTCATCACCTCGACGAGTTCATCCGCGTTTGGACTGAGTACGACCCTGCTGCCTGGTGCGTATCACTCCTACACGGTGTCGCTGGCAGTTAGTGCCACTTTTGTAAAAAATGAGACAGCTCGAGACTAAGTGGTTGAAAGACGCCAGCTTAAAGAAGGTACGCCACTGGCACTGTGTCTGATTTACTCAGAGCCTTAACTCACAAGAATCCCGTTTTACTGTGTGACCATGGTTAACATCAAATCCTCAAGCTTTGTCTATGCTAAGGGATGCAAATCTTATCCTTTGCATGCCATCCACTTTTAGTCTATCTTGAGCAGAACGGATTTGAATCCTATCCTCTCTGTCAGTGTAATCCATTTTAACTTGAAAACGCACTGCTGAGAAAAGTTATCTCAATAAGCATGAAGTCTTTAAATATTGACGGAATGTGACAAAATGTATTAAACTTTGTCTTTTTAACCCATATCTTATTTTTTGCAGTGGAAGGATACACTATATGGATATGTACAATGTGTTGCGCATAATCTCACCCCCTCTTGGCTTAGGAAAGAAGTGCCCTAATAGGGTGGCATACAAGGTTTGAAAACCTCTAGGGGGCGGTTCTGTGAAAAATGAATGCCCATAAAATGCCTGAAAATGTCTGATTGGATTATACTCCCCCTCTTTCCTTACTAATGTTAATATGGGTAACCATCGTAACCAGGAAACAAAGCCAAATGCTAAATCCCTCATCCCAAACTAATCCAATATGTTCTCTTATTGTAAATATTGATGCACTAGAGCAGTTTTTATTTGCTCTGCTTTAAATTAGACCAAATATTAGCTTTGTTCCTGAGTATCTGATTGGTTAGCCGTGGTGCGTCCTAGCATGCAAGGACAGAAGCTCCAGACTGCAGCCTAATCCCATCATGCCATGTTCTTCATCCCTGGATCACCGGCAGCCTGTAGCTTTAAAAACAGGCGTGATCCATCCATCCTTCTGAGACAGGATGGTATCAGATTCCCTTGACCTTACTTCAGAATCCTTGATAACGATGCTTTTTTGTTCCTTTTTTCTTTCTTTCATTCACTCCACATTTTCTTCATGTTCTCCACTACTCCTTCCCTCTCCTTTTCTTGTCTGTGTGACCTTTGAACTCACCCCTGTGAAGTGGACACATATCCTACCTCGATATGTACGAGATGCTTCGCCACATGTCCCCTCCGCTAGGTTTGGGAAAGAAATGTCCTCCAAGAATCGCCTATAAGGTAGATTCCACCCCTCTGACCGTTCAGTAGCTTCTCCTCTGTCCTCTCATTGGCCGATGTGGCTGTCAGTCAGTGCTCTAATTGTGGAAGTGTTTTTGTGTGTGTTTGTTTGTGGCTTTGTGTTGTGCTCTTTTTTATATGCCTTTTGATCTCACTGATGGATGGTAATAAAACTCTAGCTTTCCCTAGTAAAACGTGATATATTTACATACCTGCAATCTAGTCGCTTTTCAGCTAAATTCGCATTTTTGAACCAAAATATGTCATTTATGTGAATCGTCTAGATCAAAATATTTTTTATTTGAGGGGGGGGGGATGGCTTGGGTGGAGAGATTGAGAGAGAAATTGCAAGCTCATAGACCAGATTGAGACCATAAATGTGTTTGACCAAAGTTCCTTTCTTGGTTCGATTTGAGCAGCACCGCGCAGACCGATCGCTGTATGACATCAAAGCACTGCGAGAACTACAGAAAACCGATGGCTCCGCGTGCTTTCAATTCGGTCTGGTCTGTGCTGGTCAAATTAAATACACTTCATCTCAAGAGCTAATTCTCTGAGCCGGTCCATTTTGACGGCACACATCACATGTAAACATGTTGTCATGTTTATTGACATATCGCTCGAGACTTAACTGATACAAAAATGTTTGTGCTCTCAAACAATTAATCGTGATTAATCGCATCCAAAATGAAAGTTTTTGTTCACATAATATATGTGTGTATACTGTGTATATGTGACCCTGGTCCACAACACCAGTCTTAAGTCACTGGGGTATATTTGTAGCAAAAGGCAAAAATACACTGTATGGGTCAAAATTATCGATTTTACTTTTATGCCAAAAATCATTAGGACATTAAGTAAAGATCGTGTTCCATGAAGATATTTAGTACATTTCTTACCATAAATATATCAAAACTTAATTTTTGATTAGTAATATGCATTGCTAAGAACTTCATTTGGACAGCTTTAAAGGCGATTTTCTCAATATGTTGATTTTTCTGCACCTCAGATTTCAGATATTCAAATAGCTGTATCTCGGACAAATTTTGTCCTATCCTAACAACAACAACGTAAAGCTTATTTATTCAGCTTTCAGATTATGTATAAATCTCAATGTTGAAAAATTGACACTTAAGACTGGTTTTGTGGTCCAGGGTCACAAATTTTATATAAATGCACACACATGCATGTATTTTTTATAAATATATGTTATGTATATTTATTTGTATATAATAAATTATATCAATATAAATATATACAGGTAATACATGTAAATAATTTCAAACTATGTAATGTACTGTATGTGTGTGTGTGTATTTATATACACATAATAAATATACACTGTACACACATATATTATTTAAATACATGAAAGATGTTTAAAGTGTAATTAAAGTATATTTCAGTATATCAAATATACACTATATTGCCAAAAGTATTGGGTCACCCCCTTCTAATGAAAGGTTTGACTACTTTAGTAATTTCCATGAGTACAAATCTTAATGTTTAAGCATATAATGATATTCTAGGGAATTGTGTGCTTCTAATTTTATAGCAACAGTTTGGACAGGACCCGTTTCTATTCTAACATGACAGTGCCTCTGTGTATAAGACAAGGATCAAAGAGAAATGATGATTCAGTCAGTGTGGAAGAACTTGACTGGTCTGCAGAAAGCCAAGTCCTAATCCCAGCTGAACACCTCTGGTGTGACTTTAAATGCAGACCTTGAGCCAAAAACTCATCACCATTAAAAATATACATTTTAGTATATTTATTTTTCACTAGTGTTGATAGAAAACTCTAGGGTTTTGTCTTGAGGACGCCCTGAAAATTCTGTCTACATAAGAGGCTCAATAATTTTTAACGGAACAAAAGTAGAATAAATACACAGTCAGCACTGAGTTTCATCTGCAGCAATACTAAAATTGTTGCAATCTTTGTCTTTCATTGCATAAAAGAAACTAAGAAAGTAAAGAATAGAAATGGGGAAAAAATGTAATCTGAATATCAAAACTGAATCTCAAGCGTCACTGGTACAGGGCTGCCTGTTTTGGTCGCAGGCCATTCTGCCACTTTGAAGAGCTGCCTCCGAGTCAATAAGTTTACACACCCTGTTCCAGCTGTCTGAATGGGTAACGTTCAAGAGACGTGCGTTCGTGTCTGTCTGCCGAGCTACTCTCTCAGGCCACACAGTCTGCGTGCGTGAAGGCTTGAGGATGCAGCGTTCTCCAGCGAGCTCTAAATAGAACAAGCCCCCACTTCCCCCGAGTTCAGAGCACTGAATCAACAGGGAGGAAAGAAAGAAAGCTTGCTGTAGATGTGTGCTCAGTGGAGCGTCCTTTCCCTTTTTCATTGGTAGTTGTTGTGGAAAGATGTCTATGCTGGCATACGCATTCTAATGAAGGCAGAGCGTCCCTGTGCATGATGTTACGCTCTTCACGCTACACCACAGAAACAGATGTATTCTCTGTTTATTTTGCATCTGTTTTCTTTTAAACACTATAATTAATGCTGGGTGTGTTGCTGTGTGAAGCGTCTACCCTGACGCATTTTTATGATTGGTGCATTTGTGGCTATTGGTTTTGGTTAGTCAGCATGTTATCTTTTCTCGCTCTCTGGTCATCATCCTTTCTGAAGGTCATCGCTGACTTTGTAAGAACACAAGAAAAGCAGCCCATCAACACCTCACATTTCAGTGGGCATGAACTAGTGCATTTGCATTCTCTACGTGGACAGTAGTCATAGCTGTATTTATTATTGAGAACTCAAATACAAAGGATAAAGAATATTCTAAGTTTGATTTTATGAAGTCCATATTTTACCCCAAAATCAAAACAATAAAATATCGGTGTAATTGGAGCCACAGCACTTTTTGCTTAAACCTGTAAAAAACAAACACACACATACACACACACAGCTCAAAGTTTTAATATGATCTTGTACATTGTCAGGTTATTAAGCATAATCAGTGTAACATATTTGTTTCTGTTTCTGTAATCGCATTTACTGAAACCTTTGAACCTTCAATAATGGCTAAAGCTCACTCTGATCTCAGTGTGACAAAAACAGCTTTACTGTCTGCTAACTGGAGAAATGCGGCAAAACATCTTCCATTTACAACATCACTCATCCTCTGCATGAAATATAATCACACTCTCTCCCTCCTCATTTTGATGTCCCGAAGAGACTATTTGTGTGCTGAGATGAGAGTTCGGAAATGACAATTGACGAAAGGGAAATTACATAGACCTAGTCGTTACTCTCCCTCAGCATGCAAACTCCTCCTGTCGTTTGTTATGGTCATTTCCGTATCCTGCAGTCATGTGTGATATTAATCACAAACTATCTGTGTCCGTGACTCCACAGCGGTTGGTGAGGATGAACATGCCCATAGCTGAAGACAGTACGGTTCACTTTACCTCCACTTTAATGGCTCTCATCCGGACCGCTCTGGAGATTAAACTGGCATCAGGTGAGTGTCCGCTTGGAGCCCTCAGGGCCAGTCACTGGCATTTGTCAGAAGCTCCTTTAACTGTCCATCTGCTCCAGCAGTGCTTTTCACCAGTCACTGCTCTGTTCCATCAGCCTCATTTAATTATCACTCCACCGTCTTTAAAAGCATTACAAGTTAATTGAATGACGCTTTCCCCGCTGACTTTGACTTTTATTTAACCTTTTACTTGGTGCAAAATATTATTAAAGAATAAGATAACATCCATTAACAGCTTGACAAAACAAATCTCACGTGGGAATATTAACGACAAGAATTATGAAAGACTGTTAGATACTGTGGTAACACTTTAGTATAGGAACCAATTGAACACTATTAACTGCATATTAGCATGCCTATTAATACCGGTTTATTAGTACTTATAAAGCACAAATTAAGCATGACCATATTCTACATCCTTAATTTTACCCAATACCTAAACTTAACAACTACCTTATAAACTATTAATAAACAGCAAATTAGGAGTTTATTAAGGCTAAAGTCGTAGTTAATGGTTTGTTAATAGCGAGAATTGGATGTTAAAATAAAGTGTGACCGATACTGTTAACATTATTGTGTTTTTTTCAGGAGTTCTGGCTCAACGGCTTTGTGATGCTGAATTAAGGAAGGAAATAAATAAAATTTGGAATAACTTGTCTTCAAAAACAGTGGATCTGCTGGTGACGCCTCATAAACGTAAGCCCTGCATTTAGAAACTCTTGCTAAAGTAATGTTGATTTCTGTTTAGAAAGCACTTAACATTTATATGGAATCTTAATTAAATGCTCATTGGAGTTTGAGTTTTCATTAACAATACTGATGACATTTTCCACCTGAGTTATTCAGCCTGGTTCTGCTTGTGACTTCTGAGCTTTTGCTGCCACCTAGTGGACATTGGTTTTCTCCCTGCACATCTGTCCAGTTGGTATTTCATGTGCATTTCACTTTCTCTTAGATAATGAATTGACTGTAGGGAAGGTCTATGCTGCTCTTATGATTTTCGACTACTATAAGCAGAATCGAGCCAAAAGACTCCAACAGCAGCAGGCTGCACCAGGCACACAGGTAGAGGAACTACAAATAACTACATTTATCTGTAGAATTATAGATTAAAGCTGTATTTTATTATCAAATTATAAGTTAATTTATAATGTTGTCCTTCTGAAAGTGTTGTGTTTGTTGTGTTTTGTCCTCAGAGTAAAGTTGGTGTTCTCTTCAAACCAATGCTTCCTCTCACACACTTGCACTATCAGGAACCACTAGTGCTAAAAGCCCCGCCCTCTCCTCAATCAGATACCACACCACAGCCAGATGCCACGCCCACATCCGTTCACCTGACCAATGGGGATGCAGTGTGAGTGTTCTACCATTCTGGTCTTTATAGTACTGCACTTTCCATTTGAATAAAAAATATATATATATATATTACTGTATGTATGCCACAGACAAAGCCAGAGCAGTGCCACAAAAAAGTCTCCATCAGGAGACATACCTCAGGAAGTCACGCAGGAAGCAAACAGAAGGCCTGTCCAACGGGGCCAATCAGAAGACGTGCCAAACACATACAGATCTCAGGTGATTTGGCCTCTACTAGTGATTCATGAATCAGTCCTGTTTAAGTTACACGTGTCAGACATTTACTGGTCAGTTAAACAGTGTTTGTTTTGTCTGGCTCTGCGTGTGTCTCAGGAATTCGTTGAGATGACTGACATGGAGAATGACTCTGATGGGGGCGGGTATCCTGTGCTGGAGGGTCACGGCAGAGCTGCCTCCATGCCCAGACTCAACGCTGGCTTTCAGGTAAACATCTCCTATCATCATGGCCATATGAGGTCATTCTGGTGGGAGTTGAAAATAACTGCTGCACAGCCTTTGTTTCTTATTCTGACTAAATTAAATCCTGCAAAGAAAGAGGCAGCTGGAGGAGGTCTGTGCACAGATAGAGGGAAGAGGAGTGAATGGGCAGCTGTATGAGATAATGGATGAATGGAAGTAATAGGGAGGGTATATTAATGAATGCAGAGAGGAGGTGAAGAATTTAAGCAAATTAATTTCAGAAGAGGTTAATTTACTGTATACACCAACCTCTCCATTGAGAGACACATTTGTTCAGTTGAGTGTGTGTGTGTGTGTGTGTGTGTGTGTGTGTGTGTGTGTGTGTGTGTGTGTGTGTGTGTGTGTGTGTGTGTGTGTGTGTGTGTGTGTGTGTGTGAGTGAGTGAGAGAAGGACAATGCAAAGTCTACATACAGTATATTTACACTATATACAGAACTATATAAGAATGTTTTAATTTTGATCACTGACAAAGACTGTTGCAGAGACAACTTTCACTCAGAAATTACTAGTGAATTTCACAATTACTAATAATCTTTGTTTTATTTACAACTTGAAAAAACTTTTTTACAATGTAGCTATACTTAGGATTGAATTTTAGTGTTGTTTTAGTATTTTTATGAAGAATATCATATTTATTCATGTTTTGAATATGCTTTTCTTTGGTTTCAGTTTATTTTATTTAGATTGATCTATCTTATATGCTTGTCATTTTAATTAGTTTGTGGTATTTAAAAATATTTATGTTATATTTATACTATATGCTTTATTTTTCGTTTTAGTTATTTTAGTAATTCAATTTTTTATTTAAATTTTAATTTATTTATTTGCCAAACAGCATTTCTAATTTAAGTTTTTTCATTTAATGTTAAGTTGTTCAAATACATTTAATATATTATTTATTTGTATCAAAAAAACATTTTGTATTGTTGTAGTTAACAGTAATAACACAGATGTAGTTTTGTTTTTGTATGTTTCATATTGAGTTTTTCCTCATTAACTTGTGAAATGATTTGATGTTGCTTTTGAACTGTAAATTGATTTGTGTACATACTTGGTTTCTTTTGATTTGGTATTTTTGCCACATCGCTAATAGACTCACACGGTCTCCAGCATCATTGTTATAATGTCTTGTCTTTGGTCTCTTCCTGTCTTGTCTTGTCTCTTCTTTCTCTACACCAGTCTTTAACATCAAAGTCACTGCACTCATTTCTCCAGCTTTTATTTGGACACAATCTCAAATCCACCATCCCTAATTTTTTTAGGCACCTGTTTTCTGACCATACTGGACCTTGATATCCAGACTTTTCATAAACATCACTCATTCTCTGTCCCTCTTTTGTGATCTCTCTCCTTCTGTCTCACTCTTGTTACTGTGTCCATGAGTACCACAGCTGTGTGCCCTGCTCTCCTCACCTATGTGTCCTCTTCCTCTTCCCGTCCAACAGCGGAGCCACTTACGCCACACCGCCGGAACGTATCTAGCAGTATGTACAAGTGTTTCACCTGCAATCACTCTCTCTTTCTCTCCTTCGATCTCTCTCTGCCAGCCACTCCATTTCTATGTTGGCTTGTGTGTGCTTTATCCATTCCAGCTCTTTTAGAGTTCAAACACCTTTAGGAGTCCAATAAACTTGTATAACCACAATTCATATTAGCCTTGTGAGGAAACACAAAACTGACATGCACTACAAAAGCCATGTATAGTAGTCTATCACTGTGGGTAACTATTTTACTAATAGAATACATTAACCACAGTTCAGTTATAAGAATACAAAAGCAAATACTAAAATGTGATGCTTATTTTACCTTGGATGTTGTTTGGTGCTAACTGTAAATATGAGTGTGTTTGATTTAGTGGGTTGTGTATAATTTTGAATAGTGCAGTCCTCTCTTCACATATCTTTCAGCCATATGTTTGTGTAAGAAAAAAATCTCATATACTAACAAATTAAGGCTGCATTTATTTGATCAAAAATACAGTAAACCCAGCAATATTATGAATTAATATTGCAATGTAAAATAACAGTGATGCATATTTTTCAGAGTTCTTTGATGAATGGAAAGTTCAAAAGAACATAATTTATTTTCAGAATAATAAATTATGTCTTTATTGTCACTTTTTATCAATTTAATGCATCTTTGCTAAATAAAAGTATTAATTTATTTCAAGAAATTGGAATGGGGGGAATAAGTCTAATGATTTTACAATCAACTATTGAAACCTCATATTCCATATTCAGTGGATTGATTCGTATGGATTTTTTTTAGTTAGTCACTTCAAAAGAAACTTTTCAAGCTGTTTAAACTATGAAAAGAGGGGATGCACTGCTTCTTAGAGGTTCTTAATTCTTATGCCACTGGGTGGCACTAATGAGTCTTTGTAGAAGGTAAGAATTACAGTCATCTCCAAGGAGTGGTCACGGATTCTCTAAAGACCCTGGTCTAAAGTGACAATTTAACATTTAATGAATATCTTCTTGATACTGTAAATATACATGTACACATACTGAAGATTATCTAGAGATTTACAGCAACAGTTAAGCAACAAAGCACCAGTGACTCTTTATAGATCAGTGACCGCTGCTTGGCTGTGGATAGTTCATGCAGCAACTATTCCAGCCGTCCAGTCCGTGTGTAAGAGATGATTCGATGACAGCATTCAAACAGCAGAGTGTTTGCATCGAACGTGACAGTGTTATCCGATGCGTGCGTGTGTCCGCAGGAGCGGGCTGAGCGTCGTACTTCAGTGGAAGTGTGTTTTCATGCTCAGCTGGTGTTGTGTGTCTGTTGTGACAGGTCAAGTGCTCTGAGACTGTGCTAGACATGTGTCCTCTCCTTCATCCCGATTGTTTGTCTTTCCCACGTTAACTCACTTTATTTCCACCACACAGCCTATCGCAGACGTAAGTCCCATGCGGCGGTCTACGTCCTCGTTGACTCCTCAGAGAGGGGTGCGAGAGGTCAGTCTGAGCGATTACGACCTGGAGAGGCCCAAGATGTCCCCGGGCCAAACCCTCGATCAGGAGAGAGAGAGGGAGAGAGCTCATCATCATCACCATCATCATCACCGCTGCCAGCGGCGAAGAGACAAGAAGCACAAATCGCTGGATCGAGCCATCAGCGAGGAGCAGCCACCGCCTGCAGGTGGGCTCGGTTTTCCTCTCTCATTCATTCTTTTACACTTTTCAGCACATCCATGTGAAAGAAAATAATGAATATTATAGAGCACAAAAATTTGCTCTCATCTGAAAAGAGGACTTTGGACCACTGGGCAACAGTCCAGTTCTTCAGTGAATTGCTGTTTTTTTGTTAAATGTGAGCCAAAATATCACAATTAAAAGAACCAAAGACTTAAACTACTTCAGTCTGTGTGCATTGAATTTAATACACGAGTTTCACAATTTGAGTTGAATTACTGAAATAAATAAACTATTCCACGACATTCTAATTTATTGAGATGCACCTGTAATAGGAACCTGGCGTTTCTTTTTCGTGTATCTAATATAGACATCTATGACCTTTGAAACATGTCTACTCTTCATGCTCTATGTTGAATATGGTTTCAATAATAAACTATATTTACACAAAGCATCCATTTTTGTCCATGCCCATGTTGATTAGAGTATTAAAAACTCGAAAAGTATTAATTTAAGGTACATTTATAACAAATAAAATGCAGGATTAATCGCGAGTTAACCCATGACAATCATGCGATTAATCGCGATTAAATAGTTTAATCGATTGTCAGCCCTAATTAAAATACTTGTATGTCATCACCTAGCAGCCTCTTTTTATATTATATTATTAATTTGAAGTCAAATGTGACATCTGCCATATATAATTCTATACAATCTTGCTAGTGCTAGTTGAAAATCCCAGCTTCCTTTGCTTAGCACAGTGATGTAAATTCTTTTAAGGATTACAGTGATCAGGTTATCAAGGAAAAGACTCTTTATTGCTCTCCTAAGCGCTTTGGTGTAGGATTTACTTTGTCAGCCTCTCTCTTTGACTGAGAGCAGGGCTTACAGACCATAGCTAGAAAATGTGCTTTTGAACGGATTGATTTTTGTTCTTGGCCAGTTTGTTGCATGACTGGAAAGTCAGCAGTCAGAAAAAGCAGCTTGTGGTTGCTCATGAGGAGAACGCTCTCAGGATGACAAAATGAACCACCTGTGATTTCTTTATTACAAGATTCCTGCTCTTTCTTTCTTGCTCCTCTCATTCTGTTCTTAGAAACACTGGAACATAAACATGTTTCTCAGCCGGAGTCTGGCTCTGCTGTTAATCGATCAGTCAGCTTTGACTGAGTTGAAACAGAGTTATACATCAGTCCACTGAAAGCTCATTTTAGTTGGGAGTGTTTGTACTCCGATTTCAAACACAAACAGACACCCACATACATCTTACTCTACATGTTTGTGTTTCTCTGTAGTCAAAGATCACAACAGCACCAAACAGCAGGGCTCACACATGCACACACACAAGTCACCAGCTCTTTTGTGGTGATATATAAGTGACCTCTTGTGTTTTGAATTCATAGAGGTTTCAGGTTGGTGTTGGGTAGCAGTGTCTGATGTTTACAGACCAGTTAAAAGGCCCCGGTGTATGGATGCATTCATTTGTAGGGGGAGAATATAAGCAGAGAAAATGATAAATTAATAATTAATTTAATTTGAAATTACAAATTTTGAGTAAACAAACAACAGATCCCACTCATCTGTTTCACTGTCAGTCCCACTTTAACTTTCTCACGCCACTGTTGCTGTGTTGGGCTGGTCAACAATAAATGTTTTAAAAGAGCCGCAGAACATCATATGTTAACATTTAAAAAATGCACAATTCAACTGTGAATAGGACATGGCTGATTAATATATATGATGTATTTTTATATACAACAGCAGATCCAAACACTGAGTCACTGCCTAGGGAACGAGCACGAGAGCGAGACCGCGGCCGTTCCCATGAGAGGAAGCACCATTCATCCTCAGCAGTGGAAAGGAAGCAGCAATACTACTCTTGTGACCGCTACGGCAGCCAAGAACAAGGCCACAGCATGTCCGCCGGACCCAGCAGATCCACATCGCCAGGAGAACCCCACGACCCGAACAAGCTTAAACAGGTCAGGTGGTTTCCCTTGGTCACTCTAGCTTTCACACATTGCTGTGTGGCAATGACTTACTCTTTCTCTTCTCTCCATTGTGTTTCAGGGAGTTAACACAGCTAAAGGAACTTCAATCGTTCATACCTCAGGCACCAGCACACCCTGCCGCGGGCGTAGACAGCTCCCTCAGACGCCCCTTACCCCTCGGCCTGCTGTTGCCTACAAGACTGCCAACTCCTCTCCGGTCCAGCTCAACACTGCCCAGTCTACAGGGCCATGCCCCACTCGCCTTAGTCGTGGCCTGTCAGAGCATGACGCCCTACTCAGCGGTAGCACCCACCGTCAATCTCCCGTGCCTGTCACTCGTATCGGCTCTGACCCCAACTTAGGTCCCCTCCAGCAAGGCTCGCACTTGTCTGAATTGGATGACTTCCACGATGCCTTGAGCACGTACAGCACTGGCCGCTCCCCCAGGACTGCAGCCTCCATTGCCCACACATCATCAGGTGCGGCCCACCCTTCCACGCTGCTCTCGCGCAGCCAGAGCGGAGTCCCCAACGGGTATCACTACTCCCTCGGAGTGAATGCTACGCCTGGGTTAAGCGGTAGAGCATCTGGAAGCTACCAGGAGACTGAGAGAGATGACTGGTGTTAGCATGATTCTGTCTAGTATGAATTTTATCATCTTTGCCCTAGGAGGAAGAGACAATTTTTGGAGGGAAACAAGAGTTATGTCTGCAGTTTACACTATTACAACTGTTTACCATCAGCTTGAGCCTATATGGTTTTATATAGGTGTTCCTCTCTTGTTTAGAAAGTAACAGACATCCCTGTTACTGTTTGCGAAAGTTGTGGCTAGATGGAAAGCGCTTGGAGGTTTTGATAGGTTTCAAACCGAATAGTTTTAGCCTCAAGTGGCGCTCCCCACCTCTTTTAATTTCATTAGGGCTGATTCCACAAGGGTCACATACAGGGAGATGGTCACATCAGCTGTGCCTGTGATCAAGACCTCAGACCTCAGAGAGGAAGACGCCCAAAAACACAAACTATGGTGGAAAACGTTGTGCAGAAAAAGTGAGACATTTAGTTAGCTGTTGAGATTTGAGAGGTTCTTTAGACTCTTTGCACAGGACACAATGACTGAAAAGTTATTTCTATGGATTTAGGCAGTGTGTCCAACAAAATGTTTAGTTTTTTCTGAATCCAGCATATCATTTAAATAGCTTGCAGTGGGAGCTCCACGTTTTAGTGTGGCGTGGTGGCAAACTTCTGTTCCAAGCTGAGTGTTTCTGGTTGTTGAGAGTTGAACAGTGTTCATATTTGGGTAAAATATAGCACTCGTCACTGTTACTTTTTACCTTAACCATCCATTTTCATTAGAGGATGGGTGGGACAAATACAACACCAACCAACCATCACATTCTACTTGTACAATTATTGAAAAACCGTCGTCTGACACCCCAGATTACAACATTAATATTGTTGCTGCATTTTCGGTGGCTAAAAACACTTTGGTGGACACACAACTTTAAGGTTTGCGCTGCTGTAAATCTACTTCTTTCTCTAGCGTGAGTGGAAAAGACTGTCTGCTCCCACTTACTGAAAAAAGGCCAAATTGAACTAACTTTTCTATTAGACTGCAGTAAATTGAATATCTTTTCACAGTGTTCCATTTTTTATCTTGTAAATGATCAGAGTGTAGCTGGACATTACGTAAGGTCTAATCCTTTTCTTACTCTCGAGAGGTAAGATACCAAGTGCCTAAACTTTGAGATTTTATTGCCACATTGGTGCGTGATGCATTACGAAGCATTTGGCCTAAAAGAGGCAATGAACAGATGCTGTACACTGTAGGTTAAATGCCACTGATATTTGTTTCTTAGATGTACTTGAGCATGTGTTTGATGAAAGAGATTGCACAAAACAAAGACTGTAGCGTTGTAAAGTTTAGGTGGATATTAACGATGTCTGTCTTTTCCGAGAGTTTTATTGAAACGATTCAGGGGAAAATAGATGATATATTAAAAAGCTAATGCAGTTGAGTTATAGAAGACTGAAAGGTTGTATTTGTTGGTTTCTGTTGATGTCAGTGTTGTTTCCAGAGGGCATATTATGAGCTCATATCTTTCTCTTTCGGTAATTGAGGAAGACGGTGAGACAGATTGAAGTGCTTTGTCGACTTTCTATTGTATCTATTATTCACCACACATAACGATTCAGTGCAATCTATATGAAATAGAGAATATGTTGTTTTCTCTTAATTAGTGAGATATTGTAATGTGTTTGACGAGAGTTAACAAAGGTTAATTTATTCGGAATATGAATTTTACTCTGATCCTGCCCATGTCTTCAGTTGTGTCTTTTCTACTGTATCTGAAGAGTTGTATTTTAAGGGTGAGCCTGCAATAGAGCGCAACAGTGGCTGCCTGCGTTTTCAGCAGTCGTGGTTCTGGAAGTGTTTTACCATTCAATGTCTTAATGGGAATTTCAAGCAAAACAGTATACAAAAATACAACTTTCTGATCTATAGTATTTTTTTTTTTTTTTTTTTAATGGAACATCTTATGCGATTTACATGATTGGCAAATGTCTTTAATATATTATGAGTGGTACATTAGTTCTTTACCAGGATTTTTTGCTTAAGAATCTCAACAGTTGGCTATGGAGAAAATGAATGGAATTTTTACCTGTGGAACCTGACTGTTGTGCTTTATTATATTTAAATGAAGGGAAATGTTGACTGTTGAAGTACAGTAGGGCTATGCAACAAAATGACACTTTAGGACTGCTCCTCATCCTGTAGCTTTATACCTGCACTCAACACAATCTAGCTTTAGCACCAATGGGACCAATTCACCGCTACACATAGATCTATATATATACAGGATGTGTAGCTCACCCAAAAATGCCAGATTTTAATGCAGATGCATTGCTGATTGTGATTGATATTGATTTGCCCCTTGAAAGTATAACATTAAGTATAGTGGTATTTGTACAGGTTGCACTATAGGTGGGGAATTGATGTTGTGTTACACAACCTGTCTCTAAAAGAAAGGTTAATGTAAAGACATTTGATTCTTTATTTTTTTACAGTATGTGATGTTCTAGTGAACTACAGTACCTTTGGCCACCATTTCCATTTTGGGATGGAGATGAGTGTTGTGAACCTAATAGATATTTGACTTCCCTTTATTTAGACATTAACTTTCCTCTTTAAAAAAAGTAAATAAAAATATACACACACACACATATATATACATATATATAAATGCCAGGTGCCAAATTTATTACAGCACTAGTTTGTTTCTGTGTGCTGTATACTTTGTCCAACTGACCTGTGGCTAATCTCTTTGGGTGATGTCATGTTTGCATGTTATGATGACATACATGTGTGCATGTAGGAAACTGTATACCTTCATCCATGTTTTTCTAAGAGGAGTTAATTGGCTGTTAGTTATTTTTTTTTAAACAATCTTTGATACACTTAGCCATGGATTTCTGGGAGAAAATTAGAAGAGCCATCACTTCTCAGTTTGTTGTAAAGAGTTGTTGAAAACAGTGGAGCGATGCACGGAGACGACTGCCTCACTCCTGTGATCTGATGACCGATCTATGATGCCATATATTTCTGCTCATTGACTCTTATCAGTCTTATCATTTCTACCATTTACATTTTGTATGAAAAGCTCTAAATTGAGAGATATATGGAAATAAAACTTTGAAAAAAAATTGTTGCGTTAATTTAATATGTTCTTTTCGGTTTTAATTTGTAATAAAAATGGTTTGTGTCATGGACAAAGCTGAACCTATGAAATGCAAAAACAAATAAAATCTTAAAAGACCTAACTAAGGCTGATGATACACAGGGCAACTTTTTTTTGAGAAAAGTTGTTTGGGCACTTTCCAATTGAGAATGGGTAAGTCATTTCTATCTGGATACTTTAGATCGGTCATGGGCCATGTGTCTCACCTGGATGTCCTTAGACGACAACATTGCTCAAAAAGTTGCTCAGTGTATCATCAGCCTAATGTCTAAAATAAAATACAAATGTATTAAATAAATATATTTTAAATTGTTAATAGAAAATTATTATTAAATATACAAAAATATTCAGACACTTTTCGTTTTTACTTATTAAATGTACCTGTATATTTCATTTAGCAGATATTTGTATCTAAAGTGACATACAGTAGGCTAAATGAAGAATATCACAAATAATTCATACATTTTAACTATTAGTACATAAGCCAAAGCACAAGTAGAAACTGTTTGCACTTAAACACTGTAACTTACACACATATATACAGTTTATGTATAACATATTGTCATTTGTAATATAAATGACAATATATGTTAATTTATATATTATTTAGTGTCATATTACTATTGTTAAAATGTTTAATTTTTATCTGATTATTTCATATTTGTGACCCTGGACCACAAAACCAGTCATAAGTAGCACGGGTATATTTAGCAATACTCAATGTAAAAAAAAAATGTCGATTTTTCTTTAATGCCAAAAATCATTAGGATATTAAGTAAAGATCATGTTTCGTTAAGATATTTTTGGTAAATTTCCTACCGTAAATGTCAAAACTTATATTTTATTAGTAATATGTATTGCTAAGAACTAATTCTTATATATTTTTGCACCCTCAGATTGCAGATATTCAAATAATTGTATCTCTGCCAAATATTGCCCTATCCTAACAAAGCATGCATCAACGGAATGCTTATTTATTCAGCTTTATGTAAGTGATGTATAAATCTAAATTTCAAAAATGTTGTTTTGTGTTCCAGGGTCACAATTAATATTCTGCACAGTCCTCCTCAGCTATTCTCATGCACTGAGATGTTAATGAGTCTTGAGATGCTGCTTCTCATTGGCCTGTGGCGAGGGTGTGGGCGGGGCCCATCGAGCAAGTACAGTACTGATGAAGGTGTCTGGCGGCAAGCGCGCGGTGTTCGCAAGGTGAGCACGCTGAGGCGCGGAGGTAAAGCGGCCAAACTCCAACGGTAGACAGGCCACTCCATTTTTAACGTCCTCAGACCATTCTCCTTAACTTCTAAGTTATTAAAATGCGATGAAAAATCACAGTGCCTGTCTCGCGGCTTTATAAATTAGGCAGACACGATGCTGGCGCATGTGTGGACAGCTGTTTTATTTACTCTGGTCAAAGCCACCATCCTGGAGAGCGGTCCAACTGAAGCACCAGATGTGGAGAGTGGCTCAGGGATGCTGCTGACAGGTAAGACGTCAAAATGTCATGAATTAAGCCTACTGTAATTATTGTACCTAATAGAGTATAATGTTCGTTTGTTTACACTTCTTGAGAATAGCGCGTTACAGGGTAACTTATCTGACTGGCCATTATTGTTGGTAATTTGCATGTTTACATTTTTTTTGTAAATGTTAAAACCAATCTAACTTTTGTATTACTTTTTTAATCTAAGATAACTTAAAATAAATGATGGAAATATAAACTTTCTCTCATACATAGGACATGTTAAATTATTGCCTTGATGTTGAAAGTTCATTTTTGTAAACGTTATTTTATCAATATTTTTGATGTTCAGTGTTTCCCTCTGGGAGCCGCTGTTGTTTCGCGTTTTACTGTATATAGAAGCAGGTGCAGGTACTTCAGCGATGAACTATTTCGACACCACTCCTGTTTAAATCACACAACTGCTGTTTTCCGACAGGAGCGGTCCAACTGAAGCACCAATGTGGAGAGTGCCTGGAGGGATGCTGCTGACAGGTAAAAAAAGCCACAAAGCGTCATTAATGTAAGATTATTGTAAAAGATTGTCATTAATGTCATTACTGTAATTATTGTAAATAATAGAGTATAATGTTCTACACTTCTTGAGAATAGTGTGTTACTGGGCAACTTACCTGAACTGGCCATTATTGTTGGTTATTTGTTTAAATAATTTTTTTTGTAAATGTTAAAACCAATCTAACTTTTGTATTACTTTTTTAATCTAAGATAACTTAAAATAAATGATGGAAATATAAACTTTCTCTCATACATCGGACATGTTAAATTATTGTCTTGATGTTGAAAGTTCATTTTTGTAAACGTTATTTTATCAATATTTTTGATGTTCAGTGTTTCCCTCTGGGAGCCGCTGTTGTTTCGCGTTTTACTGTATATAGAAGCAGGTGCAGGTACTTCAGCGATGAACTATTTCGACACCACTCCTGTTTAAATCACACAACTGCTGTTTTTCCAAACATGAGGGCTGAAACGTGATTGCTGCATGAAGCACCTCACCTGTTCTTGCTGTTTTGTCCAAACACATGTTTAACAGATTTGTGGCAGATGTGAGGGCAATTAGTTCCAGCAATCTTGGGAGAAGGTAGAGGATGCCAGCATCTCCACAAACAAATGTGTATTGGCCTGAATTCATTTCTGAATTCTTTAAAGTTTCCTTTGCATGAGCATTATGCACAAGCAGATGGATTAAAAAATTATGTTTATGTTAAACCTGATGTTCTTTAACTTCTGCAGTTAAATTGTGTTTATACTTGATTTGTACAATGGGAGCATGTTCAGACAAAACTGTCAAACTTGCAATGTCCCCCAGAGCTTTATTAGCAAACATTGCAAAATAATCCGCTTTTTGCTTTCTCTAGTACAATACAAGCAACTAGATTTAGTTTTTTTTTTTTTGGGGGTTTTTGCCTTGCCTTGCCCAGATTTTTATATGATTGCCATTAATTGATGCAGGATATATTGATATCAATTAAAAAAAACAATTTTATGTTGAATATATGTCAAACAATACTGCATGTAAATGTATGCATGCTTATTGCCCTTCTTGTTGCATTTAAATGATTGTTTTCACTTTAATTGGATTAGATTACAAATCAGCAATACATAAATGTTATTTTAATATCAGTTGCTGGCTGAAAAAAAGCTAATTGGTTTTAACCAGAAAATACATTTGTGACAATTTAGATTACAAAACAACTCTGCATGAATATAATTACACAAATACATTTCACATTAATATTTATTGTTGTTAAAAAATATACAAATCATTAATTGGTCTTCCAGCCAATTCCTTCAAACCTCTACAATTAATCCAAAATGCAGCTGCAAGATGAATCTTTAATGAGCCGAAAAGAACGCACGTCACATCTCTGTTCATCAGTTTGCACTGGCTACCAATAGCTGCTCGCATAAAATTCACGGCATTAATGTTTGCCTTCAGAACCACCTCTGGCTCTGCACCCCTTTACCTACATTCAGTACTTCAGACTTATGTGCCTCTAGAATGTTGCATTCTGCAAGTGACTTTCACAGACTTTTTCATTAACTGTTCCCATCTGGTGGAATGATCTGCCTAACTCAATCCCAGCCCAGAGTCCTTAGCCATCTTCAAGAAACGGCTAAAAACACATCTCTTCCATCTTTATTTGTCCCTCTAACTCTAGCACTCTCTATTCTAATTCTATTTTATATATCTGTCTTCTTTTTTATATAAAAAACACACACTTGACCCTCTATCAATTGCATATTTATTCTCTAACTGCTAGCTTCTCTTGAAAGTCTAAAACTAGCTTTATTTCTTCTTTATTTTTTCTATTCTATCTACTTGTTTCTTAAAAAAAAAAAACTTTTATCGTTTGCGTTAGGCTTACCGAGACCATTGCACTTGCATGTTGTTGCTCTTTTGTTGGTTTTGATTGCTTCTATTTTCCCCATTTGTAAGTCACTTTGGATAAAAGCGTCTGCTAAATGACTAAAATGTAAATGTATTAGATATTCATAATGTGTAAATATTTGTTGTTAGTAGTATAATGATCTTTCAGTTATTAGTGTGGCAGAAAGCAAATCTAAATAATTTTAAAAGTGTTTGTTATACGGATTAAAATAATAAACAACCGAATTCGGTTGATCTCTATCATTAAAACTACCCAAGTTCCTTTATACTTTCTCGAAAAGTGTATAAAAAGAGACTCATGAGAGAATTTTGTCTCTTAACAAACCACGAGGACCGTGTAAGATACCAAACACCTGTTTGCTCATGTTTCATCCATCTTGTAAAACCCAGAACCACGACGCACACTCTTTGGGCTCATTAAGAGACTTTATTAGTTTTAGCTCATTTTTCTTTTCAGTTGTTTTAATCAACCTTCTGTGATCTCAGCAAACCTACAGAAAGGTAGACTTGGCTTTATGAGCTCAGATTTTATGGTAAGACTGACAGATGAACAGGTTTATTAAATCCAGCTGAGAGTCATCCTACATGTAATCAGTTGCATACAAAGCCCATTGAAGCTCCACGGGTTCATACCGAATAGTTGTCATGCACACACACACACACACACAAGCTTCTCCAGGTACTGTAACTTTATAACCAGCACTTGTCTTTGGGAGGTGGACGCCAGGTTATTTCAAAATGCATAGCTGTTATGCCAGCGCAATAAAACCAGTCGTGCTCATGCGGGTTCTGTTGTTTTAGCGAAAATCAAAACACGCTTGGAAATGTGATGAAAATATGGTTGCCAATGATTCTGGCAGATGACATCATGTGAATGCTGCCAACCACGGAGGTGTGTGAAAAGTGCATGTAAACAAACTTTTCAGGGCTTTTCACAAGGCACAAACCGCTGCGATGAAAAACTTGTCTGCTTGGTGCTGTGTATCTTTTAAAAGTGTATATTCTGTTGTGTTGGTCAAAGCTGCTTTTACTGTATTTGAGTTGCTTTGGATCTTTTGACAGATTTGATGAATTGCGTTCTTTTGTTTGGTGTCTTTTTTCCAACCAGATTCATTTGTTTGAGTTGGATGCATGCAGATTTCTTTGAACGCACAGTTTTGTTGAACCTAAAACAAAAGCATCATAGCACATATTAAAAGCACTCGTTTTTTACAATTCACAATTATCACTGATCCCTTCTGTAAAACCCATAAGGTTATTTGATATCATACAGATCGCAATGTTTTTATGAAAACAATGTTTTTTTATGAACAGTTAGATTTTAATATCCCTGTAGGAGATCATATTTGGCTAATGCTCTTGTTTTCCATAAAACACAAGATTATCACTTGCTGGATAACAAAAAACAAACATTTGTCTTTTCCATTGTATTTATTATTAAATGCCTTTGAATTCGTGATTGTTGTGACTGAGTATAACGGAAAATAGGACCATATGTTTCTATATGAATAACATACTGTAGCTAAGTCTTATGTGATGTTGTATGTGTTGAATTGTTTTTGACTGAACATTGTAATTTTGTAACAACATCCTGCCCAGGGACTGCAGATGCAAGTTAGCTTTATAGCTAACTCTGGCACAACACTTTTGTTGTGCATTGTCGCTGTATAAATAAATGAAATAAACTAAACTAAATTAAACTAAACTTGAAGTCCTGGATGAAGGATTGTACTTATTCACCCTACCAGAATTTAATAGTTTAATAGTTTCTTCAAGTCTCAGATTAACAGAAATGTTTAATAATATTAGGTGCATTTTTCATACATCACATTAAAAACTCTGGTCTCTTTCTTTCTATGAGATACTGTAAGTTTTGCACCATGTGACCACCATATGATTGAATTCAGTGATGTCATAAAGGGATAGTTCACCAAAAATTTAAAGACTGTACTCATTTGCTGAACCTCATTCTGTTCCAAACCTGAATGACTCTTCTGTGGAACACACAAAAGAAGATATCTTTAAAAAAATTGGGTTTTGTCTATATAATGAAAATCAGTGGAGTCCAATATGGACTAAACTAAATTGGTTCAGTGTTCTTTTGGACCCCATTGACTTTCATTGCATATACAGTATAGTTGAAACATTCTTCAAAATATCTTCTTTTGGATTCTTTGGAACAGTTTTTTTGGTGAACTGTCCCTTTAACCTTAATTAATATTCATTTGAAGTCGATATTAATATTAGGTTGTTTGAGTCCACATCTTGCCACAAAACCCCCAAAAATTACACACAGGTATCTTAAGCCAATGATAACTGTGCTCTCTAGCTGAACAATACCTATGACTACTTGGGTTTGTTTTGATTGTGTTAACGTGAACCTGCCAGGTTTTGTCCTTGTCATCTTGAGGGGTTTGATTGGAGGTTGGCACCTTTTACTTCTGAGGCCCCTTAGTGCTTCCAAGCCAGTGAGATTCGTAATGTATCACCGCTTACGTTACACTCAATCACCGCTGTAAAGTAATCTGCAATGTCAATGTCAGGCAGACAGACAGCTGGGGGGAAAAACTATGAATCAAGAAACAGCCTAATTATCAAATCAGGTTCTTTGGTGTTTTTACCAAAGTGCTTTGCAGTGGTCGTGAGATGCAGATGGGATGTCTAGATTTAAACATGCCACAAATATGACCATTTTTCTTGTGGGTTTGACAGTCCTTTTGAGGCCTTTTGAGATTGTAAACAGCGCACAGCTGCCTGTAATGACACATCGCTGAGTGCTTTGTCTGCTCAAATAGCTGTTGATCCAAACAGTGAAGCAGAAACCATGGTAATATTATGTTAGCAAGGGAGAAAAATAATGATAACACCTGGCATCAATATGATTTATGCATCTGTAATAATTAGAAAGGGAAGGTTGGTACACTACACTCGCTCTCCATTGTTGTTGTTTTTTCTTTATGAAAGTAACATTCTCTTTTGATAAACAGATCTGAAAGCTTCAATGGCTTCCCGCATACAGGCTGAAAAAAAAAATCTCAGGCATCCAAGGAAAACACCCGCCATAAGTTAGTAATAGTGCCTGTGTCTGCTGGCTGGCTGACAAAAGCAGGCCTGCTGTAGATTTGGACATAATAGGACTCTTGGCACTGTTTTGCCTGGAGGGAAACCTTAAAACTATCAAGATATTGTAATTTATATTTAAAAAAAACGGTGGGTATCTGAGACTAGAATAGCAGCCCCAACATCGCTGCTTGTGTTCGGCACTGAAACATATGCCAGATGATGTCATGCTGTTCATGGGTACTTAAACACACACTCATACATTGGACTATTCAGCCAACAATACAACCTGTTTCTACTGGCAAACACTGGGGACCATTGACCTGTGGGCACTATGAATGACATCACCACAAGCCAATCTGGGAAAATAAATAACCCATTGGAACATATGGGCCAAATATGGCACACACATTGCTGTTTAAAGAACCTCTGATTATAATATCTGTGCAAAACCAGTGGTGGATTTAATTAGCTTGCTTTAACTTATAAGGTGAAGCTATTAATAATGGATTGGTTCGGTTTGGCATGCTGATTGCTGTAGCGTGTGGCGGACAGTACTCTTTTGCTTTGACTGACACAATGCAGCACGCAGCCTCTCATACTTTATTGCTAAGTATGTTTGTAGTTGACTCGGAGTATGTCAAAAGATTTAGCATCTTTTTGAGATTCATGACTAATGGTTGGTGTTTAAATTATGACAAGCAAGACAAATGGCTTTGTAACCAATTATGGTAAAACCATCTTGCTGTCAGCATTTTTTATCTACTTTTTTTTGTTTTGGTCTCTGCTTGTTTGTAAATCGTCAAATATCTCAAACTCTCTGCTTGACTGGTCTTGAATAATGACAGGCTTTTTAGTGGAAACTGAGTTCAGCTATGTTCTACAGTCAAATCAGCTGGTTCTGAAGACATTTGTCGTGAAGAAATTCACTTTTTATTCTATTTTCTGGTTTTGCATTTGTATTATTGTTATTATTGTTATTATAAAGTCTTAAAGGGATAGTTCACCCAAAAATGAAAATTCTGTAATTAATTACTCACTTTTAGGTCGTTCCAAACCCGTAAGACCCATTCATCTTCAGAACACAAATTAAGATATTTTTGATGAACTCTGTAGTAAGGACATCATTAAAATAGTCCATGTGACATCAGGGATTCAACCGTAATGTTATGAAGCTTTTTTTGCACAAAGAAACAAAAGTAATAACTATTCAACAATTTCTGAATGCACGTCGAACACTTACACAGAAGAGAACAAATTGTTGAATAAAGCCGTTATTTCTGTTTTCCTTGTGCACAAAAAGTATTCTCGTAGCTCAAAAGATTTAAGTTGAACCATTGATTGCACATTATTTTAACAATGTCCTTACTACTTTTCTGGGCCTTGAATATGGTAGTTCCATTACTGTCTATGTAAGATCATAAAGCTTTTGGATTTCATCAAAACTATCTTATTTTGTGTTCCAAATTATGAATTAAGTTCTTTGGAACGACATGAGTGTGAGTAATTAATGACAGAATTTTCATTATACTTTCATTATATATATTTGCACTATCCTTGTACAAATGAACCAGATTTGAATGAGAGATTCTTGTCTTTTTTTCTGCTCACAAAATTTGAACTTCTCACAATTGAATCAGACTGATTTAGTCGTCGAGTTCAACTCACTGACGCAGTCCAGGTGGGTTAACTACTCACTTGGACATTATATGATAAGGAATAGCCATACTTCAAGTAACTTATCAGGTGGATAGCTAGATAAACTTGTTTTATTATGCATTTCAACTTTATAATAATTTGATCACTAAATGACATGTGTTTCTGTTGTCACACACATAAAATATAATGCCTTCCAAACACACTTTAAAGACATAAAAGCATTTATTACACAGTCTACTAAAAGACAACAAACACTCCACTAAACAGAAACACATTCAGCCCTTTCAGCTCTCTGAAACAGTCTCATCTCCAAGCAGATAAGAAAGGTGTGAGTACTTATTCATAATATGTTGAATAATATAATTATGAATTATATTCATATAATATGCATTGCAGGTCTGAATTTTCACACAACAAACTGTTTGTTATGATGACCAGCAGGATTACATTTCCACAGAAGTGAGAAATTTGGACACCATATTTAATTTGATACAAATTGAGAGATTTTGCAAAAATTAGTTCTTTTTTCTTGTTAAACATGATTTATATATTTGTTAAAGCAGAGTCTCTATAAATGACACCTAGATGACTCAACGATTAGCTTATGTTACGTGTGTGCCTATATCATACTTTAAAATTTGCTAAGGGCATGTGTTGTTTCAGTCATAACACCATATTTCACTCTGTTTCATTATGATGTTTTTTTGCTACCATGACGTAAGTAGGGATGGGTACCGAAACTCGGTATTTTATCGGTCTCGGGGCTAAATTATAAAAGACCGGAGTATCGATAAGCTCTGACGTTAACGGTTCTGTTATCGGTACTGGAGAAATCAAGAAAACACACATACATTTATTATTGCTATATATATATATACACATTATCTTGCAAATTCTATCCCGCCAGAGTCACCAGCTGTTTTTATATGCAATAATATTCAAACTCTTGTCTATGATGCATTTTTGCTATTCCCAAATCAGAAGCGCGATCGCTCACGTGGATGAGTTCAGCACGCGTAACATGAAAGCCCTGTTTATGATAGAAGAGAGAACTAACCATTAAAACATGCTTACACTTTAGGCCTGTGGCTGTTATATTAAACTGAGTTTATTTAATGTTTTTTTTAGCTTCTAAGGATTATAGCCGCGTTTCTTCTAGCACAACTTCCTTCTCTTCACAGCGGCGCGCATTCGTTCCTCCCTGACCAAAACTTAACGTCAGAATCAGATCAATCGTCTGTCGATTGTTGTAAAATGCCGTCTTTACAGTTACTAAATTGCTGGACATGTTTGATAATAAAACGTTGAAAATACAATCCACACGAGAGACGCTTTTCCTCAGGCTGAAGTGTGTGCGCGCGTGTGTGTGTGTGTGTGTGTGCGTGCGCGGCGCGCTCTAAAACTGACAAGCAAAATACACTTTGAGCTTCGGGCGCGTCCAAACGATCAAATACACACAAAGCATGTAAAAACGGACGGCTTGGAGAGTATTCACTTAAACACAGTTTATATCTTAAAGTGAACGAGAACAGTTGGGAGAAAATTGTGTGTCAATATTTTGTCTCAGTGACAGATTGGAGCTTCTTCAATGTTAATCAAAGAACAAAATACAAAGACAAAATCACTCACAGCTCTTAATCTGAATAAAGTAATAGCTTTAATAAGCATTAATCTATCAATATATACAGTGAAAACGATGCAGTGTTCATTTGTATTTGATCACTTTTAGATTTATTTTGTAGCTATTACTTACCTGAACATTAATGTTAGTAGACCATCATAGATAAATGAAAGCACTGTGTTTTTTTTTTACATTTGTACATTTGTTTTATGGTTTGACAAATTGTATATTTGTCAGTTTATTTAACTTTGTTTCTTTGTTCATGTTCTTACTCTATCTTATCTTATGTATATAAAACACTAAAAATGCCTGCGCATTTGCGGTGCATTTACAAATTGATGTTTTATATTTATTTAATGAAATATTTATTTAACATTTCAGAATATAAAGCCATGTTAATTAAGCTGCTAATCTATCATATAAATATATATTTCATACATATATGTGTATGTATATATGTATGTATATATATAAATAACAAAAAGTACCGATAAGAATACCGTTAAAGTACCGAACCGATAAGCAGTATCGATAAGAGTAGTAATACCGTTAAAACCTTAACGATACCCATCCCTAGACGTAAGTGTCTTCAGACTGCGAGTGGTTTGCGGTCTTATATCGGGTTGAGTGTTATTGATTCTGACCAGTTTAAAGCCTTTCAATGCACAGATGCTGTGGTCAAAAGAGACGTTCGCCTACCAGCCGGTCCAGGTTCTTGCTTTTGTTTGGTCTCTGAAGGTCTAACTTGAAGGCTGGCTGTGGTGGGGGGGCTGTCTCGGCCCAGCACGGTAAAACCCTGTAAAACTTTAACAAGAGCTTTTTACAAGACACTAAACAGCCATGTTGGAGCCATTTCTGGTGTTGTCTTGCCCTTTAAGTGGCCTTTTATGTGATAAGGATGACCCAGATGTCACGGAAACGCTACATTTGTTGAGAACAAAGTGAATTGTGGAATTGTTGTTGTTAGTGTTATCTCCACCAATGAAGTTCAGTCAGATCCAGAGAGCGTGAACACTGAACTTGAGGTTGCCTCTGTAACTTAGCTACTATCTGGTTGTATGTAAATGTAATCACTTGATGAAAAATAAAATAACACAGCAAAGTATTGGAATGACATGTATAATATTTCTCTGTTCGTAGATCTCCTCAATCACCCTTGAAGAGCCTTGAGATGTTAAACATATATGTTTTCCCGAAGGCTTCTCTATACATGTATTACCTTTTCTGCTTTTGCTTTTTAAACTATAAAGCTATCATTTTGTGTCTTTTCCATCAATATGCATGTTCACACAAATATCCCATCAGCGGAGATGTTTATCTTGGACCTTCCAACTTCTTGTTATTATGCTTTATTAAAAGAAAGTAAAATAATTATCCCATCTTTGCTTCGGAATACTCATGAGTATGTCTGCAGATGTATGTTTTTTAAAGTAAAATGGATAATATTATTTTTAATCAAAATTAAGCATCTCAAATAATTTTCAGAGTCTGTCTGCCAAACCTCAACAAAGGTCTTTTGCTGAGTCAAGCAACATAGTTCATGTTAGGATCTGTACTGTTTTCCAAAGCTTCATATAGACGTAGATGGTGAGCTACATAAATATTCCCCAAATTGCTTTTTAGGGGAAAAAATTATTAGTTGGCTCATGTTCAAAATAGAGGCATGGACTTGTCCTTAAAATGATGGATCTCCTCGAAGTATCTGTCAGTCTGTTTGTTTAAGTATAGGTTGATACAAGTGGTTCATGTTAGATCACAAACACATCACTTCTATAGGTCTACGAATACAAATGAGATCATGCTGCCTATGTTAATTATTCTGGAAGATTCCTACAAATAAAACAGC
The DNA here is from genome assembly GCA_027564155.1 of Gymnocypris eckloni scoliostomus. Lineage (NCBI taxonomy): Eukaryota > Metazoa > Chordata > Actinopteri > Cypriniformes > Cyprinidae > Gymnocypris > Gymnocypris eckloni. Next base: position 7,405,174 of record CM050433.1, on the reverse strand, counting down.
CCTTTATGTGAGATTTTGTGAAAACCTGAAATATGATATTTTCATGATGTGAGCGCTGGCATTCTGTAGTGTTTTCTGTGCATGTTTGTGCTGGCATTGTTCATTCTCTTTCAGACGGGCTCAACATTTCTGCTCAGCTTGTTACAGGCGTCTGTAGCATCAGGGGTCTGCTGTGAGCTTGTGTTCTCTGTTTTTCTCATCTGGTGCAGAACACAGGTTACAAGCAGTCACCTCCTGACCTACTGATGAACACCGCTCCCTCTCATGGGCTTTCACACTTTCTCATATGCAAACAATCACACACACAAGTACATGGTCATTTCAGTTTTACTTCAGCACAACACAAGCCAGATGGTGAAACAATCGTCATTTGTTATGAATTGGTAATCCGCCAAAAAATATATTTATGATCATTATTTGAATTCAGGTCTACTTGTAATCGGATGTATTAGAATTATAATAACGATTATTATATATATATATATATATATATATTAGTGCTGTCAAACAATTAATCGCATCCAAAATAAACGTTTTAAATTTGCGTAATAAATGTGTGTGTTTTGTGTATATTTATTATGTGTATATAAATACACATAAAGTATATATTTTTAAAATATGTATATATATATGTACATGCCTATATTTATATTCATATAATTTATATCATAAATAAATACATTTAATATATAAAAATAACATATTTATCTGTGTGTGTATTTATATTTACTTAATAAATATACATAGTACACATACATATATTATGTAAACAAAAACATTTCATAACAACACAAGTATGAGTTGTATTCCAGCAGGAGATGCTATAGTGGAAATTAGCATAAACGGTCTGAATTACACTAAGTTTTCTCTTTCAGGTCAGCTGTCAAAGCAACAGTTCTTTGGTCAACCAGCTTCACCACAAAGACCACCTTGGTCAACCAAAATGTTTTGTTGATGAATGGCTTTACAGCATGGCTGCACTTGTCCACCAGCATCAAACCAGAACGGAAATCCGTGCTGGTCTGAGGTGGTCTTAACAGCAGTGTAGAGTATGTTTCTAGTTTTAGACGTCTTTGAAATAACAGCAGACAAATAATTTTATGGTTGGATAGCTGCTACAAAGACAAGGTTTGACATGGATATTTGACAACAGCCTATGCTAGACAGAGATGTCTGACCTCTACCACAATGCATATTTATCTTGTGATTACCTCCATTCATGTTCGCAATAAACCATGGAGAATTTGACCAGGAGCCATTTCTGTCATCTGTCTCCTGTTGTTGTCTGCAAATGAGTATTCACAAGTGTCCATTTTGACATAGACATGTATTGACTGGCTCTACATACATCTTTTTTTCTGACGAAATGTCGTTGTGCCTCTCATGGTTCTGGCATTACATTTTAGACTGTTTAAGTAGAGGGATCAAGTCAAGTCAGGGTTAAGTTATACAAAATATCTGTGAAATATGAAAAATAGTTTAAAGATTGAGTTACTGATATATACTAATATTGAGTTACTGGAGTTATATGTTCAGAATGGCATATAGCTTTTTCTGCAGTAAACTGCATGCAGTATGAAAGTTTCCCTGAAAGTGCAATTCTAGTTGGTCATTTCATGCACATACTGCGCACAGTATACATACGGCATACTACTTTCTTTAAAAAAAAATCCATTGTCTTACCAAGAGGATTCAAGGATACTTCTTGTTATCACTGTCTTATTTGTGTAACTGTGCATGTCACACTAGATAATTGCTCCTGATCACTTTTAAACTGCTGACACTCTTGAGTACTTCCCAGTTCAGATACACTGAGTTCACTATCTCTCACACTTTAAGGCAAGAAAGCTAAGAGTACTTAATGATTCTTTAAGCTCTTGGCAGATGAACGAATGTGCAGCTATTACTATGAAAGTCTCCTTCCTATAGTGGGTCTTTTGAGCTTTTGCTCAAGAGTATTCCCTAAGGAACTTGCCTTTTTTCTCTGTAGTCAAAGTCTGCCAAGCGCTGTCAATTCAAACTAATCCGAGAAGGTTAAACAGAACTCTAGACATGCCTGACTTAATTCCTAAGACTTAACAAGTCTCTCTGTGTTTTGAAATGGCTTGCCCCAAAGAAATGCAATCGCTACAGAACACACACTGAAAAGATGTAAAATCGCATGCCTCCCTTAAATATTCACCAGTTATTTAATTTAATTTTTCAGAAATTTTCAGAAGCAAGAAATACAGTATACTAAGTGGAAGATCCTAATGTTCTGTTTCACTGGGTGCCTCTTTCCTTTTCCTCTCCTTTGAGATTGAGTTCCCACTAAAACCAAGTAGACAAATTTCCCTACTGTATCTGGACCGTTATTTACAGCCTGGTATTTTTCATTCATTTTCCAGATGAGCAGTAGAGCGAGGAAACAAACAAATGAACACAAGGTTAAAGCACGTGTCAGCTTTTAGACAGTCCTAATGAATTAAGCACAGCCCTTATTTACCTTGCATAAAGCAAATATCCCAGGCTTAGGAGCAGGTAAGATTAGTCATTGGAAATTTAATCTAATGATGTTTTCTCATTACCTTTGATTTGTTATCAGAGTTATCAAACTGACCACATCTTGGACTGTTAAGAAGCAGTGCTCTTCCCATGTGGATGTTCAGCAGGTTAGGGGAAGTCTTTAATCACTGATAATTATGCCATCCAACCTCAATTTCTTCAGGCTGCCCTATATAATTGGGTTACAGTAATTGAGCTATTCTCTGGCCCTTCCCGTGCCATTAGCGTAATGCGATCCTGAAGGGAAGACGCTGCGGCGGACGACTCTACTTCCCCCGATTATGGAGCTCCACAGGATCCAGTCGAAAGGGGCCAGGGGATATCAGCGGATAACCATGTATTACTCTTGGAAATCAGCCATTTGGTTTGGTAGAGTGTTTGTGACAAGGACAGAGCCTAATATGACCTCATATGGGGTGGTTAAGGCTTAATAATCCATTACCTTGGGGTACAAGGTGGCGACAGCTTCCATATGGAAGAGGAGTTCTCCAGGAAATGCAGCGCCCAGGGTAATGTAGTTGTGACTTGGGAAAAAGATTAAGCATTTGTCTTTGTCTGCAAAGCCTGATTTTGTTGCTTTTAAAATCCCAGATTTGTTGAAAGTTGTTGTAGCAGTGTCTGCTGCTCTTTTTCTCTGTTTTTTATCCACTAACAAGCTCCAGATCCATAAGCTCTTTCTGTAGAAGGCATTCGTGCGCACTATAGAAACAAAATCTGCTTTGGATGAAGTTTTGTGTTTTCATATAAGCTAGGGAGCCTTTAAATCATTTATATAAGAACCAGCTCTACTAGAATAACTCAAGGGAATCAAACACATCAGAAAATAACCCGGTAGATTGGTTGATTCGCTTTATGACACTGCCTTGCATAATCGAAAGCATGAAAATCCTTTTATGTTCTTAAAAAAAATGAATGAATGACATGAGGTTTTCAAAGGCAAGTCAAATGAAGAGTTTTCGCAATGATCAGGGGTGTGATGTCCTATTTGCTCAGTGGGATTGTATAATATTCTGTATTCAAGTAAAATTGACCCTGTAAAGCAGATGTTTTTCTCATTTGATGAAATGTGTGAACCCCGTCTCGTAAAATACAAGAGCAGAACATTTGGGGAATTTTCAACTGCCTCTTATCAGTCATCACTGCAAAGCGTCATTGTGTCACATGGGATCGATATGACCTCTGACCTCTCACCTGCATTTCAGAACATGAGCTCCATGTCTGGTTTCTCATCTCCATATCTCCTCTGAGAGCTTTCATGGAGTCTGTATCACAGCCCATCAATCCAGTCTTTCTGAGGCAGTTTTACCCCTCTTTCATTTGCCTTGTAGGTCCAACTGAGATGACTTCGGACCTTAACATCTGCTTGGATGATTCAACAACCAGAACCTTCTCACAGAACCCGAAAATTATGATTTTGTTTCACAATTTATTACTTTTATAGTCTGTTCTCCTTAGACTCCTTAAGGAATCGCTTTATTTTCCTTAATTTGTTGGTTAATTTGGATAAAACTAAATGTACATGTAAAATGGTAATAGAATTCTGTTTTTAACCTTTTGATTTTTTTTTTACTTAAGCCACTATTCTACACAAAGTTTGCCTAAAATGTCATTCTTAAATTCAAATTGGAATTGCAGTTCTGCCTCCTGTTTGTTTCAATGTGAGGAATTGAAATCGAAAATGTAAAATGTACTTAACAACGGAGAAAAGCACATTGTCTTTTTTGTCTTTTAACTGATCCCCCCTGCAAAAGGGCTGCTAAAGTGTTCAAAAATCAAACAATAGTCTAACAAACAATTCCCTGATCTGCCTCATATATTTCTCCTCCTCTATCCTGAAGTGCTCGATATACTGTACTAATTCTGAACTAGAGCATCACAACCTGCTGTTATCAGCAAGACTGAGAAGCCAGTGAAGGATGAAAAACATGTTCAGGGACTGTAGTGACTCTGTATCTAGTTTTTGCGATCAAAGTTTTGCTTCATCGATTCAGCATGTGACATGATGTAACTTGTGGCTAATTCTGGATTTTATTTAGCATCTGCACATGTGATCCATTAACACAGTCCCTGAGTGCCAGTGTTATGCGGTGTCTGAACACACCTCCCACGCAATACTGACATCCACATCTGGCACTGTGTATTGAGTTTTTAGGAGCAAATCTAACCTGCTTTCACAGGATCTGCTGAGGAGGATGCTTTACTTCATTCATATTTGACAATATGCTACAAGTATACAGCATCTTGAATTTCCCAATTTAAGCTTTTCTGCAGAAATATGCCATACTTAAAGCCTTTCCTATTTGTTACTCTTGTAGCACGTATTGTTGAGTTCTAGAGAATGAATGACCTTAGTGGGTTTCATCCTTCTGGAATTTTAATTATGTGAGTTTAAATGCTTGCAAAGAGGTATTATTTATTTCACCTTCTTATGGAAAGGTTACTGATTTGCACCAGTCTTGCCTTTAAACTCTAAGCTGTCTGTGGTTCTTATATTTATGGCTTTAGAGTTATGAGAGAGGAGCAGACTTTACTACCAGGGCAGAACAACTAATTTGTCTGCCTTCAAATTATCTTTCCGTCACATTGTCTCTGGAACATTCTTTCCACACTTTTATTTGTGTGTCATTCTGTCGTGTAGTTCAACTTGACCTCTTCAAGTGGTCCATGCAGCTCTGTACTGTAGAAAAGAGCTTGCACATTTTACCACAAATGTTGTTTGCACATGTGAATGATCGTGAAGGTCTTCACTGCAGGGCATGGGCATTGATGAAGAGGCCTTCATTTGAGATACAGTTGTGGATTTTGATGCATGTCTTAGAAAACAATACTAGTACTGTGTTATGGATTCTGAAATGCCACGGAAAAGTTATTATCAAAGTCAAAGCAAAGTCAGTAGCTTTATTCCAATACGATAACATTAACTAACATTTTCAGAAAAATGAAAAACCTCCCTGGGTTAAAATGACCAGAACACAACATGGGATTTAAATATGAAGAAGCGCGTTATTGAAGTGATTATTTGATTGAGTTACCTTTTGTTGAAGTGCAAAAAGGAAATTAATATTTTTTAATTTAATCAATTAATATAAAAATTGAACATTGAAACTAATAAAGCAATTCTGATCAAGCTCTTCTGTGTTCTAATTTTATTACTTTTTTCATTATTATTATTTTAAGAATGATAAGAGCCATATAGCTTCAAAGCACACTATCCACTCCAACTCTTACTAACTTATAATTAATGAAGTTTGTCTTTTGTCTAAGTGGGTTTATTGTGGTTAAACTGTAAAGCCCTGTTATCCACGCTGTTGCACATCCATGTGGCAGTCGTACAGCTTGCAGACATGATGTGTCATCGAGGAATGTTCTCCTTGGCTTAGTCCAAGCTCTCCCAAGCACGGCCATGGAAGTAGGCCTGAGCCTATATGGAAAATGCTTGACTGATGAGAATACATCACCCACATCCTCACAGAAAGTATTCAGACAGTATGCATTGTGTGACCCCCAAATCAATCTTCCCTGTCATAAACACAGCTTTGAACATAAGCTGTGTTTTCAAACATGGACACCACGGTGCCCTCAGGATATGGCGGTATTAGTTTATGAGCACATGTGTTTCAAGTAAGAATGATTAAGGTGTCTGGTTTGTGTGTTTTTTTTTTCTGTGTGTTGTCATTTCTGTGTCGTCTGAAACTGAGGGAAAATGCATCAGTCATTTTGCTAGAGTGAATTTGGGTAAGAGCTGTTTAACCTTAACCTTTCCTGAAAGCAAGGAGTGTATCCTTTCTCTAGTTCCTTTGTTCTCTTTTCTCCTCTATGTTATGTTAGTTTTTTGATCAATGATACCATGATGCCATAATGCTTCACAAGCACATTTCTCCAACCAGCTCTCTAGATTATTATCTAAATGAGTGGAATATCCTTGTAGGATCTTTTTATTCCAATGTAATTTAAGACGACAGCTTCTTCACATCTGGACTGAAGTCATCTGAGCTTTGATGTGAGCGTGATGTCATATCCTCAGTATTTATGGTTCTTTTTGTTAGTCTAAAGCGGGTCTTAACCTCAAAATCACGTCTTTTGTTTTTAGACTTTCAGCCAGCAGACTCAGTTTGTTGATATATCATTGTAAGGACAGGAAGTAAGCCAAATTCACTCAGAATATCAGTAAAAATTTCCATTGGATAGCTCATGTATGGGTTAATATTGTTGGCTAATGGTGCAGAAACAATCATAGTGTTTTGAGAGGTGGATTTTAGTCTGTGTCACCAGATAGGGGTCTTCATAAGTGTTTCCAGCATGAAACTGTGACTGATACAGCTTGACTAATAGCCATAAATAATGTGACAACCACCGTGAAATTGGCAGGAGTACTACGTAGAATGTAGCTGTCCATTTAGAACTGTTTTATTGCAGCAAAAAGAGTACATTAAAGAAAATATCTATATTTAAAAGAAAATTGCTGAAATTTCATATGCGAGAAACCAACAAATCTGGTAAAAGTTTGTAGCATGTTCACATTGGAATGTGTTTACTATGAGACCAATGGAGAGTAAGGGAAGAGGGGGATGTGTAATCCTGTTGGAGTAATTAGATGTTCCCGGAAAAAGGCTTGCAGTCCTGGTGCAGTGCTCGTTACACGGTTTGTTAATCAGCTGTGCTTCATGTGCATGTTCAGTCATCAGAATCCTCACTTAACCCGTTGACTCACTCTCCTTCTCAACAGTGTTGGCAGAAGCAGTCGTAAGCTTAGTTTTGTTAGTTTGCCTGATGTCAGTGTCATATATAATATTGCATGCTCATTTCTCATATTTTTACGTTTAGATTACCTTTGTCATCTGACATTCACCTAAAATTAGAAATACTAATAATTTAATAACACTATTTAATGTAAACTTTTACATGTCTCAAAATAAACATCAGTTTTTCATACTGTTAACATTATAGAACTGTTATACCTAAAACTTGCAATAAAAACTCAAACCTATAATAATAAATTAATAATGTTATACATGTAATCTGATAAATAGCACAGTGCATATAAAATAAATAATATAAATAATGCAATAACTGTAGAGATTAAAAACAAAAGCATGTTGAAGCATCTTGTAAATGAAGTATGCTCTCCAATCTGAAGCTTGTGGTTATGGATCAGTTCTCACAAAGTTAACTAGATGGGTTTTAGACCTGCTCATTGCAAAGGGTGCTTTCTGAGTACCTGTCTCTCATTTGATTAAAGGCAGCATTCAGCAAGATTTATTTGTCTCATTTTAAACAATGCTGAGCACTAAAACACAACGCTGCAACCCGGGGGCATGAGATATGCACAAGTACATAAACATTAGCATGCGCACAGTATACTCTGTAAATTAAGTCATTCAGCTCCCACAGGAAATGAGCATGTTAAATAGGGAACACAATGGTGGGCACTATGGGGGTATGACTGCACCTTTTAAGACCAGCTGACTTGTTATGACCCTCTAAACGTCTAATGAGGGCTGAACAGGTTTGTTTCTCCATACGGTGGACTGATTTCCTGAGTGACTGCTCTCACACAGACTTACCTCAGAGCTGCTAAGACCTCAACAGAGCTAATGATTAATACTGCAGAAATGCACCTTTACAACAGAGCCTTTTGTTTTCATCTGTACCTGCTGCGTTATCCAAAACAGATGTTTCTGGGATCCATTATGCAATCTAGGCTAGACCTAGTCCTACTGTGATTTACCCACCCTCCTATCTTTCAGGAAAAAACTGAAGTTTTGTCGAGAATGGACTTATAGGCCTAACATGTTTTCCCTCTTACTTTTCATTGTTTGACAGAAGCAATAGACCTTCTTGATCATCTGTGGCAGGTGGCTAATCACAGCAACGCATCAGTAACACAGGGAAGCCAAAGATGTCCAGTCCTGCATGTAGGCCAGTACTCCACCCTCTCTATACCACTACGGCAGGTGTTTGGACACAGGTGAGCACATGTATTGTCTCCTGATATAAAAAAAAATTTATTATGTTTTTCTGTTTAGTTTGTTTGTACATGTATCAATCTTAATGCATGTACACATACACTATAACAATTTCCGGTAACACTTTAGTATAGGGACCAATTCTCACTATTAACTAGTTGCTTATTAGCATGCCTATTAATAACATACTGCCTATTCATTAGTACATATAAAGCACATATTCTGCATGACCATATTCTGCATCCCTAATCCTACCCAATACTTGAACTTACCAACTACCTTACTAACTATTAATAAGCAGCAAAGTACTAGTTAATTGAGGCAAAAGTTGTATAGTTAGTAGTTTTTAAATTGCGAGAATTGGACCTTAAAATAAAGTGTGACCACAATTTTGTGTTCTTGCGAAAATAAGCGCAAAACCACTTTGTGTTTGATGTTATGAAACTTTGTTTTTTCATTTCATATACTGTATGGTATTATGTCTTACAGCCAATGTAGACATGTCATTCTAAGCCTTTCTCTCTCATTTCATTCTCAGGTTTGGTGATGAGTTTAGTTTGCTGTTGCATCTGCGTAGCTCTCAGTCTGAAGACCGCAGCGTGCTGACTTTCCTCTGTCCAGATGGACACATTCTCCTGCAGATTCGCATCAGTGCCTACACGTTTACCTTTATCAGTACTCAACAACGACACTATGAGTGAGTCTTCACCTTATTGACAGACATGGAGAGTTTTTGGGAAACACTTTACCTTTAATTGTATCGCTTATATTTACCATGGAAGAGTAAATATAAGAGTCCCTGTTTTCTGTTTATTTTAATTTTTTATTTATATATATATATACTTCTGTTAGAGCATTCAAACAGTTATTTACCTAATAAAAACACATATTTCCTGACAAGACAAGTTGGAAAGCAGACAAGTCTAAGTAATTGCCAATGTTGAATTATTCTTAAATGGGGATTTACGTGGAACCATCTGAAAATGTAATGACTTTGTGGTCTTTGTTATTTTGTCAGGAAAAAGATAATTAAAAAGGCACATCTCAGTGAATCCTGTTATGTAACCACAGTCTGTTTATTCTCCTTCTCCTCATATTTTCTGTTGCTTGCTTTTGAATGTCATTGACCTTCTTTGTTCCTCTTTCATGATGACAAAACCATCCTCATCGTCTGCTCATTCTTCATGTCATGAAAGTATTAGTTTTGGCCAATGGTTAATTTTAAACACAAGCACAGATCCCACTATGTTGAGGAGCTCTGTGATATATTAAACCAAGATTTCTGGATTTGGATTAAACTTAAGCCAAGCCTTAAAGTGGAGACGTGTAAATGAGGCATGGGATTTAACTCATGGCCTCTCAAAACTAATATTTGGACCTGTCGCCTAATTACCCACCTGCAGGACAAAATAAATGGAAGTTTTATGCTCACATTTTACTTGTTTGTGCTTCTCATTTATTATGAGGTGACATAACAATGCCATAATGTTCTTACTGTGTTCTTATATGGGTTTCTGTTTAGTTTAATCTTGCATATACCAAAAAAAGAGTCATTTGTCATTATACAGACAGGAAGAATTATGACTGAATGTTGTGCCAGGAAATTTAATGGCTTCTGCTTTCCTTGGGCTCCTTTGACTCTCCTTCTCTGATGCTCTAGCATGCAATTTGACCAGCCCACCTGTAAAGAAAAGTAAATAAAGTAGTTTGTTTTTAAAACCCGTCCTGTCAATCCCAGGTTCCCCGTGGCAGTGCTGTCTGATGGGGGTTGGCACCGCGTGGCAGTCAGCGTCTCCTCGGGCCGGTTGGCATTGTATGTGGATTGCTCCATGGTTGAGAGCGTAGACTGGGCTTATAAGGAAGGTTTGGAAATCTCCACCGATGGCCTGGTTATGGTGGGAGGAATCATTGAGGGTTTTGAGACACCTTTTGAGGTCAGTATGCAAACATACAAGGATATAGTACCTATCACTTACTGTGTGATGAGAATAATGTATCCTTCATCTCACCAGCTCTCAGCACATCACACATACTCTAAATACATATCCAAACGTTCCCAGGCGGCATTTAAACCCAAAGTCAGGTTTATGGAGGATGAGGGTCTCTCAGTGTATAGGAGTTACTATACCCCAAGCTGAACATCTGCGTTTATACTCATCCAAGTTTCCAGAAAGATTGGACATTCTGTTGCTGACAAGCGGATAGAGATCTTACATTTGTTATGTGCAACTATCTGTTACAAACTGCCAGCACAGTTTCTTACATAAATAATATCTGATGCAAAATTGAAAAAGAGCATGATTTGTTGGTTCATAACAGAATTTATTAAATAAAATTAATCATCTTATCCCCAATTGTAAACTCGATCTTTTCCCTATAGTGCAGGTATCTTAAATTCAAAGTTCCTAATTCTTTAATGCAGGGGTGTCAAACTCAAGGCCCGTGGGCCTATTCTGGCCCGCCGCATCATTTTATGTGGCCCACGAGAGCATATGATAGCAAAAAAATAAACAAAACACTTATGCTATGGCTATCGTACATTATGAAAGTGCGTATCAATACCACAAGTTTCTGTTTCTATTTGGCGTTTTGGCTATTTATACCCAGAAATTGACTTTAATGTGCATACGAAAAAAAGTGCTAAGTGGTTAGGATTAGGGGTGAGGTGATTTTCGGTTGTTGACGACTGCGTGGACGGCTCAAAGGAATAAAGCAGACCTCATCAAGTGCTCGAGCAGCATTCATTTAACAAATTAAAAAATCGATGGAAGCTTTCAGACATGACTTCTCTTTTTTCTGCAGATTTATTTTAATGACAAATGTCCACTCTGGACATTGCATTAAACCTTGCATTATAGCCCGCAAGAGCACATCAAATGATCAATGTAAAAAGAGTTGCACTAGATGTAGAATGTTTGTAGCTGGGGTATGTACACGGCCATAATTTATAGATTATTATAACAATAGTCCCACATCAGGTTGGGGGTAAAAAAAAGGCATTTTGGGAGAATATTTTGGCCTTGTAAAATGGATTTCAAATTAAATTCCTGTGTTGTGCTGAAGGACAGGCATTTAATGGAAGTATGAGTATAGTTTAGACAGCTGTGCACAAGTTAAATGCTTCTTTTTAGTTGTGTTATACAGGGAAAGTTAATACAGCATGAAGTCTAGGCTAAGTCTCAGAGAATGACATCATAGAGTTCAAACATCCCATTTACACACTCACACACTGAACTCAGTCATAAGGTGACATGATTAGGCTTTGCATTTATCCAACTTCTAAGGCGACACTTCATAATCTTAACAAATATCATTGTCTTATGTTTAAAAGATTATTTAACTGTCATCTGGACTCCAAGCATTGATTGATTCATATATGTTCATATCTGAAATAATTTGTTTATAAAAGCTTGTGTGTGTGTGTGTGTGTGTGTGTGTGTGTGTGTGTGAGCAGGCATGCATGCATGCACTGTATGACCATATGTTTTGTGTGTATGCATCTGTATTGGTATAACAGTTTAATTTGCCTCGCATCTTTAGGGTGATCTGATGCAAGTGACATTTCTGATGGGAGAACCAGATGCAGCTCGAGATCAGTGTGCCGTTTTGCAACCCCAGTGTGGCGGAACCGGACACAAACCACCTCGCTCTCCTCGCATACACACTGAAGAGGTAAGTGAGCCATACTGTACAGGGAATATCATGCAACATACCCACACTGATGTCTTCTGAGTTAGACTAGGTTCTACCAACGATGAATTCACAACTTAAACAACAAAAGATATAGCAAGTGTGTTTATATTATTCTGTATAATATATTGTGTGCTCTACATTTCATTTCCTATCTGTACCTCAATATACATTATGAAAGAGTTCTACAGTATCTACATACATCAGTCATAATTTCCCTTTCCTTTCCCAGGAGCTTCTGCTGTCCTCAAATGACCTGGAGGACTTATTAATGGCAGCAGAAGACAGTGACTCTATTCGTGCAAAACTGACTGTAAGTAGCAATGCTATGCTGCTGTGCCATAGTAACTAAGTTACTTCTCATATGAAGTTAAATTCATAGTCCAAGTTGATACTGTTATTTATTCACCTTCATGCCATTCCAAACCCATATGACCCTCTGTAAAACATACAAGAAGACGTACTGCAGATTGTCCATAGTGGTCTTTTCTATAGCACACAAAAGAGGACTGTCACACTTTTGAAAATGACGAAGTAGCAGCTTAAAAGTGGTCTGTTTATTCTCTTCATCACAAAAAGCTTTGTACAACTTCAGAAGACTGGTTGTGCCACTGTTTTCATGTGGGTGTGTTGAGCTGCATACACTATTCTTCTTAAATACACCGGTATTGCCGCCGTTCATATACGTTTCATGATAGCCAACATTTCGGTTAAGTCCGGACAAGTTTTCTTGCGTGCACCCGTTTTTAACACGCCTTGACTGTCGTACAGTCTGCCATTAATGACAACTGAGATCCCATAGTGTGACATGATCATAATATGCATACAGTCTGACAACAAATACAATCCCAAAGGACTTTAAAAAAATCACACAGTGTGAGCCCGGCTTAATTTGCGGTTTTTATATGTACAAAATCAAAAGAAATTCCTGATGAGAACAAATGACAGTCTTACAGTCATCCAACATACTGTGAACCTGTAATCACAAATCAAATTCAAGTGGGCTTTCCAAATCTTTTTTTGTCTCTTCTTAAGCCAAATAAAGATGGTGTGTGGTGTTGCTGAGCTATTGCAGCCCAGTCAGTCCAAGTGTGTTTGCCAGCTGTGAGCTGTTTGGCTAATGGATTCATGGTCATTGTGGGCTGACTCAAACTTAGAAACTGCAGATATGAGTATTAATGGACTCCATATTCATACGATTCAAACCCAAATGTTTCTTTCGGTGAGAATGTAGCATAGCATGTTTAAAACATCTAGTACTTCAATCAATCACCTGGACTCCATTATCTTATGTCAAAAAGGTGGTGGATTTCAAAGACTAAAGAACACCAGATTTTTTTAAATGACCTGTTTTATTTCTCTAGTTTCGGTGTCTCTTGTGGCATAAACTCTTGACTATGAATCTTTTTTTTGTGGTGTTTCGCTTTGATGCCTCTGCCATTTTTGGTTTGCCTGTTTCCTGGTCTCATGCTCCCAGTGGAACGGATTAATAAGAAACGTATGGCTTTCTTTGATCCCTTTAACCGAACAGGAGGTCAGGGGTCAAAGGTAATTGCTAATTTAGCTTGTCACTCATTTTTAGTGTCACAGCTTTGAGGCCAAATCATAAATGTTTAGTTGGATATGTGAATGTATGCATATTTTGACCAAATGATAGACTTGACAAATTGAGATATGTAAATGCATGCACGTTTTTTGCCAGTTTAAGCACCATGGATAAAAGTCTAAAGCAGATCCCTGTCGAGACATGGAGTTTTACTTGACCCAATTGATGAAGTGTGTGTGATTGTCAGAGTTCATCATGCATGTGTGTTTGTGTCTGTTTGCGTTTGTTTTGGGTTCTCAGTCTGCAGAGGCAGTATATATGGTGGTGTTAGTGTGTTTAGAAATAGCCTCGTTCTTCCCATGGGTTTTGTTTGGCAGAGGTGGACACTGTAATTGATTTACTCTGCATTAAAATGAGGTTTGAATTGGACGGAGAACTCCTCTAGGGAAGTGTCAGAATTACTCAGACAGGCTGTGAAGTATTCAACATCTCCAGACGTGCCTTTGAACTCACTCTCTATGAGTGTAAAGTAAAACAAATCTGATTTGTGTTAGCACGTTTTGTTTATGGACAAAAGTGTGGACATGCATGAGACATTTCCAGCTGTCCTTAAACTAAACACTTTGGAAGTGCTGTATATACAAGTTGTTTGTTTACAAAGAACTTGAGCTGCTAATTTTTCACTTCTTCTTCCTGATATCAGGGACAAAGTTTGAAGGTTAGGCTGAGTGCATTTTGTTCGTTCTATCATCTCTGTCATTTTCTGCTTAAATAATTATTATTATTATTAGCTCGGGGCAAAGCAGGGATTTGGACTAAGTTGTTATATCACACGCGGTTGAGCAATTCAGACACTTTACCTGAAATTGTTATTGTTTTACTGATAGTGATAAAAGTTCAAAAGTTTGACGTCAATACGATTTTTAAATATAAATTGCATTGTATGATAGTTAAGCTAGCTCTATTTCTATCATTTATTATATAATATAAATTATATACCTTGCTACATGTCACTTGTCAGAGCACTTGCATATTGCTTTTTGTTGGATTGCCCCATTGTCCGTTGCTTTGGATAAAAGCATCTGCTAAATGACTTTTTTGGTTAATTTCAAATAAATTCTGTTCTATTGAACTTCCTGTTCATCAAAGAATCCTGAAAAATGTATGATAGTTTTTACAAAATATTAAGAATCACAATTGTTTTCAACATTCAACAAGGCCTCTAACACTAGCTAGCTCTATTCTTTTCTATTCTATCTGTTTTCTTTTTATTTATTATATAATATAAATTATATACCTTGCTACATGTATTGCGACTTGTCAGAGCACTTGCATATTGCTTTTTTGTTGATTTTGATTGCTTCCGTTGTCCTAATTAATAAATCGCTTTGGATAAAAGCATCTGCTAAATGACTAAATTTAAACATAACTCCAAACTTTTGAACAGTAGGTTTCTGTTTTTCTTTCTTTTCAAGCTTCTTGCCACACCTCAAGACTTTACAAAGATATTTACACACACACATACTGACATACATGCACGGATTGAGGTGAGCTCATAGAACAGTTGCCTTGCAACCTATTAAAAAACTACCTAAGATGATGAGCCTATGAACACATCTGTCATCTTAGTTATAATTGAAGCAATGAGTCGTTTTCTTGTCTGTTTTCTATATGTAGCTTGCAGTGCATCCCATTTCCACGCCTCAAGCTTAAAAAAAATCCCTCTCAGCAAATTACAACAATGCACTGACGCATTGAACTGAGAAGTGTCTCTTTCAGATATGTCAGATTCAAAATGAGCTCACAGTAAGATACAGTAATTGGAGTGTGCCAAGGATTCCACTGATGAGTTGAAACATAGTTTACTTTAAAATCCAATCCAAGAATATATTGTATGACAGATTTATCAATGAGACAAAGTCGGTTTAAATAGAATTTAAGTTATTTAGTTATTTTTCCCTATTTGGTGTGTGATGTTTACTGAGAAATCTGTAATTATGTGTCATTGTGAAGGCGTCTATATCACGCCTGCTCTCCTCCTTACTGTCTCTCTATCCTCGGGCAGTCACAGACTGTTGCCGGTTCCCTCAGCTCAAGCTCCATTGACTGTAATTATCTGGTCTGAGACCGTAATTTAGTAATTTAGTACTGTTCATCCCCAAACCCACAATAAATCACATGCAGTGAATGCAAAGATACTTTATCATGCAAAAATATCACTCTTTAACATTATGGATGGATGGATGGATGGATGGATGGATGGACTCAGGCTCCTACAAATACAGAACTGACTGGAATCTTCTTGAAGCAATTATCCGTTATTTGGGAAGGACTCTTGTGACAGATCTCCATAGATTGCCTCCATAAGGACTCTCCACGTTGCTTTCTGTGTTATGAGTGGAGGGTGTGGATAGACCCCTCTTTAGGATCTTCTCTTTGATTCAGAATACTACTAGTGGTTTTTTGTTCTCTACTTGCACATAATTCACATCAGCAGGATCTCAAAAAGCTGTCAAAAAAGCGGTGAATTCTGTCAGACGATGCCAAAAAGGTGTCTGCATGCGGACAGTGTTTAAATTACCCATTGGTCCATCATCAACCACATCAATTAAAGGCCCAGTATGTAATTGTTTGCCGCTAGAGGGTGCGCATTCATTTAAAATAAACAAAGAAATAAAGGCATAGTTTGATAACACCTTGACTGGGTGTGCAATCATGGGAGTTGTTGTCTTCATCCCCACAGTCGATGCAATCTGATGGGACTCGAGCAGAAATCATGTTCATGGATGAGCTAATGTATTAAAGATTTATTAAGATCGTAGTATGAAGCAGAATGAGGCAGAAAGCCATCGAAGCGAAACGAGGCCGCTAAATGAACACAAAGATTTCGACAAGCGTGACACACTGCTTGAAAGCAGCGGAGCTTTTATTATGGCACAGTCAACTGCTTCCTTGTAAAAGCCGAGATTCGAACCCACAACCTTGGGTTACAAGTCCAACGCTCTATCCACTAGGCCACGACTGCCCCAAGTATGACATCATTGGCAGGCAACACAATGACACTATGGACATGGTCCGTTTCACTATTTAAAATTTCTTATTTCTCTGGATTTCAACATTCTACGAAACATTTGGGATAATGTAAGTACACAAGTCTGAAAAATGTATAACACTGTTCTAGTGGTTTTGGATATTTGAATAAAAAAATCGTACATATTGTGCCTTTAATTCAGATTCACCTAGACATTCATGTAAGTACTTGTATCTGGACACTACAAGCTCAGAAAGACAAGAGCACACGCTCGCACATACACTCGCTCAGTTCGCCCCGAAGCCACACAGCCAAACAGGTGTCTCATTGTGTGAAGTAGATGATATGTGTGTGTCTGCATGTAATCCGGGTGTATGTGGGTGGATTGAGAGTTTGTGGGTGTGCTAGTGCAATCTGCACACATTTGACTAGTCTTGACTGTGAGTTTCACTGCATTTTTGTTGCAGGTGAGTGTGTGTGTGTGTGTGTGTGCCACCATGAGGATCTGGATGTATTTTCTAGGATGGTTTCTGTTGGATTTAATGAGATTTGGAGTACAAGGTCAAAGGAATCACGTTCCAAAGGTATGGCTTCATCTGGCAACCCTTGCAAATTGTGGTTGTTTAGGAAAATTGTTCTTACAAATCATGCATCCACTTTTCCTATCTAATAATGACACATGGGTTTGGTGGTGCACGCTAATCCAATAGTTTATGAAGCTCCATTTTTTTATAGATTTTGGTATGTGTAAATATTCGTGATGAAAAATAAGTCATGTGCATGTAATCAAGTGTTAGTCCATCTGTCTTGAAGGCTGACTGTGGTTTGGCTGCAGATGGTGAGAGGTTACAGTGGTTTCGGTTTATATGAGGAAATAGTTTTCACTGAACTGGTTCGACCCAGATTACCACAAACGCTGGGTTCATGTCCAGTGTCAGGGTGCAGATTTGGACTATATTTGACATTTATTGGTTTTGCAGTATTTTATAATTTTGTTGTTTCTTTTTGCACTTTTCTTATTTCTGTTTTCTTTTTGTGATGCTTATTTTAATGTAGTGTA
This sequence comes from Gymnocypris eckloni scoliostomus, assembly GCA_027564155.1. Taxonomy (NCBI): domain Eukaryota; kingdom Metazoa; phylum Chordata; class Actinopteri; order Cypriniformes; family Cyprinidae; genus Gymnocypris; species Gymnocypris eckloni. The sequence continues at coordinate 7,387,337 of CM050433.1, read as the reverse complement.
TGTTAACCACAGTTAACTAAACTGAATTCCCAGGTTGACGTTATATTTAAAAACCCTTAGTGGCAGTAAAACAACAGCTGTGGCAACAGTTTTATACCAAGGCCAAAATAACATAATGGATGAGACTGAGAATTAATTCAGTTATTTCTGCAGATGTGATTGTTTTTTTCTTACTTAATTTAGTTTTTGTGCCTAACCATCTTTATTAAATTTGTTTCCAATTCTAACCACTTTCTTTGGGAATCTAGGACATGGCTCTATGAAAAGCATTTTACGGGAAGCTGTATTTAAATCAGTCTAAGTGCAAGATACAGCTGGTTTGTCGTTGCCCCTATAAATACCTGTGTCTCTGTGATAGATTTACAGATAGTCACTTTCTTTCAAGTCAAATCAGCTATTTTGTACTGAATTATGTGCGTGCGTGATTGTGTATGCACTTGACAATTGTATTTAGGCTTTCCACTTGCATAAAGTATTTACAGACCAAGACATTAAATGCAAATTTGTACCTTTTAGAAATGAGGTATGATAATAGGCAAGCTTCTTTTGATTTTTTTACTTGTAAACTTATATTTTAGTACTGGTAGGGGTTAGCTGGCATGTTGACGCGTGTGCAAATGTCTCTGAAGCCTCAAGGCATAACCCTTTTATTTTTTTGGGAAACCTCCCACAAATCTGTCATCTGTCCCTCTTCACTAATCTGACTAAACTGTATTCGGTCTTTTCTGTAACAGACCTTAAATAACAGCAGAGTTGTACATCATCTGTGCATCACAGCGACAAATCTGGGAACATTCATTCTTGAAGTGAATTATGTCTTAATGGTCATACTCATATATAGATCTTTGCCCAATCTTGTCGCAGTCGCTTCTGTATTTTCTCCACTTGTCAGGGTGATACATGTGATCGGAAATTTCCTATAAATGTCACCACCACATTCCTAGGTTGTTGCAATATGGTTTGTCAATGTCTGTATTTTAGGGGTGTGACAAGACACTTATCCCACGAGACGAGAACGAGACGAGATTTTTAAACTTAAATAAAAACAAATCCTCAATGATGTGATATATAGGGAAAAATAGACTTTTATTCAACTGAAAAACACAAAATGCAAAAAATGTAGGTGCATTTTGAAATCAACTTATATTTTATGAAATTAAACTTATTTTTTATTAATTATATGAAGTAGGCATGTCGAGATCACATTTCTCTCACAAATCAAACGTAATTTACCAGTGGTTTTGACAAAATGTTCATTGCTTAAGTCTTTTAAATATATACATATTCATTTGAACAATTATTTTTGTATGGGCAGCTACAAAACATGCTTCTCACGCTCCACTGACACCCACGATGTGAAACAGTCTTAATAAACATAGCTGAATCATTGTCATTCAGAAATAAGATCGCGTGGGTGTTTGAATCAAGATCGCAAGCGCAATTTTTAATGATTAATTGTGCAGCTCTAATGTAAACAATACAAAATATTTTGCGAGGATATCGTCACGAGATCAGTCGGATCTCGTCACATCCTTACTGTATGTTATTAGAGAATGGATGGATCCCTGCTTCAATGTAGATCTATATTTAGTTCTATTGCTTTTGATCCGGTTCAGCCTTTTTTCCAAAACTGCAAAAGAACAAACAAAAGCCTCTGGTCGCTAATGTAGGACAAAGCCCTGCAGCAGTGATGTTACAGATATTTTCATGTTGGTCCTTGTAACAGGAAGCCCCCTGGTGGCCATATGGTGTTATAGCTGGAGCTGGGGTGGAAGCTGCTCTTATGGGTGACTGGTGTGTTCAGACCCTCTTTGGCAGGCTATTAGAGAGATATCAGACCAACAGCAGGAAGATATGCTGGACGACAGCCCTTCGTAGCCAGGTGGAGATCAAGTGTCGGCGATCAGGCCATGGCAACAGAAAGAGCCATTGTTAGTGATAGTATTAGGGCAGGGGGTCTGGTTTTTGCCCAGGTTTTCTTCATATAAAGGCTTTTACATCATATTTTTCAGGTTATTTTCTGATATTATATTATATTTATTATGTGTTTATTTATATTTTGCATTTTTTTCCTGGAAGCCATAACAAAAAACAGCACACATCAATAGGTCAAAAAAGCTCAATGTGGATGCTCCACCACAGAAGAATAAGGACGAACACATCAAAGTAGGCACACCACAGATCTAGAGATATAGAAGTATTTAATTATGTTCTCACCAGGTGACGTTTCGAGCTTAAACGCTCTTCATCGCTCTTCGTTTTCCTGGAAGCCATAAAATTGACTGACCTGACAACCCAAAGCAGCATAGAGTTATAATTGTGCAAAAAAGCTTCATGTATAACTTTCCCGGACTCTAAAGTCTCTTTTTTAGTTTATCCGCTTGTAAACCTTGCAGATCCCACCAAGAGAACTGAAGCACTCATATTATCTTACAAAAGTCACATTACTGAATCACCTGGCTTAGAATTCATGCAAATATAGCAACTAGACAGAATCACAGCAGATTTTATGGAAACACATGTTTCAATTTTGTATGATGTAATTTTGATATACAGCAACAATCCTCTGTCACTATGATGCGGGTGTTTTATCACAGGGAAAAGGCTGTTTTTAATTTCCCTTCTCATCATTCAGAACCAAGCCAGATCATATGGAATCCAGACCAATCTTCTTTGTAATTTTTCCCTCTTTTTATTGTTATTTTTTGTCTCTTTCTTCAGATTTCATTGACTGTCTCAAAACATAGCCTTTGTGTGTGTGTGTGTGTGTGTGTGTGTGTGTGTGTGTGTGTGTGTGTGTGTGTGTGTGTGTGTGTGTGTGTGTGTGTGTGTGTGTGTGTGTGTGTGTGTGTGTGTGTGTGTGTGTGTGTGAGACATTGGTTTGTTGCGTGAGTGTTTTTTCTGTTTTGACTCTTTAACTACCAGTGTGATGTAGACATGGAAGGATGTCTTGTTTGGAGTGCTACAAATGTGTGAGCTTTGCATGAAACTCATGCACATCTGATCTTCACATATGTTAGATCTCAGTAGATCATTGCTGATTGCTACAATATGTTTAGTAGTTTAAATTATTGTTGTTTATCAGCCTGGAATTATTGCACTCTTGTATTTACCTTAACATCTGTTAGCAGCAGCAACTTCACAACCGTATGTAAAAATGTAGATTACCGTTTTAATCAAGTCGCATAAACATTCTCACGGTGAAATAGACATTATGATGAAGTGATTACATCTTCATTAAACATATTATAGTGAACAAAGCTCCCAGATGTAAAAATGAATAGCAAACAGAATTAAATGTTTTACGGAAGCTGTTAGAAAACATATAGATTGAGGATGTCCTAGAAGCAAGGATAAAATAACCCACCCTAACAAAATGAGATGAAATAAGTCCTTAGTTCACTAAAATAAGTGTAATCTTATCATATCCAAAAACTTGCTCACTCTGCTGTTATTTAAAAGATTGAATATGCGGCAATATCTTTTTAATTAATATTAATCAAGGAACTATTGACTTTTAATGCACCTTATTTCGAAATGTACAGAAATATGTGCTTTCATATGTCCTTCTGTTATGATTATTTCATTCATTCACTTTACTATTTATAACTAATGTCTCATTTCAGTTTTAGTTTGGCTCTATAGTTTTGTAATTATTCCAGTTTATATGAAACGGTTCATGTAGCGTGGATTAAAATTCATATACAGTGTAAATACTTTTCACTGAACGTTAAAAATAAGTTTGAGAAAGTTGTTGGGAGCGCGGTGCTGGTGACGTTGAAGGCGAGCGACCGTGGTATAAACGTGGTTCGTTTATAGCCTAAGTTTAGCTTTTCAGTTCTGGCGCTTTTATTTAGGCTTCAAAATTTGTCGAAGTTAAATCATTTTGTGAAGATTATCTTGATGGGCAAAACGTGTAAGTTTCATGAACTATGATTGAACACAGTGCTTATGTTTTGCGATAATCCAAAAGCCTATAGAAAAATCCTATTGGCTTTTTGTCGAGGGAACCAGTTTCATGCTAACAGCCGATCCGCCTACAGAGTGACGTCATAGTTCCATAGTTTTTATTAAATGTGACTCGATATAACATTGCAAATCTACAGTAAAAAAGCCTTTATAGTAAAAAAAAAGCAGTATTTTTTTATGCAAAAAAAAAATTCTGTATGCAAAAAACAGATCTGCACAGGTTTGCACCAACCCTAATCAAACACACCTGATCCAGCTAATCAAGGTCTTCAGGATTACTAGAAACTTCCTAGCAGGTGTGGCCCTCCAGGAATTGAGTTTGAGTTTAGACTCAGTTCTTGGTACACATGAAGTCATTTCTTTATGTTAATAGGGTCTCCGCAGACGTGGAATTATACGTGGGGACGGTACTCTGCCTACTGGATCCAAACGTCCTGGCTTTGTGGGGCGAGGTGATGTGTTTGAGGTCGATGAGGATACAGACCTGATAGACCAAAACATCTTGTCCAAAAATGGTGGTAAACCTTCCAAAATTTTCCCAACTGAAACTACAGGCAGCCATGATGGAAAACCAGATTCCACATCTAAACGTCTAGATGAAAACATCACCACTGACAAGCACAAACCTGGCAAAGCTTCACCAAAGAAACCAGTGGATACCACAGTTATCAACCTGGATGTTCAAGTACCTGAGAGGCCTACCGGAAGTATTGTACTTAGTAGTGAAAATCACCTGGAAACCACCTCCAGTCCTGAGGATCGAGAATCCAACTTGTTAAAAGAGGATTTGGAGGCCACCACACAGGCTCCTCTGAGAACAACTTCTTGGGAGGGCATCTCAAAAGGAAGTGGAAGAAAAACATCCAACACTCCAGATATCCCTGTAGGACCTGGCTGGGGATCTGAGGAGCACCCATGGACCGTTATACTTACAGGAAGGCATGGAGATCTTGTGCGTGGCTCTGATGGGAATATGTATCGCATTCAAAGAGGACCCATGGGGCCAGTGGGACCCCGAGGTGAGCCTGTGAGTATAACTTAAGAATAGTATGTAAGAATATATCAGTGTTGTTATAGTTAATTATTAACCTAATAAAAGTTCAGTTTTGGTAATTGCAACAAAACTGAAATGAAATGAAACGGTTGACTCTGGCAACTAACTGAAAAAAAAAAAAAAATTTAAGCTGAATGCTCAAATTGCTAACACCAAACTTGAAATAAAAAAAAAATATTAAAGCTAAATAGGCAAGATATGAAAAAATGGGCATCACAAAATAACCAAAACAAGCTAAAATAAAAATTCTAAATTAAAATGTTAATAAATACTAGAATTGTGGATATATAGTAGTAGATAGTAGTATTAATTATACCAAATAAAAGTATATATATATTGCAGAAAGTTTTGGTCTCTTATAACATCCTGTTAACACAAAATTATTACTTGAAACCAGTCTGCGTCAGAAAATAAAAATGGCTGAACACACTAGGCACGTTTCCATTACTCTTCAAACTGTGCAAATTGAAATTACGCCTAATGAAAATGCGTAAATTTCGTAAAAACGCCCAATATATTGCAAAAAGTTTTTACGCTCGCATGAGGTGATTTTTTAGGTAATGCAAAAAAAAGGATTAATTTGCAAACCGGCAATGGAAACATTTATTTTTTTTTTCGCATTTACAGGTCACATGGTGTATGTAAAATGTCATATGAACAGTCTTCAATGTACAATAACCTCCAAGAAACACTTAATGCATGGCCGCTCTCAAGTATAAGTGGCTTTGCCTGCCATTCATGCTTAGACAATTTACACTGCAACACATGTCCGTGCAGTGTGGCTCTGAAACGGCCCCCGGAGTTGATCTCAGCCACTCTAGTCTATGCTTGTGTTTAAATGAGCCACACTGTGCATGTTTCTGAAGCAGCTCTCCGTGCTGCTTTTGTAAAGATACATGCACACGCCTCCTTAGATTAAATATAGCCAAAATCTGTATAAATCCCATCAAATTCCGTTTCCATGACTTATCGTGAGAGGAAAAAATTAAGTTTTTGTCGCACAACATCTGTTAATGGAAACGCCATAATTTGGCAATACTTTTTCATCGACATTTGTAAAATATCTGCAAAGTTTTGCACAAATCTGTAATGGAAACGCGCCTAATGGCTGAAATCAATTGCTGTAGCAGATACATCATGTAATATAAGTTAAAGAAGGCATGTGCATATTTTTCTTTAAATAAGTAGAATAAAAACTTCTGCCACAATCTGCAAAATCGGTCTGATGCAGAAAGCACAAGAGGAAAGAATTAAAGCAAGAATTATCAGGCCTTGGATGTTGTGTATGTATATTTCAGCTGTTCTAAGCTGCACAACATACTGCATATGTCAACATGTCTCACGTCCCGTCTTAGCATGATTCATATGGCTTTCTATAATTGCCTGTAGAAGGAACGATCCATCTGCATCACCCAGTCGAAATGCAACATTCACCTGGCTTTAAGTGATCAGGTCTTACTGAAGTGAACCCAGATGCGATGCCATCTGGATGCTTCTGGCCGAGCTCCAGTGGTCCAGGCACTGTAAAAGGCCTCCATTAGATCATGAAAGGTTGATTTATATCAGTTGGCTGAACACATTAAGGAGAGACTGCTCTGCCTGAAAGCAGTAGAGATGCAGTAATTAATACACCCCATTTTTTACCATCTCTGTTACTACCATACCCTGACTTTCTTTCTTGGTGGGGGTCAAGCATTTACTTATATTGAATAAAGCACTAATTCTATTGTTCCAGGGAGTTAAAGCCTGTTCTGTTCCAAGAATTGATATGTGTTTATATGCCACTTAAGTCTGAAATATTGTACTGTTATGCAGTGTTGTTATTGTTACGTAAAACCGAAATAATTAAAAACTGTTTCTGTTTACTGAAATAAAGCTGAAATACAATATAAATGTAAGATGAAAAACATAAACAAAAAAAGTAGAAATAATAACTAACTAAGCGTAAATTTAGTGCCATTCAGTGCAATGGTTTTGTTGCAAAAGAAAATGTGTAAACCAGCTGTCATCATGCAGTAAGTCAGTATTTACAATAGTTTTGTGATGGTCAAAATGTTAGGTTTAGGTTTAACAGTGTACTCGTATTACTGTAGTCAGAGTGCCACTAAAGTTAATGGTTTTTATTAGCTTGTCTGACCTCTGAACTCTGAATGGTTGTTTTGTTTGATCAAATTAAGACAACTAGGAAAATAGTGTGCTTGCCTAGTTTGTTTTTGTTATTGCTTATTTATAGCTTTCTACATGCTATTGTAGTTTTAACTCGGTTAATCAAGCTCATTGCTGTTAAAAGTGAAAGCCGTATGTTTTATTTTGGTCACACTCTGTAGCTTTGTATGTTTAAGGTTTTTACTATGCTCCTTCTAGGGATGTCCTGGGAGTGATGGCTATCCAGGATCCAAAGGTGATAAGGTATGATAATCGGAGTGTTTATTAATGAGAAATGAACTAGAGCACTCTCTCAGAGTGTCCCGGTGAATGAACGCAAGCCGAGGTCAAAGTGCTTCACCGCTGAAGTTCGTGGAAAGTTCACGTGCCTGTGGTCATGACCGGCTGACCCTTTGTGTCCTTCTGTGAACTTTGTCACCTTTAGATGACTGCTCTCACGTATTTAGCCTCCGAACAGAAGTTCAAATGCCAACAGGGAAGCTTGCAAAGACACGCTTTCAGTCTGACTTACTATTATGTGCACTTCAGTATACTTCAGCTTCCTTTTCTACTTCTGTTTCTTCTTACTGACTTCAAGCTAAAGTAAAAAATCATCAAAGTTTTCATCCATCAAACCAATAGTGGTGACATCATTGTGATATTGCCAAACTGAGCTGTCACTGGTCTTCTTTCTTGCATTTCACGAGTTCACACTTACATATAATAAATAGAATAGATATTATGCGATTTGGCGTGCTGTCCGAGGGGAGGGCTCCGAGCTCGGAGCTTTGGCCCGAACCCAGAGTAAGGTTAGGACAGAAATAGTCGTAAGTGCGGAGAAGAGGTGGCGGAGGGATGGTGGAGAACTGTCAAGAAACAGAAGTGAGTCTGCTGTGTATATATATATATATATAAACACCTCTTACCTTGTTAACTGGGTTGATTACTGATTGTGCTCCCCTCGTGTTAATTAGGTGAATTATCTGAACGTGCTCCTCCCGAACTTTGTTAATAAAACATCATTTATTTACATACTGAAATGTGACTAGTCTTTCTTGCATCTATAGCCATTTTTACACCATAAACATGAGATGTTCTAACTGGGGTTGGACCGATAGAAGATGCCATCGTCCATCACCAAGGGCTGACAGAATCACGAAGTTGAGCCGGCATCATGATCACCCCCATTTTTTATACTTTCTCTTGCAATTGTATCATTGGGTAATTATACTGTTTATAAATTGCAGGCATCAGGGAACCGCTACTAATATGCAGGGCACTGAAACTGCTTTCGAATGTGCGCTCTCGTTTTACTTTCACTTTTTCTTTTGAGATTCGCGATCACACGAACTCTATACTACGGAGCAGCAGTACCATACATTTTACAAGATTAGATGTTGGATGTTTGTCAGTGGTGCTCAGTATCTGCAAATCATTCGCCATTGTCCTATCAGTCACCTCTCCTTACTCTGTGTATGTGGTAAGTGAACTTTCATGTACTGTAATAGGCTGCTACTTTACACACTTCGCACTTCTCTAGTAAATCCGTGAATGAATGTTCCAAAGTGAAGTAAACGTCTACGGATTGCCCCTGCTCAGGGAGTAGGGAGCAATGGACACTGTGTAGTGACCATGTAATAACTTGAGGAGGCATGAGATCTGTTCAAGATTGCATTTATCTACAACAGACCATGTCAATCAGAACACAGTTCTGAGCTCACTTCTAACGAGCTGGTGTGTTAACAAAGAGAGACATGCAAAATATGCAGAGCAGGGGTACCCGAGGACTGGAATTGAGAACCACTGATTTAATGGCTACATAGAACGCGTTATTTGTTTTCCGTGTCTTTCTGCATCGTTCTCCCTTTTTTGTTATTTTTTTCATTTCAGGATTATTTGATGAGTGGAGAGCTCAGAACAACAGTACTTATTTTCAATAATTTTTGTAACACATTTTGTATAATATTTTGAACATAGTATATTATCATTATAATGAATCCTTGCTGAATAACAATTTATTTTGAGGAAAAAAAAAAACTTGTGATGGAATTTTCTTTTTCATCCTAACAGTTCAGCTTTCATCAGCTTTAAGATTTGTTTAAGATTATAAGCATATGTCAGTGTGATTGTTTTTTTTATTAATTTTTTTGGGACGCAGTCTTACTTATAGTTGTGATGTTGTTTAGGGTGCCAATGGGCTTAAGGGCCGTCCAGGTCACCGTGGAGTCCCAGGACCTCCTGGGTCGCCTGGGCTACCCACATTCTACCTGTGGAGAAACACACCTGAGGAATGGGCTGCATTTCAGGTGAGTTTTCTCTCTTTTTTCCGGTTTCTCCAAGTTTTCCATCCCTGTCTGTGGTCTCCCTATCTACAAAATTAAACTTTATCCCTCATCCCTTTAAAGTGGCTGTCAGTGCACATTTGTATCTAGCGTAATAGCTCAGATGAGCACTACAGCCATGATTGAATGAAGATGCCCTCAGAAGAAAAGAGAGAAGAGAGGAAGGCATTTTCTCTTGTTGCTGTAATGGGGTATTTGTTTCCTACAGCCTTTGAACCATCCTGCACTGTACATCCAGCAATCCAGCTGAGGGCAAAGACTTTTCTACTCTTAGTGCTGCATGAGGTCATAAGTTGTTCCTGTAACAGAAGAGGGTGATATCCCCTTTGCTTAAACCTAGAACAAAGTCACATCAACACAATCAATCAGTATCACCCTTCATGTCAGTTTCCAGCTCGGTATCTCCGAACGCATCTGCTCTGATAACCGAAACCTCTGTCTAGCATGGTCTAATTAAAAGCAGCCTGTGACCTCGTAACTCATTTTGGGATATGTGTCCTGTGTGCAGCATGCTGCCTTTGTGAACGCCTTTGTAGTTTACAGAGCAGCTTTTAAGTCTAGAGTCTGGTTGGATTAGAATGGATCATTAAAGTTTTAGTAAGACCAGAATAGCATGGTTATGACTTTTGCCTTCATTAAAATGACTCCTCGGAGTAACAGAAACAATCTTCAAGAATAGACCAAGAATTACAAAAATACATATTTTGACTTTATAGACTAATTGGTGGGTAGTCTGAATGACTAACCAATGAGTTTTCACAAGGAAGTTCAGTATAATTAGGCTGGTTTTGAGTTCTCCTGCACAATATATAGGGCTGCCCAATATACTGAAACAAAATCATTATACAGTCATGATATGACATAATGCAATATTCAAACTTATTGAAGGGTGTAATTCAATAAATAAGTAAATATAAATAATTATTCTGGCGAGCTGTAAAAATTAAAGTTTGATGGTTTAAATTATGAAAATGTAGATATTAAGATTCCATCTACTAAAAAATAAAAGTATTTTTATAGGTTTTATTTAATACTTGATTTCTTATTTTGCAGTATAATAATATTATTTCAATATGTTTCTTGTTTTATTTGTTTTTATTCAATAATAATCACAATAAAAAATAGTTATATTGAATGGGTCAAAAGCAATGGGAATGTGGCCTATAAAAACTTGAGTGGAAAGATATATATTTTTTATTATTTTTCCGTTTGAGTTGGTTCTTGTAAACAGTATACCCAAGTATGAACAATCAACTATTTCATGTTTTACCAATTTATTCATCCCTAAAGGAATATTTTGCACTCAAAAAAGTGCAAAGCTTTTTAAAATTAATTCATGTTCTATGCATATGCACTCCCCTTCTAAAATGTTTCATTCTTTATGAATATAATATTTTTTTCCAAACATTCATTATTTTAAATAATCTTGAGCAATCTCTTTTATTTTTCATATTACAATATATAGCAGAAAAAAAAATATGCCATTTACAAATTGTCTTGCTTTTTAGGTTTAACTTAGAGTATCAGATATTGCTTTATAATCAGCTGTGATTCTAATAATGTGATAAGCATTGATAGTCATGTGATGGCTCAATTATATTTTTCTCTCACTCTCTCCTCCAGCAAACGTCATTCTTCCAGCTTCTCCATGCAGGTTGGCCTGTAAGTATACAGCACATATCTGTGACATTTGTACGTTTCGGAACATGTAACATCCCTGACTCTGTTCTGTTTTATGTGAGCTTGTAGAGAGCGCAAGGTCCACCTGGTCCAGAAGGAGAGATGGGGAAACATGGGCCGCAGGTGAAGTACCAGCTGGTTTAATAAAACTTTGATGAGGCTCAGCAACACCTGTGTTATGTAGCGCAGTACTTTCTGAGCTCAGATGACAACACCTGCTCTGCCAAATCATGATCTCTCTCTCTTAACTTTATCTACAAGGGACCACCTGGGGAGCCGGGTGAACAAGGACATCCAGGACGATTGGGAGACATGGTAATTTCCTATAGTTCAACGTTGTCATTTTTATTGGCAAGCATAATTTGTATTAGTGGTACTTGCTAAGGCATTGTGCACCAAAAATGTTGCTTTAATTAGAATGTTATCATATCGTAGTAAGAAAATATCACAGTCTGTCAAGACAGCTGTAAAAAATGTAAATTCGTAAATAGACCAAATATTAGCTTTTTTGGTCAGAGCACGACATAATTTCACCTCAAATTAGTGGCAATTAATTTGTTTTCTTTTTATTGTGTGGGAAAGGGAGGCAGTTATTAGACACAACCCCACCCTTCATTGCTGAGATTTAACCACAGATGTAAACAAAGGCCCTTGTATCTGCGTTCCTCATTGCGGTTTGTCAAATTTCATGTGACCAAGACAGAAAAGAGCTCCTGTTAGCATTAAATGTACCACTCTGTGAAAAAGCAGATAGATGGATGGATGGATGTCATTGACTTGCTGGGTTATCGTTTTTGACACTTATGAGAGTAATTCAGCATGACCTCTGATGAATTGCATAGTGACCAATCACAGGCATGTGTTTATGTGTGTGGTCCTCTCAGTTCATGTCTGGCCACATTTCACTTATATCTATCACTTGCATACACTGCTTTTCACTGCCCATGAAATGATGAATGCTTCCAGGTGGTGTTTGTGTTCCTAAATCTTTAGGGCTTGCCAAATACAATCTTATAATAATAAAAATCCCAAGCTCAACCCTAGGTTTCTTTGGCTGCATTTACTGGGCAAAGCCTAATGCATTTTGACTGTTTATATATATATTTTGTTGCTATATAAATGCATCATTCATTCAAAACAAACTGCATCTGAATTTGAGTGGGGAAGCCACAGTGCTTTATATGGTAGCCCCATACCCCTGTCATCAAGGAATCAAAATGTGCAACAAACACAACAGAAAAAAACATGAATTGTTATGTGTACCTGTGTGTACTCTCTCTCTCTCTCTCTCTCTCTCTCTCTCTCTCTCTCTCTCTCTCTCTCTCTCTCTCTCTCTCTCTCTCTCTCACTCACTCTCTCACTCTCACACACACACACACACACACACACAGCTTGACAAACATTATCAGGGAAAGTTATGTAATTCTACTTTGTGTGTACAGTATGTACATTGAGCATGACTACTGTTCAGTTGGCTCGTTTGTGGCCAAATTTCTTTGTATTTTTAATCCTTTTTTAAATATGTAAAACATTTTATTTGTCTGTCTTTTAACAAATTTATCAACTATTATAACATCTCTAGTACTTTCCTTTCAGGAAGCCAAAGCTCTGTTAAAGCTTCTGGTTACAAATCAGTTGGAGTGTTTTTTTTGACTGCATCAATAATACTTTAGCATGAAATCTTTCCCAACATCAGCTCCCACTGTCTTTTCACAGGCAAGTGATTTCGTCCAGTAATCTTAAAATAAAATAAAAATAAAGGGGTTACCTACAGCATTCATCGGATCTTTCTTTCCCAACTTACACTCCATGTGCGCGCGCATCCATGTTTCTTAGTAACGAATGCGCTTGCGTCAGAATCGCGTAGTTTAAACGGGAACAATAACATCCTAATTTCTGATTGGCTGGTAGGTGGAATTTAACTTTGTATAAACTCGAGACTGCTATGAACTCGGCAGAGAACTTACCTCCGTATTCCCTCTATTAATTGCACATATAGCGGGACGAGTTATCCCTTCTCAGCGTGAGAAATACAAGGTGTGGTGTGAGAGCGTGTGAACTGGTTGAAATGCGTGAGTCTCATGGTGAATGCAAGAGACTTGAGAGCCCTGTGTGTATTAACAAGATACGTTAGGCTGGCAACAACACTATCTAGAGCTGTTGTTGTATTAACGTTAGCACCAACAAATGGCATTTTAAATTAATCCACCTTAAGTCCTCATTCAAGCATCTTTAATATGCTCTTAATAACCACTGAAAAATAATTTGTAGCTCAGTGTGTACAAACAAAATATACTTATAATGGAAGGCCAAATGACTTTTAAAGCAATTTACCTTTGTTTAGATGTAGGTTGGAAAATGTCATTTAAACTCATTTATAGTAGAGCAATTTTTATTGCACCACCATAGTGGTGCCTTTCATATACTGTACTATTATATTTGGTACCTGCAGACCCAAGCAAACAGCACTGTAATATTATTAGACATTAATCATGTAGCTACAGTTATTAGTTCATGCTATTATCGTGAACATAGAAATGTGTTGTTTGTTAATGTATGATTATTAGGCTATTTTTATGTGCTATTCGTTCAGGGTGACCGTGGCCCAAAAGGTGTGATAGGCAGAGCAGGGCTCTTTGGAAAGAATGGAGAAAACGGGCTGGATGGGCCTCAGGGGCCTCCAGGGATCCCAGGACCAAAGGTGATATTCATGTAAAGCTTACACTGACGTTTACATTTTGAAAGAAGCTGTTCATCTCAGCATCCTGCTCTAGAAGTGTTTAACTATGTCATGTTTTCTGATATTTGTGGTGTGTTAACAGTTCATTTTGAAATGCAGGGTCCTTTAGGCTATAAAGGAGAATCAAGCTCACCTGGAGAGAAGGGGGAGGAGGTAAGAGTTATGAGTGGTGAAGCTAGTAATTAAAATATTGTATATTCAAATCCCATTGATCCATGAAACACCACCACTTTTTTCTTTGACTTACACTGTTCTTATTGCAGGGTATTGCTGGACCAGAGGGTCTATGTGGAGATATGGGAAAAGTTGGTGAGAAAGTAAGCCATGATTAAACCAATAATCAATAAATCCAAGCATGTAATTGGGTGCATTCTTTGAGATGATGGGATATATTGCCATCTAGTGGTCAGGAAAAGAATTACTGTATTAAATAGGCACTTCATTTTTTATATCTTATCCATTTCTATAATCTACAGTTGCATAATGCTAAGAAAACTGGCTGATAATTGTGAGCGTTTATGAAAATCTGTGGTTCACATTTTCAGGGTTCAAAAGGAGCACCTGGCTCTCCTGGTCCTGTCGGCCCTCCTGTAAGTCATCTAACTATGATTGAAGCAACATTCATAGAAACATTCATTTTAAATACTTATTAAATATACATATTAACCTAATATTCCTTTTCACCATCTTGCCTGATTGTATTTTAATTCTTCTTCAGGGTCCACGAGGCATGAGAGGGTTAGAGGGCCCTGAAGGTCATCCAGGGCCAGATGTAAGTGAATACAAAATAACTATAGTGCAATAAATGCTCAATATTTGTTTATCAAATGCACAGATCTACATAGTTGCATGTTAATTTTGACATCAAGTTGTTGTTATCTGTTATTGTTTACAGGGGGATGATGGGATGGAGGGACCACCAGGCCTTCCGGGTCCCCCGGTAAGTAATACAGAACATCATAAATTGATATGATTCTTTCTAATATGCTCATCTGAAACATTTCTTATTATCACAGTTGAAATAAATTTAGCTGGTTAATATTTTTTATTGAAAACATGATACATATTTTTTAAGGATTGAAAAAAATAATCATACCACAACATGTTTGAATGGTAGTGTATGGTTTGTGCATTAAATTAGATCGCAGTTTATTTAAATATTTGCAGGGAGCTCCTGGATGGACAGGTGTGGTTGGTGCCCAGGGGCCTAATGGGTCTCGTGTAAGTGTTTAGCTTTTTTCTCATACATTTCCTCTCAGTTTGTCTGTTAAATAGTACAAAATTTCTGTTTATTTTCTAGGGGGTGCCTGGGCCTCCAGGGGCTGTTGGTCTTCCGGGGCCACAGGTATGTTATTCAATATTTGGGACAGCTTTAAGTTACTGATAAATGACCTCTACATAACCTGTATGTCATTATTAGGGTCCCCAGGGATTAGAGGGACAAATCGGGCCTCCAGGACCAAGGGGTCTGCAGGTGAATGTTTGTTCTGCTATAATGAATCTAATTGATTGATTAAAGAGATAATCGGGGATTGGATAACTGGACGTTATGTTATTTCACATAGATATCTGCATACTAATATGTGCATACTAAAAAGGCCATGACAGACTCAAACAATTTACTACTTGATCATAATCTATATTATTGTATTCACATGCTTTTGTACTAGGGGCTGTCAGGCGGGGAAGGTTTACCTGGTCCCAAAGGAGAACCTGTAAGTACTCTTTTCTAGGGATGCAACGATTATAGATTGTGTTGGTACGATTATAGTCTGAAGAATAATCACGGTTTAATGATTATTACGATTATTATGCATGTATTCATTTCACAACATAAAATAACATAAACACGCTTTATATATTAAAGTGTTATTTATTACGGCCTTTTGAAACAGAAATAACACGGTAACCAATAATACAGCACAAAATAATAATACTAAAGAAAAAAAAGGCCATCTCTCCTTCTGGAATTAAAAAAGGTGACCTCTGCTCTGTAAACATCCACGTGTTTCCCTTTTGATTCCCTATTTTGGAAATAGATCACAAATGTATTTGTTGTTTTCATTTTGTATATTCTTTCTACATTTCTTTTGGGCCTGAGGTACAGAACTTTGAAAGATGGTGAAAAAAATTGTGCATGCGTGCGAGAGCATGATCATTTTGTATTGTGGATGTTTTGAAGTATGCCCTTAATTTCTCTCTCTGTGTGTTCTCTGTTTTGTTCTGATTTTGAGAATTTCATTTTATCCATTTTCTAAGCAGGTTCTCTTTTTTTCACGCTGATATAAAACAGATGTCATGCCAATTATTTTTTTTATTTGTAGATCTAGAAAGTGTTGCCAGATGTACAAAGTCTCATGCTATTTGGACTAAGAGAACATTTTTTTTAATTCAGCAAACATCCTCTGGGGTACATAAATACCCCAAACAGTGTACAAGGCTTAATATGAACACATACTTTAATATTCAGAATTTGCGGTCAGATTTTCTAATGTTTTTTTAAAGAAGTCTCTTATGTGCTCACCAAAGCTGCATATATTTGATCAAAATAAAGTATAAACAGTAATATTGTGAAATATTTTTACTGTTTTCTATTTTTTATTTAATAAAAAATGTTGTCAATGTCGAATTTTTTATTTTTGTGAAAATCATTTTACATTTTTATTTTAGTATTCTTTGATGTATAACATTTATGTTAAGAGGGAAAAACAAATGTTTTTGATAACACTTTTAATGCCTTTTAATTTAATGCATCCTTGCTGAATAAAATTTGGTAATTCAAAATAAAATGACTGACTTTTGAATGATAATGTACCTTCTTATCCCTGCTCATTTACAGGGCCCTGCAGGGCCAGTGGGCCTCAGAGGGGAGCCAGGATTTGAAGGATTAATGGTAAAAGAGAAATTCTGTCTGATGAGCTTTTTTTTCGTAACTAGAAAGCTCAACTGTAGTTCATACCACAGTCTTTATATATATATATATATATATATATATAAAGACTGTGGTATATATATGTATATATATATAAATATATATATAACTGTGTCTTTCAAATTTGACCTATGTAGTTTTATATTTCTCACATGTTCTGGTGAATGAATTTGTTTTTTCTTCATTTTTCTTTAGGGTGTATTAGGAATACAAGGTCCAAAAGGTTTTACTGGTGTCAAAGTAAGCTAATACTCTCTATTTTTACCTGTATTGACTACTGAGTTTTTTATGTTGGCTCTAATGGCTTTACTGTCTTTCAAGGGAAACAGAGGACCCGATGGAGACCAGGGAGACATTGGTCCTAAAGGAAACAAAGTAAACATTTAACTATGAATTAGTTTAGAGTGTATACTGTATATAGTGTCTACATTTCCCCCCAAGTTGATGTAATAGGTTGCTATCCTCATGATAAGAGATGTCACTTGTTGAAAATTGTATTTTCCTCCCAGGGTGCTACAGGAGCTCCAGGGATACAGGGATTTCAAGGTGAGCAGGGATCAACAGGCTTTCCTGGTTTCCCAGGTGTCAGAGGGCTACCAGGAACACAGGGGATCCAGGTATGAGTTACCAAAATATTGCTTCACTAATATATTACAATTCTGAAACATATATAATAAAACACCTCAATATCTTCACACAGGGAGAGGATGGAGAAGCTGGTCTGCATGGCAAAGTGGGAAAGGAGGGGCCAAAGGTCAGAGTTGCTCTGTATTACATGCATTAAGATTTCTTAAATTGAGTGTAAGTATTCTCCAATGTGATATGTCCATCTTGATTTTACTGAAGGGTAGCAAAGGTCTTGAAGGCCTCCCTGGAAAGCCTGGTCCTAGAGGCCTGAAGGTAATACACTTTATGGTATACTGTCATATAATATGATTCTAAGCTTTACGGTATTATGAATAGATATTTTAATGTAGATGAGCTGTGTGATATTGATATTGATAGTCTCAATACATGACTTATCTTCAGGGTCGAACAGGGCAGAGGGGTCACACTGGCATGCCTGGACTTCCTGTAAGTGTTCATACACAAAAACTGAGACTAGTGTCAATCTTTATGTTGAATGTTGATGATGTCAGTGTTGATGGTGTTTATTGTAGGGTTTACCTGGCCCACCTGGACCTGTTGGAGCTGAAGGAAAGCCTGGTACACAGGTTCCCATTCTATATTCTAATACCATGAACTGTAACTAAAGAAATATCATTGATGCATTTCTACATCAAATTAAACATAAATATGGAACAATAAGATATTGTGCGAAAACCTTAAGAAGCATTATAATTCTAATTCTAGATTTATTTATTATAGAACATGAAGACACATGGGTTCAGATGATATTCAAAATAATTTAAAATTATGTTTGTTTGAAGAAATTAAATTATATATGCTTTAGCTAGAATATTAGTAGTAGAGTACTATAATAAATACAAATTATATTTTAATGGTATAAATAATATATACAAATTATTTTATGTTTTTTATTATTATTATATACAAATTGTGTGGGATATTATTACAATTACTATAAACAACTCAGTAAAGAGTCAAGTAGAGATTAACAGGTACGTCAACGATTATTATAACCAATAAATGTTACATTTTTGAGACTGTGAAACGTTTAAATTGATTCTCATTGTTCTTTCTTGTGCTCCAGGGACTGCAAGGCCTTGTGGGTAATGAAGGAAGTAAAGGACTAATGGTGGGTTCAGCACTCTTATCAGAATAGCCCACCTTCCAATTGTTTAAAAGTCTATATGGTTTTTATAAAGTCATTAATGTAGTCTTTAGCTACTAGGCTGAAACTGTTTGTTTAGCTATCACAGTTAAGCTTTCATGTTGAGAACCTCAAGACTTTATTTACCATTAATGAGCCGTTTTTGGCAATGAAAGGAGCTCTATAACGCAGATTGTTGTCATGAATCCAACAGACTGAGCTCCCGGTGTAGAGAAAATAAAAAACGATGATCACATTTTATAGAGGATGGGCTATGCCTTTTATGAATCATAAAGAGGTTTATACACACAAAGACAGCCTTTCCAGGAATTTAGTGGGCACCCGTGTTTTTGCACAGCTTGTCAAAGTTTAATTTGCACCCTACCAGCCATAAATGACTAGTAAAATGCAGTAGGCGAGAAGAGTAATGGTCAGTGGTGGCTGCAGAAAACACATGAACACACATGCTTTTAAGGTCTTGGTTGTTTTCTCAAACCTCAGGGATTGCAAGGTATTCCTGGAGAACATGGTCAGGATGGACCCTCAGGATCCATGGTGAGTTTTCTTCTCTATTCGTGTGTTTAACACATCTTTACAATCACTTAATTGTGTATTAGTCGGCTGTGCCTGAAGCTGAACATCTTTTTCTTAAGCACAAGAATGATGACAAAATATCAGTATATTTGAAAATTAATTCCTGCTTGTAAGGAGGACAGCCTCCTGACCCTCGAACCAAAATGATTGATCAGACATCCCAATTTGATTGCCTACTGTACCTGCATTTAGAAAACAAAAATAAATTGAATCCATATTATTATTATTTTTCATCCAATTGAATTCGCTACACTGTGCATCCAAAATCAGGGCATAAGCTGTTACATTTTCATCATTTATTCTGGACACATCATCTTTTCAATATCCGGCTAAAAAATATTGTTCTTGTGTTGAGGGTTCTTTATTTATTTTTATTTTATTTTTTTTTATTTGCATTTCTATGTAAATAATGCAGATGATTACACTCACAATATATTCTACTCTTCTCTTCTCTCACAACAACGGAGCCCATGCAAAATGAGATCAAAGCTTACATAAGCATTTGAATCAGTCATTGTTTGTGTAACTTGTCTTGTAAATATGCTTTGTAATCTGTCTTACAAACGTGAATCCTATAAAGCAACTACTGTTGTGTCTGAGCCGATGAACTCAACTCTTGACCCCTTGCTATTGTATGCAGTCATACAAGGAACAGCAAAGGGTATCAAGTGGTATAAAGATTCAGTTTTATGACATGCTTTTATGTTCCACTGTTGCTTTTATTATACATCGAAAGTACTTTGGTTCTTTTCAAAAGTTTTTTAAAGAAATTAATACTTTTATTTAGTTAGGACACATTAAACTGATCAAAAGTGACAGTAATGGCTATTAAATTTACACACAAAAAAATCTATTTTAAATAAGTGATGTTCTTTTGAACTTTATATTCATCAAAGAATTCTGAAGAATAGGTCAGTTTCCACAAAAAAAATATTAAGCAGCAAAAGACCAAAGAAATGGAATAATGACGTAAAAATATAAAGCTTTTTTCACTGCAAGAGTAAATTAAAATCTAAAATGTATTCAAATAGAAAACACTCATTTAAAATTATTATTAATAATTTATGGTTAATAATATTATTCATAATATTTATCAATATTATCGTTTTACTGTATTTTGATCAAATAAATGCAGCCTTTACTTCATATTAGCATTCAGTTGCATGCAGAGGAATTTATTTTGCCTAGTCAATGAGCATAGATAGATAGATATATATATAGTTAACCCTCTACTGAAGTTTTGTTTTGATTGACAGGGTCCACTTGGACGGGAGGGGCCTATGGGCAGTCCTGGGCCACTAGGAGAGAGAGTATGTTTATGATTTTGTTTTAGCTCTCATATAAATTGTAACCTGCTGCTGATTTTCAGGATGTTTTGTCATTCGTGGTTATTTCAGGGTTTACCTGGAAAGACGGGACCAGTGGGACCGCAGGGCCCTGTTGGCATGTATGTAAGTGACCCCTCTACAGGACTCTTATAGAGAGTGAGGGAGCGGGAAGAGGAGAATAATGTTTAAGGTTGATGTTTTGACATAGCCAGCTCACTTTCTTGTATTCTCTTAAGGGTTTTCCAGGACACGTGGGTATGAGAGGAAGACCGGGTCACAGTGGAGACAGAGTAAAGACAAATTATACTTTAACTATCCCATATTAACAGCAATATGTCTTTAATAAATGATGCTGTTGTACATTTGTACAGTTATAATACCGAAGCTCATCTACAGATAAAGGCTCTATTCTAATCCTTTTTGAGCTGCCTTGCAGTCTTTCTAAACAACTCCCTAACCAAAATGGAACCTCATAAATGACTATGCATTCAAGGATTCCCTTATCCATTACAAGGTTGGAACAACCTTCCTATTAGGATGATGAAAATCTAAAAATCTAGACAGCTCACTTGGGTTCAGAGTAGAGCCTCACTGTTTTAGCCTTTATAATAGTAACTTCAGGAAAAGAGGACATTTGTTTTTTTTATAGGGAGAGCCAGGTCTAAGAGGGCCTCCTGGACCAACTGGGAATCCTGGAGCACCAGTAAGTGTGTTCAAGTATAAACACTGAGATCCTAAATAAAGTGGATCATTTCTTATTTAAAATTGTGGTCATTTTTTTTTATTAAGGGGATAAATGTAGTTTGGTTTCCACTACTGCAACACTGTCATTTGCATGCTTTGATGACTAATATTCCCAAACTTTGTGTGTTATTTAGGGTCCCCCTGGTCCAGTAGGAGAAAAGGGACTACCAGGACCCCAGGTATATACAGTACCACTTCTCCAAGAAAATATAAGATCTTAACCTTACTAGTTCAGTGGAGTTTGATTTATCATAAAGCAGTGCTGAAATATAAAGTGCTTAATTGTTTTACTTCAGTTGTAAAGCATGTGTTACATCTCTGCAGGGCCGTCAAGGAGATCCCGGGCATCGGGGAACAGATGGGTCATGTGTGAGCACACAATCAACCCTTTCATTTACATTATATCTCTATTTGGCTGATCATTTTTAAACACTTATTTGTTCTGATTAATTGTCTAATATAGGGTCCTCCAGGACTTCAAGGTGTTAGTGGGGTCATTGGAAAACCAGGACCCCATGGCAGTAAAGGACCCCCAGGGGATCCTGGGCCAAACGGTCCCCCAGGAATTCCAGTAAGTGATAATTCTCCCTACCATACTTGATGAAAAGCTTTGTGACATGAAGAACATCAAGTTAAAATTGCTGCAAATCTTTCTTTAGGGTCCACAGGGAGCAAATGGACTGCCAGGTATAGATGGGGAGAAAGGAGAAAAGGTGATTGAAGTGATTTATGAGATTTAAAGAATCACAAATTGCTTCCTTATGAAATCACTAAACATGTCTATAATTGCACAGGGAATGATGGGCCCTCCTGGTGATGACGGGCCTCTCGGACTGGAAGGGCCAGAGGTTAGATTGACATGGAGCTGCGTAACTATTTGATCTTTGTTCAGAGACCGTATTTGTCTTTGTTACAGTCCATACATTAAAGAGATTTTACCATGTTATGTAGTATTTTAATGAAAGAGGATAAAATAACTGTGATATACAGCATTGTTGTAGCTTCAAGAAACTGGTGGCAACAGAGATGTGATGAAAGCTCTCTGACCTCTGCAGGGTCCATCTGGTCCGACAGGTTTTGAGGGGCCTCCTGGAACAAAAGGTGATAAGGTATGGGGAAATAATTATACAATTATATTTCATTGACACAGTAACATTTAGAAAGGCTTTTTCTGATTTTTTTTTTATTATTATAACTCAATGTTCTGGCAGGGGGACAGAGGTCCCTTTGGAAAGCCTGGTCTTCAAGGACTAAAAGGAGACATTGGCCCTCCAGGTGCTGAAGGCCCAATGGGTCCACCAGGCCCAGCAGGCAGTGAGGTGTAGAGATCAATTTCTTAATGTTGGCACAAGTGTGCACTTTAACCCTAAAGTCATCTGTCTCCAATACAATACAGTCTCACTGTCCCTGTAAGAGTAATATTGGTGTTTTCTCCTGTTGAAGGGTGATGCTGGTCCAGTTGGCGTTGCTGGTGATCCAGGCCCTAAAGGAGAGAAGGTCATTTATATTTTATAGTTAGTGTTATTTCACAAGGGAAAATACTGTTGTACTATATTTCATTGTTTTCCTCAGGGTGATATTGGCCCACGAGGATTTACTGGTTTAGAGGGGTCATGGGGAGACGTGGGGGAGCAGGGAGAGAGGGCGCACAAGGGAGACAAGGGCCAAATCGGATTCCAGGTAAGTACAAATTAGTATTTAACATTATGTTTACATAACATTTTAGCCTGACATGTTTTTTTTACCATTTGATAAATACAAATCAAAGGTTTGAAATAATTTTTACTTTTTTATTCAGTAAGGATGCGTTAAGTTTATCAAAAGTGACAGTAAAGACATGTTACAAAAGTTTTTATTTTAAATAAATGCTATTTATCAATGAACCCTGGTAAAATGTACTACGGTTTCCAAAAAAAATATAAAGCAGCACACCTGTAACAATCATGTGGTTATTCAGCATTGCCTTTGAAGGAATAAATTTAATTTTAAAATATTTTTAAATATAAAACATTCATTGAAGTCATTTCAGATTGTAGTAATATTTCAGAATATTACTGTTTTGCTATATATTTGATCAAATAAATGCAGCCTTGGTGAGCAAGAAACTTAAGAGCATAAGAGAAAAATCTTACCAAACACTAAAATACATGGAATCTTGTGAGTGTTTGTTTGTGTCAATTAGTTTGTAATTGTGTGTGAATGTTGGCTGTTTTTATGTTAGGGTGAGTCAGGCCTCATGGGTGGTGTTGGACCTCCTGGCCTAAAAGGTGTAGAGGTGAGTGCTGAGAATGAATGACACCTATATTCATGTGATATGGCCACATAGTTGGCATTACTTATAAACAGTTCCTGTTCTCTTTAAGGGTGGACCAGGCCATACAGGATTGGTGGGGCCAGATGGACCTCCAGGAAGCAAAGTAGCGTGTTTGATTGTTCACTTAGAGCATCTTTGGATTATTTTATTTATTTTATGGTCTAAAATTAGGCTTCTGTTTTAGGGGGAGGTTGGGCCGAATGGTTTACTTGGTGAGCCAGGAGATGCTGGACCTGAGGTTCGGATCAACTTGAAAACATATTATTGTATATGTGCATAACATGTAACATCTTTTTTGCTTTGAATTGAAATTCTTTGGAAGTTTTCAAAAGAATTGCTGATTTATCACTTATATCTGTTCTTCAGGGAATTTCAGGTCCCAAAGGCGTGCGAGGTGATGCAGGAAAAGCTGGGACACAAGTAAAGATCATTTCTTTGCATTTATATTCCTCCCCATAATCTGTTCTTGATAGTTTATTCGAAATATCGGAGAACCAGGAGTTGAGGTGAGTTTGTAATGAACTCCACTAAGATGGAAACTCAAGATTTCTTCTTTAAATTGCCTATGAATCCACTGCATGTTCAAAATGAAGCCATTTTTTTCATTTTAGGGGCCAGACGGCCTTCAAGGCATTCAAGGACCCCCAGGACTGCCTGGTTTGGAGGTACAGACCATAAAAACTGAATATTGCATTTGTTTAATGAGATGGTGTGGCGTTTTGGGCTTGTCTGTTTATATAAATACAGTACATGTGATTGATTAACCCAATTAAATCAATTCAAAACTCTGTTAGGGTCCAGAAGGTGAGGCAGGGGTACGTGGCTCACCAGGTCTGCCAGGAGCTCAGGTCAGTGCCCAGTGAGATAAAATATTTACAGCAAAGAGACATCAAATAGATATACCTTATCTTAATTCTGCCTTTGTTTTAACTCTGCTGAATCATCAAGGCCTTCATGAGTTTTGTTTGTTGCAGGGCCGCATGGGTAACCCAGGACCTGAAGGAAGAGAAGGCATGAAAGGAGAGAAGGTAAGGTCACAATGTTCTTTTCTTTGTCTTAATTCCTGTCTGCTATCTAAAATAAAAGTTCATCCTCTTTGCCTTTGTCCTTGCTGTCAGATATGAGAACTGTGTTTGAGAATACAGATTTTCCAGGACGCTTATCTGTAATTTCTTTTAAAATTGGAATTTGCTTCTTGATTCATTTTTAGGGAGATCAAGGCAAGGATGGAAGACCTGGAAAAATGGGTCACATTGGACGGCGTGTAAGATTTGTCCTTATAGTACACTCTTAGACTATTAAATTATTCTAAATCTCAAAGTTAAAGCCAAAGAAGTTTAGGGACATTATTGTGTCATTATGTACTTAGATATTTTAGACTCTGATGTCATGTATGAAATAATGCAGGGCAAACGTTTGGAATATAGTGGTGATTATGATTGATAAACCGATTTTTGTTGTTGTTGGTGCTTGACATCTAAAGGGTAAAAGAGGCAAAGCAGGGTTAAGGGGGACCAGAGGACCAAGAGGAGAAAAGGTCAGAGTTCAGAGATGATATCAACAATGACAACATGGCATTTAAAGACATGATGAGTTTAATTCTTGAATTTCATGGTTTGAATTGGACATTAAGTATTATGGATTTCCTTCTTGGCTTCTCCTTGTCCAATAGGGAGAGAGGGGGGATGTAGGAGAGAAAGGACTTCCTGGATGGGGAGGAAGTATGGTAAGATTGATCAACTTAATATGCCTGGTCAGAACAATCAATGTTATCACATGTTTTTAATTAAATAACATTGTTGGAATTCATAAAATGGGAAACCATTAATATAGTTTGAAATCATAATCATGCATTGGCTAAAACTTTTTTCTGTGCTTGACAGGGATTCCAAGGACTGAGAGGGGAGCCTGGGGAGCAAGGTGTCAAAGGAGCAGAGGTGCTTTTACATTTTTACTCAGACTGGATTCTTTTAATGCAGATACCTTAGAAATGCATGGTTACTATTGATACTTTAACTTGTCCATAACAGGGTGAGAAAGGCGATCAGGGACCACTTGGTCCACCAGGGAAAGATGGCTTGAAGGTATTATGTATATCAAGCACATTCAATGAAACTGCAGTGCAGCCTATTCTGCTCTCTTATAAGAGTATGTATTTATTCTATTTAGGGGAGTACGGGGCCTATTGGTCCTC
The DNA here is from genome assembly GCA_027564155.1 of Gymnocypris eckloni scoliostomus. NCBI lineage: Eukaryota > Metazoa > Chordata > Actinopteri > Cypriniformes > Cyprinidae > Gymnocypris > Gymnocypris eckloni. Next base: position 7,361,527 of record CM050433.1, on the reverse strand, counting down.
CTGGACCCCCAGGAACAAAGGGCGAGCAGGTGAAGTCAAAATATTTCATTTAACATGTATTCTTTTGCTTTTTGCCTTCATTATTGATATTGTAAGACAATGCTCATTATAATAATAATACATATAAAAATCAATTTGTAGTTTTTTATATTGACAGATGTACATATGTATTGCATCACTGTCAATATTGATAAATCCTCTGAATTATTAAACATTAAATGTGTGTGTTTTGCCTTAAGGGAAATATTGGTCCTGCTGGGCCTAGAGGGGCACCTGGAATACCTGGACTACCGGTGAATGTCTTTTTTTAATGTTTCAATATTTAAACTAATTGCAAACTGTGCCTAATAATCTGTTGCCCAATTTGCATTAAACATCTGCTGCAGATGCATTTACATGTGCTCTGTCCTTTCAAGATATGAAAGCATGGTTAATTAATTTTTAATGGCAAAAGCAAGGACAGTGGAAGTGCTTTATCGCAACCACAGCCTGTTTTTTTTCCTTCGAAAGAGCATGAAGATCATTTATAATTTCTTTCTCTTTTATCTCTTACACCTTGCAGGGCTTGTTTGGAGACAAGGTATGACATTTAATTTCCAAAGCTTTCTTTAGTTAGGTTAAAAGAAAATGTTGCATATTCATCAAAATAAAAATTCATAAAATAATTTTATATTCAAGTTAACATAAATTAAGATTGGTTATTAAATATCTCTTTTTCACTTTAATCCTAGGGATTTAAGGGATTTCAGGGGCCTCCTGGACCCTCTGGAAAGAGGGGCTTGCCAGTAAGTTGACACCTTTTTTGTAACAATATGAGAACTAATTTGTTTATGTATAAATGTACTTTCTTATTTTAGGGTCCACCGGGGCCACCAGGGCCTGCTGGTGTTTCTGTGAACCTGACCCTGGCCCAGATCAAGGCAAGTTGTTTAAAATCTTAGTGACCCCTTTATTTTGATTTGCTGTGCTGATCATTTAATAGCAAACATCACGTGATTATGGTCAAAATTCACACACTAGCAAATGTCACATAGTTCACTGTTTGGGGTAAAAGTGCACAAAATGAGTATATTCAGACACATCTGGAAATATTACTGTGCATTTTCCATTATGTAGCATACAAGTTGCATTCTGAACAATGGAAAAATAACTCAAATTAGATTATTCAAACTGAGTAATCTTAACTAAATCCACCTAGATTTGTATGTGGATTTGTACAAATCTGATTTTCTTTTTGTGCATTTCTGTGTAGATAAAATTAAATTTTGTGTTATCAAGCTCCATTTAACTTTTGTCTGTCTTTGTTCGTACTCTTTTTATATTGCTGATTTAGACTTTAATCAAAATGACACATTTAATTTGAATGGAGTCAGATTTTTGTGCATTGATATCATGGCAAAATTGAAATATGTGCTATTCATCTTCAGCAAACTAGTGGCATAACATCACACAATCCAACTCTCTTAGTCTTGGACCGTCACTAAAATGCAGATCACAAAAAATCAAATCAATTTGTGTCACTTTTTCTTCTCCAACAGGAACTGATGTACAGTTCAGACAAGCCCAATTACCCTCTGATTCAGACACTGATGGACTCTCTGTACCATGACCTCCAGCTGCTGGTGGATCCTCCGGACGGTAGCAAGCAGCACCCAGCCTCTACCTGTCTGGAGCTGTGGCTGTGCCATCCCAACTACACCAGCGGTCAGAGCCCTAGCTTTCATCTTTTCCACCTGTCAGAGACATCAATCTTTTTGTTCGTGTTCCTCTTTGTCTTTGTGCTATCTTTGAGAAATCTTTGCATGGCAGTTGCCTTTTTTCTCTAAAACACATACCGCATACTTTTTCTCTAAAACACGCTCCGTTACATTGACTCTATTTTCACATGGTATTCTGATCTGTCTCAAGCGCTAAAAACTAAAATGGATTGCACTAAGGTGTAAATGACATCCAATTTTTTTGTACTTCCGAAGGTTAATTAATACAGCTAAAATACTTGTGTGTGTGTGTGTGTGTGCACGTGCACTATTAAACATATTTGAACTGCTTGTTGTTTTGGATAAAATAATTTGTTAAGTAATTACTTTTGTAACTTTTGCAGGATTCTACTACATTGACCCAAACCAAGGCAGTCCTTTAGATGCTCTTTTGGCCTACTGTAACTTCTCAGAGTCAGGAGCAGAGACCTGCCTTCACCCCAGAGATGCACACGTAATATCCTACTTTAAACCTTGCTGCTGTGTCTCTTTGATGTCAAAGAACATCAAAATCTTATCATCGCTCTTCCAATTTCCACAGCTCCCCATAAGGACTTGGCTGAATGACTCAGGGAATAACAGCAAGTTCTACTGGTTCAGTTCACTGGAGGGAGGTTTTCAAGTAAGTAGTACTATGGGTCTGGAGAAATGTTTACTTCCTGATAGATAGATAGATAGATAGATAGATAGACAGACAGACAGACAGACAGACAGATAGATAGATAGATAGATAGATAATGTTTTGAGTGATGACAGAATTTTTAGGTTTTGCTGAACTGTCCCTTTTATGCTTTAACATCTTTCATTTATTGTCCAGGTTAATAGCCGCTAATAATGTTGTTCTTATTACCCATAAAATTCTTGCTCTTCATTGTTTGATGTTCAGTTTGAAGCCCTGTTTTTGTACACCGTAAACCGTGTCCTTCAATTTTACCATCAAAACCCATCTGTCTGTCTTTGGTCAGTTTGAGTATCCAGCCCTCAGTGTGGTTCAGCTGCGGTTTCTACGACTCCAGAGCAACAGAGCAGAACAGAGAGTGACGTACTCCTGTTACCCTGGACACCAACTGGGCCAGACTCAGCGACAGGTCCAGTTCCTCACAGACTCCGTGAAGCAGAGCTATTTAGGAGAACTGCAGGATTGTGTGGTATGTGGATTCAAACAGCACTAGTAATAAAATGTGTTATTTTGATCACATTTTTGAAGGTGAATCGTTTGCATACAGTTTATTAATTGCTGTGGTGAACCAATTTTGATATGCACTACTGTTCAAAAACTTGGGGTCAGATGAAACAAGTCCATTTTAGTCACCAGTGCTGCACTTATTTGATAAAAAATACAGTAACATTGTGAAATATTATAACAATTAAAAATATCAGTTTACTATTTCCATGTATTTTAAAATGTTTTTTTTTTTTTTTTGTGGGATGGCAAAGCTAAATGTACTGCTCAAACAAAATTATTATCAAGGTTTTAAACAGTTGTGCTTTACCTTTAACAACCCTTTACGTTTGTTGTACCAGTCTGCAAAGGAAGTGGATCCCGGACCGCGTGAGTCTGTGTTTCAGTTTGAGGACATGGACCTGCTTCCTCTACGTGACATAGGAGTCTTGGGAAACAGCAGCTATGAGTTTGGCTTCACCATCGGCCCTGTGTGTTTCAGCTAGAGACACCCTGAATGATAACAGTACATCCTGTGCATTTAACCATAAATACAAGCAACAAAGAGAAGAAAGCAGGACACACTGAAGATACATGCATCATCTACGGCTCGTGGTAAAGGAAATACTCTCTAGACAGTGTCCTGTCTATCCCGGTGCTGCCAGACAAACAGACAATATCCTTTTTGTTTACAGGGACTTTGGGCTTTGTAATTGATGTACTATTTTTATAATAATTGTATTTGTTTCAGCAACGTTTTTTAATCTCCAGCTGGTCTTGTAATAACATTGTAGATGAAGCTTGGATCATATCAAATGTAATGACAGGGTTCTGATGTGACCACTATGTGGTTGCATGGTCCAAGTTTCAGCTGTTTACTACTTAGTCATGTACAAACGGTTACCAAGAATTAACCAGTTATTATAAAACTTTGCATTATTAGGCGAGTGTATGTAACACTTTTCCCCCTCTTGTTTAAGTGTCTAACTTGAATTGTAGGACTGATACAAACAAAGCGTCCCAGTGAGGACACCGCTAACCTTCCCGTGAGGTTTGGATATCAGGAAGTCTGTGCTACCTTTGTTTTCTCTGTTCATATTATGATTTGATTTCAGAAATGGTCTTAAACGTGTATGTTAGACGATTTATGGGTGCTAATATTTACAGTACAGCAGTAACAGTTGTTTCAAAAAGAGAAGAATAATACAAACTGCAGCAAAGCTGGTTGATAAATGTGCAAGCAGTGATCTAATGTTGATATTGAGACTGAAATTCAGCACACATGCCAGTAAAGTCATAGAGACAGTGTCCTTCAGTTCACATTTACTGTATGTAGGTCTCAGGGAGCACTTACAAATATGGCATAAATATAAGAAAATACACATGATATTGGAAATAGGTTACTTTCATAGAATATGTTGAGATTAACCAAGCAAAGCCAAATTTGTGGTGTTCATCGTTGTTTTAAAGCAGTTATCATTAATAACTTTTTAATCACATTGAATTTAGGCACAGGTGCTTAGTTTTGTAAAACGTTTTCAATTACATTTTGTAATGTATATTGTGTTTTCTATGTATTTGTGGTGACATCAGAAATCACATGCTGGTCATTGTTTGTGTATCAGCTATAAAACGTGCATTAATGTATCATTTAAATCGTGTTGGACAATTGTGTATATTGTTGTGTGAAACACGAACATTTAAAAAAAATGCTTTGTGAAGTTGTGTTTTTCCAGTGTGAGTGTGTGTGTGTGTGGGGGGTTAACCGTTACAATATATTATTTATACATACGTTTTTACAGTATTTAATCCAATTCAACTCTTACATTCAAGTGTATTAAAATGATTAATATAATAATAGATATATTATTGCCATTTTTATTTGGTTGTATATAGTAGAATTCAACATGGGATATTCTCAATTTCCAAATGTAGCTCTGTTTATTTGTGGTAACGTTTTTGTAACTTGATTAATTACCAAGCCCTATAAGAATATCGAAAAATTAGGATGATAAACCACGGTATCATCAGTATAATTATGTTTACTGACATTTGTATGCCCTAGTAAGGGAAGATGAGTAGTAAAGTGATGATGAACGTGTTAACAAAAGAGGGCGGAGCCCGAACGTGTGACGCGTGTGCGTGAGGATCACGTGATTTGGTACGGAGCCGTCACATACACATTTCCTAGCACACAGCTATTTGACTATTAACAGCGGTCATGCTTATTTTTCGGCAGATTGACACATTACGAATTGACTGTATATCAGCCTAAACGAGCGTTTTGTGGAAGGAACACGCTCTGGTAGGAGAGCAGCGTGATGGAGCAGAGATAGAGATCTGATAGCCACTCCTGCTGTCACCTACACACTGAGTGTACACTATCATTACTGGCACAGTGGACGGGATGCATGGGCTGTGACCTCTTCTTCATGTATATAGATCCTCCTCCTAACCTGGAGCAGCACGTTGTCCAGAGAAAGGTAAAACGAGGATGCGTTTGGAGGCACTTACCCCTTTGCCTGAGCAGATGGGTTAAGAAGTTAAAATAGAATCAATGCATTGTTCTCTTTCTTTTATGTTACTGTACTTTATTGGTCTGACAAACGTTACATTTGTATTGCCAAAGCATTTGCAGCGTAGCTGTGTGCAATTAGAAATCGGCCAATGTAAAATAAAAATCGCCAGCACCATGTATTCAAGTATTTTCTAAAGTGACTATCCCCCTCCCTGATGGATTATAATGATAATTGTATAGAATTATAATAAAAAAAAATTTAGAAGCCATAAGTAGAATTATCTACTATTTAAAAGCTTATACATTTTGACCAATTGGGACGCTGTCACCAAATTGAAATGATATTGTCAAGAATTATTAAAAACAAATGGGTATTGCTTATGGACCAAACTTTTCAGTTACCTCAGAACATGCTGCCAAATTTTATAACAAAATTACTGCTGATAATGGCTGACAGCCAATATGACTGACCTATGATTTTAGGCCAAAGTTCAAAGGTTCAAAAGATTAAAGCAGTCATTGACTCAACATGACCCACAGAATCAGATCAGACTTTGAGATTGGGTTGAGTGAGTGAGTGAGTGATGTTGTATTTGTAGTCTATTAGTTTTCTTTGAATAGAAATTGACTTGCTGGAAAGCCATAATAGGCTAATGTGTAATTCGGAAGCTCTTGTGATATGTTACTTTTTAGTTAATCAGTTGATTGGTTCACAGATCATTTGAAGTGATTCATTAGTAAATCAATCTTAGTTTGAATTATTTTTATAATTTTTTAAAGAAATATTAATATTCTGTAATCAAAAACATCAGGAAAGGTCAAGGAAATTGTTTAAAAGTGTGGGAAACTTGTCTCAAAAGAGAGCTTGTAGTTCATTGCACACTGAAGTTACACACTCAGATGATTTTACTTGTAATTTCCATTTGGGACAACCTGTATTCAAACTTGTCCTGTATAAGATATGTGTCATCTTGGCAGGCCAGTGTCTTTAAATATATTCCATCCAATAAGCTCAGGTTGGTATGATAGAAACCAGATGGACTTAGGCTAATGTTCCTAATCCCCTTTTACATGGCTCTCATGGCCCTGGGACAACAAGGTGAACGGCCCTGTCCCATGGTGTGGTTCTCAGATCAGATAGATGCCAGTGTGCCACCCCCTGCCTCGATTTACTCCAGATTTAGTCCGGTGGTAATTAATCTTCTGAACAGATCTGTATTTTACACCTCGATTCTCCTCAGGGACCTGCAAAGATCAGTGTCGCTGGAGCAACAGACCAGCTCAAGTTCAGAATAGTGATTTGTGGGAAAATCACTTGATATCTGTGTCATTCGTGTCTTTTTTTCCCCTCTCTCTCACCTATTTGATTCAGTGTTTTTGAGCGGTGGCTGTGTTCGAGATGTATTCACCACAGAGGAAGGACTTTGTCTCTCTGACGCTGGGAGACCAATATAGCCACAGCTACACCAACGGCAAGCACCGGAGAAAGTCCTGCTGGAGGGTTAGTACCTAGTACCTGGTTATTTTCTTCTTAAACCGACATCTAAACATCTTTACTATGTTTTTCAGGACAGAAATATTGAGCATTATGTATGTTTCATTCATTAACGGTGATGTTTGAAGGCTGATGGCTTCTGCTTCTTTATTTGTTTGTGTAAATGAGTGCCATTTTCCTGTCTGCGAGATGTCTTGACATCTATTTAATATTCTGAGAACAAAATGCTGGCACTGTAGTTGTTGTGTTCAGTCTTAGGAAACCACAGGTGTCAAAGCCCTTTTTTCCGCCGCTTTTATTTAATCTACTAATTTGTATAAACACAATTATCTCCAAAAAGCAGGCATGCACTCCCCGCTTAGCTGAAACATTTGCGTTTAGCTTAAAAAATTATCTTTTAATTTAAAAACATAGCTTAAAGAACCATTCACCAAAAAATGAAAACTATCTTACAGTATTTTTTTAATAGCCACCATGTCTGTCTAAACCACATGCTGTTATTTTTGTCTTGGGAACCAGGAGGAGGATATCGTTCATGCAACACCAGTTCAATGTGATTGTGTCATTTAAACTAAATAAAACATTGAGAACACCAATTTTTAAAGTTTAATTTGGTTTATTCCTCACACAAAGCTATGGGCAACATTGATAATAATATGAAATGTTGCTTTAGCATCACATCAGCATATTCAAATGATTTCTGGAAGAATCATGTGACACTCAAAAGTGAAGTAATGTCAACTGAAAATTCAGATTTGATATCATATACTGCATTTTAAAATATAACAGTTCTTTTAAGTTGGTAGTGTTTCACAATATTACTGTTTTGGTGCATTTTTGATCAAATAAATGCAGCCTTGGTGAGCTTAAGAGACTTCTTTTATTTATTTTTTAAAAAGTACTGTAACTGACTAAACATTTGAATGGTATTTTTGTTTCACAGAAGAAAGAAAAGTAGGCAGGTTTAAACAATATGTGGTTAGGAAATTAATGTATTTTTGAGTGAACTATCCCTTTAATGTCTTCCATTATCTGAGATGCACGTTGTTTCCATGTAGCTGTATTTTTAGTACTATATTTGGCAGTCGTTGCAATTGCCACATCAAGCCATCACATGTAAAATTGCTGCACTTTCCTCCAATTGTCCTTGAATTGTTTGTGTTTGTTTTGGCAGAAATGGAAGCAGCTATCTCGGCTTCAGCGCAGTCTGATTCTTTTCCTGCTGGCCTTCCTGTTCATCTGTGGCATTCTTTCCTATCCCAGCCTGACGGAGCAATGGGGAGGTACTTCATACAGCCACCTTTAATAACATTTCACTGGATATGAAGGGTGAAAACACAAAAGTTGAATGATTGGTACAGCCTCTGCCCATGTATATTAGCTGCTGGGGGAGAAGTTTTATTAAACATCACGCCATTTGTTATGAATAATTCACATGGGATGTATTTCCGTCTGTTTATTCTCCAGGACTCTCTGATAGATCGTTGAAGGAGGACTGGGTTGAAATGGATAACCGAGGTCTCAGGCCCATTCCTCCTGGCCTCGTCCCAAAGATCCCGCCCGGAGTTGTCCCGGGGGTCCAGGACATCCCACCAGAAGTAATGTCAGAGATTCAAAGACCAAGCATTCCATTACTTCCCAAACCTCCAGCCATGGTTAGTAGGAATACTTCTCAGATATTAAGGATATGCAAAATAGTATATTGTTCGCTTTATAATTTCTCTACTCATTTGCAAAGGGTTTTTACAGCTCCTGCTGAAAAGACCAGCTTAAACCTTAAACCAGAATTGCACTGTAAAATACAATAGTATTCCGAATGTATTATTATTATATTAATAAATTGAAATGATACAAAAATTACAGTTGCTTCTAAATTACAAATAAAAGGTTTAAAATAATTTAATATTAATATTAAATCATTTGAAAATATACTAAAAGGTACAATTGTTTCTAAATACAAAATTAAAGCATTATAAATGAATAAATTACTGAATGAATATTAATAGTAATAGAGAAAATAATAAAAAAAATATCCCAAAATGTGCTAGTATTTCTAAATTCTAAATGAATAAGTGCTAAAAAAAATAACAATTTAATTGTTTCTAAATGAAAAAAAAACATTAATATAAATAAATATTATTTATATTAGCATTATTATATTATTTTTTTTAAATATAAAATTGTTTCTAAATTTCTGAATAAAATAATAACAATGAAAATATATAATATTTAAACATATACAAAATGTAGGATTATTTGTAAATACAAATTAATTAATATTAATAATAAAGAAAACTATGAATTCAAAATAAAAGGGTTACAATAAACTGAAACAAATATTATTTTAATATGTATATATTGTAATATTTTTTATTAAAGTAAACCACAATCTAAGCACATAAATCCACCTTCCTCGTAAGATACTAGATTCTTTATCTACTCTTGTCTTTTTATGTTGGGCGGTTGAATCTACAGAGGAAGCCACCTAGCAAGCGCGGTCCTCCAGTCCTACAGAAACGAGGGAATGTGTCAGACTGGCAGGAGAAAGATGGAGAAGAAGCCATGCTCAAGAGAGATGAAGAAGCAAAAACAGTCATTAGGTTTGGCTTATTACATTCAAGAAATTAGGCCATTTTATATGAGAGTTTTAATAATGATAATTTGCCTAGGATTAGACATTGACATTTATTTGTTGTTGGCTTAGTATTTAACCTTTTGAGTAAGTAGAGGTATTAAAGATCAGACAGTAATTATGAGTTTTATTGGCACTTATTGTTATTAGTCTCACTCACACGCTAGGTGCTCCTTACAATGACAAAGTGTGCTAAAAATATCGCATCGTTTGTTCCACAGAAAAAAAGAAAGGGTGAGTAAATAACAGAATTTTCATTTTAGGATGAACTCTCCTTTTAAGAAAGAGCAGAGTCAATACACAACAGGAGCTGAAGATAAACACTCCTGCGCAGTGCTAGAGCCCTAGGGAAGAGTTTATTAACAGTTGAGCTGTAACACAGCGGTTTTGAAGTGAGTTGTGATGAGCTTTCATTCCCTCCAGCTGTGTCCTGTTACAGGACTCCACCTCCCACTCGTGTGTTATTTCAGTTATAATCGTGAGGCGTGTGGGAGGAAACGGTGTGATTACCAGTGTTGAATCTCTGGGTTCGATCTTCAATTAACTGCTGTTATAACTGATGCCAGTTTTGGGATTCCTAGCTGGCGTGGGGCGATGATCGAGGCGGAGCAGGCCACGGAGCTTCAGTCCACCGCCCATGGAAAAGAAGGAACCGTGGCTGATGCCGAAGAAGCTGCCAACTTAAAACCAGGTATCAGAATTCATCCCGTAATTTGAGGTGTTTGGCTTGTGCTAAAGATCAACTGTCACAGACATGTGATCATCTGAATGTGTCAGTCACAGTGAAGGCTGTGGATCGTGTGGAGGCGGTGCAGGAGGCCTTCAGGCACGCATGGAAGGGCTATAAGTCCTTTGCGTGGGGTCATGATGAACTGAAGCCCATATCTAAGACCCATGCAGAGTGGTTCGGCCTGGGCCTAACTCTCATTGATGCACTGGACACCATGTGGATCCTGGGGCTGAAAGACGGTGAGTCTTATAATCGCAGCTTCTGTCTGCCAGTCTGTTTCATGACCACTGTGCTCAGATTTCAGATCTATTCTTGTTTCTTTCCTATTGTCATCATGAGGGGGTTTCTTCAGCCACATGCATTTTAATTTCCCAGATGTTGATTTTTATTCAAAGTGACCATTTTATTTAATATTTTTTTATTTTTGTTATGTAAATGTCACATTAAAACTGAGTTGTATTTATTTTTTCGGCTTTCAGATGGCTTTTATTTATAGATTGTATTACTTTAGCATTGTCTGTGTGAAAATTATTAAAAGAAAGTGTCAGTGAAGTGTATTCTTTTGATGAAATGTGAAATTTGAAGAAAAATCAAGGTAAATGGTTTATTTACATTCAATATATTTGTATTAAATAAAATAGTATTGTGTGTTCCAATCAAGCTGCAATTTTGTCAAATTACAATATGCAAAAGAAAAAAATCTTAACATTTATTTTGTTGGACATTGTTAGTAGATATATTTGAATATATTTGAGTGTGTTTTAACAAAAGTTAAAAAATCTGAAACACCCATGAAAAAATATATTAAGTCATTAAAACATTTAAATAATAATAGAAAATAAAAGGATAATTCTCTATGGATCCTAACACCCCCCTCTAATTAATTATTTAATAGAGTTTGAGGAGGCCAGGAAGTGGGTTGAGACAGAATTATCCTTTTCCAAGAATGTGGATGTGAATCTTTTTGAGAGTACCATCCGTATATTGGGGGGTTTCTTGAGCACATACCACCTGACCGGAGACACTCTCTTCCTGGATAAAGCTGTAAGTACTTCATATCTTAGTAGCATCTCCATAATCATTCATTTTTGTCCTTGTAAATTTAAAAATAGCTTTAATGGTTCACAGGATTCTAAGTCATGTGATGCAACTATTTCAATGGACCACACAATCAATACATGCTGTGTCTCTTGTCTTGCAGAAAGACATTGGGTTCAGATTAATGCCTGCATTCAAAACCCCATCCAAAATCCCCTACTCTGACGTGAACATTGGGAAAGGAACCGCTCACCCTCCACGCTGGACCACAGACAGCACAGTCGCAGAGGTGACCAGCATTCAGCTGGAGTTCAGAGAGCTCAGCCGACTCACACAGGACCCACAGTACCAGGTACTATCTTTTCTTTTTATTATCATTTTTATATTTTTACCTTTTTATTTTAATGTATGTTAATTTTATTTTCTTCATTTTCAAAAATATTTAAAAGCTTTATCTGTTTTTATTTTATTTATTTTGTCCCCTCTGTTTTTAGAATGCAGTGGAGGAGGTGACCAGACATGTTCACCGATTAGAGGGAAAGCGTGACGGTCTGGTACCCATGTTCATCAACACAAACAGTGGGAAATTCACACGTCGAGGGGCCTTGACGCTGGGGGCCCGTGCAGATAGCTACTACGAGTACCTGCTCAAACAGTGGCTACAGGGCGGCAAGAAAGAGACTGAGTGAGTTATCAGCAGATACAAATGCTGCTTTGGCTGACGGTTCATAAATTCATTGCTTAGACCAAGTGTCAATAACTCACTGGTGCTTTTAGCTCATGGGTTCCAGGGAATTGGCACGGCTCTCTGAGCCTAATGTACTGAGGTTATGATTCTGGTCACAGATGGGCTGATATGATTGATTCATGTTGTCAGTCACTGATAGGGTGAATGCACCAGGAAAGACTCTAAAGCATGTTTTAATCGTTACATAAGGACTGCTTTTTGAAAACATAGACATGGCTACTTACTTAGCCTTGACAGTGATAAAGGCACAGGGCATTGGAGAAATCTGAAGGTGACTTCAGTGCATTCACTATTAATTTTATTCTGATGTCCCAGTCATTTCTTGGTGGAATTTGTTTTAAGAGGTCTTAAATGATATTTAGTATTTCAAGTGCAGGTGCTTCTGTTTTGTTTGAATGTCACCGACTGCATTCTAGCACTTACAAACCTCTTGTGAATTAGAATAAAGGTGAAGTGTGTCATTTGTGCTCATCTTGGAACACCAGACAGTAATACAAATAATTCTAGTTGTCAAACAGGCTTTCTGAACAGCTATTTGACAATCAAACCGATAGTCCAATCCCGAATTCACACTATTGGTTGGTCCAGTGTTGCTCAACATATTTTAATATATATAAAATAATAAAAACTGGTAGACTAAATCAATATTTTTAACTGGATTTCCAGCATCACTATTATTCATTTATGCATTTTATGTATTTATTTATTTCATATTTGTATTTATTGCAGTCAGTCGTTATTTAATTGAATGTTTTTGCATTTGCTTACATTTAATTTGCCTGCTTTAATCTAACACTCATAAGGAAATTACTCACTCATAATTTAAAAAAGGAAGAAATATATATATAAACACACATGTATGTATATATTTAAGAAAAAAGTTTATATATTAAATATATTTATATATTATATAATTTATATGAATATAAATATATACATGCAAATGCTTGTAAATATTATTTAAATATATGATGTATGTTTGTCTTTTTAATATAATAAATATACACGGCACACACATATACAAATATACACAGCACTTATATATTATATATATTTATATATATACTTTTTTATGCATTCTACTGATCAATATCAGTTGCTATTGGTCAATATTGGGTATTTACTTCGGTAAGCTTATTTTCTCTATTACATTTAAAAAAAACTTAATAATAATTACAGAATAAAAAGAACCTTGAACATTTATATTAGCTTTGCCATCATTTCATGCTTGCAAACAATTTAATGACAATTAAATCTTTAGCAAACAATGAATATCCATTTTGTATGCCATTATACTTTAATAATTTTATAGTATTTTTATACAATTCATTATAATACTATGATGCCTGAAATCACTTTTAAATGGTTGATTTAATTTTTTAGTGTTTTATTTGTCTTTTTTTTGTCAATGGTATTGAATTGTAATATTGACTATTTATCGGTCATCAGACATAGCATTAAAAAGAATGATCAGCTTTTTGTATTGGCACTAGCCCATCTCAGGCATAAATGATACCTCAAATGGTGTGGCTTTTTTGAAGAGAGGTGTGCTTTTACTTTTCTAACCAGTTGAGCTGAAGTTTTGTTGTGTAACTGACAGTAAATGGGTGCAAAAGCCCCTGCAAGACAATGGCATTATGACAACAACTGTCACAGGCATGTTTTGCACATGTCCACCATTAGGGACGGTGCCAAGGTGCCTTCACTTCTGGCGAAATGCAACATCAGCCGTTTTCTGCATTTGACAGGATGTTATTCTGTCTTCCTGTTCTTTCTGCCGGAGCTTGACGAGTCATTATCATTCACGTCAGTGCTTCTGCTCACACCTGAGTCTCGTTAGACTCTCGCTGTGTTAACATCACATACACTCGCTACTCGCTGATAGTATTTTCTTCATTGGGTTCAGTTTTGAATCATTCAATAAAAAGGTGTTCACTGGGGTTCAGTAAACACTGACTCTTAATGAGGTTTGATAACTGACTCTGGTCAGGAATATCAAATCAACCAGATTGGTGTTGGATATGCTAGTCATTGATGTGGAAGGTGGTTCATTTAAATTACCTCTGTATCCTGTCTGTGTAATCTCACTAAGACCTTAATGGGGTTTAATCACAGCTCTTGCTTTCTATATGTTTGATTTGATATGTTACACGTATGAGGATCAACTGAAGTCTGGGAAGCTCCAAATGTACAAATAAAATGCAATAGCTCATTTAGCCTCTAGAGGGCAAACTTAATCACTTCAAATGCAGTGTGATGCATCTATATTTTCAAGGTTGCTCGAGGACTATCTTCAAGCTATAGAAGGTGTCAAAAAGAATCTGTTGAGAAAGACTTCTCCTAGTAATCTGACCTTCGTTGGGGAGCTGTCCAACGGCCATCTCAATCCCAAAATGGTGAGTCATAACTTCACCACATTTCTGCTCCCAAGTGTCGTTCTTAAAGAATTTTTCACCCAAAAATTATGTTATTATTTGTTCCAAACATGTTTTTTGTCCCGTGGAACACAAACTTGTAAATGGCAAAAAAAAAATCTACTTTAATATTGCACATGGAAAAATGACAGCATACGGATTTGGAAAAAACATTATTTTTTCCTTATGTGGTTACACTATAAATATATTGAATCTATACCACGCAGCACAGCATCTGTTTCTGTAATCTGCAGGGTTAAATCTTATTACAAATCTTAAATCTTTAAACAACAAAAAAGCTGTGTGAAATGTTTGTTTGTTGCTCTTTAGATTAAATTAAGTGAGAATGAAAAATACACATATACACATGTGTATGTGTTTACTTTATAAAAATGATTAAAGATATCACAGCAAAAAGGCATATGAATGAATGAATGATGCATTTTACGCTTCCTTGTATTGCTGTACACCCAAAGCGCTTTACAATCATGGGTGGTCTCTCCTCAACCACCACCAGTGTATCCACTTGGATGATGCGACGGCCACAGGACTCTTACCAGTGCGCTCACACACCAGCTACAGGTGGAGAGGAGAGTCATTGAGCCAATCAAGTGGCGCCACCACACACCAGCTACAGGTGAGGAGAGAGAGTCATTGAGCCAATTGATGTTGCTCTCACCACCAGCTACAGGTGATGGAGAGAGTCATAGAGCCAATCAAGTTTCTCTGCCCACCACACACCAGCTGGTGGAGAGGAGAGAGTCATTGAGCCAATCATGGATGCTCTCACCACACACCAGCTACAGGTGGAGAGGAGAGAGTCATAGCCAATCAAGTGTACGCCACACACACCAGCTACAGGTGGAGGAGAGAGTCATTGAGCCAATCAAGTGTACATCTTGATGTTAAAAGGCAGCTGACAGTGGGAAAATGCCCAGGACACCGGGGTTACACCCCTACTCTTTACGAGAAGTGCCATGGGATTTTTAATGACCACAGAGAGTCAGGACCTCGGTTTAACGTCTCATCCGAAAGACATGTACCACAACCTGAAGGTGGACAGTTTTAGAGTTATACTAAAAGGCCTTGTACTTTATAAAAAATGGGGAAAACAACTATCAATCAGACTACAGAAGTTATGTAGAAGATTGTGTTCATCACTTCAGTTTTGATCCGGTTGATAATTATCACAATTGTTTCGTATCAAATATGAAGCATTAGGCTTTACAGGGTTAAACTCTTTCTCCATCACAACACCCTCTCTGTCTGATTCAGGATCATTTGGTGTGTTTTCTTCCTGGCACACTGGCTCTCGGGGCTCACAACGGTCTGCCCGCTGATCACATGGACCTGGCTCTGCAGTTGATGGAGACGTGTCATCAGATGTATGCACAGATGGAGACGGGCCTGAGCCCGGAGATCGCTCACTTTAACCTGCAGTCCAACAGCGGACGGGACATCGATGTGAAGGTAAATTAACCTGTACAGTTATCACTCAATTCTGACAATAAACTCCCTGGGCGGTTGGTTAAACTGCTGATGCAGGCTTTGGAATGGAGCCATCATTCATTTTCTTTCCTTCATCTAGAAATAAGATGGTAATAAGCCCACAAATAGTGCAGAAACCATCCAATCAAGGCCTTTGTGTTTATCTTTTCTAGTATCTGTTCTGAAGAACAGTATTTCTGCGCTCAGCACTGATGAGGATGACTTAAAAAGTTGGTGCTCTTTTACATGAACAGAGGTTTTTCTCACTCAATATGTGTGTGCAGCCTGCAGACAGACACAACTTACTGAGACCTGAGACCGTGGAGAGTCTGTTCTACATGTACAGATTCACCAAGGACAGCAAATACAGGGACTGGGGCTGGGACATCCTGCAAAGTTTCAACAAGTACACCAGAGTGAGTGAGAACTACACAATACTTTGGATGTTAAATGAATCTTATTAAGTGTATGAATTTAGGTGCTTATAAATTTCATTTGAATAGTAATTCAAAATTACTAACATAAGTTCAACTATTTTATGATATTATTCAATAAATTTCTTTAAGACATGACAATATGTCTAAAAATCAGTTTACTCATGATTAAGCTTATTAAATAATTTTTATTCATAAATTTCAAACATTCTTTGATTTTATCATTCACTTCTGTCACTTCCTGTCCCAGCGGGCTACACCTCCATAGGTAACGTCCGTGACCCCATGAACCCCGCACCCAGAGATAAGATGGAGAGTTTCTTCCTGGGCGAGACGCTGAAGTATCTCTTCCTCCTGTTCTCTGACGACAACGAGCTGATCAGTCTGGATAAGTATGTGTTCAACACCGAGGCCCATCCGCTGCCCATATGGCCCTCCACCTCATGAGGGTTGCAAATCCCCACTTGATGTTGACTTCAACAGGAAATGATGCAGGCTTCCATAGGACGTGACCCCTCATAGTTTCTCTGTGGGAATGTTTCTGCTCTGAACCACTCTTTAACTCTGCACTTGAGGTTTATTTAAATGCGGTGAGACTCTTTATTCACCCAGAAGAACAGCTTCAGTAGCGGTTGAAATACCACAAATATTGTTTCCGCTTTATACTTTACAAGACTTCACTTACCTTTGAGCTCATGGGACGCCTGCAAAGTGTGACAGTCTTGCATGTTGGACAAGCCCGTTCAGCTGCCGCAATATTTAGGTGTTCCATCTGCCGTATTTGGGACAGAGCCATTAGTGTCAGAGCGCCGTAAATCACACGGCAGACTGCTGAAAGCACACACTGTGAAAAACACCAAGCACTTTGTAAAATGAAGACTTTTTTGTTAACACCGTTCTTTGTATGTGTACAGATGGATGCTCTCGATGTGAGTGGCTCGCCTTTATCATTGCAGGCTGTTACAAAAGAACTCTACGTGTCGATTTCTAAATGTTTCCCTTTTGTGCGAGTCAGGATGCATTAGGGATCATATCGAGAACTTTACAGATCATCATCTTGAGATTTATTTGGGAACCCTCTTGGATTGTGTATTTTTCAGTTATTTATATTGACTTTAGTGTGCGTACTTCAGTGAACGCTAATGATTTGATGTAGTGGATGCCGCCCGGAGCCATGCTTGAATTGTTGCGCTGTAGATTTACTTTATTATTCGCAAATTTCAGAAGCACTTGTGTGGCACTGGATGCTGTGATGCTACATTTAGCTGAACTGCGATCAGATGTGTATATGTTTATTTATTCATTCAAATTTTACAGCAAAACTACCCCGAACCTGATCGACAGTCAAAATCATTTGATGATAAAGCTACATCATTTCTATTTTCATATTAGAGCACAGTGTTAATCTGAATTGCTTTTCTTCCTGATCAATTCATTTCATCTTTCTATGTTTTGAGAAACAGTCTTACACGTTTGGATTGACATGAGGGTGAATAAATAATCACAGACATTTTATTTTTAGCTGACCTGTTACTTTAAGATTGATAAATGGAGTCTGATATTTGCAAAAAAAAAACAATGCTCGGAAACTCATATGTGCAGCACTGTTGCGTATCACCTGTTGAGTTTATCTGTGCCGTCAAGTGTTTGTTTCTCCTATCATCTCATCTGTCTTTAGTCAAACAGCAGTCATCCAATCAAAACATTCAGGATTTCAGAAGCTGTCAGACTAGCGCAAAATAATCCTTCATCTGAAACAATCCATTTTCAGGGTGATTGGCATTTGCATTACAATATGTCTGTTCCGTGTCACATTCCACTTGCTGCTTCTGGTGATACGGCGTCAAAATCTGCATCGCTTGTGCCTTTCGATTTATAGAATACAGAGTGATCGCATGATAATGAGAGATTTCTCCCTGATTGCTGCAATCAGCGGTTTGTGATTACCGTTTGTGCTCGCTCGCGAGTGTTAAATGAAGGAGCCCGGAGTGGACGCAGATCTGATGAGGGTTTGTGAAGGTCAGGTTGTGTTAAACGTATTAATATCCTGCACAACTGAGCTGTTTTTCATTATGGTAAAGATATGAGCAGGTCTCTGAGGTTGTTGACATTTGTAAAGTATAAAGATTTACTAAAATCCGTTCATTGTTAAAGCAATAGTTCACCCAAAAATGTGCATTTTATGAAAATGTACTCACCCTCAGGCAATCCGAGTTTATTTCTTCGTAAGAATAGATTTGAAGTAATTTATCATTACATCACTTGCTCACTAATGGATCTTCTGAAGTGAATGGGTGCCATCAGAATGAGAGAGAACTTAAAACCATAAGTTATCCACATAACTCCATGCCATCATAAAGATATTTGAACCTTATTGCTTCCAGCTACCATATGATTACTTTATACATAATATTGCTTTCTTCAGTGAAAAGGACTGAATCAGGAGAGAAATATGCTCTGCCATTCAAAAGTGGTTCAAACAAATTATGTCTGTGGATTTTGATGTGAGGACAGCAGGGGATGTACTTTTTTACTGGAAGAAACATTATTATGGATTATTGGCTCATATTTTAGCCAGAAGCAATGGTTAAAAGCTAAAAAACATTATTGATGGATTTTATATCCGTTTCTGTAACTCTCATTCTGATGGCACCCATTCACTTATCAGGATTCATTGGTCAGCAAGTTATGTGATGCTAAATTTCTCCAAATCTGTTCTATTGAAGACACAAACTCTACATCTTGGATGGCCTGAGGGTGTGTAAATGTTTTGCAAATGTTCATTCTTGGGTGAACTATTCCTTTAATAGCAATTGTCACAAGCTTTTGTTGTTGCTACTTGCCTTAATTGTTAATGTTTTTATTTTTTTTTGCATCACATTTTATGTACTGAAATGAAGTCAACAGTGTATCACATGCGATTGCAATGTGCCATCCTTGAGATTTCATATTATACAATGTACATTTCTACAATTTCCTATCAAAAGGAAGCTCATTATAGTCTAGTGTGATTATGCATACTTTTTCATGATAATTAAATTATGCATAAAATTACATGCATAATTTAAAATCCATGACAAAAAAAATGCTATGCTGCCAAATGACTGGAAGTGGATATTGAATATTGTAAGCCTTGTCCTTGTAAATATACTGTTTGAAAAACCTGCCTTGCTACATTGCAAAAATAATTTTCTTCATCAGTATTTTGTCTTGTGTTCCAGTAACAGTGTCCTTAAAACCAGATATGTTTTTATTGATAAGCAATACTGTTTGTATTAAAGTTTCTTGCACTGTTAAATGTGTTAGATCTATGCTGCAAGAACAAACTATTTATCACAAAATTAAAAGAAAGTTAATTCAAAATATATTATTGTACAACAAGTCAACATATTGCAATATGTTAATAGCATTACACAGAAATGTTGCTTCTCAAGTAAGTTGAAAAATAACTTGTTTTATTTTATTTACTGGAAAACAAGATAAAACTACTGTTGAAGAAAGTTTAGAAGCACATTTGTTGTTTTTGTTGTATTTGCACTACAGTTGAAGTACAACTTTTTGTGTATGGTCTTGTACTTCTTCCTACATTAACAGCATATAGCAAAACAAAATAAATCCGACAAGCAGAAGTTGTCTGTGTTCTTTTAACATATGCAGAGATTTGTTTCCGCTGACAAACTTCAAATCAGTGCAAGCAGCACAACGCCTGACATCTGCTCAGATCCGCTCCTCAGCCATGCACACGTTATCTCTGATCCCACTCGGATGCCCTTCGTAACCAGGGCAGAAACAGCACTGTGAGGATTCCCCATTTCCGCTGTGAACATTTCTGTTGCTGACTTGTATGAGGGTTTTCAGTCATGCACTTTCTTGGGTGCTGGTGTGAGGAAATCGGACTCCTCCGACCTGTCTGCAGAATGTCAATGTCGTGTTCGCTCATGCATTTATGATAGAGAACTGCTGCCCAGAACTACTTTACATCACAACTTCCTATCATCTGAGAGCTTCAGCGCAAAACGAACAATGTTTAATGTGTCCAGTTGTGTTCGGGATTTTGTCTTGTAAAAATGTCTAAACAAATGACACATTTTTATCTGTGCAAAATTACATTACATAGATATTTTATTTATTCTGTTTAATTATATGTAATATAACTTTAACATTAAATACACAAACATTTGGTTTTGAGAGCCAATGGCCTATATCCCAAAGCACAGTTGGGAATTAGCCAACTCCAATTCATCCACTTGTGTGGCCATAAAGTAGTTGGTCCAGCGGTGGAATACTGAGCTGATAGCTGAAATGGTTAAATTTGTTCACAGCTTGAGCATGGCCAATTTTCTGCATGACGGTGAAGTGTGACAGGCCCGCGGCTGTTACCTCTCCAGTGTTGAGAAACTGCGGTATAATTGCTTCCCTTCTCATCAGGAATGCTCCTGCCTCTTCAAACGTCATGGCCTCTGTTGTTCCACTGAGAAAAGGGCACCAAATTAAAAGAAGATGACATTTGTCTTGTAAGTTCAGCCATATGAATTGAGTGAATGCTGGAGCGTTAATTGGATGTAGTATTTATTTATTTTTTCTAACATGGTTGACATCTCTCATGTGTTTGTTGCTTTGTCTTATCAAATTCATAAAGTTTTATATCATATTTTTGTGTTGTTTGTTTTTCTTTGTAAACATGTTCTTGATCTGTGCATATTTCTCTCCTGATTCAGACAAGGTGACTTTTTATGGATAAAGGACGGAAAGGTGACATAAAAAACATCTTAAAGATGGATTTGATTCTTACAAGCATGCTGTTTTTCACTTTACAGGTGGATTACTTGTGATGTTTTAATCAGCTTTTTGGACTCTGATTCTGACGGCACCCATTCACCGCAGAGGATCTATTCATAAGCAAGATGGCCTACATTTTAAATGGCCTGAGGGTGAGTAAATTGCCATTTTGGGGGGAACCATTCCTTTAAAATCGCTTTATTGATTTTGTTTGATTTGAATCATTCACATATTAAACTAAAGTATGTAATCAAATAAACAAAGGTTAAATATAAAACTGCTGAAGTGTAGTCACTAGTTCTATATGCATAACACCATATAATTTAAGTTATTGTATATTTTTAATGATATATAAAACAATAGATTTGACAGATGGACGGATAGGTTGGACATGTGATTATATAACATATATGACTGTTGTGCTCTGGGTCACTTTCACCCGAGTGGAACACAGGCACTTAACCAGGAGAGGGAATTATTTGGCATTCTAATGGTCTGTCCCTTAATAGCGACAGCTAAATGTCCTCATTAAAGTGATACATTCTCACAGTTAGCCAGAGGTTTACAGCTGTTTGGGTGTGATGAGAGAGAGTTAGATAGACCCTAGGGAGCGTTTAGGGGGTAAACACTAAATTCCGCCAGTATTCCAGCTGGCTTGGGTATTGGGAAATCTGTGGAGCTGAGGGTGAAACGAGGGACACATTAGTGAAAGCTTGCAAACCGTCTCAAAGCCCTGGGCTGAAAGAGCTGAACTTTGAAGGATCCTTTTTAAACGTCAGAGGAGGAGTAGATGTATTGATAGCCTGGAAGTAAAGTTTACAGCATATTTAAGGTGTTCTCTTTGACAGTCTCTCTGTTGAGGTGAGTGAGAAAGAGCTTTAAGAGATTCTTTTTTGTGCTGAGCACAAAGGAAGATATGTTGGTATAACCAAAATTGATGGTTGCCATTGACATCGATATGGAAAAAATATCCTACTGGTTATTTTCATTCTTTAAAATATAGAAGAAGAGAGAAACTCATGCAGGTTTGGAACAAGAAAATGTGCATTTTTGGATGAACATTGCCTTTAACTTTCTTTGATTTCAGACACACTTCACATCCCTGCTACACAAATATCCTTTTATTGTGAGTTCAGAAGTACATGCATTAATTAGAAGGTTTCCACTCCAGTAAATTGTCGGGAACGATTAAACAGAAGGATAAAGATGATCAATTTTGGTGTCCTTCTGGGAGTGAGCGTTAATGGGCAACTAGCACTCGTAACGATGGACTAAAAGGGTTTCGGATGTTGAAATGGGAATCTTCCAAGCAGAGGGAGGAATAGGTGCTTTCAGACTTCAAGGTGAATGGAGAGAAGGACAGAATTACTGACAGCAAGACGGAGAGAGATGTACTCACCTGCCATATAAGGAGGTGGAAAATGACTCAAAATCAGTTCACTCATGCAGTGAAGCACCGGCTTTCTTCTGCTTGTGCAGGTACCGGGTTTGTCTGAAGAGGGCTTTTGGTCCGTGGGCGGAATGCATCTCAAACGGTCCCCGGTGGTCTGACAGAAGCTCCACAGGGACGGCCTGTCGGACTGATGATTATAAGCTAAGCATAAACACACAGCTGAGCTGGGGAGCGCGTGCTAAAATGAGCTGACAGGTGCGTGTGGTGCACCCACGCCATTCGCTCTTTGAAAGAGCTCCAGCTAGACCAATAAGACAAAGACAGGTGATGCAGAATGACATCCGTAATAAAAGGAAGTTCAGCATCAGATTAGAGCAGCTCAGACAGTACCAAGAGCAGCATCGGTATGCCCTGTGCACATGGTTTTGGCTACAACACCTATAACACTGTCTTGCTGAGAAAAAGAAGGCTTTGGACTTTATAAACTCAGCATCTGATTTAAAGTTTGGGCTGTGAAATATATTTGAAATTTGTTTTGCTCCACATATTATGAATTTTACCTTTAACGTGTGTGCAAAATTGCGTCGTGCTCTGAGTGGAGCAGGGACAGAATTTCTGGAGAGGCTGATGTAAATTAATATTGATCAACCTTCCTTACCTTGTCAAAATAATATTTATTTTCTAATGGCTGTGCTCTCACGCTCAGGTGATCTTAGATTATTGCTTAAAATAGGCTTGATGATTAACAACCCATAATAATCTTTCACTTGGCAATATTGGAGACACATGGAACTAATCATGCAGAGCCATCTAAAGGTACCGCCTCTGATATTTGATTAACGATGAATTTTAATGGACTTAAATAATACAGATTAATTTGCATATTCATTCAATGTTAGGCAGGTTATGAAAGTAAATAAATAAATAAAGTGACAGGTAATTAAAAATAAATTCAGGACTAAATGTATTTGTTTATTTTAAATATATAGCAAGTCATGTATTCCTTTGTTTACTTTCCTATATTGATTGAATTGAATGGTCCTCATATCAGATGGACTTTGATTGGACAAATACATCACGGGGTGAGCGTGACGTGTTACCGTGTTAAATAAAAATACTCTAACCAAGGGTTAAGTGTTTAATAGACATACAGTAGAAGAGACGAGTGCAGTGATTTCAGTTTATTAATTCTTGCATAGGTACTGCATATTAATAGATGATTGATAAAAAATATTGTTATTGCTTTGATTGTTGCATTTGTTTTTAATATATTTTTATACACATTCTCTTGAATAGAGCCTGACAATCATGATATGTTCAAAGTCTATATAAAATATATGCTAAATGACTACAAAAGCACTGCACAAAACCGCAGCGCCAAAAGTTGCCAATTTTGCAGCATTATGAAAGTGTCTTATGCTCATCAAGACTAAATGTATTGGATCAAAAATACAGAAAATAACTGTAATATTGTGAAATATTATTAAAATGTAAAATAATGTTTCTCTATTTTAATATACTTTTAAATATAATTTGTTTATGTGATGTAAAGCTGAATTTTCAGCATCATTACTCCAGGCTATATTGCACGATCCTTCAGAAATCATTCTAAAATGCTGATTTATTATCAATATTGAAAACCGTTGTGCTTTTTTCTTTTTTATTATTATTATTTTATTTTTTTGGAACCCCTGATACTTTTTTGGGGGTTCATTGATAAAAATGTTTTCTAACAATATCAATCTTTACTATCACTGTTTCTATCAATTTAGCAAATCTTTGCTGAATGAAAACTAATTCTTAAAAAAATTAATAAATAACTGACCTCAAGCTTTTCAACATATATTGTTACAAAGGTTATATTTCAAATACATGCTGTGCTTTTTAAAAACTGTTTATTAATCAAAGAATCCTGAAAAAAGTATCACAGGTTTCCAACATTGATAATAAATCAGCAGATAATAAATGAATTGCATAAAATGTGAAAAACAAATTGAGAAAATAAATGCATGGCTTGATGACCATAAGTGACATCTTGCAAAAATATAAACTAGTAATAATGTATCAACTTTTGACCTATAATTGTTTTTTTTTTTTGGTATTTTTGTTTTTTACATTGCCCCTATTTTACATGAGCCCCTGCCCCTGAGGAACTCTCTGCTCGCCCCTGCCGCAGACTGAGTATTCCCTTGCTAAAGATGCATATGGAGCTTCAAGAGCATGCTCTCCTGGTTGCAAAGTGAGCTCATGTTCACATGGGACTCATTAATTGTTGCCTTGTGCATGACAAAAAGCCTTAATAAGTGCTGAATGCTTTCCAACAAGTCATTTTCTTGTCCCATTAATTCCATCCCATGAGGTAAGTTCCAAATTAAGCATCGTGCCTGTTTGCTATTTCAATGACTGCTTTTTAAAAGGGAACAAAACAAAGGTCACTTAAAATCCGAAAGGGAGAGGTTGAGTACAGGCCAAAAGCTATTTGTCTGAGAGGCAGCGGCTGGGACGGTAAGGTTCATGAGTGCAGACCGCAGTCCTGCAGCTGTAAATAACACCGTGCATGTAGAAATATTCACACAGGCTCTTAACATATGTATATGTGTGAAAATCCAACCCACGCTAATGGAGCCCCACTGAGGAACTTAAAGGATCTGGCCCCTTGCTGCCGTTTCCATATAGTGCACGCTGAAAACAGAGAGAAGGGGAAATGGCTGAGTACCTCTTAACCTGGACTCACTAAATTTCAAAAGATAGAGGGCTGTGTGGATTAAAGTGAGTCTTAACAATGCTGACGGATTCCAGTTTCATACGTTTCTATTGTTTTTGGCCATTTTTGTGGCATGTCTGAATTTTTTCAGGATTGGGGTGGGAGAAAAATCGATTGTCTGATGCATAGCAATTCTCTCTTCAACGATTCTGAATCGATTTTGAAAACTGACTTGCTTTTAGGATGTGAAATTAGGACAGTCAATGTCCTAAGGACAGTATAAACATTTAAAAGGTTTAAATATGTCAGTGCATTAGTAATATTAACACTTAATAATAATAATTATAATCATTTTTTTAATAATAATAATGCTGAGAAAAAAAATCCCTCACAGCGAAAACTTTCAGATACTCAAAGCACTTTTTGTTATTGATTGTAACGTGTTACTTTGTTCCATTTTATTACTATATATTTCCTTGTATGTTTTTAAGCTAGATTTAGTTAGTTAATAATTCTTAACATAGTTAATTGTTTACATTTAAATGTAACATTTAAATTCCATGCAATGGAATGTTCTCTTAATGTTTGCATAGCTAAGAAAAAAACTAAAAGTTGAAATAACATTTTTATAACTTGATGGGAACTTTAGCTAAACCTTCTTAGAACATATTTTTGTGAGCTGGCTAAAGATTCTCACCCTTACTGTATGACGTTAAAAGCACCGTGGCAGACATGCACCTCAGTTTAACAAGGACAGAAATTGTACAGAGTCAGAATGAGGCAAAGTAAAGGTCAAGGGTGTGCGAGAGAAAGGTGGTCACTGGATAGCAGTTATAAGGAGGTTGGAAAAGTCATCCTCGGTCAATTGGCTGTTTTTGCTGCAAATTGCTTTCTCTACTGAGAATTAGACATGCAGAGTCCCCACATAACCCTCGCCTGAGGACACGGTGTTGGAGCGCTGCCATTTTTGTGATGCTGATCATTTGTATTACAAAGTGATAATGTTTATGTCCCACAATATGGGGGGTTGAAGCCATTAAAGATGGCTGATTACACTTTTTCTGAACAAAAGTGAAGATACAGAACAAGCAATCAATTCTTGTCATTATAGCTTTAATGGTATTTGTTACCAAATGTTAGATCAATACAAATAAAGAAACTCCCTGCCATATTATATACAACCCGTAATGTGAAATTGCTTTTGCTGCAAGGATTCACTTCAAGATGGGATGAAATGAGAGCGTTGTGTATATTGAAAATATAGAGGAGCATTCATAATATTATACGGGAGTAATTCTGTTGTGTGTGTGTTTTCCTTTCCAGGTCTTCCGCAGACAGCCTCCGTGTTTTATGGACTACACATTTTCCTGAAGCTTCATGTCAGGCTATGGCAAGAAAATGGATGAATAAGGACATTGTGTGTAAGAATGACAATGAAATATAACATAATCGCGGTGCAACATATAACATAGAGAATGGCACCAGCAGCTGGGAACAGTGGCAGGTCTCCCGATGCTACAGTAAATAATGAGCAATAAATACAACAGGTAATAAAAATAAACGGTTATGAATATAATGCTAAAATGAAATATCGCAGCTTGCGTTGCACTGAGTACAGTTCAAAATGATAAATGCACAAGCTGCTGCTTACGGCAGGACATAACTGCCTAAATCTATCTACAGTATTTTTTCATTTACATGTTGAAGAATAAAATTGTGTATTTATTGCATAAATTAACTTACATTTTAATTTCACCTAAATAGCTTAAACTTCAGGTTAAAGCTCACTTTCGGGACAATTAGTTATGCATTTCTTGTTTTAAGGACGTTTAGATATTGATACTATACAAATAAACTGACTAAAATTTTAATTTTTGTCTATACACTGCATATATACAATCTGGTCCTTAAAAAGTGTTTTACGCTAGACAACTACACATCTCAGATTCATTGTACTGTACTCTACCAAGTGATGCTGTATATTAGGATAAATTGACTGTATATCAAAAAGTTCCTTGATGATCCTAAACTGCCTGGAGGACAAATATATTATGGTTGAAAATAAGAGACGTGGCAATTCCAAAGAAATAGCTCAGTTTATTGAACCCATCCATCTCTCCGTATAAGGCCAAGGAATGCAGATTAATTTACATTAGCAATAAAAGCAGGGACTTTCCCGTTCCTTCTCTGACCCCACCGGTTTCCAAGATCTGGCAGTGGAGGCAAATTGTCCTTGTAATTCAATGACATTACCTGAGCCGCTTGAACAAGTGAGTGACCGGCAGACTAATGAGATCCATATTGAGAAGCCTCATCTCCTTCAATCTCACAGATACATATTTACAGCCAACTTATCTCAAAGTCCTTATCTCAGACTCTTCAGTGTTTTTAGACCTGCCATTTAAATGTAGCACTTTGTATTCTGGTGTTTATTGCATTTTTCTTAGCAGAGTGTGTAGTTCCAACATCTGCCAGCAGGGGCTGATGCTAGCCAGCCAACAGTACCTATGGGCCTGGTGAAGGGTAATCAACTGTGTAACATTAGTTTTGTGGTAAGTAGCTGATAAATTAAAGGCATAATTCACCCAAAAAAGAAAATTTAGCATTACAACACTTGCTCACCAATGGGATCCACTGCAGTGAATGGGTGCCGTCAGGATGAGTCCAAACAGCTGATAAAAACAACACACGACTCCATTCCATCAATTAATAAAAAAGATGTGTGTTTGTACTAAACAGATCCATCGTTAAGACATATTTGACTTAAAACCATTGCTTCTGGCTAAAATACGATTCCTCTATACATAGTGCTGCTTTCTCCAGTGAAAAGGTCATGTATTTTGAATCAGGAGAGAGATATGCACAGATAAAGCATGGTTTAAAAACAGTTCAATACATCGGTGGATATCGATGTGACAGGACAACAGGGTATGGACTTTTTCACTTAATTATTATAGATTCTAGATGGTTTAAAGTTAAACACCTTGATGGAATTGTTACTGACAGGCAGCTTTATACTTCACAAGGTGTTGATGGACCGGAGTTGAACTATTCCTTTAAGGTTGAATTGGGTTAAACTGTGACTATCGTAATTCCCTTTGTCCAATTGTTCACAAGCTAAGTGAAAGATGCTGCTGTTTATAAGGTATGAACACAAATCGGACTCTCTAGGGTCTTGAATAGTCTTTGTGTCAGAGCAGTTGAAAGGCCGAATCCATTCACGCTCTTCAGCGATACCTCCAGGTTGCTCTTAGTCACTCTTTCCTAAGCCTATTACATAACGTACTTAGCAGCTTTTTCTCAAAACAGAGATGAATACAGTCAGCCGGTGCGAAGATAAAACTCCCTGGTTCGACAAATTCCAAGCATCACCCGTGCATTTTCTTGTGCACATGCCCCTTATTAGTTCCCTGTCAAACTGACTATAGTGTTATCGTACGATGCTTTATACCTCAGGACATTTTTCAGCTTTGGCATGTGCAATAAGGTGCTGCGGTCTGCACTATAAATTGAAAATCAAATAGATAGCCAAAGTCATTAGCAGTGCTGATGCAGGCAGGGGGATAGGGAGAGTTAATTAGATCTTTCTTCCAGTGCCTACCAAGCTGGAATTCAGCTCATTGTTACTCTGTCTATGTCCAGATTGGAGGTACGGCAGAATAATCGTGTTTACCTTGCCACCTTGTTCGCTTATGCTCGGTAACTGCATTAATTACGCCCATCAATCACTCACTGTCACTCCGTCCCTCCCTGACCTGTGTGTGTTGCTAAGTGCTGAGAAAATGACTAGACACCTCATTATCTGATACAGGTGGACTGAGAACGTCTGATTAGTGCCTTTCCGTGAGAATCGCGTGGTCAAAGCTTAGCTGGGTTGAGAGTCTGATAAGGTATATCCAGCTGTCATCTCTTGACGTGCGTCACACCTGTGCCAGTGCCGTCCAGAAACCCATTTGGCTTTGGATGTGTGAATGCTGACTCAGATTTGTGGCAGGGTTTCAGTGTTCTGCTTTATGGGATTAGTTCTGAAATGCTGTTAAGGATTTTGATTTAAAGGCTTTCCATCACGTACTCCCGTAATATGAACCCTACTAAAGTGGTCGGAGCTGTAAATGTTTATAGAGAGGTAAAACATGATTAAAAGATGCATCTAAAACCCTTGAGGGACATTCACTTTAGAGTATTAACCTGGTTTCTTGATTTACTAGTAGGTTATGTGTTTCTATTTTAACCAAAAATGTAATTGTTTCTCTTGTTGAATTGATAGGTCAATTGCAATACCAACTCACAAGCAAAACAAATGTGGAATCAGATTTGTACAATTCAGATTAAGAATGGAAGAGAACTTTTGCATTTCTAATGAAGTTGCATGAGTAATATTTAGTACAATTTTGTAAATTCCAGGTGTGTTTTATTTGATCTTCACTGAGGAGAGGATTGAGTTTGGCTACACTGTCTTAAAGCCCAGATCGGTGGAGTGTTGCAGTGATGTTTGTCCTTCTGTAGACTCTAAGAAGAATCCTGGTATCAAACTTCTTCCATTAAGGGTAACAGAGACTACATGATTCTGTGAATCTTTAATGAAGCAGGTTTTTTCTGAACACTTCCCCAGATGTGTGGCTTGACGCAAACCTGTTTCTGAGCTCTAAAGACAGTTATTTTGACCCCGGGGCTTGGTTTTTGCTCTGATATGCATTATCTGCTGTTGAACCTTTTATTTAGACGTGTGTCTCTTTCCAAATCATACTCATTCACTTGAATTTGACACCGGTTACCTTCACTCAAAGTCTAGTAGCACCTACAAGCAATATGAATGCTCTGAGCTAAATTTCAACTGTCTCAGATAAGGGTATGCATACTTATGCAATGGAATCATTTAATTTTTTATAAATTTGCAAAGATGCTAAAACCCTGTGTTTCGCTTTACAATTATTGCGTATGGAGTGTAGACTGATGGGGGGGGGGGGAGTAATTTAAAGCAGTTTAACAAAAGGCATTAACAAAACAAAATGTGAAAAAATGAAGTGGTGTGTGTGTGTGTGTGTGTGTGTTTAATTTACTTGATGTATTAAAATAAACAAAGGCTGGATCAAATACAAAAAACAGAAACTAATATAAATTTCTAATTCAGTAAAACGAATTCAATATTAATGAAAAACTATGGCCATCAGCATCTCAGTGACTTTAAATAACACAGCTCTTAAAATAAGCAGATGGGCATTTGCAAGTCCTGCGCGCACTCTCCTCACTCATGTGTTGTTGGTTACTAAGCAACTTACGCGCGCCACATAAGCTGCGTCATTTCCTGTGCAGGGACGCGTTGGAGCGAGCCAGTTCAGTCGATCCCCTTGCTCCGACAGCTGAAGGCTAGACGACGAAGACAGGCGATCTCCGTGCCGTTTTAATTTGTTTCTTTGCGCACGTATAACTTTCCAACACGTTTGATTTGTTGGTATGTGGAATACACCTGGCGCACTTTCCAAAGGACTAAAGCGCGTTTCAACTTTCTGATTTGAGCGTGCCAAAAGATAACAACTTTGCGTTTTAGTTTGAGAGCCATATCCTCCAAATACGGGACGAGTGGATTAGAACCGAACGCTGAACCGGTGCTCTACTTTTAAAACTAATCAACGGGAACGCATTCATGTGATTATGTGGTTGTAATGATTTGGATTTCTGGGCAAAGATCCTAAACTCCCTCAGAAGGGATTCACTGTTTACGACACAGATATTGGAGAACACGCACTGGCAACTTGACCCTTTTCCGCGAGCGCTAGACGCACCGGAGCGCGCTGCTTTCTGTCGGTGTTATCTGGAAGGTGCACTTTCTTGTCTAATATATGTCTTTTTACTGACGTTTTTCATGTTCTTTCTAAAGTTCTGTTTAAAATGCTGTGATGATGGGATGGAAGTTTGCTGACTGTGTTATTAAATTCATATTCGTATTCCATTAAATCATGTAGTGTTAATATTCAAGCATATCTTGCGCAATTACATTCGTTTGTCACTAAACTTTCGATGTACTTTTCGAGCATAATAATAATAATATATCTGGTAACACTGAATGTTGATTTAAGTCGAATGAATGAATGAATGAAAACAATGTTTCATAACAGTGACAGATCACCGTGTTATCTATTATTAACACATTACGTTAAATTTATAGCAAACATTAACTACACAACATAAAATGTAAAACATTCCAGTTGACATAATTCAAACTAAACATAAAAATAGCAAAAAACATGTCATGGTTTACTCTTGGAATTCTCAGAATTTTCCACAAAAATGATTCTTGTTTTTATTCTTAAAAACATAATGTTACTTAACATAATATTGTCTTGTATCAATTATAACTAAATGCAACTAGATTGTACTAGACAACTTTTTTTTACAGCGTGCTTGAAGTGTTTATTTCAATTCCAAACTTTTTATTTATTATTTTTTGCTTTAGGATACTGGCCTAAAGATGTATGTGTTTGGTTTTGTAGGTCCTCTGTGACCCGTTTGGTGTAATCTTAATCATGACCGTGAACATCAAGGCATTGCAGTGCCATGCGCCGCTCCGCAGACTCCTGTAGACTCGGTTCCGGTGCTTCTGTAATGCTCGCCGGACCCCACCGCTTCCGCGTGGCTCTGTGATCCAGGCAAAGGGCGCGAGGATGAGCACAGACCTGGAGCGCCTGTCGCTCAACTCTTCCTCGGGCAACTCCTTGGCGTCTAGCGCGCGTACCCTTTCCGCCAACGTGAAGAAGCTTCACAACGCGCTCAACCTGCTGCTTAGCGACCTCGAGAGAGAGCAGTTCATCCACTGCCTCAACGTGTACCACTCCAAGCGCAATGTGTACGATCTGGTCCAGACTCTTAAAGTCATACTGAACGTCCCGAGCAAGCGTCAGCTTTTGCCCATGCTGCGGCTGGTCATCCCGCGCTCGGACCAGCTTCTGTTCGATCAGTACACATCAGAAGGGCTCTATTTGAAATCCGACGTTCTTGCGCGCAATGGTGACCCAGACGGTTCTCACGAGGCTGCTAATTCGAGTCCAACACACGGGGATCACTTCTCGCCTCCTTCCGCGTCTCAAGCCGCTCTGCGCGGATCTCCTGACACTATCAGCACCAGCAGCGATGGGACAGCGACTCTTATTCCTTTACTGGGAAGAAATTTCTTACCGGAGCCGCCTGGAGAGATCCGACAGGTGACCCTCAAGCGTCACAAGAGCAACGAGGGTTTGGGATTTAGCATCCGCGGAGGATCCGAGCATGGAGTTGGGATCTATGTGTCACTGGTAGAACCGGGATCACTGGCTGAAAAGGAGGGTTTGAGAATTGGAGATCAGATAATGAAAGTTAATGACAAGGTGTTTGACCGGCTCACACACGCAGAGGCAGTTAAGGTAAGTTTTTTTCCCCTTTAATATAATTTGTATAAATGTTTTTATGGTTAAGTGAGTGTGAATAATATTACTTAAATATGTGATAATTTAAAGAATATGTATTTACTTATTCCTTGACTGATTCGTTCACACACGCTGTTGTTGATATGGGAACCAGTCTTTCCTTCTTAGAAAAACGAAATATTACTTCATCCACAGGATCACCTGATTCTGGCCAGTCATTTGACCACAGGAAACTGTACTCCTTCTTTCTTGATTGATTATTAATGCAAGGCAAGCAGCTGAACGTGTCCCTTGAAGGACCAGAATGATAAATGCTCACTTTTGAGATGTGTCAGCCAGAAAGGCCTGTACAAATGTTGATGTTATTGATCAGTGTGTATGGATTAGCTATATTTAAATGACTGCACATGGCTTATCAATAACATTTGCTGTCACACGAAGGTTTAGTTCTACTCAGTATTTCAGTTTAAAGGTATTTCATTGTGCTGTTGTCATTCAAAAGAAGAACTGACTTTGCCTAATCCATCACATACTCACTATTACTATAATCATAATTTTGGGCCACACGTGTATTGTTACTGAGATTGTGTGTGCTGTCCATGGTGCTGAAACAAGCTATTTGTTCTAGAATGCATTCTATTCAAAAGTATTTTTTTTCCTCTAGAATCGTATGGTTTGTCAGTTGTATTAAGACCATTGACCTTCACATGCCACAGCACAGACACTGCAAGGACTTCTCAGGAGAAACACTATAGGCACCATTTCTATAAGGGCTATTTTCTGAAGTACCCATTAGTTTCTACTAGAAATCTTAACATTGCCAATAATAATAAGCAACAAGCTTTTATGCCCTTAAAAAGCATATTGAAGTTCCTTAAGTGCACTTTGAGGCATCTTCAAAAAGTGCTTAGACTTTCTCCAAAGGCTTCCCCCAGTGTGGCAATCTGAGGAACCTCGAATGAGGCCTGAATTTTATAATTTTACTGTGATCGTATTTTTTACGACGTTACAAAACATGAAAGCATCTGAAAGTGAAGATAAGGCACATCCCAAGCATATTTCAAAGTACTGGCACATAGCTAGAAGCTCCGTTCTACTGATACTGCTTGTTTGACTCTCTCATATGTTTGGGAATCTCTGTAGAGTCGTGTGCCAAGAGAAAATGAACATGAACAGTTTGCCTCCTTTCTGTATCATTGTTTCCCTCCTTCGCTGGGGGAAAACTGGCACAATTAAGCAGCAGGGCATAAATCCCTTTCTTAAACAGAAGCTGGCAGAGGGGGGAGGCTGCTTCCTCCCAGTTAATCATATTGATCTGCATGAGTAAATGGACAAGCCTCTCCCCCAGGCTGAACATGACCTTCCGCTTGTCTTGATGCTCTTGTTCTCGTGTAATGCAGACACAGCCTGGGTAAAGACACAAGCACTGTCTGAGCAGCCAGAACGGAGAGAGATAGACGGGGGTTTTGCTAGGTGTAGATAATTTCATCACAGTGTACTTTTGATCTGTGTCTTCCTGTGCTCCCTGAATGCTAGCAGGCAGAGTTATCTCTCGTTTTTCTAGCAGAAGGAAGAACATCTATTTTAGTTACAGTGAGGATTTCCTCTGGGCTCTGTTGACCTTTGTGATGTGTAAATGAATGAACTCTGAACGTTATCTGCTTTGCTTTTCCTTTTTCTTTCTTGGATTATTTTGGTGTTTTCAGACATAAACACCAAAATGATACCTTTTTTATAGAAGTTGTGGCAACTTCACACATTTCCAATGCAGCTTAAATATTGTAGTTGGTGGAACTCGTGGTTAAAGTAATGGTATCTGTGTCGGAAATTGCATACTCTCTTCAGTGGTTGCTTCTTTTGAATAAGTAATTGCTTTGCGACCAATAAAAAGTTATTTATAGTATGGATGTAGTCCAAACATACAACATACATCATGGTGTCATTATCATGTGACCTACCAGCTGGTATACCTATTGGTATGCCATTTATAAATCCTCTCCCGTGGCCTCATGGGATAGTGAAGTTTCCATTAAATGCACACTTAAGAATCTCACAGAAGAAGTTGGTCATCTGGTTATTTTTTTACCCACCATTTGCCTGTGAAGTTCATACTAATCTTTTTGAGCATGCTACTCTTTTCACATAGTCCTACATTTTTTTTTTCTTTTGCCCCCACACTGCCTTTTAGAAATAAAAGGTTCTTTATTGGCATCAGTAGTTCCATGAAGAACCTCTGACATGCATGGAAACTTTACATCTCATAAAATATAAACTGATAAGAACTGTTCACCGAATGGTTTTTCGGGGAGCCGATACGAAATGGTTCCACTATTGCATGGCTGTGAAACCCCACTGTGGAGCATTTATTTTTAAGAGTGTACTTATACTATGTATTGGGGAAGTATGCATGTTTGGATGCAGCCACTGTTCTAACCTGTTGTCTGTCCATACAAGGAAGCAAAAGAGCTGTGAGATCCAGCACAATCACAGCCAATCGAAACTAATTAGAGCACAATTTTAGGCAAACGCGATTTCGGAATGGGTTTAGATATCCATTCCAAGAGCCAGTGGCTGGTTAGATTCAAATAATCAAGTTGTGTCTGGTAAGGAGGTTTGTTTGTGTACACAATGTTTTGATATGAGGAAGATGCACTCTTGCAGGTGGTTGAGTTGAACTGACATCATTATTTCTCTGCCTGTCTTCTAAACTTTTCTTGTTTGTAGGTCTAGTTATCATTCTGACCAGCTTTATCAATCTCTCTCTGGGAGTCTTCAGACTTAGTGATGAGAATGGATTGTACATGCTGTAGGTGACCTGTCTGCATCATCTTTATAGGCTATATTTCACAGGGCTGCTATGATAGCACATATGATCAATGATCTTTCCTCATCTTCTGTTTCAAGGGTGACCCCATAAGAGCACCTGTTAAGTCGAGTTTATTGAATTTTAATGCCAGGACTGCCAGGGCGCCCGTGGCTCAAACTTAGAGGAGGTTGCCTCTTGCCTTTGTCTCGACACTGAGAGATGATTAAGACAGAACTGTTTACCAGCTAACAGTCAAATGCTGCTTTGCAATCTCAGTTAGAGCCAGGCTAGAAGATCCATCACTAGACCAATGCCTCTAACCTTACGTGTCCACTCGTGCAGAGCTGAGTGAGCATTTTCAATTCGTTCATGGAAGCTGAGCAGCAAGTTCGTTCGGGGCATTAAGATATTGACAGCAGAGTGTTACATGCAGTGATATAATCAAAAGGTTGAGAAATACTAAATGTGTTATGCAAATGAGATGTGAAAAAGGAGGGTGGTCATCACTGTGAGAAGGCGGCAGTGGCATCTATCATAATTTTTAAGTGTATAGTGGATTAAGTGCATAAACACATAGTTGCCAAATACTGTATTTAAATTAGATGACAAATTCTGTTTACATGCTTTCATTGACTCTATGTGTATAGTTATGTCCCTTAAGTCACACTTAAAAGGTTAGCCCACTCATAAATAAATATCCCACAATCATTTATTCACCCTCAGGTCTTTCCAAACCTTCGTGAGTTTCTTCTGTGGAACTGTAGAACACAGATCTGTGAATAATTGTGATTATTTTTAAGTGTTTTTAATGATCAGACAGCAGAACTTTACAGGCACACTCAGAAAAAGCCAGACTGCTTGCATTTCGTTTTGCATTGAGCAGGTACTCTACACACCGATGTAAACCTAGGATATATTTTTGGCAGCGGCTATTTGCACTGTGTAAATGGCGATAGATTCTATTTACACTGTTAAAATTGCAGGATTTTCTGCTGTTTATACAACTTGTTGCAAATGGTGGCAATTATCTGCACTTCAGTATTGTATTACATTATAAAACAGTGTGCAATAATAACATATTGAG
Organism: Gymnocypris eckloni scoliostomus; assembly: GCA_027564155.1. NCBI lineage: Eukaryota > Metazoa > Chordata > Actinopteri > Cypriniformes > Cyprinidae > Gymnocypris > Gymnocypris eckloni. The sequence goes on along the minus strand of CM050433.1, from coordinate 7,324,945 downwards.
TGTAAATTATCATTTTAATTCAAATTATTAAATGGATGCCACCTTATCGGTACAATAAAGCCCTCCATACACCTACCCGATACTTTATTTTCAACTTTTGGTAGTTGCTTCATTTGAAATATCTTTACGATGTGATAAGAGATTTGAAAAGGGAGAAAAAAAAAGTTGGGCAAAAGGCGGGTTCGAACCAGAGTCGATCGCGTTAAATAGACCACGGCACACGCTTTACCATCTGTGCCACTGGAGCTGATAGTTCATAGCTGTTTATTATAATGTTATTATAAATGGTGGGCGGAGTCAGTGTAAATGGCCTCTGCCAACAAGGGTGGGCTATTTGCACTAAGCACTCCGTTGTTTTTCCATTGCCCAATTTCCCAACAAAATTAAACATGTTAATGAGAGAATGGAGGAAGGGAGAGAGAGTCTTTCCTCCATCTCTCCATTCTCTTATTCACTGGCTTTTCTTCATGAAATGAAACCTAAAGCTGCATATCAGTGTTTTTCATATAAAATCTTTCTCAGCCTCTCAGCTAATTGTCTCAGATTAGGCAGAACACATTTTTAAGTCCTAGCTCACAATATGATCTCTTGTTCATTACATGGGCTTAGAGCAGGTGACTGACTGTCCCTTGTATTCTTCATCTTGATTTAGCCTCACCATAAAATGGAGAATATACACTGCCTTTCTCTGACAGACCTCATCAATTTGAGGCAGGGCAGGATTGATGCTCATTCATTACACCCTGTTGGGGACCTGTTGATATATGGCTGACTGACTGCAGACCATTGGCCCGCATTTCTGTGATTTTAAGACCACCCTCTCACAGCATGTGATATCTTTGATATACTGATCCCAGATGTGTTGCTCTTGTGTTTGTGAAATGACATGCCTGTTGGTTTAAAGGGTCTGTTGGTATGATTCCGGTAAGGGTCACATTTGGCAAATTCTTTGTGACTTACAGCATATTCAAGGTTGTAGTTTATCAGTATGTGTATTTGTCAAATGGATTTGACTTTAAATAGGAAAGATAAAAGCTGCTGAATATCTGATAAATCTATTCGCATGCAGTATGTCTGGCATGTTACATGTGAAAGCACAGTGCTGTAAAATTATAGTTATTCACTTGCAAAAATACTTTCTTGACATTTTTATGGCTCTTAAGCCATTTTTGCTTTTTAAATGACTATAGATATAAAGCAATTTTAGATGAATGAACCTCTCACTCACTTCTTGTTTTCTAGCTCTTTTTTTGCACGCACACACACACACACACACACACAAGCGCTGAATTATTATGTGAAGGGAAAAAGCGACGCCCAGACTTGACGTGGCAGTCTTTCTTTCATGCTGCAGAGAACTCGGGCTGGTTTTATTTATATATTTATTTTCAGATTAATGTAGTGAGAAACATACAGCATAAAATCCTCCACAAACCACACCAGGAAATGAGTTTGAGCTTTAGTCTCCTTGTATAATGTAGATTGAAATAATCGGTTGTTCTTGACGACAGGATTTTAAAGACGGTTTGGATACCAGACGAAGGAACATATTGAGGATTTGATGGTTCCTAGTGAAAACAAAATAGATTTGTTTCTCTTACTAAGTTATTGGACCTGTATCCCAGTAATATGTGTATTTATGCTTGTATCCAAAGCAGGCTGTACTGCATTAAATATTTTTTTACAAAAATGTAAGAATATTATGTATTTGCTCACTCTTACCTTGTTTACTGTATAGTAATAACATTTAATGCACCAACTAGGCTACACTGTTTACAACCAACCTCTGCTCACAAGTGACTTGTTCCTCTGTGTTTTGTGGTTGCAATATAATTAGCCATTTGAGCAGTAGAAGCTTGTAGCTAATTAATTGGACTCTCCACTCTGTTTTTGCCTTTCATCTCCTCTGTCCTCGTTTGAGCCTTCAAGGAAGACCTAAGCATGTCATTTAATACATTTGAGCCTGACCCCTCCCCCACGTCCCACACCCAGCGTCCCATTGTCCTGTCTGGACCCAGACCATCTGTTGCACAAGCTCTTGTATCTGCAGCATGACTCGCCGTCTCTTATGAGAGAGAATAGATGAAGACACGAATTTCGCTGTCCACATTTCTAATGAGACAGTGCAGTATTGATGATATGTGTGATCTTTTCCCATTGGCTGATCTCTCGGCTTTGACCTCTCATTGGCTGACACCTCTGTCATGGACTCCTGTAGGTAAATAATTAAAGAAGCTCCACCTTGTCTCAACACGTACACTAGTAATGTCAGACATACAGATAGGAAAAGAGAAGAGTGTGGTGTGGATACTCTTGGAGGAAACTGGATTTAACTGGACTTTATAAAAAAAAAATATATTGTGTCATTATTGTTAAAAAATGATTTCATAATTCTATAACATTTTCTACTATAAATAAATAACTGTATTTAAAATAAACATTAAAAATGCACACACACATACATATGTATTTTTATTGTTTATTTTGAATTTATATATATATATATATATATAACATCCACGCCTATATATTTTAATATATAAAATATTTTTTATATTTTAAAATATATTAAACAACTACAAAATAATATATATTGAATCCTCTCTCCATTTTTCTCCTTCTCCTCCCGATTTTTTCCCCCTCTTGGTTACTGTTTTACCTGCATACATGCCTTGAATGTGAAATTCAGTTTTCTGCATTATGTGCCCTGCTCATCTTTATATGCATGGTTACACGCACATGCATATGCCATATAAACTCGGGGCCCATTCATATAAGTATATAGATATTTATAGAATATTTGTATTGATCCAAATGACATTTGTTAGGACATACACACAGCGCCGCAGGCAAACCTCCATCATGGGCCTGGATTTTTCAGCGCAAGTGTACTTGGATGTGTGTGCATGATAGCTGACAATATCACAGGATATTAGCAAGCACAACATGAATCGTCAGCATGTGGGTTTGTTTTGTTTGTTCCATCTGGTCTTAGTGTCATGTGACTCTCTAATGACTGGTCTTTAGCGTTTGCTGAATATAGCCGCAAATATGAGCTTTGCTGCCGAGACCGTCTGCTGGGTGAAACCCCATTAAATGACTAAATGGCCATCACTCTCTGAATGAAGTTCACACTGAGCCTTAGTCGATGTGCATGTGACTCCTCTACGGACGTGAACCGCTCTTACCCAGAGTGCCTGCACTTGACAATTTTCGCCGCTGCATGTGAGGGATGGCGGTAATTGACCTACGAAGGTTACTTTCATGTAGTTTTCTCTTAGCTTTGTGCCATCCAGCCTCTGTCACTCTCATCTGTCCTAGTTGTCTGTATGTATTCAGCATCCAGATTAATCATCAGCTCGCAGTCTATCGATCTGGAGTGTATTGGCAGAGGACATTGTTTCTGATTTGCTCGGAGGGTTTATAGCTGGCTCGGTTCACCAGATGCATCTGCTAATTGACTCTCTCTTTCTATGGTTTGTTTGCATGCTAGGTCGGGTCACTGGGCCCATGTGCACTGGCTCACTGCCCAGTTTATCAATACACAGCATTAAAATACCACAACACACCATCCTCATGGAGACCGTGTGTGGTGCTTTTTGTATTGATAGGTATTTGAAGTGTCTTGTTTACTTGTCCAGTTCCATGCCATTCTGTCTGCCCAGTTTCGTGGTCTGGAAAATAAATACCTATGGATGAACTAATACAATTTTAGATCAATAATTTATATTATTAGAATGCAATTTTAATGATACATTTGAATAATATTTTTTAATTAATGCATTCATTTTTTATATTTTTATTAATTATATATTTTTAAACAATTTTTATGTGTGTTAAACAAAAATACAACATTACAAACGTTATGAAGCGAAAAAGTTCAAATAAGTGTAAAATAAAAATGTAATTGAAACTACCTAATTTATCTATGCATGTTGGATATTTAATTGTACAATTAAATGTTAATTTTCCCTATTTCACATTTAAATGGTCTTTACAGCCTTCAAAAAATATTAATTTAAAAATACTAATAATTTAATAATAATGTTAAATGTAATATTTAGCAGATAAAAAAATTATATTAATTTTTATTATATTATGATGCCCAAATTCAGTTGTAGCTAGAGCTGGGCGGTATGACCAAAAATGTATATCACGGTATTTTTCAAAATTATACCGGTTTCTCAGTATATGACGGTATTTTTTTTTCTCATGGATGACCGGGTGTTAACCACATTTTCCACTGACTGAGGAAAAACTGCAGTAGATTGACTTAGAATGCCATATTTTAGTGTCATGATGAGTGAATATTGTAAAAAAATCCACACTAAATACAGGGATTAAAGCAAAAAAAAATATTTTGACTGTAAATATTTCCTCGGCCAAACCCCATTCCACAGCCATACGGCTACATTCACACGCTGTTTTTCTTCTTGCAATCAGAAGTGCTTGTCCTCCTAATTTAAAATATTTAGGAGCGCCTTCTGATCAATAATAAAAAAAATCTGATAAAAAATGAGTCTTCCGAACACGGTGACATTTGACTCCTTAAAGTGACTTACAGGGGTATTTTCTTTTTACCTTTGCAATGGCATAATTTTCATCTATGTCAAATAAAAAAATTTATGTTTATAAGCTTTTTAAAATGTATATTTAAAACAATATAATAAGTACAATACGATAAATAAGTTACTAATCATGAAATTAGTATTAATAAAAAAATGTATTTGTACTACAGAGGTGGCACAGAAGAACACAAACGTGGCTTGTACGTACATTTTCAGACGTTTAAATGAGTCTCAGGGGTGGCATGAGTGCAATTCAATTCATAGATTCATGTGGACATTAATGTTTTACATATAAATGAGCTTTTAGAGATGCACAACGGCTCAGCTGTAACTTTATTTCGAACTATTTTCATTGATGATATAGAGCAAAATCATGCAGTACTTGTTTATTGATCTGTTGTATTAAATCAATATATCACATTTGCAAACTTCCCTTATAATTATTAAAAGCTGTCTCCTTATCGTGATCTGTGGGCGCAGACATTGAGAGCGCATGAGTGAGCTCAAGAATCAAAAGCACGTGCAAATGTGATGCATTCTGTCGGAACCTGCAGGAATGAGTATAATTATTATTAATAGCAATCCCGCGCCGAAATTCAAGTTCTGCTCGGTGTTCTCTGCTAAGAACCCGACTGTGAATGATGCGAGTGTATGTTATCAGTGAGAAACTGCAGCCGAGGCGGGGATGATTTTTGGTGTGCCGGCAGAACAACAACAGTGCGCTACAAGTTTCTTTCCCCTCAGTAATCCCTGATAACGTTTAAATGGAGTGAACACGGAGCAGTTTTTCCGTGAGCGGGAATGTAAAACCCGGAGTGGATCCAGAGCGGAGTGATTACAGAACGCTTAGAGCGGAGAGAGGAACGTGCTTTAATCCACTCCAGGCTTTGATCACACCCCCCTCAGCAGACTGAATACACCTCGTCTTTCCTTCATTTAAGACCTATTCAAGCTAAAATTAAGACCTCTATAACACTATTTGAGAAATGTAAGCGTATTTACGGTCTTAAAGTTATGAAAAGTGAATTTAAGAAGGCGGGAGCCCTGCAATTGACGGGAATCCGTCGTGTCGACGGAGAACTGTTGTGTGTGAGAGACGCGGGAGCTGATGGCAGCGGACGGTGGATATTTGTTGTGGAAGACTTCTTCTCTCTCATCACATTCTACTAGTGCTTCAGTTTCGGAACTTTCACGCTTAGTAACACATACAGCTGTATTCTCGCCAAAATGCAATAGTGAAAAGAGACCCCTCTCTAACAGTGTCGCGTTCCGAATTTTTATTTAAATGACACCGGTATTGCGGTATTTTAAAAATTCATATCATAAGAAAAATAAACACCAGTATTCGGTATGAACCGGTATACCGCCCAGCACTAGTTGTAGCATTAAAACATTTATTATTATTATTATTATTATTATTATTATTATTATTATTATTATATCTGATTGAAAACCTCTGCAGTTCAATATAGCTAAAGTGCCTTCTGATTCATGTGTAGAATTTTTTAAAATATACTTATTACACAAATAAATTACTTATTTTATATCGTTGTTTTATATTTTTTTTACTTGATTTAACTGTATTTTACTTGCACCAATGCCATGCCTTAATGCAAATCCAGTTTAATTATCGTTAAATGAATGGTTTTACACACACACACACACACACACACACACACACACACACACACACACACACACACACACACACACACACACACACACACACACATTATTTATTTGTTTAATGACACAATATTAAAATAAAAACAATGTTGTGTGTGTGTATATATATATATATATATATATATATATATATATATATATATATATATATATATATATATATATATATATATATATATATATGATAATTTTCCAACCCCTGTTTGAAATTGCTGTTAAGTATTGGTGCATTTGATTATAACTATGATGGGTTGAATGTTCAGTCAGATTTAAGGAATATATCCTTTTTAATCTGTTGACGTTCTGGGACTCTGTTATAGAATAGTGCTTAACTACTTAAAGCCGTCCTCCCAGAAGGATCAGGTCTGTTATCTTACTGAAAGGAAATTGGCAGATTTGAAAGCACACACATATATTCAGATGAGAGCAATGACACATTGTTTGGTCCCTGAGGATTTAGATTTCCAGAGATAATTAAGATGTTTCGGTCAGATTATTAAAATCACTCTTTAGTGAGGACGTGCTTCAAAAGGACTCAAACTGAATGTTTTCTCCTCCGATATGAGGAAATGAAGAGTGGAAAGGGGTCAGAGGCATATGGAGATATTAATTCTGCACAGATGTGTGCAGGGTCATGAAGGGGCACTATGTTTTATTATAACTCCCTTGGATTATGATGGAACGGCAGAAGCTGCTGTACCAGAGGACTTCAGTCTGCACCGGGTCCAGATAATTGATTTCAATCTGAGATTTGTTTCAGCGAATGTCCGTCAAATGTGTTCGTGGAAATGATGTCTAGCCTTCAGATCAGTGTCAGAGGTAGATATCCTTCATCTCATCCTGGAGGAGTTCAGACCGCGTTGTTGTCACAAAATACTGCTTCCCAAACCATGGACACAGGCTGATTCGTTTTTCCCTGTGGATGGCTTCCAGTGGAAGCTGCCAACCACACTCATCTTCACAGGCTGGCTGGACCTTAAAGGCCTTGCATCAGGGAAAATAACAGCATCTGGGGAATGTTCTGCCTAAAGCAGGATGAGGGCAGCAGGTTGTCTAGATTTATGATTGAAGGGCGCTTTAATGAGAGGGAATGGATTAGATGGGTGATATAATTGTTCTGCCACTCAGGATCAGTAGACGACATGCTCATATGTTCTTCATGAGCGGTGTGGGTTACTGACAGATACAGACTGCTCACGCCTGATAATATAGTTTTCTGACTGATCCAGTCAATCTGACATGTTTCACATGTGGTGGTTTTAAAGAGGTTTTGTAGTCTTGCACACTTTTTTTTCTCTCTATCGTTTCTTTTCTATTTTATGGCAGTAAGTTTTCCCAAGGATGGTGCGGCGGTGTGGATAAAGCTTAGAATGTGTAATCAAACGGTGGTTGGTTCGATTCCCAGAAGTAGTAAGCCATAAGCTTTCACAGTTTTGCCCTTGAGGAAAACACTTAACCTCTTTACATTTATAAAGGGGATTTTATACAGTTAATTGTAAAGTAAATTGTCTTCTTTAATGTTTCAAATAACTTTTGTGAAAATAAAATGTCAAAATATGGGTGAAATAATGTTCTACTGCCATTCAGCGAAACAGATATTTATGTAAAAATTAAACATAATTTTTCTCACATGAACTTCTTAAAGTATATATAAAAGAAAAAGTAATAACACTGAATTGTATTATTTTTAAAATGAAAACTTCTTGCTGACAAATAGGTAAAACGTAGTGGTTTGAATGAGAGTGGTAAAGATTTTAAATTCCAATTCATTTTTGCAGGGCAGCTTCGTGATTATTAAATAGTCTTTAATGGCATCTAATGATTCTGGTTCTAAATATGCATGACAAGATTTGTGTAACTATTATTACACTGAATGATGTTTTAGTGGGTGTCTTCTGTAAATCGTGGTGAAAATGTATGATAGTCATTCTTTTTCATGAAAAAACAGGACATTCTAATGTACAGGGAAAAAATTAAAGCTTTAATAAACTTATATTGTTTTGATGCTTGAAAACCCCATTTTGTATTTAAATATGAAAAATATATTATATATTTCATATAGAAAATAAAAATATTTTATATTAAATTTTCCTTTTAAAAATTATATATTTTTACAATGATATAATTGATACAAAATGTAAGTATGCATAAAGTTGGAAAAAGTATGATCTGCTTACACCTCAGTGATTAGATTTAGGGGTGGGCCTTCATAAAAAAGAAAATCCTGTTTTCGTTATATGCAATTCATCACATTTTAAATATTTACATTTACCCGGTTAAACTATCAGAAGGCAATTTTGTAAATTCAACTAAACTTCAAAAGTGAACCATCTAGATAACATTATATAAAATCAGCAGATTCTTTTTTATTATTTAGTTTTTTTTCTTACCAATTTTATCATTTAAATTGAACTACAATTTTTTTTAAATCTATAACGTTATGCAATGATAAATTAGATGCTTGTGTAGCAAGCACAAACGTGTACTGTAAGTTGCACAATAGTGCTGTAAATAACTGCTTACTTTTAAAAGCTGTGAATGTTGACTAATATCGCTGTCCTCTTTGTTTTGTCCCTCTTCATGTTTCTCTTTTACTCCCGGTTCGACATTGGGCAGGTGGCCCAGTGGTGTTAATGTAGATCCAGCCCTTGGTTCTGAACACATTAACCCACCCGCATAGGTTCAGACAGGGTGGTGTGCCGAGTAAGCAAAATCTCCTTTCTCTTTCTTACTGAAAGAATCAAAGCTTCGCTCCACAAGCTACGGAAGCGTTTGCACAGCAGTTAGCCACCTGTTTCTAATATCTCTCTATTATATGTACTTTCGTGATGAATTGCGCTTTGAAGAATGCTGGCAAGACAGAGAATATTTATCCCTTTCAATTTTCCTCCATATTATTCCTCCCTCCCCAGCTGTTTACAGATCCAACGCACATGCATGCAGTATTAAGGATTTTCGCCATGCTTTCTTGCAGCTTTTTCTGGAAGCAGATGTTAACTCATGCCAATCATGGTCTCATGCTTTTGCCATTTGGCTCTAGAGGTCTGTTACCCAAGACAAGCTTTTAGGCAGCATTCTGGACAGTTTTCCATGTTTAACTTCCAGCTTGTAATCTGTTACAATATGTTTTTATTTAAATATGTAATTATATAGATGTAAATATAATATAATTTGATTTAAATATTATAATATAATGTTTTTGAGCAAAAACCTCAGTCAGTTCTGAAATACAAAAAAAGATCATCAATGATCATTATTGTAATTTTTTGGGGTCAAAATCTCATGATTTTTCTCCATGGAGCACAAAAAGATTTATCATAAAGCTGATTATTTCCATATTATTTACATGGTGATGACTGGCTGTCATTTCAGTTTGCTTGGATTATTACAAGTATTAAGTTATAAATATTAAAAGAACAATAGTATATAAAAAAGCTACTATTTATTTAATGCACATTCTTGGCTCATTTCACGATACCCCTGATCAGATCACAAGGTCTAATTTCTAATCGTGGTTTTGGCTGTAGCTTTAATGCAGATGTATGGTTAGCCTGTGTCTGTGTTCTCTAACATGACATCTCCCTCTACTGTGTTTTTCATCTGATTTGAACCTTCGTGTCAAGGGCTGTGCTGTTATGATGTAAACACTCTTTGACTGTACAGAGAGGGTGGAGGTGAAGTGTCAGGTGAAGGCTACGGTTAGCATGTCCCTGATGGCCATCCTGCTGTGTGTCAGTGTTTCTGTGACAGGACGTTTCTTAGGAGAGGTGGGAACAGCTGTGTAGCAGGACTCGGGTGGACGGCTCTTAATACAACTCCACCAGCATAAATGATGCTTTAGAGAACAGAAGGGGAAAGACTTAGACATAAACAGCAAAGCAGTAAGTGGAGCTAATGACATGCACTTTGAGATGCACTTTTTCTTTCGTTTTAGGTCTCTTCCCTTCACTCTGTTTCTTAGCCTTGTCAAAAATGTTTTTAAAATAGTCAAGCACTGACTTTTTGTCAACAGAAAGGACCAGTTTTTAGCATTTCTCTGATGCACGTTTTAACTGTCTGTTTAATGGTTAAGCTACAACAGTTAAACATGTCAACACTCAGCAGTCTGGACATTAGGCCTGGCCTGACAATATACTTGTAACTAGTTTCTAATATATATTTTAGTCTGTGCTGTTTTCAGCTAATGCATGAACAAAACTGCAATATTCATACATTTTTGATTACAACCATCATTAAACATTTATATTTCAACAACAAAAAGGAGTTGAAATGTATTATATCAAGTATATATATAAACAATTACATGATGTGCAATTTAAATGTTTTAATACAGCTAAATGTTAATTTAAGTGTTAATCAATAAGTGTGATTAATTAAGAGAGAACTTTCGGTTTCGGTAAAAATTGTCTTCGGTGCATCACTAATTCAAAATGAGCTTGACCACTAAAGTGATATTAAATATTCACACAATGTAATAGCACAATATATCTGACTTTTTTGTGTCAACCAATATCAGATATTTAATTGTTTCAGCCTGCATTCTTTAGGTTATCATTTGGGGTTTATTGTTAGGCCAGTATCTCTTAAAGAAAAATACAAATTAAGGATCTTGCACACTTTTTCAGTCCAAATGTGAAATGATTGCAGGTTGCAAAGAAATTCTTCCAAGAGAGTCAAAACTCAATGTTTGCAATTCATTTACTGAAAAAAAAGGATTACACAATGAAATACTAACAGTCTTCTTTAATTTCATGTGCTTAGTGCATTTATAAACCATGTATGTTTCAGGTCATGCAGGATCTTCCTCAGTGTTGGAGATATTGCAAATATATCTTGAAGATCACTTGTCCGATAAATCAGTAAGACCATCTCTATATGGATATATAATTATCATTTAAAAACACAAAATTGTTTTCGAAACCTATTTTATTGTTTTGATCAATATTGATTTACATATCAGCTTCCCAAGAAGGATATTTATGGATGGCAATTGCTCTCTTTCTCTGTCTTTCTTGCTTTCTTGACCGTTATTTGCTATCTCTCAACCTCAAGGCCAACGGGAACATTATAAGAGGGTGTGATGGATGAGACAATAGGAGAATGAGGGAGAGATGGATATAAGGAGGATCACAAGCTCCTCTCACAGACAACATTGGAGGATGAATCCGGGAAGAAGGGGGAGTGTTATGGACCGTTGATCAGAACAAGGAATTAATAAGAGGGAATGGCTGGAGATTTGCAAATGTTATTATTTTTAACATTCAATCAAAACCACTAGATGGAGCATCGCAGAATTGAACAAAGTACAAGAACACAGTTTTTTTTAACGCCTGAGCCTGATGTCTATTATACTGGAAAGTGTATTATGCGATTATAGCACATATGTTACAGATGATACTCTCAATGAGTCTCATTCACTAATAATTGTGTACCAGCTTTTTGATTAAAGTTTTAACCAGTTTAAGTTTTAGAAAGTTCTGAGACATTTAAAACACAGAAGGGTGCAATGCATTGTGTACTTGAAATTCATCTAGACCACTTCATGCTGTGTTCTTGCTGTATTCAACATTCTGCTGGGCAGGAGGGCCATTGATGTTAAAGTAGATCTCGCCCTTGGTTCTGACCCACATTAACCCACCTGCATGGGCCTGAAGTAGGAGACGTGCTGAGCAAGCGTAACCTTCTCTCTCCCTCTTAGTCAAAACTTGAGAATAAAACGGTGGCACTTCACAAGAGAGGGAATGTTTGCACAGCAGTTAACCACCTTTATACATTGCAGGGATGTCAATGGCCTGTAGTAGTTCAGTCAGTTATAGTTCTGTTTATACACGTGTGTGTGTGCGTGTGTACTGATTAAAATACTGAAGACTGAAGTAATGGTGCTTAAAATTCAGCTTTAACATCACAGAAATAAATTACATTTTAAAATAGAAAGAAGTTCTATTTTAAAAGTTAGATTTGATGAGTTGTGTCATACTTGTATCTTAAAGTGGCAGATATTTCTTTTAAATATGCATGGCATAGAAACCTAATTCATTTTCAACTTTGAAGTTCAAGGCTCAAGGCAATGATGGCAATAAAATAGTTGTAATAAATAATTCCGTTTTTCTATTGTTTCATTCATTTTATATTAATAGGCGTGTAAGTTAAAGTAGTAATTTCTATTTTCAACCTAACCTTGTGATAATATTCATTTGGTGACTTGTTTAAGCTGAAGTTATAGTGCAGTGAGTAAAAAGAGTAACCTTTAAGATTACATACACAAGTACATATGTAATCTAAAGACCGCTTGTGGATGAAATGACTAAGCTCATTGGATTTTCCCCAAGTTTTGCTATTAAAGGGGTGGCTGACTGGTATTTTATAGGATTTATTGTGTTTATGGGGTGCAGTCTAACATGTTAATGCTTGTTTTGTTTTTTTTTGCATTATTATTCACATAATTTTCCTTTATTCCACACCACTCTGTCCCTTCTCCTACTTTTATGAAGCCCCTCCCTCAGAAATACACGATGAGCTCTGATTGGATAGATGGCCCAGTGTATTGTGATTGGTTAAACCACCTCTAGTGTGCCCCTCACCTCAGCGGCATGTTGTATTGTAAACAATGGCATCATCTATCTTGCTTATCTGGGTTTGTAACTATCAGACCTGGAAGTAGCTTGTTGTAGTCCCTATGAGCCGTTTTTGTAGGCATTAAACTGCCAGAATTTTAAAAGACGATCTCTCTATTGGCATTGAACTTTCAGCGTCGTAACTTTGCAGGTATTGTTTATGCTCAAACAGCAACATTATACACTATAACTAACATCCTTTAAAACAGCAAAACGTTTAAAGTGATTTTGTTAGCTCCAGAAAAGCATGTTTGTGTTCTCCACTGATACACCAAGGCATATAAATTGCTGTTTTAGAGCATGACACCCCGGGTCTAACACATTGTGCATTTAGACCAGTCATTTAAAATTATCACAGATGAATTGCGTGCTCTGTACGCCCCCATTATAATTTCAAACTTGCATTTTGCAGTGTGTGGTTATAGATTTAACTGCCAAAAGCTATTTCTGAAGTCTATAGTTAATATTTTCCACAAGCAGAGAGGGTGAGACACTAAAACATTATCTTTTCTCTGTAAAGAATGCACAGTGCTGCTCATTGAAATTGAAATCCCTGCGCTGCGGAGCCCAGGTCTGTTGATCCCAGAATACAGCTCTCATTGTCACATGGACAGGCAGAGTGGTGCATGCTGGGAAGAAAGGTGCAGTGGAGGGGTTAAGAGGCACTTCGAGCCACACGGCTGCCTGCGTGAAGAGCTCTGAGCTACAATAGAAATACTCACAGCAGGTGCACCCTCCAAACCAAAGAAGCACACGGAGGAAAGGAGAGGGTAGACGGAGCTTTTAAAACGACATACCACACGATTTGTCATTCCTCCTCCTCTTCTGGCTGGCTTTGATTAAAGATTTTTAGTTAATTAAACAGGATTAGGTATAACCTAGGGATCAGGCTGTTCAATTATCCTCCTCTCTGTTTTTTCCCCTACAACCTCGCTCTTTTGCTCCCACTCATTCCCTATTTAGGAAAAGATGTGTTGGCTTTTAAGTAGAACTAATGATTTTCTGCATTTCATCTTAAAGCCCAGAAGTGCTGCTCTGGACAGCAGGAAGCACACGCCATGCACAGGAAGAACAATGTCCTATATATGCAGTAATCAGCTTAACCCTGCACACACACTCCCTAACAAGGCTCATTAACTTCAATTAAGTTATCCACGTACAGGGGAGTAACTAATTAAAAGCTGCGATACTGTTAGCTTAACTACATTTTTCAGTAGCGCGACAGCAGCAACACAGTGAAGCTTTTCCAGCACTTTTTCTAACAACTAGCAGTAATTATGTGACGCAAGAAAAATATGCATTTTACAGAAGCATTACTCTCTTCTACTGAACACCAAAGATTATATTTTGAAGAACTGTTTTAGTCATTACAATGTTTCAAAATATATTTTATGTTCTACAGAGGAAAGAAAGGGAAACTGGTTTGGGTCAAACTGCTCACCCAGTAGTTCACCCAAAAATGAAATTCTGTCATCATTTACTCTCTTTCAAGTTGTTCCAAACCTCTGAGTTTCTTTCTTCTATTGAACACAAAAGAAGATATTTTGAAGAAAACAAAGTTGCTGGTCTCATTGACTTTCATAGTATAAGAAAAAACGCTATGAAAGACAATGGGGACCATTCTTTAAAATGTATTTTGTTTTCAGCAGAAGAAAGAGAATTCTCTTTTTTTTGCGTGAACTATCCCTTTAATAAGAGGTTAAACCGAAATGCAGAGCGTGAAATTGATTTCACAGGCTAAATTTAAAGATAAATTATTAACACTTGAAGGCCTTATGGAAATAAAGCGGGGCCGGTAGTTTGAGAGCCCTAGATTAGACTGACTGGAATATTCCGAGATCAATATTCATATTGATTATATGATTCCTGGGTTGTTATCCCTGTTTGGTGGTTGTAGTGTGTTAAACTTTGAGACCAGGAAGGGCTTGAGAATTGAAAGATACAGTGGAGTGAGAGCAAAGAGGAAAAAGCAGAAGACAGTGCAGACATTGCATGGGGCCAAGGAGCTCTTGTTGGGCAGCTGTGTAACACGCCATGCCACTCCTCCACATCAAGTTCCTGTTCTCCTAAAAATAGCTTCCCTTCTCTTCCTCTAAGCACTGGAGGAATAACACACATGTCCCTCCTTCACATCACTTCACACACCTCTGTGTTCATAATTTCTCTGTCTATCCATCCATCCATCTGTCCATCTATCTGTCTGTCTGTCTGTCTATTTATTCATCATTCTACCTGTCATTCTATCTCTCATCTCTCCTTGTATCTTTCTGTCTGTAAATGTCTCTGTCGTTCCTTATCAGTCAATTGCTTTATCCTTCTATCTGTCTGTCATTCTGTCTGTTTATCAATTTGTCTTTGGCTGTATATGTATCCATGTCTGTCTGTCCTTCTCTATCTATCATTCGTTCTATAGATCATCTATCTGTCTGTCTATCATTCTTTAAGTTATTGTATCTATCCCTCTGTCTCTGCCTCTCTCTATATTGATCTATCTGTCTCTCTCTGTCGATTGTTGAGTCACTCTGTCTGTTGTTCTCTCTGTCTATTCATTTGTCTTTCTATCTGTTTTCTTTCATTCTATCTATTGTTCTACTGTATCTGTTGATCTGTCTTTCATTCTTTCAGTTTTATCTATCGTTCTGTCAGTCATTCTATTTAATGTTCTGTCAATCATTTGTATTGTTATATCTATCATTCTGTCTCTCTCTTTGATCTATGTGATCTAACTATTCTCTCTGTCTGTCTTTTTATTCATCTATTTGTCTGTCTATCTGCAGTTGTATCTATCTCACTTCTACATCCATCCATTCCTCCTCCTGTCAATCCATCCATCCGCCCACGTTCCTGTGTCTGTCAATCCAGGAGTGCTTATTTTATGCCACTGCTCTTTTGTAATTATGCACTCTCAGCCTCTCTATTGGATGGAGTGGGCGAGAACAGTGCAGGGTGGAAGTGACTTCTAATATCATGCTTTAGCAAAAGCATCCTCCTTTAATGGAATACAGCAGACATCAGTCTAGCATATATGAAGCCTGTTTTCATAAACTGTAATTCGACTGTAAACCAGCCTTTGACATACAAAAGCACATACTGTATAGCTACTTAAATTCCATTTGAGATTGGAGAAATGAAAATTTGGATGGTAAAAGTTACAGTTACCCAGTCGGAATGCCTTCAAATTCAAAAGGTTGATTTGCAAAACAATCTTTCTCCAGTAATCCCAGTAAGGACCAAACATCACTGTTGTATAAGCTGTAATACTCTATAGCAAAACCTGACTCCTTATTTCGTATCACCAATACTTGCTAGAGTCTGAACGAAGACTTTCCCCTCCTCTTGTGTGTGTTGCAAGCCACCAGTGTATTTAGTAATGGATTAAGCTGAAAGAATGGATGCTATATAAAATGATTATATCGGTCCCCTGATGTCCTCAACATAAATGGCTGTTAAGTCTGTGTCTGCAGGGGCTTATTGTACAAGCCTTGTTTATTGGTCTCTCATAGTCCAGTCATTACTTAATGACTTCCTCCTAGGCTTTATGCTTAATGAACAAGCCTCGTGTAAATTAGCTCCATAACAAACAGAAAGTAAGAAGAAAACTCATTGGCTGTATGCGTGTCCTCACTTGTCACTTTTAGGTGCATTTGGCTGATATGATGTTAATCAATGCTGGTGTGTTTGTGGTTTCAGTATTTGTAATTAGGAATTAGGAAATCGGACTGTGCAGTGAATTTCCTGCAATTTTTCTCGAATGTGTGAAAATGTGGGGTTGGAATATTGACCCGGCCTTCCGCCTTAGAAAGTGGCTTGTATTAGAGTAGACGAAACAGCAACTAAAAAATGGCCCCTAAATGGATATTGATTAATTTTTTGTAGAGGCCAGTGACTGCTTTTCTGCGGCTATAATATTGTGTGCTTCTGAGGAGAGCTGTGTTTTTCTTGAGAGTGCTTTCCCACTACAATGCAATCGGTCATTTAAGTGTCTTGTGACCAACTTGACATGCTGGAGATTTCCATTGACTTCTATTGTTTATATATTGAGATAATTACACTTTTTATCTGCTAAAATACCCCTAAACACATCCTAACCAGGCATTAAAATTGTGATTTTGTATTATTGGGCTATTTAGTCCCACCCACCGTAAAATCTCATTGGTCCAAAATCCACCTCCACATAGCTTTTATTAAACATTAAATATGTTGCTTGGTGTAGGGACATTTGGTCCCCACAATGTTGGCAAAACCTGGTCTACACACACACACACACACACACACACATTCCTGGAACGTTGTATTGTTAAAGGAAATGACACATACAGACTGAAACAATTTAAGGTGCACACTGTTCCTACATTTGAATTAACCTTGGGAAATTGTCCTTTTCTCTGCCGAATGATTTAGAGAGAATGAATATATTTTAACATCATTCCTCACTCTGCTTAAAAGCCAGAACCTGTCGTTCTCTGGACAAGTACGCCTTCAGACTGGGTTACTGTGATGAAAATCCTTCAGAACTCAGCTGTCTTCTCTCCATCCAAGAGACATTGGATTTGCTTTGTGCAAAAAAAAATAATAGTGGTTTCACTTTCATGATATGCATTTCCCTCGATATGGATCATTTTGATTGGACTGTGCAGGTATGAGCACTGGTGCTAGGGATTAACGAACTAAAAGCTGTAAAGAAAGCAAGTTACTGTAACTACATTTTTCAATAACATGACAGTTTTAGTAGCTCAGCTGTTTTATAATCTGAAGTTCATTAAAAATCTAGCTGGGCCATTCCATATCACATCAACCATGTTTTAGAAACTTCCTAGTCTAAACATTTTTTAATTTGTTAATATTTTTATATATTATTATATAATGGAATGATATGCATAAATGCTAATGAAAGCCAAAATATTAAATGCCATGTGTGAATAACTACCAAGTAATCCACTGTTTTGTAGAGGGGGGGGGGTCAAAATGTTCACCTGAGATTTGTAGCCAAATTAACTTTAGAAAACTTCAGAATTTTATTGCCAGCATAATTATTTCATATTTATACCGAGATTGGCAGTCCTGTTACTAAAATTTGTTGACTTTAGCAATATGCCAAAGGTGACCATTCAAAAATGCCTGTAACTCAAGAAATATTAAAGCTATGTTAATATCTGAGTTCTTTACAAACTTTCTTTGGAATCTTCATTTCTAAGGCATTTTATGATTCAGTTTCAGAGATATGGAGATCTAAATTTGGCTCCATTAGTAATTGTAAGATTTTCTTCTTTTATGTATTTCTTTCAACGTAAAAAAAGATTTAGCATTAACACTGCTACAGTACTGTAATAAAGCTACATCGCTGTTTTTAATGTCACATTAATTGCACACGCAGCCTTACAGTCCAGTGGATTGTTGCAATGCACACCCTTTCATAAACCATCTTTATTTTCATATTTAGTGCAGTTCATATTCCACTGTGTTCAGCTTAAGAACTATTATACTGCTAACTGCTCTGTTCAATGCTGATATAGCACCATCTATTTGTTTTCATTGTATAAATTGAACTTATCTGAATTAGTTTTTTGGTGCTCCTTTTAGAACAGCTCCTATCTACTTGAATAAGAAATTATGTCAGAAATCATACATTTAGTTTAATTGGGTTTAAATGACTTTTAAAAATATGCATTTTTCATGCTGGTGCAGCTGGTGTATGTTCTATAATAAAAGTTAATTGGCTCTCTTAACTGTAAGCCTGAATTCCCTTTCTTGCAGCTGCCGTATTGAGTTTTGAAATGTCTCCTTTTCGTTTTTCTATGTGATCCGTGTCCTCTTCACAGTGTTTCTAAATTAGCCTAGCGCAGTCTCGTTAATTTAACATCTGTTGACCAAATACAAACCTACTATAGCCTTCTGTACAGTGTTTACCAGTTTGTTGAGTACTAGTCATAATCCCGAGGGTGAGGGTTAAGATAAGCTAAGCAGAGAGTTAAGAGTAAGCGGAGAGTGGAAATTATCCAGTAAACCCTGCCGTATCTTTGTTTGCGGAGAGATTAAGCTCTTGGCAGTGAAATCAGTGAGGTTGATTGAATGAGGCGTGTGTGTGTGTGTGTGTGTGCGTGTGTGTGTGTGTGTGTGTGCGTGCGTGCGCGTGTGTGTGTGTGCGTGTGTGAGTGTGTGAGCGTGTGAGTGTGTGAGTGTGTGAGTGTGTGTGTGTGTGTGTGTGTGTGATGATGGCTGAATTGATAAGCAGGACTCTGTCTTATCACCCAGACAGACCCAATGAGACGTGCGATGAAACGCCACAGGATTGAATGTAAAATTAAAGCACCACTAGGAAAGGAGCATGTAATTGAAGAGCTAAGTCAACAAGCTAGTCCATCTCTTTCCCTTTTTTCTCTTTGTTTTTCTCTTTCTAGCTCTCATTTTCTTTTTCATCTTTGCGAGGAGCTTGATGTGAAGGAAATTGATCGGTGGTCGGTCAGAGACGAGCCCACAGCTGTTTTGGAAATATTTTTGCTTCAGTTTGTGTTGCCGGGTGAGATTGCAGAGTTAGCTAGATCATGTGGAAGATATCTCGCGTCCCCTTTTCTATTATCTAGCCATTGTCTCTTAGTATGTTTTTAAGTGTGTGTGTTCCACAGGATTCTAGTTCTAATGAGAACAACAAATAAACAACTCTTACTCCTACATACTGCTGTATTTGACGAAATTCAGGCATGTGTATAATGCTGTAAGACTAAATTACTTATAAATTAATTCATTATATCTTCAGGTAAAAATTGTATTCCCTATCGTTCAAAAGTTTTGGGTCAGTAAGATTTATATTTTTGAAAAGTCTCACCAAGGCCGCATTAATTGATCAAAAATACACTACAACAGGAATGTTGTGAAATACTATTACAATTTAAACTAAACATTTTCTATTAATATATTTTATAATATAATTGATTTATTCCTGTAATGGAATAATTTTCAGCAGCCGTTAGTGCACTCTTCAGTGTCTAATATTGCAGTTCAAGAAACATTTATTTCTTATCAATGTTGAAAACCTTTTTCCCCTAATTTTTTCATGAATCTTAAATGCATAGAAAGTTCACAAGAACAGCATTTAATTAAAAATAAATAAATAAAGTAAAAATATTATTATTATCATTATTATCAATATATCAATCATTAAATGTCTTTTTTCTTGATCAATTTAATGCATCCGTATTGAATACAAGTAGTGATTTCTTTCATAAAATAATCCGGTATATCATTTCTGAAAGCCATAATACCTTGTACAGCTTGTCATGTTTTAACGATAAGGATTTTACTGGAAAACAAGACAAAACTACAGATTAAGAATGTATATGTGTATGTAGATTGTCTCTTGTACAGTTGAATTAGTCCTCATCCTGTCTGCATCTGTAGGTGAACATACGTATCGAAGTGTGTCTGAACGGCGGGCAGATATCTAGCAGATTATCTCTTGTATAATTAAATTTGGCTGCCGTTTGCCGTGTGTGATTTGATTCCCTGTGCTAACACGGCCGCGCATGACTCGAGCACGTCTGCTTCTTCCTCTCTCGAGCCGGTGGGTGGACCATAATTGGACCCGGTTGAAAAGGCCACAAGTGACACTGACAAGCCACTAATGAAGTGATCCAGACAGTCAGCCCATCTTTATGTGCTCAACCTAACTGGCTGATCCCACAGAAAAGGAAATAACACTCCAGGAGACAGAAATCAGGGCTAGAAACACAATTACAGCCTGATTTCTCACATAAACACGTCCCACAAAGCACAGTGTGCTAAAAAATGAAATAGGGGTTTCTCGGAAGTAAACGCTGCTGGATTCAACAGATGCCCCTCCTGGAATGAACGTGGTCTTTTCTTGGAAGTTGCTGGGAAAAGCTACTTTAATAGGGCTTTTTTTTCCACATAAAGGCCGTTACTGTCCACCATTACACTAATAGACCCATGCAGTATCCAAGAAAAGCGCAATTAGCCTGGCTTCTCTCATAGGGTAAGAACATGCGTAATGATGTTTTGTTCACGTTTGATTTTTTTTTTATGAATCAAAAATAGGATTTAATTGAGAGGGTAAATCATTTCTGTCTATTTATTTTAATACTCAAGCTGCACACAAGCCTATTTCATACTTTTAAGAGCATTAAAAGAATCACTCCGTGGTAAAACGTCCGCTATAGCTTAATTTTGTAATTTAAATGTTTAAATGATGAACTAGTTTGCTATGGGTTTCCTCTAGATATTCATATGGAGTTTTACAATGTTTTTTTTCAATAACTTGAGGATACATGCATATTGTACTAATACAAAACATACAGGTTTTTAAATCAAGCATCAAGAAGGCCTGTGACTGAACTTGATTGCATTTGCATTTGAAATCCAGTTGTTTCACCTTCTGAATGAGACTTTGATGTTTGATAAAAATACCAACATTTAATTCTCTGCTATTACATGGCTGGCACCACTGGCCATTGTTTGAATCATTGTGTCGTGTGTGCGTGTGCGAGTGCGTGAGTGAGTGTGTGAGAGTGAGTAGGCAAGCAAGCATCCTTTTGGCGGTGACCCTGGTGGTGGAGTTAATTTTACGCACAGGTGATCACTGAACGTACCAGAGAAAGCCTGTGGCCTGTAGAGAGGCAACACTTCATCTTTCTTCTGATACACAAACACATAAAAAAAAACTGAATTAGAGGTATGCTTTCCCGCAGGACCAGACCAGATTTCTTGCGACACGGGATTCAATTCCTGAATCCAACGCGGTAGCGGTCGGTAACTCTGGTGCAGTTTGATGAGGAGCAGGCAGTCTAACAATATCCCGTTCCGACATCCTTTCAGAACAGCATATCTGCCTTTATTCTTTTCAAGCACCAGTACAGCTTGCCTGTTGTGCATGTGCTGCACGCATGAACCAGTGCTTCATTTATTTGGTCTGTGTGCAGCGTGTGCATAACGATGCTCAGAGCAGGCTAGTCTACCAGTGGTGAATGTACGGCCCGCAGACAGAACAGGCAGGTTATCAACGAGTGACAGAGCAGAATAAGGATAGAGCAAAATGTGGATGCGCTGTCCTTGAAGAATGTTCAACTCGAGTTTGTTTATATTTTGCTTAGCCTATAATTTTAAATGACAGATGTCGAATTTATTTATTTATTTATTTTTCTCTGTGACACTTTTCCTATAGGCTAGGGCTACTGTGTTTACAGCAAGATGTTATACGAATTTAGTATATTGACAAGATGAATAAAATTATAATAGGCCATTTTTGTACAACATTCATTTTTTTTCTGTCTCTGCGACACTTGTTCCTCTATTGTGTTGTAAATGTTACATGAATTGTATCCTGAGTCCTGACAAGACGAATGAAAATAAGGAATTACAAATTTTGTTACATTATTTTCTCTGTGACACTTTTTTCCCCTACTGGCTGTAAAATGTTTGTTTTGTCAATAAAATACTCTTGACAAGACGAATAACATAACAAATACAATTTTGTGCATACTACACTTTTATTTGTTAGCCTATCTCTTTCTTTCAGTAGAGGACATTTAAATGGAATTAAATTAAATTAGATCTCGTTGGGGAAATGAGATCTAAATTTAGTGGGAATGGTCGGGAAGACAATTGTTCAAAGCGGACAGCGGGTGAACAAAGAGGGAATATATCGCGGGAGCGGGTGGGTGCGGGATATAACCTCACGGGAGCGAGCGGGACCCGCTCAGACCTCTACTCTGAATTCATACGCCTCCCAGAGGATGCTGAAAATCCGATCGCTATTCAGTGCATTGAAGAACAGCATCACAATTCAAGAAATATAAGAAAAGAGAAAGAAAGAGAAATTGACAGGGACAAAAGCATGTTATCTTTTAAACTTTTTTGTTCTTCAAACTTTACTATAGATTGTATTAAGGGTGCTCCGGTCAGGATTTTTGAGGCCGATCACAGAAAGCAGTATCTGCCGATTCGATTACCGATTTTTTTTAAAGCATGTGGAATTATTTATAGTTATGATCCAATCAAGATTTGTAGACATTTATTCAGGGCTTGAGTTTCATTTTTGAAAATGAATTCCCCTCTTAGTTGACTCTTGTGAGAGAGGATTTTTAATTTGAAGGGTGGAGGAGGGCATTTTTTACATTTTTCAAAAATATAAATTTATCTCACCTAAACGTTTGATTATGCACTGCATTTTTTTACAATCGTTCAATTGTTCAATTGTTCACGTCGAAAAGTGACGCTAAAGGGGTACCTTGAGCATCAAAAAGCGATGCCAAAACGGTCCTGACCAAGCTTCGATATGTGACGAGTTGGGAGTGAGACTGGGTTGCTGATTGGCTACTGCATTCATAAGCTCAACAGCATTGTGTGTGATTGGTTATAATGTACAGTGCTCAGCACCAGCCAGCGAACGCAGATTTGAATTTAGCAGCTAATGATATGACGCACTGAACGATCTAATCATTCCGGTTATGCGATTGCATTAAATATAGAAAATATTAATCTGCTATTTTTTGGGCACGTGCCCCCTCACTTTCAATGGGCATGACGCCTGTGCTGCTGCATGTCCTGTCAATCCTCTCACAGAAAGCGCATCATCAGTTTGAGATCAGCCTTTTTAGAGACCGCTGATCAAACATCCCCAAGTGATTATCGGCCAATAGTGATCGGTAACCGATCAATCGGAGCACCCCTAGTTTGTATATACATCATGTGTGTGATGTTGGAAACAAAAACATGCATTGTGACTTAAAACGTGGCTAAAATCACATGCTTGTGAGGCCAGTTAAAGGGTTAAAACTCCAGTCTAGGTCCTTGAGAAGCTCATTTTGAACTTGCTGCAGTGTTTGGCAGGGTTGTAAGCAATGATAAACACTTGTCCTGATTCGTGCTATTTCCCTTGATTTAAGTGTTATCAAAATCAGTGCTTTTCTGCTCTCTTCGCATCTGCTCCTCATCTTATTACGAGGATGAGTGATTAACTACGCTTTTTCGTAATAAAGAAAGAGTTCCATGCCTCTGTGCTCGCTCTCCAGTCCCAGCAGAGGAGATGGATAGTTTTGAGCCCAGGGTCAACAGCTCTTCCCAGCTAGCCATTCACACACACTTGCGGTATGGTCCCACGGTCACACTCTATCTTGCCAGCACAAGCAGAGCACAAATAATGAACCGAGGTAACCAGTGCAGCGAGAGCTAGGGAACGGAGAGGTGAACTGAACCGTGGAAAGCTGTCATGACTGTTCCAGACTGAAAAGAAGTATCTTCTATCTTCTATTGTGAGCTACATTTTTGCATTTGAATTGAACTGAATTTAATTTAAGATTGAATATGAAATGATAATGATTAAACACTGTCCTGCCCCAAATTTACACCATTTGTTGAGCCATTGTTGTTGCGTTGGCCTGGTTGAAATTCTTATTGATAGCAACACAGAATAACAGTATTTATGCTTTTTAGGGAAATCAACCTACTAATGTCTTAAGTATTTACACCAGTGGTTCTCAAACAGGGGGTCAGGTTCCACAAGGGGCCTCAGAAAACTTTAAAGATTCATTTTTTATTTATTGTATTTTTTGTTATTATTTTCATTGAAGAACCAGAACTCCCATAACATTGGAAAACCTGGATACATGTGACTCTGGACTACAAAACCAGTCATAAGTTGCTCAGGTAGGTATGATTTATGCCAAAAATCATTAGGATATTAAATAAAGATCTTGTTCTATGAATATATTTTGTACATTTCTTACCATATATATATATCAACTTATATTTTGAGTAATATGCATTGCTAAGAACTTCATTTGGACAACTTTAAAGGAGATTTTCTCAATATTTAGATTTTTGTTTTTGCACCCTCAGATTCAAAACCCTCAAATAGTTGTATTTCGGCTACATATTGTCCTATGCTAACAAACCATACATCATTTGAAAGCTTATTTATTCAGCTGTCAGATAATGTATAAATCTAAATTTAAAAGAATTGACCCTTATGACTGGTTTTGTGGTCGCGGGTCACATATGAGGTAGCATGATTTTAAAAGTGTGATTTAAGTAATGTATAAAATCTATTTTAAAATTAAAATAATAAAATCTAATTAATTCAGTTTTTATCTTGTTGAAATGTGAAAATAAAAAATCAGCCAGTAAATCACAAATGACTAAAATGCAAGTATATGTTAAAAAAATGGGAATCTTTAAGAACATTTAGCTTTTAAAGGTATAGTTCACCTGCAAATTAATATTTGCTAATATTTACTTACCTTCGAACCATCCAGTATGTAGATGTGCTTGTTTCTTCATCAGAACAGATTTGGGGGAATTTAGCATTACATCCCTTCCTCACCAATGGATCTTCTGCAGTGAATGGGTGCCGTCAGAATGAGTCCAAACAGCTGATAAAAACACTCCAGTCCATCAATTAATGTCTTGTGAAGTGAAAATTAGCATTTATATAATAACAAATACAATAAAACCTTTGCTTCTGGTTAAAATACCAGCCATAATTCATAATTACTCTTCCTCCAGTGAAAAGTCCATCTCCTGTTGTCCTCTCGCTCCTTTTCACTTTTACATTTCTGTCCTAATTCTTAAAATCAAGAAATTACAGACTTCACAGGAATAATTCACACAAAAATGAAAATTCTGCACCTTTCACCTCAGAAGCAAATGCACACCAGGAGGTCCGGGAGCAAATGTAGAACAGGTCATGGACACACATAGTAGATATTCTTCCTATTTCTCAGTGTATCATTCTCAATTTCTTCATCTTTCCCTCACTTCCAGGCAGAGAGAAAATCAGATATAATTCCATAACCAAATGTATAATACAGAAATTGCGAGCACTGCCGGTGGCACAGTTTGCCAACTCAATAATAAGATCTCACAGAAGAAATCTTATTTGAGTTTGCCCAACAGGACTACATCCCCCTGTTGTAATTACAGTCTTTTCTTGTTACACATTTCCAATCTCTCACACTGAGCTAGTGGAAAAAAAGATGGTCTCTCACACAATATAAATGTTCACGTGAACTTGTGCTGTTCTAAGTGCTTTTTTCAGTTATATAAAGGTCATACGTTTATGTTTTCTTTGCTGCGGGTCTGTATGCTTGTGAATGCATTGGTTTGTAGGTCTCTAAAAGCATTTGCTCTGACATGTAGGACCAAGTATCCATGCTACGGTCCGTTGGGAAAAGCAGATCTCCTTTAGCGTGACAGCACTGGGTGTGAAGCTGATTATAGATGATGCAACAGTAACATAGAGCACTGGTTCTTTAGCATATAAACTAATTCTCTTATCTCATTCATATATTATTTCTCATCAGGTTTGTCAAGTCTTAATATCTTTTGCAATTTTGCTTCCTCCAGTAAATTGATCTTGTTTTAAGGGTGTTTAGATGGTTTTCGATGCAAAACGAGACAAAAATACTGATTAATTAATGGATTTTTTGCAGTGTTGTGCTTTGACAGGCTTCATACGGTATTTGCATACATTTGAGAGTCTGATTCGAGCTGTTTTTGCATTTTGAGGAGAGCATTAGTATGTTTATCCTGTCTCCTGTCAGCTTTGATTTAGCTGAAACAATTCTCCCTGACATAGACGTCTTCAACAAGCCCGGAGAGATGATACTGTTGTTTGTCGGTACTATATTTGTATGTCCCACCATGCTTTGTCTGTTTTTGTTGTTTGCAAAACCTCTTAAAGTATTCTCTTATGTTTCAGTCAGAGTGAAAAATCTCCCTTAATCTTCCCCCTGATTCAAGCACAAAATCTGCCCTTAAGTCAAGCGCTCTCTCTCACACACACACACACACACACACACACACACACACACACACACTCCTGTCTTTTCTATCCTGCTTGTCATCCCATGTGGTGAAGACCCCTGCTAAATAACTCATAAATAAGAATGAGAGATGAGACAAGAAGTTGGAAAACAGGGAAGGGTGATAGATGGAAAGAATGATACTTGGAGAGAGCGAGAAATGTTTGCTAGCAGCTCGGCGTGGTCCGATCGATCCGTCCAGCATAAGATGCCACAGCTCTGGACAGAACTGTTGAAAGATGTCAGTGCTGTCCAGAGCTGTCAACCTATATCAGACCTCATTGCTGGCAACACATGTTGTTTTCCAGATGACATTTCTGACAAGTTCTGCCATTTTACTACTTAACTTTGAGAATAATTCATTATTCTTTAGTGAGGACTATTGTTAAAATTCACTTTGTTGTGCCTGGTCTCTCATTATAAGGAATAAATTAGAAATTGTTTCGTCATTGCTTTGTCAGATGAGATTTTGCTTATGCAGTAATGCCTAAGGGAAATGCATGACTCATGACAGTCACAGGTGGACGTCTGCCTGCCTGTCATAGCATGTTAACTGTGTTGAGGGGAATGAACAGTTTTTAAAGCAAAAAAGAAGCAATTTTAATGCCTGGAAATCGAACATGGTGCTTTAAAGTTACTTGGTGCATTACTTTTACTTGAAATATTGTATTGTAATCAGTTACAATGCAAGTTAAAATTAGTTTTGAATCACAATATTGTTACTTGTTAATTTTAAATTTTGACTTTCCCTAGCTTAGTTGCATATTTACAAGGCTCAGAGTAGATTACATTAGCCTAGAGTACAGCTTGCAGGAAGCATGCAGCCTGGTTTAGATGCTTCAGTTAATAAGGTTGTCATCATTTTTTAAATAGCTTCCACTTAGACACTACAATGCGAATGTTTATGTGGATGTGCAAAGTGCTTGAGTATCTAATGAGGCTGTGTTGTTTAGTTTATCATGCATTATCTGTTGCTGGTGCCAATGCTAACCCAGGGTTGAAAGTGGCCATAACTCTGGATTAAAAAGGTTAATCCTGGGATAAGCATTGTGTGAAAAACTTTTGAGAAGGAGATTAAATCGAGATCCAATGGAAACTTTTAATGGAAAGATTTGCTGCTTCTTTAGAACATCATAGTAATCTCAACTGTGCCAAGTCTGCAATCAAATTTCTATTTGAACTCAGACATTTGTCATCAGATTCTTCTGAGACTAAATGTTCTCAGCTATGTTATTCATATTAGTTTTACAGCTGTATATTCGCAATCACGGTCTTAAATGGATCTATTTTTTCTTTAAAAGAGTTTTAAGAGAAACATCTGACAGTTAAGATGGATTTTATTATATAAAGATACAGTGCTGTATAGTCTGATAGTTTAACTAAAGAATTCATCAACTGATAAGAAAATAATAAATAGATTAATTGAAAAATAATCAACCGATGAGTCGACTAATCGAATAAATAATCGATAGATTAGTCGACAATAAAAATAATCGTTAGCTGCAGCCCTACTGAGGATAAATGGCTGCTGAATATTTGGCTTTGCCATCACAGGAGTTAATCAGATTTGATAGAAAACTGTTATTTTAAATTGAAATAATATTTCACAATATTACTTTTTCACTGTATTATGGTGTTCAAAAATCATAACTCATGAAAAATCATAATAAAAATCATGAAAACTGTATATCTGTTGGGATAATATAATCACACCTACACATAAAGCACCATATGTGAGCACAGAAATTGCCTCATATCCATCTAATTGTCCTACATTGATTCTTCAATATTTTATATTCATTATCCTCCTGGTTTTCATCCAGAATCGCTCAATCACATGCAAATGTCTCCTGCGCCCTTCTAGCTCGTCTGTGTAATCTCATAAACGCATTCTGAGCACACGGCACTGCTAACCAGACCCAATTACCCTTTGTGATCATCTAATTGGCCCCTTTTTGTTATGTTAATTCAAAGCAACAATCACAGATTGTCTGTTTATGTATGCGTTTCTGTTTGCTTCAGTATCTGTGCCAGCTGGTCATTGCACACGAACGTCACACACTCAAACATTCGGCATTTACGACTTGATTTCTCATTCTGCCCTCGGATGCTTTATCGGTCCCATTGGAAATGGCAGTAAATAAACAGAATGCCTGGCAGCTCTGTGTGTGTGTGTGTGTGTGTGTGTGTGTGTGTGTGTGTGTGTGTGCCGGTGTTCATGTGAATTGGTAAGGCCATCAGGCTCAGATCTGAAATGACTTGGAGCAATTAGCTTTAAGTGTTCATGGCCTTTAAAGTCAATGTGAAATCAAAAATGAATTTTCTTCCTAATGTGTATATGTAGTTTTAAGGTGTTGTTTCACCTCTGTAATGTCACATTTATGGAAGTAGTTGAGTTTAATTTTTCTAGGTGAGCTAAGTCCAACATTTTCCTTCTTTCTCGGTGCCAGGAAACTTTCTTTCATTATGTCCTTTCGTTCTTGCTTGGGGCTATTAATGCATTTTCCCACATTATTGGCATTATTGGCTTTCCTAAGGTGACATTGTGGCATATCATATCATATGTAGGAGGCATATGATAAGCTGCCTGCTTTCTCTCCTTCTTCATCCCTCCATCTCTCTCTCTCTCATCCAACAGTATTCAGTTACTCCACTCATTTGTTGACACACTCCATCAGACAGTGTCACAGTCAGCACTTTAGAGCAGCGATGGTGCATTAAGAATCTCGCTGCCAGGCGCTCTTTTATTTATTATTATTCACAGCAGGGACAAAGCTGTTTTTTATCTTCTCCTCTAGTCTCTTAAAGCAGTAGTTCACTGAAAAGGGAATATCATTTACTCACCCTCATGTTGTTCCAAACTCTTATGACTTTATTTCTTCTGTGGAATGTAAAAGGAAGAATTCAGAAGAATGTACTAGTTGTTGTTTATTCTCCATGCAAATTACAGTGAATAGGACTTCCAAGCTTCAAGATAGAAACAAAATAATCAAAAGCATCAAAACATGTTATAATATAATAATAATACACTACAATTCAAAAAGCCTGGTTATTTAAAAAAATTAATACTTTTATACAGCAAGAACACAATAAATTATAAATTGATATATTAATCAAAGAATCCTGAAAAAATATATTAAGCACCACAACGGTTTTCAATATTGATAATAAAAAGAAATGAGCTCCAAATCAATATTATTTGAATGATTTCTGAATGATCATGTGACAGTCAAAACTGAAGCAATGGCTGCTGAGAATTCAGCTTTGTATTTTAAAACAAATTAAAAATATATATTTTTTAAATTGTAATAGTAATTACAATATTACTGTTTTACTGTATTTTTATTAAAATAAATGCAGCCTTATAGTGAGCGTAAGAGACTTGTAAACACCTGACTGGTAGTATAATATTATATGGACTACTGTTTTGATACTTGTATGGTCATTTTCTTTCATGTCAAAGTGTTATTCTGAATTCATTATAATTTCAAAGAACAACAAGTACAGTTATTAAAAATTTAGTTTTTGTGTAGAACACAAACCACTTTGGAACTACGTAAGGGTGAAAACATCAGAATGTAATTTCTGGGTGAACTATCCCTTTATGAAATTTATATTATGTCTTTCATTTTTTCCCTTTCTCTTTTTTCCCTGTTCATTCTTATGTGCCTGCATTTTAATTGTCTTTCTCTGCATTCCCCTATCCCCCAAAAACAACTTGTCTCCCACTTAAACAACCCAGGCAAATCCTGTCCCAGGCAAGAAACGAAGCGAAATGCTTACGGACCAGATTAAATACTAAACAAATCCAAACTTTGGACTTTGAAACATTTTTGGGGATTAACAAAGCACAGTTTATTTTCAACTGAGGGAGTGACTCACGAATAAGCAGTTTTATTTTGTTACACTTCAAATCTGGACCACTGTATTTTGCCACTTAAATAACTCCATAAACATTCAGCAGAACTAGGTCAGAGATATGCAACAGAGCGCGCCTGCAGACACAATCTCCCTAACCGTTTCTGAAGTGCATTGCGAGGGAGTCGAAGCTGCATGGGAAGTAGATGCTGCGAAGCCACCCTGAGAACAGGAAGTTCTCTGAGTTCAATCCAATAATACTTTCTGGGGTTGCATTGGGAGGTGTGTGTTTAATGGCAGCTTAGTGTATCTGTGTGTGTGTGTGTGTGTGTTGTAGAAGAGAGAACAGTGTCATTTCACACTCAGCTGAATTTGTGGCGTCCCGCAGTGCCAGTTTGATCTGTGGAGTGAGTATACTAGGCCATCAGAGACCAATGAGGCAAACACCTCAGGGACTTTCATTTCCCCTGTATTGTATGTCTGAGCAGAGATCTGAAGTGTTAGAGCAACACTGCTAACTTATTTCATTCTTCAGTAGTTTAGCTCTTTCCAAAATAACATAGATATTTCTAACCAGTAGCTTCTAACGTGTTGCTTTGTGCAAATAATCAAATGCGATGATCATGCGCATCTAGTCAGTAAAGCCGGTTCTGTGATTAGTAGTTCATCTCCTTCACCTGCTTTCAGATGGAGCGGCATTTACTACACAGAGCCGTAGTTCGCTGACAAACTATGCAAATTGCGCTCAAAATCGAATGCGATTCATCTGTGATTTTGAACGTGATATTGTGTGGCTTGTCTGATGTGGGGAGTAAATGACAACTGCTTTGTTCATCATTACATCTAACAATCAGAACACCTCAATTGCTTAGGAGACATTCATCTTCCCTACACTGGAGGTGACACAATGGCAGTCGGACTGTTTACAGCTCGCTCAGCTTGTTTATCTTTGACTTTGTTCAGCACTTATGTCAGCTTTGCTGAGATAAATTTGCTATATAAATAAACTTTACTTACTCACTTACTTGTGTATACACAATGCCAACTCACATTTATGCTCAAACAACATGTAAAAGCGAGACCCCTTTAAAATTATGGGCCAGATTTACAGGGCAAATTAGTTTTAGAGCACAATTCCATAAACGCGCTGATGGGAGGGGAAAATTCTGTGTGTGATTTACTGACAATGCACACATTAAAGAACACAACATTTCCATAATGACCAGCATAATCATAAAGAGCAGTGCAAATTACCACCTGCTTTAAGACAGGCTTTTTGCTCGTTAAATGAATGGCGCAAATACCAGTAATTTGATGTGCACAAACGTTAGTAAATTGCGTTGCATGATTCATTTGAATACTCTCCTCCCATAAATTTTGCGTCTGAAAGGGAAACTCCTACAAATACATATTCAATAAGCATATGCAAAAATAACTGTCCACGCCTTTTCAGGGCTAATTCTTCACTGCATGTCTTTAGTAAATCTTGACAGTACTATTTTAATGCCAAAAGATGGTTTGCGCTGGAGCTAGCTGTTAGTAAATCTGTTAGAAATTTTTCATTGATTTGAGCCAGTTTTCCATTTATTTTTAAATATATGTGAAATATTTGTAATTATTTAAAAATTATTTGTTTATTGAATTTCGTTTATATAATATTTTATTTAATTGTATTTGTCTATTTATAGATTTTTTTTACATTTTAAGTAATTTGTTTTTATCTTTTTACCTATTTATTTGTAACTTTTTATTTATTTAAATTTTTTATTAATATTTTTGTATCTATGTATTAGTTAAAAATGTAAAGTTATTGCCTTAAATTGCTTCAAAATTTTACTTCAAAATATTTATATATATTTTTACACTTTAAATTATTTGTTTATCTGCTTATTTATTTGTATCTATTTATTTAAACTTATATATATATATATATAACATAATATACATATTGCTTCCATAAATAGCTAGCTTTAGTTTATTTAGCTTTTTTGTTAGTAACTTGAATTGTTTAACTGCTTTAAATTGTGGAACTTGTAGCTTATATTTGAGCTGATCTTCAGTTTCCAGGTAGCTTTGTCGACATTGTGTGCTACTGTGTTTGTGTGCGGCATGTGTATTGATGCAGCTTTTTATCTTATGGAGTGGAAATGTTAGCATTTTCGCATGAACATCTTGAATTCCCATAACTGTCTCTGCCTTTTATCGCTTAGCAGACATGCTAGACTGATTTTCTCCCTGTCACTGTGTCTGTCTTTACCAGGTGCTGAAGGGCAGCAAAAAGCTCTCCATGTCAGTGCGTTCTGTGGGACGTATCCCGGGCGGTTATGTCACAAATCATGTCTACACCTGGGTGGATCCGCTGGGCCGCAGCGTGTCCCCACCCCCTGACCTGCTGACGGAGCATCGCAGTGCCACCCTGCGCAGGTCAAACAGTCAGGGCCGCAGCCACATGCAGCTTCTGCAGGACGGCGATGAGAAGAAGGTGAAATTTTACATCTAAATACATACGTATAAAATTATAGCAGCTGGTTTAAAGGGGTCATTGGATGACCATTTTCCACAAGTTGATATGATTCTTTGGGTCTTAATGAAAAGTCTATAACATACTTTGGTTAAAATTTCTCAATGGTAGTGTAAAAAACACCCTTTTTTCCTTCCTGTTTTGTTGCATACCGCTTTAAATGCTAACAAGCTCTGCTCACCCAGCCGCTCTCTGAGAGTCTGTAAATTTTAGCCGCGAAACTTGTTAACTAGCACGTTATTTGGAAAGGCGATTTGCAAAGAATCATAAAAAACCTTATACTCACTTCTTCTGTAGGTGAAGCTGGATCAATAATGATTTGCGTGAACATAGACGCTTTTAGGTAGATCAGAGTGCACAATCCCTTCAAAAACAAATGTAAACCACTGTGTCTTCAGCTGCTCTTCTTGATCCTTAGCTGGCATTGTGCCGAAGGCGTCTTCATAGCTCATACGCTGCTGTTGGTGCCGACGGACTTCCAACATCTTTCACAACTTGTTTCCATGCTGAGCGATCGGTGGATAGGGTCTTGGCGTCCATGAGTGTGAGTCGACCCCTTTTAAGGCTGTCTTCAACTTGCTTCGCCCAGGTCCTCTTCTGTGCACAGCGGTGTACCTTCCACGTTGGTGGTTGTCGGCGCCAGAGTAGTTTATACAGCAGCCGGGTGCTGTCCATTCGGCACATGTGCCCAAACTACTGCAAGTGTATTTTTCTGTATCGCCTCCTCGATCGTGGGCTGATCACCGCATTGTCGTCGTACAGTTTCGTATAGAAGTCGATCGAGCCAAGTTACCCCCAATATTTGCCCGAGACATCGCATTTGTAAGACCTCAAGTTTGTTGATTTCCTTCTTCAGAAGGGTCCAAGTCTCTGATCCATAAAGTAGAATCGGAATAATCCGGGTCCAGAAAAGACGCATCTTGGTCGCAATCGTGATATTGGCCTTCTTCCACAAGCACCACTTAAGCGATGTAAACACTGCTGTTGCTTGACCGATACGACATTGAACTTCCGCAACCACTGCGATCTTCTTCTCCTGGACCAGAGATCCTAAGTACTTAAAATTCTGCACTTGTTCGATTTTAATCCCCTCAAAGTATATGTTTGCTGGAGATCCGTCAGTGGTGAGCACTTTGGTCTTATCGATGTTAATCTTCAGTCTGAAAGGTTCAGCGAATCTAGAGATGTAATTTAAGGTGTCGGTGGCCTCGGCATCAGTGTCGGCCAGTATGACGCTATCATCAGCAAACGCCAGGTCGGTTGCATATCTGTCAAATACCGTATTGAACTCCTCACTTGTCCTTGAATGCTTTCCTCATGATCGAGTCGATCACAACATTGAACAAGATAGGGGAGGCAGCATCTCTTTGATGAACCCCAGTTCGGATGCAGAACTCTTTAGTTGTTTCATTTCTAAATCTGACACAGCTTGTAGAGCCACTGTAAGACTTATGGAGAAGGCGGATGATTTTCAGCGGCACATGTTCAACCTCCAGTGCTGTCCAAAGGGACGGCCAGTGAACACAGTCGAACGCTGATTTGAAATCGATGAATACGACCACCAATCGCTTCACACATCGAATCCGCTCCTCCATCAACTGATCGATATATGAAGGACTGGCGTCCAGGCCTCGAGGTGGATCGTGTGTGTGTGTGTGTGTGTGTGTGTGTGTGTGTGTGTGTGTGTGTGTGTGTGTGTGTGTGTGTGTAAACAAAATCGATTTGAAATAGAAATCTTTTGTAACAATGTGAAAGTCTTTCGATTTTTATAAATTTAATGCATCATCTGTTGCTGAATAAAATCTGAATAAAAGTTTTTTTTTCTTTAAAAAAATACTCGCCCCAAACTTGTCAATAGTAGTGTATTTGTCCATGAAAATATAACAGACGTTTACTTTATTTTTTCTTTTGATTATTTTATTGTATCCTTGATGAATAAAATATATATTTTTTTAATCAAAAACAACAACAAAAATCTTACAGATCCCAAACAGTAGTGTATTTGTATAATAGAATTTTCCTAGTTTCTTCATAAAGCATGTTCATAAAGCAGTTTTGTCCCTTGAAAATAATGAACAAATAGATTAATAAAACCTCCATTCACTCCAAGTGGGATACAATTACATAGTTAGTGAGATACAGTATAGAAAGAGAACTTCTGATCATTTGCATGTGCAAGAGTCTTCAAACACTCAATGTTAAAGCTGCGTTGTTTACAGCTCACCAGCTTCAATTAAATGGACGTCATTTTAAGTGCTCCTGTATACCGTAGTGTGGAAATGAGTTTCCACTGGTGCGTAAGAGAGGTGCGGATGAAGAATTTGCCTTGTCTTTCATGAAAGCTGTCTATGCTATTATTTCCGTAAACCCCAGCTCTTTATCTTATTTGTGACCGCTGATGATAACCTCAATGCTGTGGAAGTGCCATGCAGTGGACCACTGCCCTTTTCTATAAGTCATTATTTATCTGCTGTCACACATGCACATCTCTGTGATCATCTCTGCTAGCTAATGGGCAGTAGCGCTTTAAAGCCAAGCCTGATTTGGTTTACTTGGGACTTTTTCTGTTACTTCTGATAAGCTTTTTGTGCTCATTTCATTTGAGTTTGTGAGTTTGATTTGCATTTTACAGAAGTCTTTCTGGTAAACATACACAATGTGCATTCGGCTGATAAACCCTTGACAGCGATGCATTTCCATTTAGAACAATACCGTATATTAGGAACAAATCCAAACCGGTGGATTAGTGTTTTGGGCTAGGTGTCTTTTTATCAGCAAATTATTGAATATGTATGAAACATTAAGAAGCAGCAAATACAAGAGTCTATTCCACAGTTACTCAGTCTCTATCAGACCTGAACAACACTAAGATGTCTGCAGTTGTGCTCAGGTGCTCTGATACGAATTTTAAACAATATGAATTAAATATATAAATCAGTGAAGGGTGAAAACAATGTGTTTTGTTTGCACGTCATTATTTGCCTAAGGAGCTGTGAACGCACACTGTTAGTTGGACAAATTAAGCAATCAATCACTTCCATTTTAGCTCCTGTTAAATGTGAGAACCGTTTTCCATCCTTTCAAGGTTTTATTCGTCACATACTCAATTATACAGAATATAATCAGTAGTGAAATTTTAAGGATTTAGGAAATCCTCTTCCTAAATAGCACTGTTCCTTACCTCTCTATTTTTTTGTATTCTGTGCCAGAAATTGTTAAACACATGCATGTGTTTGTGTGTTTAAAGCAGCCTGTGTTAAGTATTTGGATGTTTAAGCCACACTTTAAAATATATGTAATGCATTTTTTTTATAAATAGAGCACAAATACTTGCTTTTAAATTATATAAAAAGGATACACTAGTGTGTTAATTCAGAAGCCTCGTGTAAACTTAGGCTGCATTTATTTGATTAAAAGTGCAGTAAAGTTATAATATAGTGAAATATCGTTTCAGTTTAATATAACTGGTTTCTAGACCAATTTGGTGTTTGCAAACAGTGATGGAGTGATGGAGCTTATCTGGTGGCAGAAAAGGGCGGTTTTCAAGTTCGATGGAGCCATGGAATAAAAGTACATTTGAGTTTATATTTCAAAATTCTGACTTTATTCTCGCAAATTCCGAGATTATATCTCAATTCTAAAAAGGAAAAACAACTCGTGATTCTCTCTTTCCCTCAGCTCAGAATAGGAGTTATTTATCCCACACGTCTGGCCTTTTCCCCTCACTATTGTTGAGTTAAATCGAGTTATAAAGTCTGAGCTAGGAGATATAAACTTGCATTTGTGAGGGGGAGAAAAGTCAAAATTGTGAGATAAAATAAATAAATCTTATGTCAAATGTTAATAGTAATGCTATAACTGTAGGGCTAGTACAATGCGCGTCCCCTATGAACAACATATGTGAATATTATGTAGACCTATTGTTTAAATCAAATGTATGCTTTAAAATAGAGTAATCATAGCAGTTTTCATCCATGTATGTCTGTTTAAATGTCTGTGTTTAGCTTCAAATGGCGTCTTTTGATGACTTTGATTTTACCCGTTTCCTTCCAAATGTTACCAGTGTTTTTCTGCCACTACTAGTATGCGTGCCCATCTGCACGTGACGTAACTATGACTTCTACTCCGAATTGGTCTATTTGAATATATTTTAAAATGTAATTTATTCCTGTGACTAAACTGAATTATCAGCTGCCATTACTCCAGTATTATGTGTCGCTTAAGCCATTCTAATTGATTTGAGTGCTCAGAAAAGATTTGTATTAGTTTAAATGTTGAAACAATTAATATTAACCTATACGACTTGTATTTATGGAAACTATGCTACACTTTTTCTGTCCGCTCCTCAAATTTTCCCTAGCACTATTACACTATTACTCACCCCTCCATAATTTCTTCTGTTCTCACCCATGTGCCAGAATTTGTTAAATGTGATTATAGGGAGAGTTTTATGAGCTGTTCATCCAGGTGTAAATCTGTCAAGGCCATTGGAGAGCATGCGTTCTTTCTCGGGCCCCGCAGCCGTTGGAAGGCGAGCGCACTCGCGCAGCACGCTGACTTCATCAGTACTGCACAGCGCAGCAGAAATCTCCCTCGGTCCGCACTGATTTACTACCCTCTTGTTCAGTCTCACAACGTGGAGAAGCAATTTGCAGGGTAATTCTGACAAATTCCTGGGTACCGAAACAAAAGTTGCGGAGAAAGTTCATTTGAAAGCCAAAGTCTATTTAGCCTCTAAAGAAGAATAAAAAAATAAATATTAGAAACCATGCATGAGAGACATTTATAAATGTGTGGCATTATGAACAATGACACACAAAACGGAGTATGGCCCTACGCCACCTTGACCTTTCAGGGATGACTAGTACTAACCTTTAAGCAGCGTGCTAGTGGGTGGCAGACGCTTTTGGTGGGTGCTGGTGTTTGGACGAGATGGCACACTGCCGCATTGATCTCCCAGAGTACTCGGGTGACCCCGTCTGATTGGCTCTGCAGGGATTCTATGATGCATTCTAATCACAGCACTATTGTTGCTTTTGTGTGCTGCACATTGAAGAGGTCGTGGGAGTCACATTAGTCCTTCTGCTGGTTCAGCAGAACTGTCTTTCGCTAAGGCGCATAGGTTGTTAGTCGAGAATTATAGTTGTACGGCACAGTAATGGCTGCTCTATATTTGAGAGGTGAACAACACATTGTGGTTGGGAAGTATTTCAATTTCCTTGTCGCTGTTATGTCAGCGCTACATTTCAGCATGCTTGTGTGTAGAGCAGCCTGTGTGACGTATTTGGATGCTTAAGCCAATTTTCAAAATCTCTGATTGCTAATGCATTTGATAAAATGTCAATCCAAATGTGTTTATGTGAAATAAATTGAGCACAAACACAATTTTAAATGATGAAACAAGATACACGACTGTGAAAAAGTTAATGTCTCTTATGCTCACCTGCATTTATTTGATCCAAAATACAGTAAAAACTGTAATAACATTTTACAATTT
Source organism: Gymnocypris eckloni scoliostomus (assembly GCA_027564155.1). Lineage (NCBI taxonomy): Eukaryota > Metazoa > Chordata > Actinopteri > Cypriniformes > Cyprinidae > Gymnocypris > Gymnocypris eckloni. Next base: position 7,286,387 of record CM050433.1, on the reverse strand, counting down.
TAAAATAACTGTTTTTATTCAATTGTATTTTTAGAATGCAATTTATTCCTGTGATGACAGTTGAATTTGTAACAATCTTCAATGCCACGTGATCCTTAAGAAATCATTATAATATGCTGATTGAGTTCTAAAGAATAATTTCTTATTATTTTCAATGTAAAAAACATTTGTGCTGCTGAATATTTTTGTTGAATCCATTATACATTTTTATAGAAATCTTTTATTGAAACGTTTTAACACACTGAAGAAGGCCTTGAGCAGATGTTTTTGTTTTTTTTTTTTGAGTGCGGATCATGGTCAAGCATATGTGCATAGAAATCTTTTGTAACATAAATGTATTTTAGTGTCAATTCCTTGCTAAATAAGTCACACCAGACTATTGAACAGTTTATATTCTTAAAAACGCAGACAATATTAAATGAATTTTCAATTGTGTAACTTATTTATTTGATGTAACTCTTAATCAGACAATCTCTTCCTCTTCGCAGGTAAATTTGGTTCTGAATGACGGCCGTTCTCTGGGTCTCATGATCCGTGGGGGGGCTGAATACTCTTTAGGTATCTACATCACAGGTGTGGACAGAGGCTCTGCAGCAGACTGTGGAGGACTAAAGGTACAATTTATGCCTGTTTTACCCACATCCTTTTATTTTCATCTACACTGAACAAAATTATAAACACAACACTTTTGTTTTTCCCCATTTTCACGAGCTGAACTCAAAGATCTAAGACTTTTCTATGTGCACAAAGGTCAATTTCTCTCAAATATTGTTCACAAATCTGTCTAAATCTGTGTTAGTGAGCACTTCTCCTTTGCTGAGATAATCCATCCACCTCACAGGTGTGGCATATCAAGATGCTGATTAGACAGCATGATTATTGCACAGGCTTGCCTTAGGCTGGCCACAATAAAAGGCCACTCTAAAATGATATAAAATAAAATCATGCTGTCTAATCAGCATCTTGATATGCTACACCTGTGAGGTGGATGGATTATCTCGGCAAAGGAGAAGTGCTCACTAACATAGATTTAGACAGATTTGTGAACAATATTTGAGAGAAATAGGCCTTTTTGCACATAGACAAAGTCTTAGATATTTGAGTTCAGCTCATGAAAGATGGGGGCAAAAAAAAGTGTTGCGTTTATCATTTTGTTCAGTATATTTTTATAGCTTTTTTGTTTTACCCTGACCTCTAACTGTCCCACTGTTGTGAGTATTTCACACTCCTTAGTCTGTCTTTCTCTCTCATTTCATGCATTAATTGTTCCACAGCTCTTTGACATGTTAATTTAGATTTTATCTTTCCAAATATTTAAGTTTTTCTTTGTTGCTTTCAGTCTTTTGTATCGAGTTTTGCCTACACTGTGAGCAGCAGCCAATGTGGTCTGTGAGGAAAATATCTTAGTAAACAGACTTCATAATGTCTTCATGAAAATGCAAAAAGGTTTTTGTTTTGGTTGGGTGAGGTTAGGGATTAGAATATCTAATAATCATTATCTCGGTGTAAAAACAAAAGAAGTCAATGCAAAGTCTCTACCAAGATACACGGTTCTTTGCCCACTGTCTAACAGGCATCCCACAAATCTGCTCGTTTGTTGATTGATAAAACATGTTTGTATATTCTGTCCAAAGCGTCCGGCTGGTTTCACCTCTGCCTGCTTTGTTTTCAGCGCTTCCCTCAGGTGTGTTTGTGCATGAAAGAAGGAGAAAGAAATATTGGAGTCCACTGTGAATTGCCTGTGATTTTTCCTCTAGCTTTTCTTCTGTTGAATAATATGCCCAGACATCCTGCGTTTATTCCATTGTTCGTATGTTTGCCACAATTTGAGGTGAATATCATTATTATGCGGTGTCAGGGAAAGTTTTAAGCTGTTTTCAAGCTGCCAGTTCGCTTTGTGGCCAGCCTTTAGACTCATGATGGGATTGAGAGGAGATGGCAGTTTATCCAGATACACTCATGGAGAGAGAGAGTTGGAGAGAGTGCTGGATGTTTTATCTTCAGGCCATATGTCTGTTCAGAAGAGAGATGTGAGATGGATTTCTGGGCAGCGGTTTGGCAGGAAGCTGTATTTACAATGCCTCTCTGCTGCTGTGGGAATCCACAAACATGAAAGCAGATTCACATGCATTTATCATGGTACATATGCTCGCTGTATGAAATATAACATATACTCTACATTAACATTTAGAATTTTGGGGTCAGTATTTTATTTTGAAAGCCATTTAATACTTTTATTTATCTGATACAGTTTGGTTAGTAGCAGAAAATACATTTACTGTATAATGTTACAAAATATTTAATTCTCTAAATGCTGTCCTTTTGAGCTTTCTATTTATCAAATAATCCTTAAACAATGGATCACAAACCTAGCTACAAAACTGTTTTCAACAAATACAAATAAATGTTTATTGAGCACCAGATCATCATTTTAGAATGATTTCTGAAAGATCACATGACACTGAAGACAAGTATAATGGTGTAAATTCAGCTTAGGAATAAATAGCATTTTAAAATATATTAAAATAGTAAAGGTTACTTTAATTTGTAATAATATTTCGGTACTTTAAAGGTTTAGTTCACCCCAAAAAAATCTTTCTTTCTTTCTTTGAAAGTATCTCTAGACAGCTAATATATCAACGTGAAAAATGATAGCAATGTGTGTGCAATGTATTCTACTTTAATAGTATATTTTGTCCTTTTCGTAGCTTGACTGGCATGGTCGCTATGAACTGTCTTTGTAAAATGAGCAGGTAAGCCTCCATGATTGTGAGCCACCACTCCAGAGCGAAAAATAGCTTTCGTCCAAATATCCCGGCACTCAGAGTGATTGTGTTATTATAGTGTTAGCAGCAGATGAACCCCTGACCCCACACCCCAGTATAGACACACAGAAGCACGGATCAATGAACCCAACTGGATGAAACATCTATTTCCTAACAGGTCCCTTGAGATGGATGTAAGGCCAAGGGGTCTGGAGAGAGGTTTCCTTCAATATATGCAGCCCCATATATACTAACCTGTGTGAAAAGGGGCATAAATTGTTATTGGCTACAAATCCTTTTTGTTCAAAGCAGAAGTGATCCATCTTGGAATTACCTGACTTCATAAATAGTAATGCTGTGTTTCATTCAATTGAGAGAGACAGAAATTTTAACTTGGAGAAGTTCAAATCAGAAATCACAAAGTGACTGCGAGTATGTGGCGTTTGATATCCGAGACAGATTTTGATGTTAAAATGCTTTGTTATGCAGGGTTTAAAGGGATAGTTCATCCACGAATGAAAATTCTGTCATTAATTACTCACCCTCAAGTCTTTACAAACCTGTAAGACCTTCGTTCATCTTCAGAACACAAATTAAGATCATTTTGATTAAATCCGAGAACTTTCTAATCCTGCATATTTCAGCAATGCAATGTGACATCAGTGGTTCAACCGTAAGCTTATGAAGCTACAAAAATACTGTCTGTGTGCAAAGAAAACAAAAATAATGACTTTATTTAACAGTCAATATTTGACCTTTCTGGGCCTTGAACATGGTAGTTACATTGCTATCTTTGCAGGGTCAGAAAGCTCTCGGATTTCATCAAAAATATCGTAATTCGTGTTCCGAAGATTAACAAAGGTCTTACAGGTTTGGAACGACATGAAGGGAAGCATCACGCAGTTGCTGCAGATTTGTCGGCTGTACATCCATGATGCGAATCTCCCATTCCACCACATCCCAAAGGTGCTCTATTAGATTGAGATCTGGTGACTGTGGAGGCCATTTAAAGTGAACTCATTGTCATGTTTAAGAAACCAGTCTGAGATGATTTGAGCTTTGTGACATGGTGCATTATCCTGCTGGAAGTACATCAGAAGATGGGTACACTGAAGCCATAAAGGGATGGACATGGTCAGCAACAATACCCAAATAGGCTGTGACGTTTAAACGATGCTTAATTGGTACTAAAGGGCCCAAAGTGTGCCAAAAAATACCCCCCACACCATTACACCACCAGCCTGAACTGTTGAGACAAGGCAGGATGGATCCATGCTTTTGTGTTCCAAGCAATTGAACAGGTGTACCTAATAAAGTTATATATTGTATATCAGTTTAAATATCAGATGATGGAATGTATTATTATAAATAGAGCAATTAGTGTTTATATTCCAGATTTGATTCTTCGCAAAGACTAACCTTTTGAAGTCCCAATTTGATTTGTCCCATAATTTGCAAGGGATAATTACAAAAAATAACATTTTGTCATTTACTCACCTTCAAATTGTTGCAAACCTGTATGAATTTCCTTCTGCCGTTGAACACAAAATAAGATATATTGAAGAATTAAAACAGCTGGCGGTAGCCATTGACTTCAGCTAGTATAGGAAAGAATACTGTAGTCCTTGACTACCGGCAGATGTTTGGTTACCAACATTCTTCAAAATATCTTCTTTTACATTCAACGGAAGAAAGAAACTCATACACGTTTGGATCAAGTGGAGGGTGAGTAAATTATGACAATTTTAATTTTTGGGTGAACTATACCCTTAAAGTAGAGACACCCTATATTTTACAAAACATAGTAATGCACAGCAGCATTTAACATAATATTTTGCAATATGAATACATAAAATGAATCATTTACATGTCCAAATAAACTGATTCACTGAAGTGAATCATACACCCTTATGTATGAGAATAGTCTTGGAGAGCATGTTTGATTATTGTTGCAGCTCACTTGACTGTAAAACTGTGTTTACAATACAGTCTGACATTTACAACAGCTATATATTTTGAGATACCCATATTGGAAGAAGAACCTTGTTACATTTTGAAGAAAGCTACTGAAAAATGTCCAAACCTGTATTCATTTCTTTCTTCTGTGGAGCAAAAATAATAATAATAAAAGACTTTGAAAAGTGTTTTTTGTCTATATACATAAATATAAGTCAGTGGGGTCCAATGTTGTTTGGGCTCCAACTTTCTTCCGAATATCTTTCTTTATTCCACGCTGCCATAGAGAAACGTGCTTCTCACGCTCAGGACAGTCGTGATGGATGAATTTAGTCTTATCTCTGAAATGATTATGACCACAGTAGCATTTTCTTCCACAGGCAACACCAACACTTGTTTGCAAACAATATCTGTTGTCTTATCTCACTCCCTGCCTTTATCTTTATCTCCAACCCTGGGGTTTAGGAGGTTGAATGGAGGTGTAAAATGTTAGAGGTCTTCGAGGCGGATGCAGCTCGTAGAGTTTTAATTGGATGGAATAAGGTGCTTGCACACTGAGCAGTCTCTCAGCTTCAGTGTTACAGAGCACAACACCCCTGACTCCTGAAGAGCTGGAGTTAATCCGTATGCATTCACTCAAGCCTCAGCCTCAGCCTCTGTTTTGTTATTCTTTTATTTGTATGCATATGTCTTACTGTCTGTGCTTGCTTTATAGCAGTCTCACTTTGGGCTGCTCTTCTATAACTGTACTAAATGGATAATGAGCAATACAATTAAGGCACTTCTTGGCAGCAGGATGGTAAGACACTTACTGGGAGCGGTGTTGGAGTTGGTAACGGTCAAATTACTAAAACCCATAAAAGTATAAAAGTTTTTTAGGGCTTCATTCATTTAAGTTTTTAGTGAAACTCGGCTGCTCCATTAGCCGATATTGTCAACCTGAGGCCTAAGGTTCACACACAGTTTCTTTGAAGTCTTTTTCATTTAATAAATTGGAACTGTTAAACTCTTTCTTTCTCTGCCTATTTCTCTCTTAGCCTATTTTTTATTTTGTTTGTTTATTGTAGTTTATTTTCATAAGAAGAAATACATAATTCTCTGACTAAATTTTATTTTAGATTGTTTTTTTTTTCTCTCTTTTTGTATATTGTATTTATTATTTATTTTGTATGTATGTATTAATTTAATTTGTATTTTATTATTATAATTTTTTAGTTTTATTTTATCAAAAGCAGTCTATTAGAATCTATTAGATAAATTATTCTTTCTAAATTTTCTTCTGTTTTTAACTGTCATGTAAATTCAATGAAACCTGCCAAGATCTGAACATTTCTTAATGGTAGGTCTAAATGCTAAAAGGCTGGAAGCTGATATTTAAGTGAAAATCATAAAAGATTGCCCTACAGATTCTCTTATAAATTAGTGATTTCTTGTACTTGCAAATGACACACAGAATAGCTTGAACGCATATGATCTGCAGTCAGATGTCCCTTCACCTTGGCCAACATGTTTTTCACATTAATATTCTATAGCTCATCCTTTTTGAAGCTGTCATGATTGTTATCAGTCATATTAAGCGCCGGTTCCCTCTCTATTCAGCTGTCCACCCTGCGTCACATAAAGCCAATTCACTTTGGTCCTTGAGGAGCTGAGAAGAAAGTCATTTGCGGTGGAAACTTTAGCTCAGGGGAGTCGTACACTTTCATTGTGAAGTTTTCAGCTCTTTTGATCTTTTTCTACCCTAACCAGAAAGCACATAGCCATATCCACAGACTGATACCCATAGGCAGTCTTTCAGAAGAGGAGGCTGTTTATCATAAGAAGAATCCCTCCGGACTAATAAAAGCCTTTTAGACTGTGAACGTGACTACTTTTGCACATTTGTAATCCATTTTGATATGGTCACACCTCTGCGTGATTGACAAATACGGTAGCTTCACGGAAGAAGTGTCTGGACTCTGGGTGGGTCTGTCTGTATGGCTGCTCCTGTCACTGTGAGTTAGTATTACTCAAACTTTAAGTACTCTTGGTGTAGCCATTAGTCCTAAACAGCCATTAAGTACAATGATGAATGAATGAAGGGATGGGGTAAGCACCACTTTGTCCATATTCAGAGCACGACCGTTCATTAGAGAATGGCAGAAAGAAAGCTGGAGAGTAAGAAGGACAGAAATTTTTCGATTTTACTTGGATATGTAAAGTCACTCACTGTCCGGGACCGAGACTGTTATTTGAAAAGGTTAACTTTAACAGACGAAACCAGATTGGCCGACCCATACAATAATTTATTTTAGATTGGTTATCTTTTATTCTCTTGATATTGACTCTCATCTAACGTGTATAGTAAAGACAAACTCACCATGTCGATCTAGTCATGATGTATACTTTCAATTTCAGCAGGCAACATTTTAGATAAATTATTATTCTAAAGTTCCTGTTAATCACAATTCAATGAAATGTATAGATCTGAAATGATTCTTAAGGTATAAATCGTCAGTGTGTTGTTTTACACACAAAAGACAATACTTTATTTATCCTTTTCTGATAAGTGTGCGCGCCGCAAGTGCCAGCATTTTTGATGATCGGTTCTGTTCAGTTCACTCGTATTATCTCATTTAACCAGAGCTTTCGTAGTTATTTTTAATTTTTTGTCTAGCAGAGGCAGCAGGTATGCGTTAGAATTTCAAATTGGAGCCTCTACTACATCGGTTCTCGGGCACCCAACATCACAACTAGATGATATTTTATGCACCTTATGTAGCGAATCTGCGCTGCTTTGAATTGGCCGCCTCCAGGTTTCCCTTTTTTCCTCCAGCTACCACTGTGACGGCGGCCCTAAAAGGGTCGATATTTTCCAGATATTTTTTTGGGACTGAGTTTTTTTGGAATGCTAATAACAGTATATACTATTTTAACAGTATATGCAGTATTTTATAGCAGTTAACTATTTTATAACAGTTTTTGCAGTTATGCTTTTACCTTCCTGCTGAATTCGGTGTCATAACTGATATACTTGTTTTATGCATTCTTTCCTCTGCATTTCTAGATTAATGTGAATGAGATTTATGACTCAAGTAAATGGCTCAAAAAATATTTCAGGGTTCTCATGAAGCATGAGAAACATAACAACTGCCAATAGGAGATGAACGGGAATGCTAACTTTCTCCACGTCTGTCTAAAGCAATTTAAAGTTATTTTGAAACTAGTATTAAAATAACAAACTTAAATGCACAACAGCAACCTTACAGGTGACAAAGTGAGTGTGTAAAGATATAAATTTATAGTCTTGTATTTGGCTTACAGCTGCAACCTCTAAACTACTTTGCTAAATGAAGAATGAGTGATGCACTATGCTCTTACGTTTGACGTAACAGCAGATGTTATTCCTCTCACAGACCTGGATTTGTAACAAATGCATGATTGCTGTGTGCATTAGCCACTGTTTCTGATTGCTGTCCGGATATTGGAGCCATTTGGGAAAAACAAGCAGCCAAACAGATTTCTCATCCGTCTTCTCTTCCATCATTTTCTTCCTCCTCCATCAGGAAAGAGAGAAATGTCAGGGATGCTGTGGTCAGGGCAGGCGTTCTTTCCAAATGCCAAGCATTTTCCTCATTCACTCTCAAGGGCCTTTGCACTGACAGAAATGAAATCTCTAGAGGTCTCCCAGTCTTCACTGTTGGCTTCTTGTTGACTGCTCAACTTTTTAGTCGACTGTCTGCACTCCCATTGGTAGTCGCGGCATCATAGCGCTGCTCATTTGCATCAAGTTGTCTCTCATGTTGTTAAAAATCGATGTTGCTCGCTGAAAACGAATGACTGCCGGTTGGTTTGCTGCTGCAGAATTCTGTCGTTCCTTCACTGACAGGGAGTGTAAAATGCAGTTAAAGGGAAAAAATGATTGAGTGATGTGAAAGAAAAGAAGAGAGAGAGAGAGGGCTGAACTGCAATGTTAACATGAGTATTATTCATCTTCATCCTGCCATGATTATACTCCCCACATGAATCCAAGTCATGATAGGTCAGGACAGATGATGTAGAGCAGTTCATAGGAGATTAAATTATGGCAGATGGCTTTACATATATATACATACAGTATATATACATGTATATATATGTATATATATGTACGTATATACACGCACACATTTATTTATTCCTCTCTCTTACAAATCAGATTTCATATTTCTAGGTCTTTTTGATTTGCATTTAAAGGGATACTCACCCCAAAATGAAAATGTTGCCATTAATCTCTTACCCCCATGTCGTTCCAAACCCATAAAAGCTTCGTTTGTCTTCGGAATACAATTTAAGATATTTTGGATGAAAACCGGGAGGCAGACACTCTTCAAAATGGCGCTACGGTGACGCAGATGAGATGAATTGTTGAATAAAGTCGTTATTTTTATTTTCTTTGCATACAAAAAGTATTCTCGTCACTTCATAAAGTTCAGATTGAACCACTGATGGCAGATGGACTATTTTGACGATGCTTTTCATTCTTTTCTGGACCTTGACAGTGTAATTTACTTGGCAGTCGATGGAGACAGTCACAAGCCTCCTGGTTCTCATCCAAAATATCTTAAATTGTGTTCCGAAGACAAACAAAGCTTTTACGGGTTTGGAGTGAAAGTGATTAATTACTACATTTTCATTTTGTGGTGGAGTAACCCTTTAAATAAAGTTAATAAAAAAAATTGTTTTCCAAACTTTACTTTTTAGGTGCTAAATCTTAATCAAACAACTTGGATTACATCTAGATTACAGTTCCTGATCATGCACTAACTTTAGTTGTGATTTTAATTTTTGTTTGGGGTTTAGGCTGCTTTTTATGTGAGTTTGATAGTTGTATTAGTTTTTAAAACCATATATTGCAATATATTTTTTGTATTTCTTATTTTTATTAGCTATTTAGTATTTTTAATAGCTTTATTTAATTTTATTTGAGATTTTTTTAGGGTTTTAGTAGTTTTAGTATTTCAACTTCAACTTAATTATTTGAGTTACCGTTAGTTGTCCAGCCAGCATTTCTACATTTTCTTTCTTTTTTTCCCCTGATATTTATATTTAATTTAATTTCAGCTTTATTTAAATTACTGGCAACAGTTTTTAATAGTTTTACGTTTAGTTAGCTACAATGGTCATACTTGTGCACTATATTTCAGGTCTTTTAAAGTCAAATTTTTAAATATGTGTAATTCATGTGGACTACTTTTATGATGCTATTTTTTGCCGTTTTGTAGCCAATTATAGCACCGTTTTGTGTTGGTTTTTGCAGCATGGACATTTTGTAGAATTTCTCCATTTGACTTTTACATTAAAAAAAATTGTATTGCCATTTTACAGCACTTTTTAATAAAAAGCAGCTTGGACATTTTTGAGAATTTCTCTTCTTGACTGTTTAGAAGCCATAGAGGTTTAGAAAGACTTAACTTTTTTGGTGATCTATTCGTTTAAAACCTTTTAAGAGATCTCGCACAGTCCTCAGTGGTTTGTGTTTCCTGTAATAACCGTATCTAGTATCTCACAGCGCTTGAACACTCTGGAGTGACACACTGAAAAGAAATGCCGGGAGATAAACCTGTTTCGTTAGGGAAAGCAAGCGCTCGTATCTGCCACATCGATTTCAAATACCTCTCTTGTGTTCTTTGGGAAAACAAAGCTGTATTGTCCAAATTGATCAACACCATACTTTATTAATATCATGATTACTGCAAAGCCTCTTTAATTACCCTCAAGCGTCTTTGGGCAGGCAGAGAGGCAGGATATTGATCCATAAAGAGAGCTGGGATGAAACTGAAAGATAGTGATGAAAACAGAACGAGAGCAAGATAAAGAGAAATGGAGCTAGTTTGCTGTTGTGACGAGTTAATCCCAGAGTCAGAGCTTCGAAATAGAAGTATTTTACTCAGAGGCGGACTGACAAAAGAAGAAACAATGAGTGAGATAAATGAGTGACAAGCAGAAGGATCATGGGAAAAAGAAAAAGAGCAGACCAACGAGTGGGAGGATGAATGGATGAGACGAGGAGACTGTCAGAACATCCAGAAGAAATGTACCATGTTTGAAGCACTAAAGCTACAGCATGTCTCTGTTTCGGCTTCACTTCAGTTTCTCATCCAATACTGAGAAATGAAGCGATTGATTTAAGAAGTATTACATTTAAAGTAAAGCAGGACTACATGCCTTGCCATCTAAATGGAATATTTTTCAGTGGCATGTGGACTGAAAGGAGGAGTCAAAATGTTCTCTTTCTTTTCCTTTTCTTTTTGTATCCAGTGTTTTTATACAGTTTGCAGGTTAAAGGCAAGGAGCACCATGTAGTAGATGTATTTCAATTTAATGTAATTTGAGATAAAAAAAAGATTTAAATGATATTACAATGTGTTTTTATTAAGAATAGTACAGTATTATAATGTTAAGATGTTGAGTAAATGTTTCATGCGATGTTAAACTTTTTTTGTTACATTGTTAGCATTTAATTTGTCATTTTCTCTCTAAAGGCTGGTACAGTATACCATGAGATTATGATATCACGAGACATCATGAGTGTTTTTTGTTTTGCACTTTATAAATCATATGTTTTTGCCGAAAGCCAAATATTGTATTTTTCATGTTATTTATTCATTTGTTTGTTTTATTTATTTATTTGACATTAAATGTTTAGCTACTCTATATTTTAAGAAGGGGCCCTTGCAAGGATCATGATGTATGGGGTCATTGGTGAAAAAAACAATATTTTAGTATTATTTGTATACTATTATATTGTTTATTAATATTTTGAACAGTTTTATTTTATAATTTTGATGTCAAATTTCAGTCATTTTAGTTGTTTTGCTATTTTTTCTATCTAATGTTTTAATAATATTTATAAAAAATATTTTTAATATAAAATAAATGTATACATCAAATAAATTATTTAATATAAAATTCTATCAAGTAATATTTTAGCTTTATTTCAGTCAATGAAAATAATTTTAACAGTTTTAGTTAACTAAAACAAAAATGGAATTTGGGAAAACATTTGGAATTTAGGCTATATGTGCAGTTCAGAATCAGCTATGATTTTGGATGAGGCATATTTTGTGCAAGTTCTTCATAGTGTGTTCTACTTATGCTCTTTTTCAATTCTATTTATAAGGTGGGTATGAATATTTAAAATGTGTTTGTCTATTGGTGTGTTCTTTTCAGTAAGTCATCATAATTTTGACTTTCTGTTTATCTCATCAAAACCTTCTCTGCTGTTCCAAAATTTTACCTGGCCACACCACTCTACCATATTCGACCTCTGGATATCCAGACTACACTGTCTACGCCCTCATCACAACCCCCCTTCACCTCCTGTCCCGCTCTGCCACCACCAGCCCACCCACCTTCTCCTGTCTCTGCTCCATCATCTCCACAGATCGGCGATCAGATCCTGGAGGTTAATGGCCGGAGTTTCCTCAGCATCCCACACGATGAGGCCGTACGAGTGCTGAAGTCTTCACACCACCTGATGATGACGGTGAAGGATGTCGGACGACTGCCGCATGCCCGCACCGTAGTGGGCGAGACAAAGTGGATCACAAGCTCACAGATTACAGACAGCTCGGCCAGCAGCAGTGTCACGGGGTGAGTGATGCGGTGATGGAAATGTGAAGAAACAAGGAAAGTGAGAGAGATAGAGGAGTCACGTGCATAGATGGGAAAGCTAGTAACTGCTTTCTTTCCTGGATTAATCAGTGTTTTTGAATATAAATCAGCCTAAAGGCTGAAAAATGTTGCAAGATCATTTTTGCTTTGCTAAATCTGATTTGTCAGACTGCATTGCTTACCCTCAGGCCATGCATGTTGATAAATAGTTTTTTCATTAGAACAGATTTTAAGAATTCTAGCATTACATCACTTGCTCACCAGTGGATCCTCTGCAGTGAATGGGTGCCGTCAGAATGAGAGTCCAAACAACAGATAAAAACATCACAAGAAATCCACACCACTCCAGTCCATCAATTAACATCTTGTGTACTGAAAGCTGCATATTTGTATTAAACAAATGCACCATTATGGCATTTTATCTTTAAACTTAACTTCTGGCCAAAATAGAGTCTATAATCCGTAATAATGCTTTTTCCAGTGAAAAAATCCATACCTGTTGGACTCCCACAATAAAATCCACCAACATATTTGTTTAGAACTGTTTTTGCTTGTAGAAAGTGCTTGATTTATCTCCTGATTCAAATGAGATAACTAGTTTGGATAGACAACTAATTTTTGGCCAGAAGTAACGGTTTGAAGTTAAAAATGTCTTTATGATGGAAATTTTATTACAAACATGCAGCTTTTTACTTCATAAGATGTTAATTGATGGACTGGAGTCATGTGGATTATTGTGATGTTTTATCAGCTGTTTGGTCTCATTCTGACGGCACCCATTCACTGCAGAGGATTCTTTAGTGAGCAAACGATGTAATGCAAAATTTCTCCAAACCTTTTTTGATGAAGAAACAAACTCTACATCTTGGAGGACCTACAGATGAATATATTTTCAGCCAATTTTCATTTTTGAGGGAACTATTCCTTTAATGGTGCAGTGTAAAAAAAATGATATCCAAGGTCACCAACTAGATCAACCAGTTCTTGCCATGTCATTTACTGACAGTTTTGTTGGTCTCCAACATCCAGCAGGGAAGAAGTATGAAAACACAAAAATATCAGTACCGTACATATTTTAAGTAAACTTTTGCCTACACAGGAATTGTGTTGTTTTGACCCAGCGGTTGGGTTATGACTCAGAAGGTTAGGTTAAACATTTAACTGCTTGGTCAAAACCACCCAATTCATGGGTTTGTCCATATTTTACCCAGCACTGGGTTGTATTTAACTTCTATTGTTCATTAAGCAATACTAATATTTCACCTAAGACAAATAGTATGCTGATTAGTTAATTTGTACTTAAATACAGCCCAAGTCATGCCTTGGTGCTGCGACTTAATGTTCTTGTTTAATAAATAAAAATGTACTGTACATTTCAGACACGGTAATTTAATTAGGACTGAGGTGAAGCTTCCAGGCTTAGTTTAATTTACTGTTTTAAGAGCAGATTATACAACAGCTGAGTTTAATTTTTTAATTCTGAATATCAGCTTCTTTCCAAACCCCTGGACCGCTCTCACTCGGAGGACTGTAAATTAAGGGGTCTCAGGGGATTATTCCAGACACTGCTGGTCTTTCACGGCCTGTTTTTGGAGAATATGAACCTGTGAGTGTGTGCATAGCACACTAATGGGATCATAAAGCTCAGGTGTGTCTGTTGCCAGTTCTCTGGACCTTCTCTTTAATGGAGGTCAGCTGATGAGGTGAGCCGGGTGCTCTGCTGTCATGCCAGGGGAAAATGCAAGGTGGCATTTTATAAAATAAAAAGCTGATTATCAAGATCCTGGGGTACAAGCTCAAGCCAAAGCCAAGGGCAGAACTGGCACAGGCAAGTGTTTGTACCTATCATTGTTACTGACCAAACTGACAATTTGATCAATAGCAGTTCTTGATGTGACTGCAAAACAGTTGTGGAGTAATACGAGAGATGTGAAGCACAGCGATGTTGGAAAGCTGTTGTCACGATGTTCAGTTATACAGTTTAGTGATCAATATACAAATGTTTTTGTATAGAGAATGAGTTTAATAATTTAATAAACTATTAAATCGCGATGGACCATAATTCCTCATTATAGCTATGAAAAACATCTAGACCTGATAAAATTCCTAAATCCAGAAGCAGAAATGAGTTCCTTTCATTCATGGCAGTGTGTCGGTGTCTCATGATTCGTGTCTATTTGTGGATGTTTGAGGAGGTTGTAGATCATGTATATGGTATTGATTTCTCCATGTTTACCTCTCTCTCATAGCCTCTCTCTGGACCAGGGAGCATCAGCATCAACAAAGGTGAGTACCGTGTTTCTATGTTTGAACAGAATGTTCTTCACGGTTTGGTTTCAGCAGTGCTAAAAAGAGTAAGCAAGATAGTTAAGGTGATTTTTGAAGAGCGCTCTGCAAATCCTTGTGAGCTCTAGACCATTTAGGATCGTTGTACCCTATTTATTGTCATTACAGAGTTGCTAACAAGAACCTATAATGGTCATTTGCACTGTGTGGTACATTTATCTTAATTACAGCTGTCGAATGATTCCAATTTAAATGTAAACAAATTAATGTTAATGCATTATCTTAATAATTCAACATTTTAATATACAATTCAATTGAAGTGTTAATAAGTTACTTAAAAAAACTGAGCCTCTAAATGAAGATAATTAGTTACAGTAGATGCGTTAATTATAGACATTACAAAAAGTGTCTTTTTGCTCACTTATCCCAAGAATCTTTGGAAGTGCCAGAGTTTGACCGGAACATACTTCTGAAAGTATTGTATACTTTTTGAACACTTCTCTACAATGCATGAAAGATATATAAAAATGTGTAAAGTTACCGAGTTCAAAAGCTACGTTATAACAGGAATGCAGCCTAATCAAATGCCTCCAGGATCTTTTTTGCAGCTCTATTTTTGTTCAAAGAGCCTCTTTTTGTGTCCTCCGTATATTGTTGTTATGCAAATGAGCCATAGTCAGTGATTAAGCTGCATAATAGATCAGACTCATGTATTTGCATTGCTTTGATAACCTAAAGAACGTGAACTAAAGAACTTACCTTAGCCAGACTAAACGCAAGAGAAAAGGATGAATCGCAGGATAATTTCATATTTGGTCACATATTATTGGCTGATATGGGAACAAGGGGTATTGTGACTCTGACTCTAGGCAGGCAATCACACATGTTCCTGGACTGTGGCTAGAAAGAAAGGACGTTTGCGGATATAATGAGGAGAACAGAAGAACTGAAAGACATAGGAAGAGAATGGGATGAAAGAGGAAGGTGGTATCGCTGTAAATGATCGTCTTGGTCCTGGGTAAAGAGAGTGTCAGGTAGACGCTGCCAAGAGGCTTTGATCCCCCAGGCATATGGTATCCACGGTGATCTGTATTCAGACTGGTTTCCGCAAAAGACACATGCACTTAACATTCTGTGTGTGTGTGTGTGTGTGTGTGTGTGTGTGTGTGTGTGTGTGTGTGTGTGAGTGTGAGTGAGTGTGTGTGTGTGAGTGTGAGAGTGTGTGTGTGTGTGTGTGTGTGTGTGTGTGTGTGTGAGTGCGTGCGTGCGTGCGTGCGTGCGTGCGAGGTGCGTGAGTGCGTGCGTGCGTGCGTGTGTGTGTGTGTGAAATATGAGAGAACAGGAAATAACAGAAGGGTCAATCTCTTATGCGGTACCTTTTGAACTGTGACTTTTAGAAAATGAATATGCTTGTGTAATATAAGAACATATTTCTATGAAAGCATATACCACCACACTTTCAGATGTGTTTTGATCAAGATCAGGTCCTTAAACATATTATTAATTAAATTGATTAAATTTAGTCAATGGTAATTGCAGGTTGGAAATATGTTACAGCACTTTGGCATTTAACCATCTTTTAAATTATAATATACTGATTTCTATCATGTTTCTGTTGCTTTTTAATCAAAAAATTGTGTTTCTTTCAGGAGGATAAAGTCTATAGTGAACTGTTTTTGTTGGTTAAGGCCAAAAATTGTAATACAAAAGACCCATATAAATTGGGGAAACATAAATAATTTATCAATTAAAACAATATTCTTAATAAAACATGTTTTGTGTAAATCTTCTCCTGGGGAAAGGGAAATAAAATTAAGAAACACCCTGATTTTAGATTTTAGTAAATTGACAGTTTAATTAGAGCTGCATCTGGGGGCGCAGCAAAAATATTAGTTTTTATTAAAACGTTATTGAATTCTAGAATTTATTTAAAATCATCACTTTGTTTTGATAAGTGGAAACAAAATAATATAATTTTCAACTATAAAGAATTATGAGTATAATATTTATGAAGTATATTAAAAGAATAGTTTACCCAAAAGAGCTGAGTTGAGTTAATTAACTTTTCTGCTTCGCATTACTAATATTGAATGAATGCAGAAAGTATATTGAAAGATACAATTGCAAGAAAAAACTAATATTCAAAACATATTCAATTATACTACACAAAATAATAACAAAATATACATATGCACACACATATTCATCAGTACACAAAAAAATAATAATAATAATTTCAACCTCATGTCGTTTCAAAACCTATATGACTTTATTTCTTCTGTGGAACATAAAAGGAGATATTTTGAGAATTTTTTTAGCAACCAAAACGAGAAACGAAGACACTATTTTCATTTCTGAGTGAGCTATCTCTTCAAGATATTTGTTAGAGACACGAAAATGGCCTTCATAACAGGAATCACTCTTATGAAAAATGAAAAAATATGGATAGAAGAGAGTCCAAGAATAGAAGACATGAAAAAAGACAGGATAGGATAAAACATAGGCAGTGAGAATGTGAAGAGGAATAAAAACAGCAAGGTGACCCACCCGATGATCAGGGTTTTACAAGGTCCTCCTCTGTAAGCCGAGGTTTATGCACAAAACAACGGATTCCAATAAAGCCAGGGCAGTGCAGGAGCTCTAACTTATTACGACGGGCTGATTATTGCATACAGTGGGAATGACAGGCTAAAGGACACGGTTAAATGAAGTGTCTGGGCTCATGTCTGTGGGCTATGAGCTTTTGCAGGACTCACTTTGTATTCCAAAGACTCGCAGCTCTACGATGCTTCAGAGGACATTGATAAGTTGAATCAGTTTGAGTGAGAAAGGCATGGTCAGTCATATATCACTCCTGATTCCTATAAAATAACAGTTACATATTTTACTCATAAAATCATCTCCGTAGCTGCAGTAAAAATTCATGTCACAACAAACATGCATTGCTTAACAGGAGCAACATTTTTGTGGTTATACAGCAAATATTTTTTAGTCTTTCAGTTCCCTAAGAAGATTTTCCAGCGTTTGCCTGCAGAACGATCCAGGCGTATAAATCGATAATCACATAAATGCTTCATTATGTTTTCATCACTATACATTTAAAGCTCCCTGCAGACAATTAATAATTGGAAAAGTAATTGTGAAAAGTTAAACTTGTATGGGGGGCAAACAGAAAATGATGATGTTTTGGTTTGTTATTACTTTTCATAAACATTTCTAAACTGTATCACACATTCAACAGACAGAAACCAGTTCATATCTGTTGCATTTACTGCAGCTGGAACTCATTTCTGATTCAGATATTTGACAGTGGGTTCATGTCTGGATGTATTTTATGTTTTCTGCCTAGTTTAACACTTGTCACAATGACTTAAGGTCACAACAGGGATCCGTCCCAGTCATATAGGAGAACTTCTGCAATATTACAATTACTCTGCCTCAGAAGTTTTCTGTAGTTGTGTGAAGTTTTTGGCTTATTTGCTGGCCAGAATTCCTCGCTGTGTGACCTTGTCGAGTCTTTGCTTGTAAGGCACTTATTTCCATTGCCTGATGTGAAATCTCTCTAAATCCCAAGCGAGACTCACGTTGTTTGACGCCAACTCCTCTTTGCCAACTCATTGCAGCTTAAACCCATTTCAGCTGCCCTCATTTTGAAGCTAATTAATTCTCCAACTTGACATTGCCCTTTTAAAGGCCCTCATGGGTCGAGCACAATGGCATTAGCAAAGTAAACAAAGCACAATAAAACATAAAAAGATTGAACATTTCTAAATGCGACTGGAGGGTCATTTGACAAATCCCTAATAATAATAATAATAATAATTTGTTACATTTATATAGCGCTTTTCTGGGTACTCAAAGCATTTTACATAGAAGGATCTCCTCAAGGGGATCTCCTCAACCACCACCAATGTGCAGCATCCACCTGGATGGTGCGACGGCAGCCATATTGCGCCAGAACGCCCACCACACACCAGCTTATTGGTGGAGAGGAGACAGATTGATGAAGCAATCAGTGTATGGGGATGATTAGGAGGCCATGATGGTCAGAGGCCAATGGGGAATTTGGCCAGGACACCAGGGCTACACCCCTACTCTTTTTCGAAGGATATGCTGGGATTTTTAATGACCACAGAGAGTCAGGACCTCGGTTTAACATCTCATCCGAAGGTTGTGTCTACACATTAAACTGGTAATGTAAAGTTTTTAACATGATTTTTTAAATGATTGCACTTCAATGACAGGGGCTGAACATTTTTTTTCCTTTATCTAAATGAGTTTGTTTTAAGATTTGTGTGAACTTCTACTGACACATGATTTGACGGGCTGTTTTGATGTTTGTTTGGTCTATATACAAGAAAGCTTGCTTATCTGTGAGAGCGTATCTCCGGTGTGCCTGTAGGACATCTATTGACTGCTCCGCTTTACCACTGTTCCAAAGAGAGGTGTAAAAATCTATCATCTCTTCGGGAGAGACGTGCTCTCCGAAGCGCAGGACTTAATGTAGCTCAAGAGGGAGGAAATGAAGCTCCAATTTCGACATGGGCCATAGTCAGGCCGGGACGGTAATATTGTCTGAGAACCGAGATGCTGTGCCTTGTTGAAAAGCTTAGTCACTCTCCCCATGTCGTCGGTTAGCATATTAAAACTCTGATAATGAGACAGATAGAGCTGTAACCGAACCCAAACATTTGTCATTTTAATTAACGTCTAACCAAGGTGACACTGATCTTGATCATCTAATTATTTAATTTATTGCTCAGTGGCCTTATGTTTTAGCAGTTAGAGGTAATGTGACAGCAGGAATGAGATTAATTTGATGAAGCAGAATTACTTTAAAATAGTCGATTTTTAAAAAGCGGTTTTAGCCATTCTTTGTCTGTCTGTCTATATTATATGACTCTATCTTTCTTTCTGCCTGTCTGTCTGTCTATTTATTATATGATTCTATCTTTCTTTCTGTCTTTTTGTCTGCATGTCTGCATGTCTCAGAGTGTTTTTGGTTGTGCTGATTATTTGATATTATTTGATATTGTTATATTAATTATTATAATTATATTATGTAAGTCCCACTTCAGGATTGACTTCTCTGCACTTTCCTGAGCTTCACTTTGCTTAACTTCTTCCAAGGGCAAGCCTTCTTTCAGTCCAGAATCGTATCCCCTATAGGACACTTTATTTTATTATTTTTATATTTGCATTCTATTTTATTTGAGAGAAAATGCCTTTCCGCTCTTTTTAGAGGTGAGTTATCTCAAGAGCCTTTTAGATAAAGCTCAATCTAGGGATAAATTGTCTCATTCAAGCCCTATTCAAATTCACTGGGGTGTGATGTGGGGACATGGCTGGAATTTCTGCTCTCGGAGTCTCACAACGTGGTTCTGGCGGACAAAACACTTGTTCTGATTGTACTGTCCTAAAGTTATGATATTGATCAGCAATTATGTGTTCCTGTGATTAAAGAGGCTGTCAGTCGAGTGATGTCATAATGGGTAACCATAAAGGTTGTAACACTACAGATGGCGCATGATCGATCCCATCTCGGCCGCTATCATTCTAAAGGAATTATAAAACCTCAAATTTTTCTTGCTAGTTTTATTGATCATCTTTTGTTGGAGAGATTCTGCTCAAGCTTTGCTTTTTGTAATTGAGCAGTGGATCTGATATCCCAGAGTGCTGTGGAGGGCATGGCTTTTGAACCTCTCAACATCAAACTAGACCGAGACACTTGTGTTCTCATCTGAAGAAGTCTCATAGCTTCTATATGTATGGATATATATATATTACCGTTCAAAAGTTTGGAGGTCAGTGAGAAGAAATACTTTTATTCAGCAAGGATACATTAGGTTAATCAAAAGTGACAGTAAGATTTTACCACAAAGAAATATATTTCAAATAAACGCTGTTCTTTTGAACCTTCTTCTATTCATCAAAGAATTCGACAAAAATGTAAGTTTCTGCATTGAAAATAATAAGAAATGTTTCTTAAGCACCAAATCAGCATATGAGAATGATTTTTCAAAGATCATGTGACACTGAAGACTGGAGTAATGGCTGCTAAAAATTCAGTTTTACATCACAAGAATAAATTATGTTATAAAATATACTCAAATAGAAAACAATTATTTGAAAGTGTAATAATATTTCACTGTAATACAATTTTAATTTGAATAAAATTAAACTAAAAGACTTTCAAATCACATGAGCCAATATTTTATTCAAAATAGAACATGGAGAACATAACAAATGTTTAAATGAGAAATGTTAAACTTTTATCCACTTAAATGAGCTCATTTCAAATTTGATGCTTGCTACAGGTCTCAAAAAAGTTGGTACGGGGGCAGCAAAGGGCCGAAAAAGCAAGACATTTTTAAAAGATTCAGCTGGGAGAACATCTAGCAACTAATCAAGTTAATTGACATCAGGTCTGTAACATAATTATAGCTATAAAAGGGATGTCTTAGAGAGGCAGAGTCTCTCAGAAGTAAAGATGGGCAGAGGCTCTCCAATCTGTGAAAGAGTGCGTAAAAAGATTGTGGAATACTTTAAAAACAATGTTCATCATTGTCAAATTGCAAAGGCTTTGCAAATCTCATCATCTACAGTGCATAACATCATCAAAAGATTCAGAGAAACTGGAGAAATCTGTGCGTAAGGAACTTGGCCGAAGACCTTTGTTGGATGCCCATGGTCTTCGGCCCTCTGACGACACTGCATCATGGTATGGGCAGCTTACATGTTTTGGAAGGCACTATGAATGATAAAAGTATATATAATGGTTTTAGAGCAACATATGCTCCCCTCCGGATGATGTTTATTTCAGGGAAGGCCTTGTGTATTTTAGCTGGACAATGCAGTTATTACAACAGCATGTTGCAATTTAAACATTTATGTTATCTATGTTCTATTGTAAATAAAATATTGGCCCATGTGATTTGAAATTCTATTAGTTATAATTTTATTCAAATGCATAAAACGGAATTCGGGTTGTATTTTTTCACTGTATTTTTTTATCAAATAAATGTAGCCTTGATGAGCATACTTTTAAAACCATAACAATCCTACTATTCTAAATTGATTAAATAATGTTCAAAAAGTTCTTACTGAACCAAACTTTATATTCTGCAGTATGTAGGTATGTGTATATGTGAATATATCTTCATTATATTCATATAGGTATAATGAATCTCGGCTGCAATTGGCCTCAGCAGTGTTTCAGAAACAGTTTGTTCTCTGGGTGAGGATGAATTTGAGTTCAACAGCACAGCGACCTCACGAGTTTCTAACTAAGAGTTTTCAGAATAAAACAAAGAGAAAGTGGAAATAAAGTAAATGGATGGCATAAATTATAATAATATAAATTATATTATGGACTCTGGCCCTGGTGAGAGTAATGTATTGGGTCAGGACAGCATTTTTATTTTTACTTACACCGATTGTATTGTATTACATTTTAATAATTTACTAGGTATTTGTTTACTGTGCCAGTTTTGTTCTTAATTGCATTCTTTTAGTCTCTACCTTGGGTTTGCAAGAACAGCAACTTTCTCGACTAGTTATTCTTCAATGTCCAGGAAAGCACATTAGCCTCATGGGTCAAACCGGTCAGGGAATTTTTCTCCGAAATACTGTGAAAATAAATGATCTGTCATTTGATGCAACGGAAATGCATTAGTTCCTGTGGGAGTGCTGTACGATAGAGCTTATCTAACTTGCAGCGTTTAAACACAAAACCCACTTTGTTTTAAAGAGACAGAAAAGAATAAGGGCAAGAATAGTTCAGGCATGATCAGCATTCACTCACCTCAACCACTGTCTCTGTCTGTATTGATCGAGCTCAGTTCAAAGCCTTGTGTCTTTTGACGGTTTGATAACAGACACTAGTGCTACTTGACTGCACCTGAAAAACAGACGGCCGGCAAACATGCATCTCCACCCAGTGACGGTCAATAGGCTGTTCAAACAGACATAAGTAGATGAAATGAATTTAAGGCATGGAATACACCACTGATCGATCTAAAGTGTACATCAAACCCACCTAATAGGTCGGTGTGTAGCAAGCAAGTTAGTTATCTAGCTAGTTTTCCATCTTGGTTTGTTGGAGTGTTTTGGTATCATCCTTTGCTTGGAGAGTATGCCATTTCTAGGCTGAGCACTGATCGATGATCATGTTGATTCTGGAGCAGTGCTTTTTGATTAGGAGACTAATTAAAGGAAAAGCTGCTCTCGAGGAGAGAAGCTGAAACACGAGAGAGAGAGCAAATAGGGAGGAGGGTAAGAGACATCATGGAGATGAGAGTTAGAATATAAGTAATGAACCAGAGGCTTATCCAGTGATGTTGGAAGATTTCAAATGTGTGCTTTGAGGCTCAATGAGCCACAGGTGTTTGAATATTAGTATTGATATTGTAAATATATTCTTTTGAAATATTTGCATTACTTCTTTTCTCTATTCTCCTCAGGGTGGCTTTTATAAAGGTGTGGCGGGATCTCAGTTGACTCTGTCCAGTTTGGTGAACCAGAGTAGGGCCATGCTGGAGGAACAGGCCAGACATCTGCTGACCGAACCGGAGAGGCAGACCATGGGCTACTACATCCAGGAGTACAGCGATGGTCACATCGGTGTTGAGCAGCTGGTCATGGCCCTCTTTGAGCTGTTCAATACACATGCCAAGGTGGATTCTTTTACATTACTCTTTATATATAGCTTCAGAAAATGTACATGTTACATGTGTCACTAGTGTATTACTTGATTTTTTTTTTATATTTACTGTTAGAAAGATAAAAAAACAATAGTCATATTTTGTCGTTTCTACCAAAGTTAGTGTTATTACTATAAATGTAAATTATAATAACTATAATTTTATTAGATAATAATAATAAATATTTCTTAAAATTAGCATATTAGAATGATTTCTGAAAGATCACATGACAATGAAACACTGGAGTAATGGCTGCTGAAAATTCAGCTTTGTCATCATAGGAATAAATTACTTTTTTAAATATATTAAAAATAGAACATTTTGTTAAATTGCAATAATTTCACAATGCTACTGTATTTTGTAAAACATTAAATACTCTTATAATCTCCAAACGTTTGAGTGGTAGTGTAACTAATTAAAAAAAAAATTATGCTCAAATCTTTTTTTTATTAAAGACTTTTACTGGCTGGATGAATTATTACTAATAATATACATAACACTGACACTATCCAAAAGTGTCCTCAGTATATTGGGCCATCATTGTCTGGTGATTTACAGCAAGTATATCCTCATAATACATTCCCATTTATGATATTAAATATTAAATACATATTAAAACCCCTGAGATTAAAACAATCATCACGAGCCCGGTCACATTCACGGCTCTGTACGTGTGTGTATTTGCAGTTCTCTCTGCTGTCAGAGGTGAGGGGGCTCGTGACCCCTCAGGATGTGGAGAGATTTGACGGCCTGGTTCTGAGGCGAGAGATTGAGGCCCTGAAGGCGAGGCAAGGTGGCGGAGCTGGGTTTCAAGACTCCTTTTCCATGGTCTCGTACCCTGATACGCTGGCCTCCTCCTCAGCCAGCTTCATGACCAACACCACCCTCAGCTCCGCACGGGTAAGAAAGAACATCCATATTCAGAATGAGTTTTTGAATCTCTATTGAACGCTTGTGTGCAATTATTATTGAATCCGACCCAGTGTCTGTATCTATAATTTCAGACAGGAAGTGTTTAAGGCTGTGCATCTGTATTGGTGTGGGATGAGTGGAAAGCATTGTTGTTGTGTGTGACATAAAAAGCCATTCTCAAAATTGGTGGGCAATTTGGGGACAAAGAAGGCCTGTGCAGATTACTAGGATACAAGATGAAGGGATGGGAAACAGCTTTTGTCCTTTCTGTTGGAGGCTTTTACGTCCATCACTCGAAACCCGTCTGTCCTCCTGTCTCGCTCTGTCCAGGCATGTCTCACCTCAGCTCATCTGTGTCTCGTTGTGAAAGCACAGCTGTTTAAATTCGTGGCCGTCTCCGGGTGTGATGTTGCTGTGACAGATGGAGAAGTGTTTTCTGACAGATTTTTAAGCCTGCTGACTCCCAGTGTAAATTGCAGGAACAGTTTAACACCCCATTCCCTATCCCTCTCAATAAAACAGGAAAGACTCCTCTGGCTGATAGATATGATGGAGGTAGGTTAAACAATCACTCGTTTACCTTCACAAAATGTACCATAGTAACCTTAGTTCCCACTATATTACCATAAAAGTACATTACTGACCTTAAGTACAGTAGTAATGTTCAGCACAGTTTGTCCCGCACCATTTCCACTGCTGATATAAATGATTCCTCAAATGATGCAGATTATTGAAGAGAGGTGTGCTATTACTTTTCAGAGCGATTAGAGTTATGATTTTTGCCCAGCGAGCGATGAAATGGCAGAAAAAAATCACTTATATTAGTATTGAAGGAGGTACTTGAACGATATCTTGGGACTGGAATATCATAGACGCTTATGATGGGGATCTTTTTGGCCCATAACCAATTACCCAGAACACCTTAGCAACTGCATAGCAACACAAAAAATAAAATCAGAAGACCTTAGCAACTGCATACATACCAAGTCAATGGTCAAAAAGTCAACCCCCCGGTGGGCGTGGTTTTCAGATTATGACGTGTGTCACTCTGTCTCTATATAAACTCACATTTGGGGTAAAAAATATGATTTATTGCAAGACATAAACTTGGAATTGCGAGAGAAAAAAAAGGCAGAATTGCAAGTTTATATCTCACAATTTTGACTTTACTTCTTGCAATTCTGACTTTATAACTCAGAAGAGTCAGAATTGTGAGATGAAAACTATCTTTTTTTAGCTTCCATAACCAGCAACACTATAACTATGATATTTTGGTGGAAAGTATAGTTACTATGGTATTCGGTTTGGGTGTTTCTCTCTTGCAAACATACACGTTAAAGAATGAGTTTGCTATGATGGGTTTGTTTTTAACACTCACACATACAGAAGCATAATACAGCACAGTTTACATATTCTGCATGGATTGATCCCTTTCAAAGTCACTCATGTCGGATGTTACATCTGTCTGTGTGTATGTGTGGATTGCAGTGATCTGACATAAGTACATGCATGCATGTCGCAAATCAAAAATCTGTCTGCTGTGACTTTGTACCTCTTCATCATGGGTCATTTGTCTGTATATATGTACCTGTGTGTGTGTGTGTGTGTGTGTGTGTGTGCGTGCACTTTGGAAATGAGCGAACGTATTTGTATGCAAGCTTTGTTGGTGGCTCTCCTCTGTGGATTGGTGTTGTTGTAAGCTTGCCAGCTCTGGCTCTGGTAATTACAAGAAGCAGCAGCAGCGGCCCACACCGCAGCCTCGCAGAGCTCCGTAGACGAAGTGCTCGCTCTGGGACTCTCATCCTGTTACCGCACCTCATCAGCCATATGCAGAGCTGTCACCGCAGATAAGCCCCCCCAGACAAAAAAAAAAAAAGATGTCTCGCAGAGAGCTTCCTGATTTATGCACAGCAAGGGATTGTGGGAAGGTGGAGGACCTGAGCCAGCACAGTGCAGTGTCTTTCTGAGTCTGCTGTTCTGTCTATTTTAGTTTGATGGAAGGGAACGGAACATTGTGTCCTGCCAGTGATTTGATGTCATTGGCTAATTTTTGCATTTAAAAGATTGGAGTAAGAATTTATTTTGATAATAATAGTAATAATAATAATACATTTTTCTTGAGCAAATCAGAATATTAGAATGATTTCTGAAGAATCATGTGACACTGAAGACTGGAGTAATGGCTGCTGAAAATTCAGCTTTGACATTACAGGAATAATTACATTTTCAAATGTTTAAATATATACAAATATTAAATCGTAATAATATTTCACAATATGACTGTTTTTGTAAGTTTGATCAAATAAATTGGTGAGCCTTGGTGTGTGTAAAAGATTCCGTTCAAAATTAAAAATTTAAAAATTCCTTCAAACTCAAAATAACCTTTGAATGGTAGCGTATATACTCATACGTACGGTTATGAAACTGTTACAAACATTTTGGTACAATTCATTAAGGAACCGACCCATTAGACTTATTTTCTTATGAATTCTGTTTAATGTGTATCATGAAATATACATGTGACATATATGAATTCTAAATTGTACAATTTTACAGCAAAAAAAGCACTGATATTACAGGAATGACAGCCAAAACACACAAAACACATTAGTCCATAAGTACCTCCTTTGTAAGTGGTGAGCAAGCAAATAAAGTGATTTTTACGAGGCTTTTGTTTTGGTGGAGGGGAGTTTTAATGAGGTGAATCACAGGTCTGAATGCAATCAGCCGTCAACGTCACAACATCACCTCCCTCTTATTCCACCCAAGCACAGGAATCAGAGCTTCTCTTGCTCTCTGTGCGATACTGAAAATGAGACTGGATGCGAGATTGAAATGTAGGACTGTAAGTGCAATTGTGTTTTAATGCCCCTCTGTGAAATGGGTCCTCAACAAAATGCAATCTGGATTGAACTTTTGTTTAGGGGATAAACACACAGCTGTGTTTTTCATTTGTTTCATTGTCTCTTGTTCTCGTTTTCTCTCTCCCAGAACGATGGTGTTGCAGAGAACAACGGGGAACAGTCTCTGGAGCGCAGCAATGCCCTGCCAGACATCTCTCTGGTAAGCCCTTCAGTTTGAGGAGGAACAGGAAAGATAAAAGAGGGGGAACAGAGAGAGGAAGGGGAGTCCTGGAATCTGCTGAGGTGTGGAATAGAGCACATTATGAGAACTGGCAGTGAACACCTTGAGAATTACCAGGGGCAGATTATGACCGGTGGGATGATGGCTTTTGAATGAAACCCGAAATGTAAAACTCTCAACATAGGGGGAGGCGGCATGACAAATTATGTCACAGGAAATGTGATTTTTGTATCAAAATAACAATATATTTCATATGTAGTTTTTAATTTTAATCTAGCAAATGCCATATTAAAAAATAATATAATCTAATTATATAACTATTTATTTTAATTAGATATTATATTAATTTACATTATGTATTGACAAATAAAGAATACTTGACCTCATTAAATAATTATCTTGTTTTAATTGCCACTTGATGGATGCTAAGCATTGTGATTTTCCTTAATAGTTTTTTTTGATTTTTTTGTATTTTTTAGCTTTAGTATTTATTTTTTTGTCATTTTTATAAACAATGTTTCTATAGTTAATTTATTTTTATTGCTGTTTTAGTTTGTACTAAATCAATTTCAATTTCTTTGATAGTCCATTTAGGTTTTTACCTCATAGCCTAATATTTAATAAAATTTTATTCCAGCTCCTTTATTGTTCAATTGACAAAACATTTTTTTAGTAGTTTTAGTTAATGATAAAACTGATTAAAACTAAAATATAAGATTCATAATAGATAACTGATCAATCTGGCCTCAGTACAAAAATAGATTATGAACGTATGTGATTTCAAAACAGAAGACTTTCAAAGCTAACATTACTCTATATTCTGACTTGAAATTGTGATTGTACATTTTTTTAAACAGCCAATACACACTTTTGACCACACATTCTGTATTAATGTGGAGAGTTGGTGTTGCTAAATTGTGCCTCATATGCCCCAGAATGATTAATCCTTCAGTCCTAATCTTTATTTACTCCATGTTTCTTGTCGCTGTCATGTGAAGATAACGTACACAGAGCAGTCCTGCACATTGATGAGAATATATCTACAGTACCACAGTACATCGAAATCTGTACTGTTGACATTTTATACTGTCATGCCGCCCAGCTCTATCTCAAATGGCTGTAAAGGCTCGGTTACTCAGACAGCTGATGGTTGTTTGACGGAAAGAGTGAAAGAGAGAAATAGACGAGATGATGACACTTTCGCTGACGGCTGCCTGTTGTGAGAGAGATGGCCGAGGAAGATTGGGGTCTTGCTCTGAGAGTTTTCTGTTGGTAATCTGATGAAACCCCATCACGCACCAGCACAGCTCTATCAGGCGCTTCCACAGGTGCAAGTCTGGAGCATGTGAAAGTAAAGTTTCCAGAGAATGTTCAGGACCAGATGGAAAACATGCAGATGACTCATATTTTAGTTTGATTGCTTTCTGATGGCACTGACACCTCATTCATCTGGCTTCTGCTCACCCCTTTCAGCCTTAGTTTGTTCATTTCCTTTATTTTTTTAGTTTTTGCTTTGCCACTTGGTCTGAATGAACCGATTGTTCTTGTCTTCAAAGCAGTGATTTGTGGGTAATTGTCTTATGTTTTAATGTATGGGTGTGTATGGTGCATTATAAGCTGCGAAGATTGTGTTATTGAATGCGGAATGTTTTATTGATCTCTTTTGAAATATAACCTGAAATATGGCTAACGCTCTCCTCTTTCATCCTAGGATGAGGTTCATTCCACCTCAGATTCCCCTCCTTCCTTTAAACCTCCTCCTCCCCCAGGGCGTCAGCGCCGGCCCAGTCGAAAAGCCACGCTTAACAAACGTCCCTCTTCCAGCTCCTCTCAATCGGGCTTGTACTTCACCGCCCCTTCTCGTTCCCAGACCAAAGAACCCAAACACCCAAAAGTACCCAAACCTCACACATCTCCTCCTGACACCCTCAAGATAGACGTCCCAGCACCTCAGCTCTCAATAGTGAGTCAGCATCCTTTCGGACCATTCCCCCGGGTCCAGTCTCCTAGTAAGGTGAAGCCTGCTGTTCAATCCTTATCTCCGATTCCTCCACCCGCCCCTAATGTACCTGCGCCACCTGGGCCGCCGCCTCCTCCTCCTCTGCCCCCTTGCCCAGATAAGCCCGCCCCTTCTTCCCCAGCATCCAATCAGCATTTTGTCATGGTGGAGGTGCACAGGCCCAACGCAGAGCCTGATGTGAACGAGGTTCGGCCGCTGCCTCAGGCGCGAGGTGAGACTGGCCAGATGTGATGCATTGTGGGCAGCTGCAGATATTTAATGTATCATTAACCAGCTGTCGATTTCTATCCATCTGGTTATTTTCTCCCATTTAATGGCTAAAAATTAATTATCCTCAGTGTTCAAAAGGAGACATTTTCATTTTAAAAGAATTAGTTCAGCCAGATATTAAAATTCAATCATTTTACTCACTTTCTTTTTGTGTCCCATGAATGAACATACGAGTTTTGAATTACTTGAATTAGGGTTGAAAAAAATGACATGAATTTAGATTTTTGGGAGAAAAACTTTCACAAAGCAAGCACTCATAATTTGGAATACACCTTGTAGAATCTGTGAAATGTTAATTTTAGCAAAATAAGATAATAAAAACAAATACATAATAATAAAAAGATGCTTGTTTTTAGTGCTGTCTTGAATAAGCTATTTTACATAACAGATGGTTACATATAATCCACAAGATAACATAATGCCTGAATTTACCAAAATTACTCCATTCAAAAGTTTATAACAGTTCTTAAAAAAAATCATTTAGTTACTGCCAAGTTACCACTAGCTGTGTTTCCATTACAGATTTGTGCAAAACTTTTGTGATATTTTAGAAATGTTGATAAACTATTGCAAATTGACGGTGTTTTCATTAACCAATGTTATGCGGCTAAAGCTATTTTTTCCAGATTTGTGACAGATATTGGTAGGTTTACATACAGTATATTGCAGCCACCGCAATAGCCATTATTTTTAATCGAAGGAGATGTAGGCATGTATCTTTAGCAAGGCAGCGTGGACAGTGCTTCTGACATCACAAGCATTGACTAGAGTGGCTGTGTTGGAGCCGTAATGTGCCGCAGACATGTGCAGTGAAAATAAGGAGTTATCCAAGCATTAATGGCAAGAAAAGCCCCTTATACTTGAGAGCGGTTTACAGTACATTAAAGAATTATCATTTGAATTGTATGTACGCCAGGTGATCTGTAAATGCAAAAGAACTGTTTCCAATGCAGTTTTGAGGAATTTTCCTTTTTCGAATTGCTTGAAAAACCACCTCATGCGACCATAAAAAATATTTTTGTGAAGTATGGAGTTTGTGCAAAAATAACGTGCTTCCATTGGGTGTTTTTTCAATTTGCGCAATTTTAAGGGTAATGGAAACGCAGCTACTGTCATGGGACCTGCAGTTGTATTGCTTCATTGCCATTCATGAATCCTCTCCCATGACCTCATGGGATAGTGAAGTGTCCATAAAATGCACACTAAAGAATCTTGGAAGAAGTAGTGGGTCAACAGGAAACTTTTTGCCTACTGTTTTATAAACACTATGAATTCAGAAATACCAGGCTCATATAATGTTTTTCACCTATTATATAGTATGGAAGGAGGCCTATTTGGGTAAAGAGTGTTTTTAAATCTACTCAAAATATTAAACGTTTCATATCCTCTGATGGGATGAAATGATAGCCTGGAGCAATAAAGCCTGACCAAAATCTGTAGACTGGCAGTGATTTTTGGCAACTAGAGCTGACCTGCCAGACAGTAAATGGGCCAAAAATCTAGCAAAAGTGGTGTATTCCAGAATGAAGTCTAATATTTGCCAAGACTAACAGTGTTTGATAATGCAATTGTGATTCAACTTTGTCCAGCATGTATAAGTTAATCAGGCCTTGGCGCCGTGCACATGCTCTGAAAGACTGAGCTGACACACAATTTCTATTTAATCCTTTAAATATTCCATTAAGCATTCTTGGAAAAACAGATGTAGACTGTAGCTTGACTACACAAAACCCCACTACACTCGATTCTAATTGCATCTGAATGCACTTATTGTCGCCGTCTTCTTGTAGGAGGGACATTATCCCAGCTGTCAGACAGCGGACAGACCCTTAGCGAGGACAGCGGTGTGGACATTGCTGAATCTGGACGCCTCAGTAAAGATAGCAGCCCACGTCCTGCCCGCACAAGAGCCCCACAGGATGGGCACGGAAGAGGAGAAGCATCTGCCAAACCGGTGAGACCGAGAGAGAGAGAGAGAGAGGTGGCTGTGTGAGAGTTAATGACAGTGACAGAGGCTTGGTGATAAAAGTGTGAATGAGTGTTGACAGAAGAGTGCAGTCGCATAAATCTGCCCCTGCCCCCGCCCTGTGACTGAGCGTGCTTGACTTTTAACAATTAATTTTCACTTTTCTTCCTTTGGTACATACATTTCCTTAAGTTTTTCTGTTCTTTCTTTGTTGACTCGTCCATCTCATCTCATATCACTGGTCCAATAGCTCTCTGAAAAACCAATCTCAGTGTGCTGAATCAAGACACGTCCGTCTTCCTTTTGGCCGTCCTTTAGCTATTCGCTTCCCGGCTGTCTTATACGCATGAGCTGTGTTGTTGATCTCGCAGAGCGAACTAATAGTGCTATCTGAGGACACTGTGGTTGGGCGTAAGCCACTTCCCGTGGCCCTATTTTAGGCCGTCAGACAAAAAGCAGTGTGCATCATCAAAGCCAAGCGTGTTTTTGCTTCCTATCTCTGTTCCCTTTCATTCTCTCTCCTTCTCTTTGATTTGCTACTCTCCTGTCTCTCTTTTCTCTCTCCTCTTCTTCGCATCTATCCAATTCTGTCTCTAATCTGTCTGTAAATCTACCTTGCAGCCGGGTCTGTTGGAGCCCATGTCCACTCTAGTGAGAGTGGCAAAAAGCACCAGTACTCTGGGCATCGCAATAGAAGGCGGGGCAAACACACGTCAGCCCCTCCCACGCATCGTTACCATACAGGTGAGTAGCCCATACTGGGTTCTGTTATATACAGGGTTATTTTACATAAAATAAAAAAATAATAATAATAATAAATGTTTAATTTTAAATATTTTTTTATATTTATAGTTTTAACATATATAATAATAGGAATATTTAATAAAAATATATATTAAAAAGATACATAAACAAATATACAATACATATATGTTTGTGTATTGTACATTTATATAAATGTATGTAAAATAATATTTTGTATATATTTTGTTTATATGTACAACATATGTACAAATATGCAATACATATATGTGTTTTATGTATAAAAAAATCCGAAATACTGATAGAATTAAATGCTAATGCAGATAAAATGCTAATATTGTGAAATATTGAAATGTAAAATAACTGTTCTGTTTTAAAATATTTTAAAATGTTATTTATTCCAATGATGGCAAAGCTAAATTTTCAGCAGCCATTTCTTCAGTATCATGTGATCCTTTAAAAATGATTCTAATATGCTGATTTGTTGCTCCAGAAGTATTTCTTCTTATTATTAATTACACTGAAAACAGTAGTTTTATTATTTTTGTGGAAACTGTGATAAATGTTAGGCTACTATAAAGGCATTAAAGAACTGTGCTTTTTGACTAATCTTATTCCGATTTATTTGTCTTGATTTATTCCATTTAATTTACTTCATGAGCAAAAGATAAAGTTTACAAAGATAAAGTAAGTAATATTCTACCTGTCATGTGATCTCAACATGACAGCTCCCATGAGGCGATATTTTTTAATGTTATTATTAGTCCACAATATGCGGATAAATGTGATATTTTTTTTTACATCATTTATCTTAATTTATTTAGAAGTAAGAATACTGAATATACTTATATTGAACTAATCTCACACTGTTTGTGCTACAGACAGCTTGAGGAGATCTATTACTGCTCTATTAGTGGATCATCACCTGGAAGATGATAGTTATATCTAGGAGGCAGAATGTCATGGAGACTTGTTAGCAGGTTTAGCAACCACCTAGAAAACCCTAGCATCCGCATAGCAACTTTTAAATTCCACTTAGCAGCACCTTGGCCAACATCCTAGCAACATGGCCTGATTTTTGCACAGGCCAGCGCCACTCATTTTCTCCTGTTGTAATTCATCTAACAATACTGAACCTGAGTATGAATCACACTAGTACCCTGTGGTTCTTCATATTGGACGACTGCCAGGTTTTAAAGCTGATAATACAATTTCAAAAACCCTCTGTCAGGTCTAAAGCTGATGTGGAGCCTGAGACAATGACGGACACAAAATGAGTCCCAATCATGAGCTCCCTGCCATCAGTCATGTATAGGTCTATAAGAGCACCAACAGCTTTGCTGAATTAAATAATGACTGCAGGAGCACGTTATAGACCTCCAGTTGTGGGCAGCTGTAACGCAGAAAGCAGGTGTTGATGTTTGACGCCATTGTGGCTGTGGATTATTCCCGGTTCTGTCTTTTCTAGTACTTTAAATCTCAAGCACTCTGTTGAATAGGCTTGTGGGAACACTGCTGGCTCGGTGTGCAATTTGTAGAGTGAGTTTATATGTGAAAGGCTCTGTGTTTTTATGTCCGACCATGCTGGAGAGAAAATAATGTGCGTTTTAAGGAGGGGGCGGCTTCGGCTGTGAAAGACGAATCTGAAATTACAGTCCCGCTGATTACCGTTGATTTTGCAGCCAATCAGCAGCTTCTTAATAAAAGATTGAGAGACAGGGGCAGGAGAACATGAGAGCAGAAATAAGAATATACGAGACAGTGAAAGTAAGCTAGAAGAAAGGAAGTAAATGAAAGCGATTCATAGATGTAGAAAGTGCATCTGGGGAAGAGAGAAATGGACAGGCATGAGTGGGTTTTAATTCACCGGCTGCAGTCGGTTCATCAGCGTCATAATGAAAATCCAACAATAAAAGCGGCTGTAGATTAGATAATGTGGAGCTCTTTTGTTTCGATCATTTTTAGGTGGTGAATGAAAGAAGATGAGGTGCTGGTGAGATCTAAGTGGATGACTCTTGCATTTTATCCTCCATTACAGGCTACTTCCTGTTGCATAAGTGCTGTCATTCTCTAAAGCAGACTGACCTATGATCAGTAGTTTAAAGCCAAGATTAAAAGGGTTAAATTGGCACTTTGGAAGCTGGGAGACCCTAAAATATGTTGCTCTAAACTATTATGCTACTACATAAATATTAAATGTAAAAATAAAACCGTAAAAGATAATAAATATGTTATGATGTGGACTGTCGGATGAATGTTGCACACAAAAATGGCAATAGCTTTCTAGAATTCAGATCTGTAATCTGATTGGTTGGCTTTACGTAAATTCAAGGTAAGGTTCTTATAGCTTTTCAATTTGTATTTTATTTTATCCTGAGAAACTAAGGTGGTATAACGTTCCAGCTCAGTATATTTTGTATTGTTTACAGTTCGGAATTGTCTGTAGACACTTTTATGGATGTACAGAAATTCTGACTGCAAAGACGACACACATATCTTTAGTGTTTATCAAGTGTTCACAGAGACTGCTGCAGGATTATTTGAATGAGCTGGCACTATCACTTAAAGAGACAGTTCACCCAAAAATGCAAATCCTCTCATCGTTCACTCACCCTCATGTTGTTCCAAACCTATGATTTTCTCTCTTCCGTGGAACACAAAAGAAGATATTTTGAAACATAATTTTTTTGTGTCCATACAATGAAAGTCAGTGGAGTCCAGTGTTGTTTACACCATAACATTCTAATAAATATGGGGAATAAATTGACATAATTTTCATTTTTGGCTGAAATATCCCTTTCATTGTTACTTTAGCATTATTTATTTATTTATTTATTAGTGTTTATGGTAACACTTTACAGTAAGGTTCCATTTGATAACTATATTTAATGTATTAACTAACATTAACAATGAGCAATACATTAGTATTAATCTTTTTTAATGTTAATTAACGGATGTTAACAAATGGAACCTTAGTGTGAAGTGTTACCGTATTTATTTTGAATGTTTTATTTTTTTATTTGACTACTTTTATGTACTTTTGTTATTAGTTTTTTATTTCTGTTTAGCTTTATTTTATTTAAACCTGGGATGGCTCGTAGGATGAATTGATTGTATTTAAATGTTCAAATTTGCTGAATACATCCTCCTTTGATTTCCGAGTTAAAATGCACAAAACAATGGCATATATTCACACTAAATTCATTTTTTACCCAGAGGGAATATAACTTTCTACCCCGAGCTAAATCTACCAACCTGTGTTCCTGCAACTGCATTTAGCACCAAAGATGGACTCACAAGCATATTCTGCTTCAATGTGAACGGAGCCGATCCGATTCAAACATTAAAGCAATTCATCTTTATCGTCTCAAACAATCTCTCATTCTCTTTCCCACAGAGAGGCGGTTCGGCTCATAACTGTGGACAGCTGAAGGTGGGTCAGGTAATCCTCGAGGTGAATGGAGTGTCTCTCAGAGGAAAGGAACATCGGGAAGCCGCACGTCTCATCGCGGAGGCCTTTAAAACCAAAGAGAAGGACTACATTGACTTCTTGATCACAGAGTTCAATGTGGCTCTATAGGACCGTGCGAGTCCCATGATACTGGGACGTACCACGACATGTCTTGCCATGATTAACCCCCAGAATCCTGTTACATGGTAGACTTCAGCTCATCCTCCTCTGTGATGTTTTGAAACCAGTCACTGTTTGAAAGGCCAACCCCGCATTGACCTTTCCGACGGCAAATGCCAGGATAGAGCAAAAGTTCAGTCTGTTCTGACTGGTTTGTTTTAGAAATGGGACCATCTTTTCAGTTAGCTTATTCTTTATGAGTTTCTATAATGAAATATGGTCATCTGACTGCAATATCGCAAGAGACTCTCCGTCGAGCTTGGATGTGTGTCGTGTTTTTGATATACGATACCGTCATGGAGTCTAGGCCCAGCATCTTGTCCTGGTGTGAGAGTTTGTGTGAACGTGTCATGGAAATCATTGTTGTTGTTTTTTAAAAGTCATAGCTATTTTATAAGAAATATGTAAAAATGGATGAAATGTGCTTAAAATATACATTTAAAGTGTAAGAGGTGCACATAACTACTGACTATAGTAAATAGTGATTAACCCCATATAGATTCAAACTGAAGCGCTTCTCATTACAGATTTCTGTGAGCAGAACTGCTGAAACATTTGTCATCTGTCATTTTTTAACCAGTCAGCCGGTTTCAGTTTTTGATTATTGTTTGTGCTGTTTTGCAGGGTTTTTTGCATCATACGGTAATTACTAAACCATGGCAATCAGTCATTAGGACAGAAATGCTGGAGTCCTGAGAGACAGCTACTGTGTTCAAATATTTAGTGAGCTGCCTACGTAGACAGTATTTTAAGACGGCATAGGCACTTACAATTTTAAGATACCATATTTTGGCCAAATTTCATGGCGGAAGCATATGCATCAGGGCTCAACAATAAGGATAACTCATTGACCATGAAGTTAAGACATATCGTTCAGAAGTTTGGGGTCGATACATTTTTCAAAGAAGTCTCTTATGCTCACAAAAACTGCATTTATTAGACCAAAAATATAGTAAAAACATAATATAGTGAAATAATTACAATTTATACATAAATAATGAATACATTTATTTGTTCTTTTTAAATTTATATTTTTCCTTGAGGGTAATCTGGTGGACAAAGCAAGACAATATTGATTTTTAAAATTCAGTACTGCTAAAAACATTAGCATAGATGCAGGCTAATGCCAAACTATTAAAATCAGTTGCGAGTCGATTCTCCTGTTCACTTTACTACATGGAGCACTCCAAATGATTTGAATTTTGGCTAGGATGCTTCCTATATAGGCTGTAGACAGCAAGGCAGCTCACTAGGTTTTGGGAAGAGTCTTTGAAGACACACCGGCATTGTGAAGATTCTCGGAAAGAAAAATCATTCTCCGATTTGTTTAGATGGAGTGAAAAAAACTTTCTCCAGTTATGAGTGGTGAAGCAGGAACTTGACATTGCAATCACAGACGAGCAGCCAACAAAACTAATGAAAAGTTCAGATCTTCAGCGAGGGATCTGATTGATGCATTGAGAAAAAAAAAGCATTCAGACTGGGAAGAGGTGGCAACACAAAGCAACAATGTGTCAGTCATGTTATATAAGCGGGAACAAGTGGGAGAGGAAATTGAGAAATGGTGTTATTGTAATGTGTGTGAGTCTGTCGGTCTTTGAATGCAGAGACAGAGTGTGAAAACGTCCCACAGAGCCAAGATATGTGTGTGTGTGAAAAGGGGAGTGAAAACTACTTGAAGCTTTGAAATATTGACTAGTGCAAGCATAGGACTGCTCATTTCCACCTGCCCACCCTCTCGAATATGACAGCCATCAACAGCCCACCTAGGTATCACATATTCCACCATTCCCACTCCTCTACAGTGTGTTGCTTGTTAGACTCAGACATTTGAACAGTGTATATATGGTATATCTATATATTTTAAGTAAATTGTTTGTAAAAAGTTGATATCATTCTGAAATCTTTTCCTTTGTATAGCTGAGGTGCTCAGAGGGAAGACAGGCAAGACTGAATGAACAACTTTTATAGATGCAAAAAATGATTTTCCTACTTTCCTTCGCATTTGTCTTGTTTTGTAGTACGAATATCAAAAATTCTTAAATCACAAAATGAACGTTTGCTGACAATTTACTCACCCTCAGGACATCTAAGATGTAAATGAGTTTGTTTTTCATTAGAACAGATTTGGAAAAATTACGCATTACATCATTTGCTCACCAATGGATCCACTGCAGTGAATGGGTGCCGTCGGAATTAGAGTCGGAAAAGCTCATAAAACATAATCTTAATCCACAAGTAAACCACACGACTCCAGTCCATCAATTAACATCTTGTGAATTGAAAGTTGTATTTGTAAATAAATAAATAAAAATATATATATACAAGATTATTTTTCTTACCCCACTGGAATATAATAACCATTTATATAACAAGACTTCATATCTGAAGTCATTTTGCTTCTCAAGTAAGTGTGTTTTGTTTTAGGAATGTTTAAATATTTGTACTAGAAAACAAGACAAAAACACTGTGTAAGAAAATCATTTGTTGCTGTGAATGTAATGGATTTGCTGCTCCAAATCCATGATTTTATCACCTGTATGTTTTATCCTTGTCTCTTTTACTTCCTGCAGTTGGGTATATTTGTGCTTTCATCAGTCCTCTGAATGCAGTAAAGCATTTATCTAGTCAGTCAAATGTATCCCCTGAAATCTCAGTTCTGCACACACCTGTCTGACAGCATTAGGATTGATATGTACTCTTTTGTCAAAGCCTTGTTCATTGCTCGTCCCACGGATGCAAAACAATCACGGCAAAGCCCTGACATAAAGGTATCAGTATGAAAAGCTTCTGAGAGAGAGAGAGAGAGAGGAGTCTTTGCACCAGTATCTCATCCCAATGATGCAGCTCTTCATATGGAGATCAGTTCTCTGCAGCACACGTGTGGAGCCGTGGAGCTGTTGTGTTTTCATTGGTGGACCGGAATACAGATCAAAGAACAAAGCATGTCTGACCGTCCCGACCTTCAACTATGCATAAACATATGGTTACTCACAAGTCCCCAACACATTGGCAGAATCAAGATTGCATGTTCAGGATTTGTCCTGAAAGTCTTAAATTGAATGCTCTTATTTGTCGATTGCCGACCTCAGAAGGTCAAAGTAATGGTTTTATTTTATTTTCATTTTCAATGAGGTTTGCAGTCTTTGTAACCTTGTTAACAAAATTTGGAAAAACAAATATTAGATGAAAATCTTCAACTTCAAAAC
This sequence comes from Gymnocypris eckloni scoliostomus, assembly GCA_027564155.1. Lineage (NCBI taxonomy): Eukaryota > Metazoa > Chordata > Actinopteri > Cypriniformes > Cyprinidae > Gymnocypris > Gymnocypris eckloni. The sequence continues at coordinate 7,247,189 of CM050433.1, read as the reverse complement.
TTAGAAATCAAAAATGAGAAATGTTGCCTTGGCAATTAACTGAAATAAGTTTAATCTATAGTACCGAAATGACTAAAATGAATAATAAAAGAGCTTTAAGAGAAGATAAAAAAGTATAAAAAAGCATATAAAATTTAAATAAAAAACATTTTATAAAATATAAAGATAAAACCCAAACAAAATATGAATAATATTATAGTAGTATATAAACGCAAAAATCGCAGCGGTACAGTTTAGTAATATAGTAATTTTCTACATTTATTAACCATCAAAATGTATCAAGTTAAAACAATAATAGAATAAATGCAGAAATTAAGCATTCATGACAGTCAAGCTTAACTGCAACAGTGTTGGGCTTGACACATGCAGTGAACACAACAATACTTATAAGAACTGAGAAATTATTTACATCTTTGATGTTAAATTGTTTTTTTAATGGCAGGACAATCATGTAGGAGCAAAATATGCAGCTAAATATTATGTTTTAGTCATTTAGATTTGTTAATAGAAATATTTGACGATTAAAAATGTAACATTTATTGAAGGTGATAATATTATGATTTATGTTGGATGGATACCATTAAGAAGGTCATGACCTCTGATGTGGGACAGGCCAAATTACCATTTGCTGAAGGTTGCAAATCTAATGGCTATGCTTTAAAAACGGCATGAGACGCCACAGTGAGTGTATTTTTGGAGAGTGCCAAATGCAGGTCTGTATGACCTTTCAAAACAGCATTTATGACTTCATAAGTGACATGTCATGGAGTCTTGGCAATCCTAGAAAAGAAGATTGAGACCCTTCATCCTGCTGATAGTGTTGTGACTGACAGCGTTTGAAAGAAAGTCAAAATTGCTACTTGACCTGCATTCAAAATAATTCCTCAGAAGCACTCGTGTTTTAACATCAACACGGTGTGCAGAAACATCGCTGCACAGCTGTACTTTTAATCATTATTATTATCTAATTTTATTTCCTTTACAATTGTTTTACCTCAACAACCCACTGCCTTTGTTCCTCTGTCTGCCTGCCTCTTGTACAGTTTAAAGAAAAGACTACACAGCCATGGTATTTATACAGAAAGTGTGTATTTATTTTCCAATAAAGACAAAGTGCAGAAAAAACGAGGAAAATCCTCCTTTTGTCTTTCCATTCTTCATCTTCACCAGTTTCTGGATCTTTTTTTGCAGGTACAAATCTCATTAACTATAATCAGCAAGATAATGTATAATTAATAGACCATCAAGTCTCACTAAAATATGAAGTAATTCCCCAGTAGCATGCCTTGAAACCCATTTGATCAAACCGATTCATACACAAACAAACACAAGATTATCGTGACTGGTTAGTTATCTGCAAACAGGAGGCATCTTGTGGTTTCTCATTCATTAGGTGTCAAAGCGCAGAGAAAACCATTAGAGGTGTACAATGCAAATAGAAAGCCTCATTAGCCATATAGGCTAGGCTAGCTCATGGCTGGATGAGGAAAACACAGGATATGAGGGGATAATTGATTGCAGGCTTCATTTTGCATAATAGGTCTAGATTTCGTTAGCTTGTGTTTGTATTAAAAATAAATTGAAAGAAGTAAAATGTACAGCATCGTGTATCAATAACTTAAAGCACTAGATTAGGCTACTGTCATATGAACGAACTAATACTACGGTACTTTGATTTATGTGGACTATATTCTTGTACAATGGGTTTAACTGCTACTACAAAAATACTGTGCTCATGAATCATGATACATGGCTAAAATGTGTGGCAATATTTTCACTACTGACATCTTCGTAGTTTAAATAGCTGTTTTATGGCGCCATCATGTGGCTAATATTGGTATCACAACAAACGTTTTATAGTACGTCGATTTATAACTATAAATAAGCTTGTTGCTCGGAGTCCAGCTATATGAGGACATCCTAAAGAGAAGGAATATTTCATAGTTTCATAGTAATTATTGTGGACCATATGAATGGTCTTGTACTTTTGTAAACCCCGCCTTCTTCTTCGTCGAGGAGCCAATCAAAATGCTCAATCCAGCGTTCTGTTAACGTTGACAACGAAGCCACGCCTTCAAATCAACGTCTCGCTCTTCTAGATTTAATGCTGCATAATTAATTAATCCTTCGTCTTTGTTTTTGCGTGTTAGGGGTTTTACTGGAATAAAACTTAAATATTTCCACCCTAGAACACAAAAACTTGTCACATTTTGCTTTGTACTTGAATATTTAAGTGTGAAGCGAAATAAAACTAGTCGCGTGGAGGAATGAGTAACAGAGATTTTGGCAGAGTTTGAGCAGCACAACGCGAGCTGAAGATTGGGACAGCAACAAAAGTAAAAGGAAAACGACCTGGACCCTTGAGTTACATGCATTTGACAAAAAGCAGGTGAGAAGTCCATGTTTGTCTCGTCGCTGGGTGATGGAAGGACGGGCTGGTGGTGTTAGTTTGTGTGCTGTTCTCAAGGCAACAGTCTGAAGTTCATGCATCCACATGAAGAGCGCTTTGCACTCGAACAGTTTGATAATGTTCAAGGTAAGCAATGCTAAAACACTACAGTCAGGGGAGCTTTGCATGTTAAAGTTCCTCAACAGATTGCATGTCTCAAACAGTGTTTGTGTTACTGCTGAATAGTGTGCATATTCGCCACTTTCCTTGCTCCTGATCAACAGGTTAAACCTCTTTCTGATCGTTACAAGCGTACAAGAGCTTCCTATATAACACATCATGCTAAGTGAATTACTAACAAAATATAACAAAGTTAATAATAAAGCATATCAAAAACCATTTTATATAGTACTTCACATGCATAACATTTTATAGTAGCTTTGTAATATTATTTATTATAGTATGTAATAATAATAAATGCAATATATATTATGTGATGTAATGTCTAATGTTATTGTTTAATTACTACAATTCATTGCAGCCTTATATATTTATAATTATTATGTGTGTATAATTATATTAAATGAATATAATATGCAAAAAGCAAAAATTTATCCAAATTGTTTATCAACTTCCCAGTTGTTGTTTATTTCAATGTTTTGCATTTGGTATAATTATACATAAATGAATGCGAGACGAAAGTATAATCTTTTACTAAACATCTTATGATATATTTTATATTTTTATTCAAGGACTTTACATGCATCAATCTGCGTATGTTTATTTCACATGGGATGTGAACTAGAATCAGTGATTATAGATCTGAAGTAAATTTCTTACTGAACAAAAATGTAAGATACTACAGAACAGAAATTCTTTCAAATGATTGATCCCAAACATGCCGTTTCAACCCAGAAGAGATGCTCAAGGTTTGAATAGGACACACTGTTTTGTCTTGTTTTAGTTAATCATGTGTCCTGTCTAATCACATCAGAAATATTCTTCCTCAGACCCAGTGGATCTTCTTGGCCCTTAAGGAGCTTTAGGGCTCACTGTTCGTCTTATTAATCCTGTTCAGATCTATCTGTGTGTGTGGGCACTGTAATGTAGGCTATTAAGTACAGTAACAGTGACTCAGTTGGCTGAGCTCACTACAGGCTTGCTGAATGCATGGCAGAGATTTAGACAAGCGTTTAATTAAGGTTTGCTGCAGAACGCACTGCACTCAGGAGATTAGCAGACTCCCTCGGCGACTACATTTGTGTTCACGCTGACGGAGGATGCTGACAGATTGCTACGGTTTGTGTCTCTGTTGAATATTTAGTCACAACAAACAAAAGCTACAGCCACACAAATAGGTCTGCTGCACACAGGACTTGACGACATGAGATATCCATTCTTGTAGTTTATTAAGAAATTACAAGAATGTGTGTGTGCTTGTCTTTTCAGGGTCACTTGCAATTTTTCAGAAAAGCTCATATCTTAGACCCGAAGCACTTGTTTTGATTTAAAAAATGACTAGTATGCAGTGCACAGCTATGCTCTGGATGTGGCATCACAATTTAAGGCTCGTAAACCAAATTTAGTTTGGTTTAAAATGGAACATTGCTTTACTTATAAAAGGAGCTTTTGTTTTGTTTCATGTGAAAGTTTTTCCCAGCTATTCATCTTTGCCATGAAGGAAGCAGTGTTCTGCATGCTGATTGGCTGTTCTTAGAATGATGCCTAAAGACCGGCAGTGCAAGGCAGAGATTGTTTTTATGTGGTCCATGGTGACCAAGGGCCCTGTGAAGGTTGTGGGTTGTTTTCAAGATGAAACATACTAGTACATACAATTCACCTCCTAGACTGGTGTTTACTTATTGTTTAATATGAAAATTAAAAACAAACAAACGCATTGATAAGACAAAAGTGAAGTTCTTATTTTGATTATGCAACAAGTAATTCCTTTCAGGTCTAGTGCAATTTTTGATGCTTGTTTATTTTATTTATTTTTACTTTTATATTGTGTAAAACTTGAAAATATATGTGTATGTATACTTGTTTTTCTATCCCAGTGGGGAATTGCACACAGACCCTAAATTGAACGTCCCCATGAGGAAACAAGCTTATAAATCATACAGGAGTTTTTTTTGAGAATGTAAAAATGCAGAAAGTTTCCTGTGGTGTTGGTGTAGGGCAATAGAAAATACGGTTTGTACTGTAGAAAACCATTACGCCAATGGAGAGTCCCCACAAGGATAGCAAACCAGACATTTGTGTGTGTTTGTCTGTGTTTGTGTGCCCACACACACACACACACACACACATTCAAAAGTTTAAGGTCAGTTAGATTTTTAGATTATTACAATTTAAAATAACATGTTTCTATTTCAATATCTATTTTAAAATGTGATTTATTCCTGTGAAGGTGATCCTTCAGAAATCATTCTAATATACTGATTTGGTGGTCAGGAAACATTTTGTGGAATCTAAAAGCATTAATTTAAAATAAAAAAATAGTAATCAATTTAATGCATCCTTGCTTAATAAACCTTTGTGACTCCAGACTTTGGAACTAGAGTGTATATATTAATTCTTGATAAAAATCAGGGAGTGGGGGAGTGTTTTCTTTTTTTGCCCAATCTTGATGTAAAAACATTAACGTATACATGCAACTTCAGGTGGAATAGTATTTTACAACTGTGGGGACTAAGAATTTAGTCACACACATTCACACACTCCATCAAGACAAAAATATATCTGCTGTTTTTAAGTTTACACTCTGTTGCTCTCTCTCAGGGCTCATGAAGCAGGTGAAGAACTGCATTATTTATTCAGATGTTTTGTGGTTCCACTTGAGAGCATCTGTTTACAGACTTTCATCATGCTCAATTAGCACTGATCTATAGTATATGCATGACAGCATTAATTAGACTATTGTAAAGAGTTACGCAGACGCTAAGGGTATGTTCGCTAAGAACAAATCTCTTTAGTCACCACCTCCTCCTTCAGCTTGAATTGATTTATTATCTGGTAATGTTTCTGTAAACAGTTGATAATTATTTATCTTTGTTTTGTGAAATGTTTTCTGTTTTATATCTCATGAAAGGTTATTGGTAATGCATAAGTTGATCAATGATAACATATGATATTTCTGTGTTTTTCAGGTCATGTTAAATCACCTTGATGACCCTTGAGAGGACATTACGCAGGCTGTTCATAAAACATTCATAAATGGTCAGCTACTAGAGATGACATCAATGTCAATGTTGAGCTGCAGGTGGTATAGGAGCTCAAGGTGGAATAAAAGAGAGCGATAAAGAGCCAGGTAATGGAGCGGAGCAGAGGTGGTACCACCGCAGGGGTTCTGGTGTGGACACCAGCCCCGGTGTACTCCTCTCCTTCAAGCCCAGACGGGTCGGACTTCAGCTGGGATGAAGAACCAGATGAGGACTTTCAATGCCAGATGAATGAGAATGGCATCATTGGTCTGGCAGAGAGTCAAGGGCAGCAGGAGGTGAGGACATCAGAGATGTTTGATTGATATCTGCCCATTTATTGGTCATTTAGAGCGGTCTCACCAGGGCTCTTCATCAGAAGAATCTCATTACACGTAAAACACTTGCCAGAGTTCAACTGTATTTAATTAGAAACATTTAATCAAGTATATGCCCTGGTACTAGATTAATGGTGCTTTTTAAAACTTGCAACTGTTTGATTACCATATCATGATTGTGTCGATCAGGAAGGAGAGGAGGAGATTGCAGAAGACCTGTTGTGGGATGTAAAGACCCCTGAGCCTGAGCATAGGCCACCACCTGCACTAGAGGAGATAAGCTGTCACCTGAGTGAGCTGCTGGACTCTGAGCCGCTCTCTCAGGTCACTGGAGATGACTGCCGCTCTCCATCTCTGCGTAAGGGCTCTCAATTTAAATTGTGTAAAGGGATAATTTATCCATAGATACACTACCGTTTTTAAAGGTATAGTTCACCCAGAAATGACAATTCTGTCATTAATTACTCACCCTCATGTCGTTCCAAACCCGGAACACAAATTAAGATATTTTTGATGCATTTCGAGAGCTCTCTGACCCTCCATAGACCTCAAGGATTCTTACACAATCTAGGCTCAGAAACGAAGCAAGGACATCGTTAAAATAATCCATGTGACATCAGTGGTTCAACTGTAATTTTACGATGCTACAAGAATACTTTTTGTGCGCAAAGAAAACAAAAATAATGACTTTGTCTCCTCCGTAAAAGTATTCAAAAGTATCTTAATCTGTTTTCCGAAGATGACGAAGGTCTTACGGGTTTGGAACGACATGAAGGTGAGTAATTAATGACAGAATTTTCATTAAAAAAATTCAACTATCCCTTTAAGTTTTTTCAAATTTTGTTTTGTAAAGAAACAAAACACAATTGTTTGAAACCACCAATTCGGTAAATTAGACTGATTTCTGGATCATGTGACACTGAAGACTGGGGAAATGGCTGCTGAAAATTCAGCTTTGACATCACAGGAATACAGTACATGCAAAATAAAGTAATTGCAATACTATTTCACCATGTTACTGTTTTGACTGTATTTTTATCAAAATAGTAGAGACAAGAGACAAAAACATTTTAACGACCTCAAACTTTTAAATGGTAGTATAAGTAGTATTGTATATGTAAAAATATTCCCTATGGTCTAAAAGGTTTTCATTTACTTTCTCTCTTTTTTTTTAGAGGAAGAACACAAAACAGATGATGACCGAAGTGTTTTGTTGGAAGATTGGACTGACGATGAGAACTGTACAGGGAGCCCAACAATCCACAGTCACAAATTAAACTCTTTCCCGCAGAGAGAGACAGTGCTAGACACGACAGATGAGGAAACAGAAGAGAAGGAAACGTGTGAAGATGCTCAGAGATTCATGGATCAAACATTTCCTGTCACAGAAGAGATAGCATCTATGTTTGAAGGGGTGAAGAGCTGTGCTTACAGTGAGATCTCTCAAAATATTCACATTTCAGGAATCCCAGAGTATTCTGAGCAAAGTGATTCTCAAAGTGAGGAGCTTGAGGAGACCAATGGGCAATTTCTGCCAGTCTCACATCGTATCTCTAGAAACACTTCTAATCCCATCAGTTTTCCCCATTTGTCCTCAGAAACTGATGAATAACTGTGGAATTGAAGCTGAGACTTTTCCAGAGGCAGGCATTGGGGCAGAGTCGTTTCTTAGCACCCCTAAAACATACCACACGGTTAGATCAAAAGGGGAGGAGATTAAACACAAGGTCACGCCTCAAACCCAAAGCCCTGTGATAAAAATCAGGCTTGGAAAAACACGCCAAGATGGTACGAGTGGAGAAAAATTAGGGCTACACATTCCTAACCACAATCTACAGCCTCCAACGCCCTCTCCCAGAAAAACAAACCCAGCTTCCTGTGACGATCGGGTTTCCATTTCAGCACAGTGCATTTCTAAAGCAAGCGTCTCCCCCTCAGAGCGTTCGCCACCTCCTACACCTCACCGGTCTTTAGCAATAAAGAACCACAAAACCTCTCACACAGATCTAGATGACGTAAGGTGAGATGAAAAATAGACACAAATTCATAATGTGATTAATGTGACCCTTGATTTGTTAATGAGTTGACCCCTAATTATTATAATTGTTTTACTTATATACAATGTATAAAAAAATTATAAACTAAATGTTATAATATAAATGGTCATAAAAAAATGCATGTACATAATGAAACATTATATATTTACATAAAACAGTAAACTTATGTGATTAGTCCATACTGTGCATTTAGTCAAATTTAGCATTATTTTTGAACTGATTATTGCTGTATATGTATTCTTAGGAAAGGACAGCTGAGTCACCCTTTACCTGATTTCTCCAAAGTGGAGCCGAGGGTACATTTCCCGAAAAAGAGTGGATACAAACCTCCTAAAAGCCGTCAACCTCCTCATGACCGAACTTTACACCCAGATCTTCCTTTAGTGTTCAAGTCCCCTGCTGAGATTGTGAGAGAGGTCCTTTGAGCAGCTCTCATGGGTCTCCAGGAAGCCCCTCCACCAGTGGGGCCCACAAGCGTCTGCACAGCACAGTACCAGAGGAGTTCCGCTGCCCCCAGCAGGCCAGCACACTGATGCAGCAGCTGCAGGTATATAAGGAGTGAATCATGAAATACTAGTATTCTATTTACTGCATGCATAGTATACAGTCGGTAAGATAAAAAAAAAACATATTTAACACAAAAAATAAAGACAACACATTGTGAAATATTATTACAATATATTTTATAATAACTGTGTCCTTTTTTTTGGTAATGTCGTTTATTTTTCTAAAATAAAATTAGAATTTTCAGCAGCCGTTGCTCCAGTCTTCAGTGTCACATGATTCTTCAGAATTCATTCTAACAGTTGTTTCGGAGTTATTTTTTCAGGATTCTTTGAATTGAGAGTTCAAAAGAACAGAATTAAATTGAAATAGAAATAATTTGTTAAAAGGAAAAATTACCTTACTGTCAATTTTGAGCAATTTACTGCTGCTTTGCTGAATAAAAAATATGAATTTCTTAAATTGCTTCTGTTGTCCTCATTTGTAAGTTGCTTTGGGTAAAAGCGTCTGCTAAATGACTAAATGTAAATATTCATATTTCTTAAATATTGAACATTAGTTTCGCAATAAAAAACAAATATATACTAACCCCAAACTTTTGAACAGTGTATACTGTGAAAGTAAATCAAACCATATGCAGTATGTAACAATAAACATTTTAAACCATAATATTCTACATATTTGCAGTTTTATGTAAAAGTAGTATGAGATGTTAAAATGCTGGTCGAGTATTCCAGAGGGATATTGAGAGGGATTGCATTGTGGGATACAGTTCCCCTTTGCAGTGTGCACTGTTTTGACAAATTTGATTTATTTATTTTAGTTTAGGGAGAGTAGCATTGCAAACATATTGACACTCAAAATGATGCTGATTTATCCAAGAGGCTAAAAGATGAAGCCATCTGTTATGTTTCTTCATCTGTCTTTTATTTTCTCTCTCTCTCTTTCTCACAGGAGGACTATAACAGGCTGCTTACCAAGTATGCAGAAGCTGAAAATACTATCGATCGACTTCGCCTTGAAGCAAAGGTTGGCTTCACAGACTGTGTTTATGGTTTTATGCTTTGTTTCCCTTCATCTGAAGGTTGACGTGAATTCAGTGCCATACGCTCCCTCGTATCAGCAGGTCTGTCTCCTTTCTGCGTGTGCTCTGATGTCAGCGAGAGCTATTTTTAGACTCCTCGGGTTGAGTCAACACAATATAAATGCAGAATCTCTTTTGTGACCGCCATAATCACAGCCCTCAGTTTAGCTGCACCACCGTATTCAAGCACAAGCTCATTTTCAAACTGAGGGCTCTCTCTGATTGTGATGTTTTCCTCCAATGAAAGGCCAGCAGAAAGGGCTTACCTCAGACGACAAACCATTTTAGAGAAACACTAGCAAACAAAAACAGACAATAAGCCGTGTATATTCAAAAGCATTACTTGTACAAATCATTATATAATTTGCTCACTAGTATATGAACACAAATGTATGCTGACAAGTACAGTTTTTTTACACAGTTAATGCAGAAATTGTTGCTAAAATACAGTAATTCCGATTTTTTAAATTTCCTTTAAAAGGAAGTGCACATTATCTATGTAATAAAACATGGAATTATATATTTAAGCTTATTAAATTAGTTTTTTTAAATAGACAGCCTAATCGGCATTATCATTTAGTTTGATGAAATGAGCTCTGTTTATTTGTCTGAGAAGGTCATACATTGCCTCGATGTAGAAAACACATAAACACACAACAGTGTCAAAAGACAAAGTAACCTGAAACAAATCTGGGCCTGAGCCATCAACAGGATTAAAAAGGATGTGATGTCATGTCTACCATTCGTTGTTACATAAAAGGTCAGCGTTACACAGTGCGAAATTACTAACAGTGTATAGTTTTCACTGATTTTACAGAGCAACGTTGGCAATTATTTATTGTAGCTAATTTTAGGCTATTTCTCTGTTCGGTTTTGCATCTCCAGCTGCATTTTCTCTAATGCTCATTAAGTTCTTCCCCCACATGCTCCGGCCATCTGCCTCTGCTTTAACAGACACAACAGAGATAGACAGCATTCATTCACTTTAATCCCTTATTGACGTAGTTGTAGTTTCTTATGTATGTGGGAATAGGTGTGGATGATAAACGATAAAATGTAGAAATGCAAATGGCCTTTCCAATCACTTGAAATATATAACATTTATTTTATGTAGGGTAGTTGTCAACGAGTCAAAAATAATTTAATAAATGACAATATTATCATCATTATATATATTAATGTAGTACAGCAGATTTTAGAAAAATTAAAATGAAATAATAAAACAATTATTTATTTCTTTTACCTACAGCATGTGAAAATTGTAAGCATAGGCTGGTAAAACTGCTAATTGAGATCTGATGATCTGTTTCTATTATTGATCCTGTAATAGTATTGATCGTGTTCGAAAATGGGTGATTTTATTCATAAGACACAGAGGTCATGTTGAGGTTGTGTTCAGTATGATTTAGTGTTTAGGAGACTTATCAAGAGGAGACAGTCATTCGACCTCCATTCGATTTCAGCACACAAAACCCATTACCTCACACCAAAGTCTGTGTGTGTGTGTGTGTGTGTGTGTGTGTTGCATGGATATCAGCATATTGACATTGCTTTCAGTTTTTCTCTAACCGTTGTCTTATCGGTAAGTCCAGCAGTGGAAAACACCATTAAATGGGCTGTTTTATGAGCCCTTTATTGTACGTGAGTCTCCTCTGTGCTCCTTTGAGGTTCAAGTCACTAGTCTGCAGTAAATCTGAGGGTCTGTCACATGGGCGGGCAAGACAGGGCTGTATTTCTGTATTTATTTACACAATGGATGGTGACACAGTCCTTGTTATGTTCTTCCCACTATATATATTGGGAAGCAGAAATTGTTTGAGATACTTAAGATCAGATGTCACCAATTATTGTATCATAGAAGAATATAATATAAACATACTTTTTTCATATTTAACTTTTTAGCCCTAAAGGTACAGTCTACCATTTAAGCATGCATTTAAATAGATTTTATATAGAGCACAGTGTTGACTTGAATGTGTTTACTCAGGACTCTTATTGATTTTCTAGCATTACAAGACATTGTGCATAGTAATGGTCCTGTGGATTATTGGCAAAGGAGATTTTTCAGAGAGATGGTTGCTGATTTCTTTGTCATTTTTGCCCAAATGAGGCATTTAACCATCAACTCATGATTGTTGTGTATGTGCTGTGTGTTTTCAGGTTGGTCTCTGTTCTGAACCCTCAAAACCCAGTACAGCCTTCCTGTCAGGTGTCATTCAGGAAGCATCAAAGGTCATAACGCTCAGTTTTCCTCAAGCACAGAGGGCAGAGTTCGGCACAGGCTCTGATCACCTGATCCAGCAGAGAGATCACTCGGGTACATCACACTGACACTTTAAAACTGTGTGCTTGCATTGTGTGTTTAAAAATCACACACTTATCATACTCAAACATAAGTGTTATGATACTCAAACATATAATCTGTAAATAGATTCTGCAAAACACAGCAGATAAGTAATTAGTACTGTCAAATGATTAATAGCGATTAATCGCATCCAAAATATACGTTTTTGTTTACATAATGCATGTGTGTGTGTACTGTATATTTATTATGTATATATAAATACACACACACATTTTTTAATATATAGTATAAATTATATGAATATATGTAAATACATGTACATGTTTTTAAAATATATACTGTATGTGCGTGTATTTATAAATATACACAGTACACACACATTATGTAAACAAAAACTTTTATTTTGGATATGATTAATCGTTTGACAGCACTTGTATATATCCCAGTGTTATTTTTGCAAGCTGTGGACTTTGAATTGGTTTTCTGAGGTAAATGTTATGTGACGTTGTGTACAAGCTGTTTTATTTACATCGTTCCACAATTGACACTGATTGAGCGATTGCGAGGCATGATACATTTCACTAAGTTGTACTTTTTCTTTCAATATATCTTCTGTTGTTCATTCATGTGTATTTTGTGACAAGCAGTCTGTAACATCATATTAAAAAGGATCAAAAACACATTTATGCTTGATTTTGATGCCTTGGATCAAATTTTAAACAAAAATGTAATTCCAGAACTGTCTTATAATGTCTTCAAAATTGACTTTGCAGTCAACCTGAACAATGTTGTTAAACCATCTCCAAATTGCTTTGTTCAAGTTGTAGAAAACTGCAGAAAAACACCAACTCGACCTTCCTCTGTGACCTCGGTCAGCTCGAGGAGGTCTGGATCTCTCACTGCAGACCATCTAACAGAGACGCTGACCAAACAAACTCTTAGATTTCAGCTACAGGTACTTTAACCAGTTTTAACTTCAAACAATGACCCTTATTATGTCAATTTTATTTTAACAGCAGTGATTTGAACCCTAGATTTTTTTATTTTATTTTTATTTTTTTCAGGTTGATGTTTTTGAGGCACTTCTAAAGAATGGGAAGCTCAAGCCCTGTGAACAGATAAAGGTATGCTGAGGCTTTTCTAAAATTCAGAGTTGAAATTTTTAAAGGCATGAAGTCAGATTGACTCTGAATCATCTACAGGGTCTCTCCACGCTGGCTCAGGGGCAGGAGTCTCTTGAACATGCTTACCTAGATGCACGAGCCCAGTATCAGATGCAGCAGCAGCGAAAAGGCAGGCATGTCACCTTTGACCCAGACAGGTAGACTCTATTTATGTGTGTATAAATACTTTTATTAAGCAAGAATGCAAGAAATTGATCAAAAGTGACAATGAAGACATTTATTATGTCACAAAATGTGCATTCGTACATAAATGATCAATCAATTTAATTTAATCAATTTGTAAATACATTTTACATTTCGTTACATGAAAAAAATATATTAATTATAACGGTTCTTTTCAACATATCACCAGCATATTAGATGAATTTCTGCTGGATCACGTGAGACTGAAATCTGGAGTAATAGCTGCTGAAGATTCAGTTTTGCCTCACAGGAATAAATTACAGATGAAAATATATAAAAATAGAAAACAAGTGTTTAAAAATGAAATAATATATTATTTGCACATAGATAAAAGTCATTGTCTTTTGTTGCTGATTCAAATATTGACAACGCTGTGTTTCCTGTGTACTTTCTGTGCTGCTGGTTTGTAGTACTTATATTGATACTGTGTGTGACACAGGGACCTAGAAGGTCAGATCTTCAGGTCAGGGATGCGATTGGAAGAGCTGAAGGAGCGGCTGGAGCAAGCAGAGCAGAACAAACCCGTTTCTGAACCGACTCTAAACCCTCTGCCTCCTTCAGATGTGCTCTCTGTGTCCATGCTGGAGACCGAACCTCTACCTGAGGTGCCTCAGATTTAACCTCACTAACCTCTGACCTCACAGATCTAAAGAGCAGGAAAGTACTGATTTCCCCTTCTTTCTTTCTCAGAGCCCACTGTCTGCTGTCCGTTCTGAGGCTTGTGTTGGCATGGAGGTTAGTTCAGTCAGCGGAGAGAGTGATAGAAATGATGAGAGTGAAGAGGAGATCCTCCCATTTCTTCTTCATCCCCTCCAAGACAAACACCAGCGTGGAGAAAGACTTCAGGAATCTCATAGACTGGTGAGTGACCGTTGACCAGGATATGTAGGAACAAACAGTTTATATGTCAAGCTTAATCTCTTGTTGTTGTGTTTATACCCAGCTATCAGAGTTTTAAAGCGCTCCCTGGGAGGCTGGACACAACTGTGACTTTAAAGAGCCATGACTTGCTGGATTTTGGAGACACTGCTTCTCTTTGGAATACAAGTGTAATGGACAGACAACAACACAGGGTTGTTAATGAGAAAGAGATGACTAAATCTGCTCAGCAGTGAGTCATGAGCCTATTTCACATCAGCTTTACAAATGTTTAGAAGCTCTAAAGGGTCGATAACTTTAGACGGTAAAGAATAGGATGAGTGAACATTAGGTATGCTAGCAATATGTCAGAGAAGAGAGGAATATTATATGTTTGTGAGTGACCAATTAGAGACAACATCTTTGCTAATAGGCCCTGCCCATTTTTAAACTCTTGTTATCGTTAATATAGTATTTTAGTATTTATTAATTAAAAATGTCTTTGTTTATTTTAGTATTAACAGATTTTCTTCATAAAATAAGTTTTTATTTTTATTTTGTCAATGCATGAGTTTTAGTTAATGATGACACTGTTTAGAAACTCCTCTTCCTATTAACATTCTACCAGCTTATTTGAATTCTGTGATTATAAATTGTTACAGACATAATAATGATATTTATGTGCTTGTGATCTAAACATCAGCTATATGTTGTTATCAGGTTTAATAAGGTAATTGAGGGTAAGAGCAGTTCAGTCTGCTCCTCCATTATCAACACCTGGCTGTTTGCTCTCTCATTCATCTCTCCATTCTCTCTTTCTTTAGGCAGGAAGCAGCAGATTGTGTCCCTCCCTCCGGCCCATCTGTCAGGTCACAGGTGTGTGACTCTATGGAAACTCACCCAGAGGCTCTTTGCCACTCCTCGGTGTTGCCAGGGCAACTGGGCAGAGAAAGGAAAGCGGCAGGAAACAGGAAAACTCAAAGCAGTAGCCTGACCAGCCTGGCAGAGAGCACAGAACCCAGAACTATGGGCTTAAAAGCAAAGGCTAAAACTGTCAGAGCATCCCCTCTGGTCAGTGACACTTTATTTGTGATGAACAACACTATCTTATCTAAATGATTATTTCTGTATGTGCATGAATAATATATTTTTATATTATTTTGTGTTTTTAACACTGTAGGATGGTGTTAAGTCTCCAGAGACAGACAGTGGCTTTATGGGCTCTGAGAGCAGTCAGCTCACTCCTGCTGTACACAGTCCTCTCCAGCAGAGGGAAGTGGCGAGGTATGAAGCACCTTCACTGTATAAAGCACTTCGAATTTGATCCTGTGACCCATAATTAAATAAGAAACCACTGAAATATAATGTGTTAGAGGTGCTTCTGCTCATACATAGAGTTAGGGACTCATCCTGCACTATTTGTGCCTGATACCTCAAATATTGCGGCTCATTGAGGGGAGATGTGCTTTAAGTATGAAACGTACAATTTTCCACCTGATGATAAAATGGGAGACAAGACCAACAAAAACCATACATTTTTCAGACAAAATTAAAATCTGTTTCTCTTTGCTGTCTTAGGAAATTTATACACCTTTATTTTTTCCTCTTTCTGATGTCTTCTCCAGTTCCATCAGGCCGTCTGGTCCACGTACGAACACAGAAAGACCAGAGTCTGCTCCTCCTGCTAGACCGCCTTTTGCCATCTCCCCTCTCAATCACAACCCTCTCTGAATACCCAAGGAGAACACCTCACCAAGTCTGAAGGACGCATGGGTCCTGTTAGGAGGAGAAGAGGGGAGGAAATGTGTTCTCCTTCCAGCCTTACTCCCTCAGTATCCCCCATTCATTGGCCTAATAGCACCCTCCTGCCCTGGCCGAGCAGCCTGACCAGCCAATCAGAGCATGGGAGTGATCAGGGTGGGTGTAGCTTTGACATTTTTATTTAAAAAAAACAGTAATAACATTTAAAAGCTTACATTAAGATTCAGTTTGTAATCCGTAGTCAATGCAATCACGAGTTAATATATCATGCACTAACTGAATAATACTTTCACATGCTTTACAGAATTTATTAATCTAATGTAAATTTCTTAATATACAATACTAAAAAAATGTCAGGCTTGATAAATTAACATCATTTATTTTTAATCTAAATGAACAATTAACAGTAGTATTTAAATTAACATGAACCTAAAATAATCTTTAATGATCTTCAATAAATAACCTAAAAATCGCTTTTTCATATTTCATGGTATTTATTGCCAAAAAATAGGCAAGGAAGCTGGCATGGCAATAAAACACCAACCAACCATAAAAATATATCTTGTCTTGAATAATGCTGATGTTTGAACACATCATTAATACTGGTCCTGAATTTCTCCTTTCTTCCTTTTCTCTCTCTCTCTCTCTCTCTCTCTCTCTCTGCATCCTGCTTTTACTCTTCTTTCCTCAGTCCGTTTCTTATCAGGGGATGAGAAAGCACAGGATGGCCAGTACCCAAAACCAGCCAATCAGCAGCTCCGCTCTCACAGAAGCCCCTCCCTCCATGTGCCTTATCACCACGGTGACCACCTCAAAGCCCAAAGTTCTGTTCAGCTAACAAATCAGCAGTGAGTTTCCGAAAGGCTGACATGGCCACTGCAGCACAAACAAGCAGAGATTTACGGCTGCTCTTTTTGAGCCAGGGCTCTACTGTAAAGGAGTTCTGGGAAAAACTCCAGTGGCATTAAGTGGTCTCTATTAAATCATTTTTCAGCCAGAGTTCCATCTGGATAATTAGATTTCATTTTCATTATTTCCTTTCTATGATTCAGCAGGAGTTTGTCTCTCAAATAGACTAGCTGAAAAGTGTGCTGGTATATATTCAGCTCCGCATCTAGAGACCAGCATTAATCACCATTAGCTATTAATAAAACCGTAACCCTCTGTGTGTATTTGATGATTGAAATATTCACCTACCCACATCCACACATCCACCACTTCTAGCAGTGCCTGTAACACTCTTTTTGGTCCACACTGGAATGGTTATTTCTAAACACTGTTTTGATCTTAACTCTAACAGAGAAGCAAAACATGACTTGGGACATTTGAAGAGGACTCGGCTTGCTATGTTGCTAGATCACACTGTTTTTACACTCGAAATGATTCAATGTTTAAATAAATACATTTATTTCTTTAACAAATCTGAATGTTTTTCCAGCCTTTACTCCAGTCTTCTGTGTCACATGAGCTTTCTAAAATCATTCTTAAAAGCCTATTTTGGTGCTTAAGGAACATTTCTGATTATTATCAATGTTGAGAACAGTAATGCTGATTCATATTTTGGTGGAAACCATGATATACATTTTTTAGACATTCTTTGACTTACAGAAAGTTCAAAAACGTATTTAAAAAATAAATGTGTATCATTATCTATTATAAATATCTTTACTTTACTTGATCAATTCAATGTTGTTTAGAAGAAATGGTCAATTACTTTAAAAAAATGATGTATAAACAACTCATCGCATGAAACGGCAACTGATTACCAGAATCCAGATATACAAAATCTGATTTGAATTTAATCCGTTTTGTTCTTTCTTCAGACTCCAAAAAATACTTTATATGTTGTTTATGTTCCAGAGAGGCTCTTCGATCTCTTCAGCAAGAAGTGAACCGACTGAAGCAGAGACTAGAGGGAAATCTGAGACTCCCCAAACCTGCCAGTCCTGTTCGAGTGCCCACTTCTGCCACAGAAGATGCCAGGGATCAGACTTCCACACAGACCGCAAGGTCCCGGAAATCTAAGATCTTAGACTGTCCAAAATGATATATCTTACCCGAAACTTTTCATTCATAAAGTGATTTTATGATGTTTCTTATTTGTTAGGTCTTCAGACAGAAGGCAGCAGAAAGAGAGCGGGAGGAAGGAAGAAAAAGAGAGAGGAAACTCGCCAAGACCCACCCTGAGGATAAGATCAGCATCTTTACCTCGACATCGGCCTCAAGCTCATCTGAGTACGTTTAGCTTCATGTTAATCTTTCAAAGTTACAGTAGAATTCATAACATTTTCTTAACGGTCCTAAATGACACTTGAATGCAATATCGGTTGTTTGAATCTATAATTACTTTTTCACCTTGTCTTATTAACCCTTTAGCGACCGATTCTGAGCTTGTCCAATCTGAGCCGACCATCAAATTTAAGACCTGTCCTGATGTCCCCTATGACATCACGAGGAAGAAGACAAACCAGCGGATTTGGACGTCACAAAGAGGACAGTACATGTAAGAAAAGACTCATAATTCAACATAAATGACCAGTTTTCGTATGATGATCAAGAACACATTGTGGTCATTTTAATTAATCATCCGTAGGCAGATCTGACAATAGTGATGAAACCGAATCAAGCCGAGGACCAGAACCTGCCTGCCCGTATTGTATATCAAACCGCACTGGTTCCTTGACACGTAAGCATCTTACCTCCATCATGATAATGGGGTTTAAAATATACTGCGCTTGCATCTCATAAATGATCCTCCTGTCATTTAAACTATTAATTAAAGGTCCAGTGAGGAGTAGGAGCTCTCCGCATCTCTCACAGCCTTCCTGCAGCCATTGTTCATTGTGTGGTGCATTACAAGCCAATCAAAGAGCCTCTCAACCAGGTTTGACATGTCATTATCTATGAAATTTTGTACAGTTTGTCCTGAAAATGTAAAATATACATCTAATAAAACTTGTATCACCAAGAATCATGTTGACTCTCAAATATGTTTATTTAGCCAATCAGGAGCAAGTCTCCGCCCCCAGAGGGAGTCAGCCAATGAGATCCACCTTACAGAGAGACAGAGGATGTGTGAATGTGGCTACTCCCCCCACAGTCCTGGGAGGTGTTCCAGTTGTCCCATATGTGGCCGTCTATCCTTCAACTCTGTGAGTACCTCGGGATAAAGTGACCATTAGCTTAATTTACTTGCTGCTTCCTCTCCAGCTGCTTTGATCAATGAATCAGGCTCTAAAAATGTATGAGAACAACTTCCTGTCAGTGAATGAGTTTTGCAAGCTTGATTAAAACTCGTCTGAGACCGCTGTGGAAATCTGGGATTCAAAATCTAATTTAACCATGGAGGGAAACAAAGATTTAGGAAAATGCAAAACCAGAATCACATTGACTCAAAATGAAGAAATGTGATCCTGGACCACAAAACCAGTCATAAGGGTCCTTTTTTGTACTGAGATTTATACATCATCTGAAAGCTGAATAAATGAGCTTTCCATTGATGTGTGGTTTGTTTGGATGGAACAATATTTGGCTGAGAAACAACTATGTGAAAATCTGGAATCTGAGGGTGCAAAGAAATCAAAATATTGAGAAAATTGCATTTAAAGTTGTCAAAATGAAGCAATGCATATTACTAATCAGAAAAAAGTTTTGTTATATTTACAGTAGGAAACATATTTTTATGGAACATGATCTTTACTTATCTCCTAATGATTTTGGGCATAAAAGAAAATCCATCATTTTGACCCATAAAATGTATTTTTGGCTAATCGCTATAAATATACCCCAGCGACTTTTTGTTGTCCAGGGTCACAAATAATTAGAAGATAATGAACTATTTCTAGGTGACTAATTAAAATAAAATGTTAGATTTCAAATCATTCTGATTCATGGTGCAAATAATTCTGAAATTCAAGCTTTACATAGATTTTTCACTTGTGTTGATAATATAGTTTCTAGAATAAAAAAGTAAAACATAAGTATTTTCTACAGTGGCCCAAAGGGGACATTTGAACCCTACTGTATTTTATAATTTTTTTATTACATTTTCATTTAATAATTTACTATTATTCAATTTAATAAAAGCATGTATTTAAAATGGAAGATTTTTGTAAAAAAAAAAATTAACTATCACTTTACTTTCTTGCTGAATAAATGTGCAAATTCTTAAAAATATATATCTTACCCTGATCTTTTGAAAGGTAGTATAAATATTATATATTTATATAATATATATTTATATAATTTAAACTGATTGAAAAAAAAGTTTTACCCATTAGTGGTCACTTTATATTAGGTGGCCTTAACTACTATGTACTTACATCAAAAACAAGTACAATGTACTACTTTTGCTGCTATTGAGGTGGGATACGGGTAAGGTTAGGGACAGGTTTAAGGGTGGGTTAAGGTGGAAGGGACGGGTCCATGTTGTAATTATACATTTAATTACAGATGTAATTATCTAGGTATTTTTAAAACATATAAGTACATGTATATACACAATAAGTGCATTGTATAAAATTATTAATGTAAATGCAAGTACATAGTACCCAATTAGTTTTAAGTAACATACAACTAACTCCTCTGGTGTCACTGTCCACAACAGACTCAGCATTCTCTGTCCTTTTCCTGCAGTTACTTCTCCGGTCCTGTGACGACACGGGCCTACTCACAACCCTTTAACATCCCAGTCAGTCCCGTCAGACATGAGAGGCCAGGGGTCAGAGGTCATCGCAGACGCTCTCTCTCTTTGGACGATCAGCAGCACACTCTGAACAGCTCTCTGACCCGCGCCATCACAGAAGCTAAAAACATGAGAGAGGTCTCTCATCGCATGGCTCATTCTCTGGCCTCAGGACTGCACCGCAGTAGCTTCCTCACCACTTCCTGCACCTACTGACATCAGCGTTTACATCTGTTCATTTAGAAGACGCTTTTATCCAAAGTGACGTTTATTCATTTTTATTAGTTTACAAAAACAACAGTAGTGGTGTGACTGATGCAGACATGCAACGCTGCAGTGGAAAATGTGAAATGTCTCAGGTGTATAGCTGCATTATTGCAGCTTAAACATTCCAAGTTTGTACATGCAGTGACCCCTAAAAATATTAGGCCACACTTAAACATGTATGTATGCATGGAATAGCATTATAAAGCAAAAAATATAAGAAATAACATTGTAGGTAAAAACTTTTTGATGTTTAAAAACAATAAAGAAACTGTTCAAAATGGAGTTAAAACCTGTTTGGACACTTTGAGGACTTCATATATCCACTAAAAGCATTGTTTTGGAGAGTCAGTTGGCTTTATCTTTTGTTATATAATGCCGAGACATTAATGCATGTTTAAGTGTGGTTTAAATGTCCAAATACTTTTGGGTCCACTGTGGTACACTTTTTCTGGAAAGTCGCTATAATGTAACAGATTTATATGTACTTTCACAGTGTGAAGGTGAACCTGTGTTGTGTATAAATCTCAGTGACAGATTTTTAAATCTTAGTTTTTTCTAATAGAGAGAAAATAAGTATAGTGCTGCTCTAGAGTTGTTATTTATATTACCATACTTTTGTGCTGTACTTGTTTACCTAGAATTTCCAAACGGCATAACTTTTTTAATGTCTTTTAAATGCCCGTGTGACATGGTTTTCTACCCCACAGTCAAAAAAAGCAGTTTGATTGCAGTGGAGTATATATAGAGTCCAGCATACTTTGAGTCCTACAAGAGTTTGTAGCAGCGTTGAGGTCAGTGTGAAAAGACCAGCGTGCATTTCACTTTGTGGAAACAAAAATGGAATAGTTATTAGTGTACGTTTTAATAGGTTATGCAATATTGTTACTTAATATTTATATATAGCTTTTTGAGGTAAATGTCTTTTTAGTGCTGCTTTGTTAATTTAAATTAACAAGTTAATTATTTTGGGCATCACCTAGTTTGGCAAGTTTAATGAATAATAATGTTTCTGTCATGTGTTTTGTATTTCTAGAGCTGTACTTTTATACTATAAATGTTTCTATACTATTTGACATGGTGTGATGTTGCTATATTTGCTTACAGCTATTTCACCATGATTTATTTTTCTCGAGATGAAGGACCTTCTCTTGACCTTCCTGTAGCTGCACATCTGTGTTGAGAGCCAGCTAGTATATCATGTATTCAGAAACCAGTGATCAAGGTTAGTGGCTAATCAAACGGTCCACAACAATATTCATTTGATATAACATGATCATGGGAAAGCTGTAAATAACAGGCAGCCATTTCTTGGTCTGGAAATACTAAATACGTATTTAATCATCTGCATAATATTGAAAAACTGATAAATTCAGTGTTCAAACTGTTTTGGAACTCTGTTATAAATCATATATTTCCATATAAATCAATGTATTTTTATTCATATAAGAAACGAGACTATTGCAGTCCAGAGGAAATCATATACAGAGCACGTCACAAAAATGTACTGATTGCATATTTGTAATGGAAGCCAATTTATTAGACAGCCTTAGTACATCGGTACACATGAAGTATACTTTAGTTTGTGCTTCAACACTCGCAAACATAGAATCCCAGTAAGATCAACAGGTTTAGGACGGACTACGTTCTTATCTATTGATATTCTCTGAAAAATAAATAATCCAAATCAATCCAGTCGACAGCTAAACAACAGCAAACCCAAATGAAGGTAATCATTTAAAAGAAGAGAACCATAGAAGCGTTTGCATCACAGAAAACGCGTAGTGCAATATACAACCTTTCTGCCAGGACAGAGTAAAGAGGAAACCCAAACATTAAAACGGGGGGTTGCGTTTCGTTGCAAAGCCATTCACCAGTGGAAGATATAACATTGCACCAGAAAGAAACTATCAGACGGACAAACGAAAGATAGATATTACCTATTTTTTTTCCAGTTTATCACTACAGCTACAGCTAATACGTCACAAACACAGTGGCTTCACATTGGCAAAAGAAAGATTTACTACTTTACAGTCAGAAATTTTCACCAGTCAACAGTGAGACGAAAAAACAGTAACATATGGCATACAACAACACACTACTCAGTGCATGTCCCGGTTAAACATTGTTTACTAACCAATGATAAGACTTAATTGGACGAGATACAATACTGAAATACAACTGGCCCTTTTTTTGAATTCCTTAAACATCTGCAAGCAACGGCCTTCTTCACACTAAATCATGAGGTCTCTGTAGAAGGAGACGTGAAAAGAAAAGGAGATGGAGAGTAAACAGCTCCCGGAATCGGAGGGGTGACATCCGCTATTTATGTACAGTGTCTCTTTCACTTTTACAGCTTGAGGCTTTGATCTGTTACTCCTTTGGCCTCCTTCCTCTTCATCACTGGAGTCCCAGAAGATGCTTATTGTTTCTATTTTATATATTTTTTACTTTTTTCATGTTTTAAAACATGTCAAAAGGGCCACATAGTAGCGTCCATAGCATGCACATCTAAAATGAGACCACAATTAAACCCAAGCATCTAAACTGGGCGGCAGTTTATCCTTCGGTGTAAGTGGAAGTGATATGCATAATTTTGCCTCACTGGTCTATTTGCATACAAACCAGTCCCTCCCCCAACCACTTTTGTTTTTGAAAAGAAACAATATAAAAACACACCAAGTTAGATAAGGAACAAACGCAAAAGTGATCTAATATTTATGCATTCTAGCAGGTTCCATAACATACAATATTACATTTGGTACTTTCAGGTTTTTAAATGGCAAAACGAAAACTCAGTTTGACAGTATAATTATTTGCATCCATTGTAAAACAGAAGAATACTTGCAATTATTATTTTATTTCAACATTATATATATATTTAAATATATATATACACATTTATAGAATATTCTTTTTAACTTGTCACCAATCTATTTGTATTTATTTTTTTCTCGAGCAAGATGCATACACAATAGGAGTAGGTGTGATTTACAGGGCAACGGATGAAGGGAGGGAGAGGGTAACTGGGCGATGGGGTTTGGGGGAAGGAAGTTGTGATTTTAGCTTGTCTGCTCCTCGTCGGGTTTGTTCATGGCCTTGAGAGCGTCCAGAAGCTGGGTGGGGCCGGTGATATGGGTCGAACCTGCGTAGATGAGCACCGAGGACAGAAACAAAGAGAAAACTCATTATATGTATACATATACTGAGATCAACTATAAAAATGTGTTTTCAGCTGTATCTGTCTATCTATAATATTATAGAAAAATATTACTATTAATTAATAATAAGAAATTATTCTTGCACATGCAAATTAGCATATTAGAATGATTTCTGAAGGATCATGGGACACTGAAGACTGGAGTAATAAATTCAGCTTTGCCATCACAGGAATACATTACATTTTAAAATAGAAAACCATTATTTAAATAGTAATATTTCACAATATTATTTTTTTACTTTAGTTTTAATCCAATAAATGCAGCCCTGGTGAGCATAAGATATTCTCAAAAACATTGAAAGAATCTTACCAACTCTTTTGAATGGTAGTATATGCACATATATTCGTCAATATATTGTTTTGAATCTAAAATTATAAAATGGTAAAATAAGGAAATATTTAAATTTGATTTAGATATTTAGCTGAAGACACAATTCTAACACATCACAAATACTGTACATTCAAACTATCCAAAAACATTTGTGCCACAGGGTCATCAAAAAAAACAAAACCACAAAAAACATGGGTATGCACTGAAATAATTGTAGATTTTTGGTGCCCTGTGGAACAAATGCCTATTCTACAATATTTGTTAGCAAAGCTGCATGTTCCCACTACTTGTAATGCAATAAAAAGATCAAGTGATTAAAAAACGCTTGATTATGAGTGTCACGATTCACTTAACAACCAGTGAGGCTTGCCTACAGAAAGAGGCAAATGAATCTTACATTGCTGAACGAGTAGAACTGAATGTGTAGTTGCATGCTCAGCTTTGAACATACAACTAAATTGCCTGGTTCTGACCACAACTGATATAATCTTCTGGGCCAAGTAAATGCAAACACGCAGTTTTGCTAATCAGATTCACAATGTGATTTGTAGCTCTTCAACTAGATGAGCGGGTCTAAACTACAGATCCATGAAAACAAACCATATTATTGTTCAATAATGGCTGGAACAGTCAAGAAGGGTTTCATGTTGCAGTATGGGTTAGGACTGGCATACTGCATATGGTGTGATCATTTACGAACACGGAAAACCAACAGAAAAAGGGGAAATCAAAAGGGATATAGCTTTAGCAGCCTGACACTTGAGTGATGAATACTTGATAGGGTTAAGCAATGATCCTTCTTGTACAATGGTTTAGTCAGTAAAGGTATTTGAAAGGACACTTTGTATTACAGGACCTCATTTGTGAGCATTTGTTGGCTTTTAAATGTTATCTAGTCTTTGTAATGCTTTGGAGAAGCACGTAGCTGGATTACAGGAATATTCCGGGTTCAATACAAGTTCATCTCGATCAACAGCATCTATGATTACCACAGAAAACAATTTGACTTGTCCATTTGTACTGTACCGTACTGTATTTGATTATTATTACAATGTAATGCCCCATAGAATTCCATTACCCCTGCAAAAAAAAAATCAATATAAGCCCAATAAAAACCATCACAGAAATTCCAATGGTTTCCATTAAAATATCATTAGCTTTTTCCAGTAAAACCATTACACAATTCATTTTTGTAGTGTGTTTTGGGCATTTTTCCAATAGGATCCATCACATACCAGTAGACACCATTATAGTTTCCATTTAAAACCAATACAATTTTCGTTATAACCATTAAATCCATTACATTTAATGGTTAAAATCCATTACATTTAATAAGCTCAGTCAGAAATCTTGGTGTAATCTTTGATGAACAGCTGACCTTCAAAGACCACATTGCAAAGACTGCTCAATCTTGCAGGTTTGCACTACACAACATCAGAAAGATCAGACCCTTTCTGACAGAGCATGCTGCACAACTTCCTGTCCAGGCCCTTGTCATTTCTAGACTGGACTACTGCCATCAAACACAATCAAACCTCTACAAATGATTCAGAATGCAGCGGCACGACTGGTCTTCAACGAGCCCAAAAGAGCCCATGTTACACCTCTCTTTATCTCCTTGCACTAGCTATGGTTGCAGCACGCATCAAGTTCAAAACATTGATGCTTGCATATAGAACAACCACAGGCTCAGCACCCGCCTACTTCCACTCACTATTACGAATCTACATCCCCTCCAGAAGTCTGAGATCCGCTAGAGAACGACGCCTTGTGGTACCATCACAGAGAGGCTCAAAATCACTTTCCAGAACATTCTCGTTCACCGTTCCTGGCTGGTGGAATGACCTTCCTACCCCTATCCGGACTGCTGGATCCCTGTCAACCTTCAAGCAACAGCTGAAAACTAATTTCTTTCAACACTACTTGACTTCATCCTAAATTTCCCCAATTTTTTTTCAGCAGGGACTGCAAACGCGAGTTTAGCGAGTTCTTCCAAATGAGTTAAAATGATTTCCTGTGGTAATTGAGAGCATGTCATAAACTTGTATTTTACCCAAAACATGCTTTTAAGAGCAAAGTCAACTAATAGTATGTTTTAAATGAATTGCAATGAGTAATTCATAACATGTAATGTAACCACAAGCACAAGCATTACAGTGTTGTAATATAAAGTGTTGCTAAGCTTGTTCAAAACATCCTCTATTTTTAGGTACCAGTCATGAAACACAAATTGCATTGATTGATTACCATGAGCGGTTTAATACGTTATTTAAATGCAAAAAACAGCACCTGAGGCATAACATCAAGGTTTCTGAAAAATGACATAGCCAGGGCCCAAGCTAGTTAGTTTAAAAAATGTTAGTGTTTGGGGGAAAGCGTTAGTGCTAAAGCATATCTGAAGAACACGGCTACATTTCAAGCTTTGGCATCTGCAGAAGAATTATAAAGGAGGAAATTAGCCAGTTACTGTCTGGCGGAAGTTATTGAACATATATTCTTTGCAGACGGCCACTTGGTCATGTAGACATGATTTGAGGTAGTTTGAGGAACTAGATTAAAAACAAAAACGAATTATCCTGCAATTGGTATCCATTACCTCTCCAGAGGGGGAAAAATAAAGTTAATATGAGTGATTGTCTTGGATTGTTATTCAGAAATAAACTGAATATGGTGAGTTTTAAGGGTAGATTAAATCTGCAGGAAAATTAAGATAAAAAATGTATGATATTTGGGAGGGCATATGGAGGAAGCCCTTCCTCGTCGGAAGAGGAGACTCTGAATTAAAAGGCGCATTGTGAGGAGAATGCCATTTAATCCACCCAACTGAGAGGATGCGGTCAACAGGGATGGGGTCAGGTCTCCTACTGCATCTGTCACTCAAAAAAAGGCTCCGCCCACTGCAGTTCTGTAATGAAGCATTCAGCAGATCAATATTGGCTGGTCCCAGTAGAAGGTGGAGCCTGAATGAGACTTGCAGATCAGAGGCAGGAGCCGGACACCCATCCCTGAGGCATGGTGGCGTAGTAAAACGGTAGAGTGTGGTAATAGGAGCAAGAAAAGAAAGCCCTTGTGCTGATGGCGTTCAGAAAGGGTTTCTTTGTTCAGCTGCCTTTACTTTGTCAGAGTGTGATTTCTCTCTCCCACCCTTCCCTCTTTCTCTCTCTCTCACTCGTCTGAGGGGTCAGGGTCCTCAAAGGACACCTTAGTGGATTCTCGGAAGTCAGGGTGCCGCAGGTCCATTAGAAATTTGGTTGGGGTGAGCGTGTGAGTTGAACCTGCGGAGGAACAAAGGTGGCTTCACGCTCAGAATTAATCTCACACCGCACCTCACGTTCTTTCACCACCATTAATCTTTATGGGGACAAAAGAGGGTTAAATACCATTTCCACCATCTGTAGATTTCAGAAATATCATCTTAGAACCCCCGACAAAAGAAAAAAAGGTTTTTGGAAGCTCTGGGTGGTCGTATCAGTGATGGATGACTCTGTTAGGCCTCCTTCAATCAACTAAAAATATTCATTCCATGAATGTTCACAATTAGAAGTTCAGCCAATTGTCCCATTGAGGCCCTTCAGATGCATTGTTAATCTCTAATAGTCTAATATAATAATATAATCCATAGTGAATATTTACATTTCACTACAGATTATATTCTGTATAATTGAGTATGTGACGAATAAAAAAAAAAACCTTGAACCTTAATAGACCTCATGCTTGGACAAAATTGTGTAAGTCGCCAAATTTTACTAATTCGGTGTTAATGTAAAGTCTTCAATGCTCAAATTTCTTCTGGATAACAACAGACTGATACTGTACTTTAAAATTCACTTCTAACGGGGCCGTTCACACTGACAGTAATTTGCAGCAACAGTGACCAAAGTTTAGTATTTTCAATAAGAACTCGCTATTCCTTTAAAGGAATAGTTCACAAAAAAAATTAAATTTGCTCACCTTCAGGCCATCCAAGATGTACATTTGTGAAATTTAGCATTACATCACTCGCTCACCAATGGATCCTCTGCAGTGAATGGGTGTCATCAGAATGAGAGTCCAAACAGCCGATAAAAGCATCATAATCTTCAAGACGTTTTCAAAACCTCTTAATGATGGATTTGTTTCTTACAAACATGCAGCTTTCACTTCATGAGACATTAATTGTTTGACTGGACTATTGCAATGTCTTTATCAGCTGTTTGGACTCTCATTCTGACGGCACCCATTCACTACAGAGGATCCATTGGTGAGCAAGTGATGTAATGATATATTTCTCCAAATCTGCGCAGATGAAGAAACAAACTCATCTACATCATGGATGGTCTGAGGAGAAGTACATTTTAAGAAAAATAAAATTTTGGGGTGAACAATTCCTTTAAGAGCAGTGTGAACAGCTACTCGTTTTGTCTGCCATAGGCCTTAAAAGTAAGTTTAAAAGACGATTCTAAACACAAGTGCACATCTTAAACATAACTTATCACACGCACACAAGACACACAAAGAAGAACTTACGAACATAGACTTATGAACACATCAGAGGCTCACGACTGCAATTTAAACGCAGTTAAAACATGACAGACACAAAATACTATACAAGACAAGAGCACAGGAAAAATATACAAGACAGATTTGCCAGTCTGTTTACACATATTATATGACAAAAACATATGTTTAGATAATATAAAGCTATCAATCTAAAGCTTTAAAGGGTGGTTGCTTAATTTACAGTAACTTTTAGCAGTATCTTCTGCAGACTCACCAACGATGGCCTCCCATTTGCCATTAGCCTGTGTGACCTCATAGGCACAGCGCATCTCGCTAAAGGACGCGCCCCCAATAATGAAGACCATGACTGAGGGCCCGTACGGTACTCTCCAGGGGTTTTGTTCTTGTGCCAGTGGCCATATCGAGCACTGCCATGGAAAGAACACATGTCAACTTCAAGGTACAGTTTATTTTTCAAACCGAAAGACTGAAGCAACACTGATGTTTTGCACTGTAATTTTAAGGTATTTGTTAGAGACTGCACTGTTTTACTCAATAGCTTTCTTCACATGGCAACTGAAGACTAGACACTACAGGCAAAAAACATTGATTTTTATCATAATTTACTCTGGTATGGAAAAAATGCTATGAAAATCAATGGCTACCGGCAACTTCTTACTGTAGCTAGCTACCAACATTCTTCAAAATATCTTCTTTTGTGTTCAACTGAAGATAGAAATTCATACAGGTTTGGAAAAACTTGAGGGTGAGTAAATTATGTCAGAATTTTCATTTTTGGATGAACTTTCCCTTTAAGGAACGATAGAGTTATTTGCCATCATAATAAGCGTGGAAATCGGCATAAACACTGGTGATCTTGAGTCTAATCAATAGCTACACAATGGGACCCATCGGCTCCTCTGTCCTGCTTTGCCTCTGTTACCGTTTACAGGAGCTGTACTGATTTGTTTGTCCTGAAAGCTGAACAGTGTGCCGGGATCATTACTGCTGACCCTGAGGAAATATCCCAGTTTCCACCGCTTCTGAAAGAGACTTGGTGTTCACCCCCATCTCACATCGCACCACCCACCAATCAAGGTATTGATCTCAATGTTCACCCCACCCCTCGGTGCACAAATGATTATTGATCCAAGTTGCTTCAATCTTTTGGATTGTGCAGTACAAAAATGCATGTATACACATGTGTATTGGGGTTTAATGTGTGTATGTTAGATGTGCCCGTGAAATTTCTAATACATTTTTATTTAAGGAAGGGTATTGGATATTTAAAGGAAATTAAATACAATAACTGCTGTGTAGTTTTATTCATTAAAAAGTATTAATTGAATTGTCTTGGTTTTAAAATTGATGATGATAAAATAATAAAGTAATATTTTATAGTAGGGTCCCAGTAGTTGCATTAGTTAGTGTATTACCTAACAATGAGCAATACATTTGTTACAGGATTATTAATCTTTGTTAAGGTTAGTTAATAAAAATACAACTGTCAATTAAATAATATTAACATTTTAATTATGTGTAAGTTAACATTTAACTAAGATTAATAAATGCTTAAGAATCATTTTTATTGTTAGTGTGTTATCTAATGTTTTTAACTAATGTTGAACCTTATTGTACAACAATAAGATTATAAAAATGTATATATAACTATGTTTGGCTGATTAACAAATATTCTAATTGAATTATCCAGAAACATATACATAATATATACATTATATAAGGTATTACCAGAAACATTAGATATTTTAAACATGTACTTTTATTATAATGTTTTTTTTTATTATAAAATGGCAAATATTATACATTTTGTATTTTATTTAGGTATTTATTTGATAATAAATAAGCTTTATTTTACGGAACATGGTAAAAGAACCCAGAATGCTCTTATATATCACTAATTCATTAAGTCTTCAAAATAGACCCAAACAACAAAGCGCCTGACAATAATTTCTTGCTCATTTTATTCATCATTTGCTTAATTATTTTGCAGTTTATTAAATTCCTCTTCCTGTCATTCCATTTGAACATCCTGTAGGAGTGGCCAATTGAAATTCCTCATTACGTGAAAGGGAGCCTAACAATCCGAATCGGTGTGTGTGTGTACCTGACTGCAGAAGTGCTGAAGGAAGAGGACGAGCGTGTTGAGATGAACGGATAATATTTGGTGTCCAGCTTGTCCTCGATAACATCCTGCAACAACATTCACAAACAAAGTAAGACCACACATTTACACACAAACTACACAGTTGCTCAGTCAAATTCTATAAATCAGGACTGACCTCCATGATGTCCTTGATGAGTGGGGTCCAGCGAGAAAGCTGGTAGGTCTGCTCGCTCACACGCTCCTTACGATCGAGCTTCTTGCCTCTGCGGAGAGTAGACTGCAGCATACAGAAACAAAATGGCAGGTCAGAGAAACTGCTTTAACAGCCAAGAAGACTTAATCATTGCTTAGGACGCAAATCAGACAGCGTACATCCGGGATGATTGGGACACCCAGATGAGCCATATTGGTGATGA
Source organism: Gymnocypris eckloni scoliostomus (assembly GCA_027564155.1). NCBI lineage: Eukaryota > Metazoa > Chordata > Actinopteri > Cypriniformes > Cyprinidae > Gymnocypris > Gymnocypris eckloni. The sequence continues at coordinate 7,215,807 of CM050433.1, read as the reverse complement.
TCTCACTGTCCTCAGGAGGGATCTGGGCATGTTGAATCAGCTTGTTAAGGTTCTCCTCTGTGATCCCTGTTTTGCAACACAGGAAACATGTTACAAAATGGCTGATCTGGGGATTGAGAAACAAACTGAGGTATAAAATGGCTGCCAAATGCTCTCCAACCGTTCTTCAGGAAAATGTAGAGGAGGATGATGCGGATCTTGTCGTAGGTGGTGACGTTGGCGTCCAGCAAGATCGGCACGATGGCCCTCATGGGGTCTTTAATCTTTTCGCCCTCTGCGTCTGTTCCCATAGCGAGATCCTGCCGGGTGAAAGAGCGCGCTTCATAAATTATGCTTAGCACACTGGAAGCAATTAAAAACTAAAATGATATGATTCTTTAAGAGACCGTGGTTTGTCCTTCATTATCATAGCTAGATGAATTTAATCAGAGGTGGATCCTGGTAAAGGTGATATAGACAAGTTTGTAGCGTTCTTGGCGCACAGCTTTTAGACACGCACTCCATACTCTATCGCTCATTTTGGCAGTTTCATTGCACATGCTCTCCGCTCTGCTCACCCCCTCATTGAAAATAAATCGTGACTTAGTGCATAACTTTTACAAGCAGCTCCTTATACTTCCATCCCCACCACCTCTTTCTTTAGTAGCTTTCAGCCTACACCATAGAAATAGAATGAACAGCCCATGAAAAATTATCATTAAATTATCTACTAGACGTCAAAAATGGAGGAGGGGTGGATGATTATAGCACTGTTTAGTCCTATTACAGTCAAATCAATTAATCAAATCAGAATAAAATTGAATCAGTATCTTTATGCCAACAATTAACAATATTATGTGTATTTTATTTTATTTATATAAAATAATATATAAACCCCTCCTCCATTTTTGACGTCTAGTGGTCTATGTGGATAATGTCTATGTGGAAAATGTACATTTTCTGTTTTCATATTTATATGTTTGTATGTAAGTAAATTTTTATTAAATATTATTAACCAAAACTTTTTTATTAACTGATTTATTTCTTAAAATAAAGTACATTTGAAATCCTGATTTTTATCACATATGGCAACAATTAACAACACTGATTATGAATTGATTTAAGTGATAATATTAATTCAATAATTGGCTTTTTACTTGTAATTCATATATATATATCAGAATTTTAAGGCAAATATTAAAAATAAAAACTTAGCACTTGTTTTGAATAGAATAAATATTATATTGTACCAGTATTGTTTCATATTATAAATCAGGGATTCTCAAATCTGGACCATTCCTGCTGAGTTTAGCTCTAACCCTAATCAAACACACCTGAGCATGCTAATCAGAGTCTTCAAGATCATTAGAAAGTCACAGGTAGGTGAGTTTGATCAGGGTTGGAGCTAAACTCTGCAGCAGATTAGACCTCCAGGGAAGGATTTGAGGAACACTGTTATAAATAATAGCACATTTTGTGAATGTTAAAATCATTGTGTGAAACATAATTAATGAAACTTTGGTGAATACGCTGCAGTTTTTCTCTCAAAGTTAGCAGTGATGTCTGTGAAATTGTAATTGTACCTGCTCTACACGGCACAGCTTGTCCACGGTTCCCTGGTAGTGCTTCATGCAGTCCTCGGCCAGCTGCAGATGGGTCGAGTACTAAAGCGGCAGGGATTTTAAGGGTCAATGAGGTAAATATTGGAACTGCAATTCCCATGAGGAGTGTCGTTTGGCCGACTGCACATTTGTTTTGACCTCTCTCACCTTGCTGAGCTCTTTCTGGTACTGCGGCATCTTCTTCAGCATTTGAGACAGGTCCCTCATGGTGGTCTGGAAGAAACACAGGACTTTCTCAGAAAGGAAAGCAAAACAGAGGTCAGACGCTGCCTCAAGACACGTCTCAGATCCAGTAGGCCAAATTAGGGACACAGATACGGTGCAATATAAAAGCTGTTATGGTTTGTGAGACTATACACTATTGCATGTATTGTAAAGTATGTCACAGCAGAAATGTGTATTTATGTGTATTGGCTTGTGCTGTGTCAGTAAGTCAATCAATACTAATCCTGCTGTAGCCTCAGTGTGCTTTCACATGAGTCAGCATCACGGTTTGGATTCGGCTGGCAGCGCAATCTCATCTGCCAGGCTATTCTCCTTCGCCCACGCTACACTATTCTCTCCGTTCTACTCCTCATTTATTCTCTCCTCCAGGCCCCTCCCCCTCAGCCAGACTTCAGCGTACCTTCTCTCCAGTATTCATCCGTTTACTAGCAGAAAACTCCTTCAGGGAGCGTGTCACCTCCCTGTGAGCAAGGGAAATGAGAAAGGAGGGAGGGAACAGGGATGTCACCATTTACAGACAGAGAATATCACAGGAAAACCAGAGCTGAGAGGGATAGTTCACCTTCAGTTGCTGGTCCCCATTGACTTTCATAGTATGAAGTCAATGGGGACCAGCAACTGAAGGTAAACTATCCCTTTAAGGCCAAAAATGTAAGGTTTTACTCACTGTGAGACCTCAGCAATATGTTTGTGCCGTAGCGCCACCCAGAGGTCATCGTCTTCATGCAGTAGCACTTCCTTATCGCGGTTGTCTCCCATCCCACTGGTATCATACCTACCAGATACAAATCAAACACATGTTTATATATTATATATATGGTATACTCTACAACCCGAATTCTGGAAATGTTGGGACGATTTTTATTTGAATAAAATGACTTTAAAATCACATGAGCCAACATTTTATTCACAATAGAACATGGAGAACATAACAAATGTTTAATTTGAGAAATTATCACTTTTATCCACTAAATGAGCTCATTTAAATTTAATGTCTACTACAGGTCTCAAAAAATTTTACATGGGGAAACAAAGGGCTGAAAAAGCAAGACATTTTGAAAAGATTCAGCTGGGAGAACATTTAGCAACTAATTCAGTTAATTTACATCAGGTCTGTAACATAATTGGCTTTAAAAGGGATGTCTAAGAGAGGCAGAGTCTCTCAGAAATAAAGATGGGCAGAGGCTCTCCAATCTGTGAAAGAGTGCAGAAAAAGATTGTGGAAGACTTTAAAAACAACGTTCATCAATGTCAAATTGCAAAGGATTTAAATCTTATCATCTACAGTGCATAACATCATCAAAAGTTTCAGAGGAACTAAATAAATCTCTGTGCGTAAGGGACAAGGCCAAAGAGCTTTGTTGGATGTCCGTGGTCTTCGGGCCCTCAGACGACACTGCATCACTCATTGGCATGATTCTGTCATTGACATTACTAAATGGGCCCAGGAATACTTCCAGAAACCACTGTCAGTAAACACAATCTGCCGTGCCATCTGCAGATGCCAAATAAAACTTTATTGTGCAAAAAGGAAGCCATATGTGAACATGGTCCAGAAGCGCTGCCGTGTCCTGTGGGCCAAGGCTCATTTAAAATGGACTGTTTCAAAGTGTAAAAGAGTTCTATGGTCAAGAGTCCAAATTTGACATACTTTTGGAAATCACGAACGCCGTGTCCTCAGGGCTAAAGAGGAGGAAGACCTTCCTGCATGTCATCAGTGTTCAGTTCAAAAGCCAGCAGGGAAGGCTTTGTGTATTTCAACAGGAAATTGCAAAACCACATACTGTAGTTATTACCACAGCATGGCTTCGTAGTAGAAGAGTCCGGGTGCTGAATTGGCCTGTCTACAGTCCAGATCGTTCACCTATAGAGAACATTTGGCGCATCATTAAACAAAAAAAAAATGTCAAAGACGACCACGAACTCTTCAGCAGCTGGAAACCTATATCAGGCAAGAATGGGACCAAATTCCAACACCAAAACTCCAGAAACTCATAATCTCGATGCCCAGTAGTCTTCAAACTGTTTTGAAAAGAATAGGAGATGCTACACCATGGTAAACATGCCCCGTCCAAACTATTTTGAGACCTGTAGCAGGCATCAAATTTGAAATGAGCTCATTCTGTACCTAAAATTGTAACATTTCAGTAAAGTAAAAGTAAAGTATGTGTTAAAGATCCCTTTGTAATAATTCATATGCATAATTCACATTTTCTGTTTTTAAATCTTTTAAATGTTGTGTGTATTTTAATTTATTTAATATTTATTATATGATCATATATTTATAATATATTATGTAATAATAATAAGTTTACTTTGTAAATATTATTTTAAAATAAATGTTTATTTATATACATTTTATATATTTTAAATAGTTTACATATATGTATTTTTATATTATTGTATTATATGATATGATATTAATATAAAACAATACCATATCATAATTTGATATAGTAAATATTTAGAAATAAGTTTAAACCATGGTCATCAGCTCAGAACTACACTGAAGTATCTTATCAATGATCTCAAGGCAGCTGGGACCATAGTCACCAAGAAAACAACTGGTAACACACTATGCAGTGAAGGACTGGAATCCTGCAGTGCCCCCAAGGTCCCCCTGCTCAAGAAATCACATGTACAGGCCCCTCTGAAGTTTGCCAATGATTCAGAGGAGAATTGGGAGAAAGTGTTGTGGTCAGATAAGACTAAAATCAAACTTTTTGGCATCAACTCAACTCGCCGTGTTTGGAAGAGAAGGAATGCTTCCTATGACCCCAAGAACATCACCCCCACCGCCAAACATGGAGGTGGAAACTTTGGGGGCGTTTTAATGCTAAGAGGCAGGACAACTGCACCACATCAAAGGGACGATGGACGGGGCCATGTACCGTCAGGGCCAGGGCATTGAAGTCAGCCAGGGCATTGAAAATGGGTCATGGATGGGTATTCCAGCATGAAAATGACAACACACAGTCAAGGCAACAAAAGAGTGGCTCAAGAAGAAGCAAATTAAGGTCCTGGAGTGGCCTAGCCAGTCTCCAGACCTTAATCCCATAGAAAATCTGTGGAGGGAGCTGAAGGTTCGAGTTGCCAAACCTCGAAACCTTTAAGGGTTAGTTCATCCCAAAATAAAATTTATGTAATTACTCGCCCTCATGTCATTCCAAACCCGTAAGACCTTTGTTCATCTTCGGAACAGAAATGAAGATATTTTTGATGAAATCAGAGAGCTATCTGACCTTCCAACTATTTTCTGCAATTCTCCAGCTGTGGTCTTTAGCCACTCAAAGTCTCCTCCTCACCGTGCATTAGGATGATATAGACACATGTCCTCTTCCAGGCTGATTCATAACATGTTACGTTGATTGGGAATTCTTAATTATTGCCCTGATGGTGGAAATGCGAATTTTCACTGCTGTAGCTCTTTTCTTAAAGCCACTTCACTAATTTGTGAAGCTCAATTATCTTTTGCTGCACATCAGAAATATATTCTTTGGTTTTTCTCATTGTGATGGATGATTAAGGGAATTTGGGCTTTGTTTTCCCTCCTATTTTTTATTTCTGTGAAACAGGAAGCATGGCTGGATAATTTCATGTTCAAAATCACCCTGGAGTGCTCAAAATTGTGAATATGAACAAGACTATACTTTAGAGATATATTACTCATAAGAATTTCTAGGGGGGCCAATAATTGTGTCCAATGTGTATTTAAGAAAAACATTTATTTCATAATGAGATTTCCCCCCATTTTAAATTATTATTATCCAATGAAAGGTTAGATTTTTGTAGATTTTTTAAATAAAATCTCAAAAGGATTAACAATGCATATTCATTTTCACAGCCTTCTTTGATCATATTTACCAAGGGTGCCAATATTTTTGGCCATGACTATATATATATATATATATATATATATATATATACACACTTTAATGTCCTATAATAATATAAACATTTAATCCAGTAAATATTATTATAAAATAAGTTTAAATATATTCTCTCACTTGTAGACATCATTCTCAATGGGCAGCAGGTCATAGGCCATAGCCTGGAAGGTGAGCTCGTGTAGGACAGGAGAGACGGGGTCGAAAGCTCGGTCCAGAATAATGAGCTGAGAGCGAGCCTTGTCTGGACCCTGTAGAGAGATCAGAGAAAATCTTCTATTGCTCCATGATTAGCACAAGCCATTTTCTGATTAGCATGAATCCAATGCAATGATTTGTCCACAGTAAGACCAGGACAGTGAAGATTCAATATTGGTTTCATGCTATATTTACATGTACCCCTTCTTCTAGCATATTCATATGTAAACGTATTAACTCCTCTCTCTCCCTGCAGTGCAGTAACGGAGGTGTGCCACTCACCTCCCCCATTGTGGGATCATCTGCCTTGTAGGCGTCCAGTTTGTCCTGAAGCAACTGAGCCAGAGTGGCGTTATCTTTATACTCCCTGTGCACAGAAAATCAGAGTATTAGAGCAGAGAGACAGAACGTGAGACAGCTTGTTGATCCTGACGAGCAGCCACTTCCTGCAATCTGATCCAGAGATGACTGTGCATCTGTCTTCTACACTAGTTCCTGCTGTAAGTGTGTGTACAATGGATAAATATGACTGTATGATGTGAAACGGCACCGTCAGGAACAGATCAGTTATAAAGATGATTAAAGGCTCTTAGTTTATCAGTAATTAAGAGACAGACACAGTTCCATTGTGGCTCTTCATGCCTTACCCTCGGTATCGGACGGCAGGGTATTCCTTCAGTGTGGCACACAGTGTTGCCAGCTGGTCTGCCAACCGTTCCATCACAGCGTTCTTCAGCTGTGTCTTATGAGGGCTGTAGAAACTCTGGAAGGCATCAGGGTTGTCCAAGGAGAACACCTAAACACACATTCATACACGTTACTGATAAAGCGATAATGTGGACAGGGAATGTGATCAGCTGGTGTTTTGCACCTGTGCCATTTAGGGGCGGGTTTATCTAAAACAGTTTATTATAGTTGAGTACAACTGAAACTAAAGCAAAATCCCATTTCTACAACTCAGCCCTTCCCCTGAAGGGGTAGGGGTGTCTCGATTCTCTTATGGTTGGAGGGGTAGGGGAAGGGCCAGATAGCCAAGATTGTTCGTGACCACACTACAAAATTGAAGGTGGTATGAATTGTCTCAGCGTAAACCGGCAACATGGCTGCCCAAGCGAACAAAAAGACACATAAATGTAAGCATTTTTGGCATTAGTAAAGATTTTAATGAAAAGTAATAATTCGTTGTATGCTACATTCAATCGTGAGTTCATGTTTACGGTCATGTTATTCAAAAAAATGTTTGCAAAAATTTGCTAACGTCATATAATTACAGACTGCACGATAGTGCCACATCATATTTACATGACTAATCAGGGCGATAACACCATAGACATTGAGGGGGGCTAGTCCCCCCAATAATTAGAATTCGTTAAACTTTTTTCTCAAATACCTATTGCCAATTCGAGAAACAGAGAGCGGGCTTCTGTGCGTCTCTTTTTGCAATGAGTGAGTTTACTTCAAAAACAGCGTTTTATCCTCTCGTTGCTGGAAAATATAATGTAGCGATTCCATATTCAAACTGTTATTAATTAAATTCGTGGGGCAGCGTTGACAAGTTTCTTCGCTCCTGGATGTGTGAGCGATCGCTGATGTGTGTATGTGTCAGTAAGCAGTGCATTAATATAGAACAGTAAGGCTCTAATGCACACCAGTATAGGTGTGTGTATTGGAGGAGCTAGACGACGTATGATGACGTTTAACGTATAGTAGTTATGTCCCAATTCTTAGGGGAATATTTTCACCCCTACCCCTTGACACTCTGTTTCTGGTAGGGGAAGGGGTATAAAATAGAATTGGAATTGGGCCTAAATTTAAAAGCATAAAAAAACGTTACTTAAAATAAACATTAAGTGAAAGAAAATACAAATATTTTTATTTCAGTAAGTTGACAAGGCAACATCTTTCATTTTGATTTAGTTTAACTGGATGTAATAAGATAACTAAAACTGGAAATAAAATAAAAGTAGACAACATAGATACAATACAAAAACTACTAAAATGACTACTTAAACTAAAATTGTATTTCAATTATACAAAAATAACACTGATCTGAAACAGTAGTATATCCCTATAATAGACCATGCTAGGCAGTCTCAATGAGAAGTTGCATAGAAAAAACTAAAAACACATAATAAATGGTAATAAATGAAGCAGTTTATATTTTCAGAATATATTTTAAATGTTTTATTATTTGCTATTATAGAGAAGTCTCTTATGCTCACCAAGGATGCACTTATTTGATTAAAAATATAGTAAAAACAGTAATATTGTTCAATTTTAAATAATTGTTTTCTGTTTTGATATATTTTAAAATGTCATTTATTCCTTTGATGTCAAAGCTGAATTTTCAGCATCATCATTACTTGTTTTCAGTGTCATATGATCATTCAGAAATCATTCTGATATGCTTATTTGCTGCTCAAGAAACAATTGTTTTCCTTTGAATAGAAAGTTCAAAAGAATAGCATATGTTTTTTAATAGAAATCGTTTGTAACATTATAAATGCCTTCACTTTCACTTTTATGAATAGAATGCATCCTTCCTAAATAAAATGATACATTTTTACATTAATTTTATTCTATAAATAAAATATATTTTTAAAGATTTTGTATGCATGTCACATACTAAACACCTGTGACAGAATACCACAAAATGTGTTCCTCCCCTCTTCCTGTTTCCTATCTTGTCTGAAGGATGAGCTTGGACTTATTGAGTTTCATTCCTTTCCTGTCCTTCCTGCCTTTGTGTTTCCTGTGGCCGAATCTCTGAGCGTCAGACAGTCTATAGGTCTTCACAACCACCCCTCCCCACCCCCTATCGGCACACACAGGGTCACGTGACCATCCTTCTGTTCAGCAGATGGGTTCCCCTTGATGCTCGTTCCCTCTCATAACCTCCTCTGATTGGCCGAGGCTCTCTGTGGATGCTGCGTCAGACAATTACGTGATGCTGAACAAGGCGGGCCTGCGAAGCACTGAGCTGCAGCATCACGCCAGCAGAAACGCACTGCTCCTCTGACTCCACTGAATTAATCATAGCAGACAGCCGAAGCAGCAAGGCATTGTGGGCCAGACTGCACCCCCCCAGCCTCAGAGCTGTTCTGGAACACTCTATTTCTGCATTCACTGAGATGTTTCTGGATAGTTCTCTATACACAGTCATTATTCCTATATATTTTCTCCCCTCCTGAAATGGCTCACCTGGGACTCATAGGGCAGGAAGGCGATGTTGATCTCATTTAGGGTTTTAATGGATTTGGAGGCACGGCTCTTCACCACATCATTAAACAGGGGGTCTGGGCAAGCTGAAAAAAAAAACACATGGGTATGTTGAGCAGTGACAGCAGTTTATTGAATTTTTGACATAATATACGTCACTAACACTATTGTGTGTGTATATATATATACACACACACACAATTTGATGTCAAAAATATATCCAAATGTAATTTTGTCTGTATATGTTATTAAGTGCATTGTTATTAAGTTCATTTATGATTTTTTTATTTATATATATATATATATATATCCCATTTAAGATTTAATTTTATTTACTTTTTATTTATTTTTGTAACAAAGACTAATTGTATCAGCACATTACTTTTTGATTATCTACAAAATAATACAGTTCATTTATATTTGTAGGAAAGCTTATTCATTCATAACTGTCATTTAATTAACCTTTATATCTAATGTAACATAGCATTGTGTTTAAGTCAAATTCATTAAAAACATCATCTTGCTGATTGTTTGTGTAGTAGTCTAGTTTTGAGTGAGGTCACATTAATACTGCAGTGTGTATTATGCTTCCAGCACACTTGAAGTACAGTGGAGTACCGTCAGATACTCACAGTCAGTGAAGAACACATGAGCCGCTTTATATTTCCCTGAATGGGGATCTTTGAAGTCATTGACGAGAGTCTGCACAGACTGGTAAGAGAAATACAACAAGCTTTAGATAAGACTGTGTCTGTGTTTTGTGTTGTTATAGTAACACAATGGCCTGTAGAAATAACAAGAGTTGCAGGCTGTTTGTGTAGGCTGTGTAAATACCGTGTGTGTGTGTGTGTGTGTGTGTGTGTGTGTGTGTGTGTGTGTGTGTGTGTGTGTGTGTGTGTGTGTGTGTGTGTGTGTGTGTGTGTATGTGTTAGTGAGTGACATATGTTTAGTGTGTACAGTGTGAAGGTTCCGCCTCCACACCGCAAAACCAAAGTCTACGCTGGAGTTGTTATTTTGCTTTATTAGCATCTTCTAAAATGAGTGTGTTTGAGTACCTTCTCAGTTGGGGTGATCAGGTAAATGGCCTCCATTGAAGGGAGAGGCTCTCTTCGCTTATTAATGTCTTCAACAACTGCAGAGATAAACGTAGAAACAGCAAGTCAGTCACAGAAGCAGCTTCTCTGAGACAGGGTTATACTCATTAACCTTTTGGTTAATTGAAATAAAGCTGAAATTAAATAAAATATTAATATTAGATGATAACTTGAAATATTTGAAATGTTGCCTTGGCAGATAACTGAAATCGATTTGCGTTGACGCACCAAAATAATTAACTGGAAATAAATGTAAAAATATATTTATTCAAAAAATTAAAATGTAAAATAAAAATCTAACTAAATTAAACGAAAATAGTAATATTTAAAAAACAATTATATATAAATAAACAAAAATGTTAAAAAAAATAATTAATCAGATATGCTGGTTAGCTAAACAGTTTCCTTCTAGAACAATGCTCATTAGATGTTTTCGTGATGATTATAATTTAATCAGATATTTGTATACCAATTGTAAATATATTCAGAGCTGAAGGGGCTGGGGTTATGCCTACCAACGCCTTTAGCTATGACTATATATATATTATATATATATATATATATATAATATAGCAAAACATGTTGTAACCTATTGCTAAATAAAATGTAATGTGATGCTTTCCAAATCTGTTCTTTTGCAGACATCTTATAGACGTATGTGTGCTAAGCTGGGTTGTTGATATGAGATGTTTATTTCCATCTGGCCACCATTTACAGCATTTATATGATGGTTTGAGGTTTAGAGATCAGTTCTGAATTGAGATTATATGTTTATTATGTTTGTGTCCCATGAACCATAGACTTCTTGTTAGTAGCGAAGGTGAACACTTCATTTGAGGTCAAAAACTGAGGATTGACTTACTAGTGATGCCCTCTGTCATGATATCAGTCATTTTACAGCAAGAGGACAGCATCCTCATGCTGAGCTGGTCCACAATCAAAGCCTACAGAGAAAAACAGAGCAGAAATAATGAGAGAGAAACGCTCATTACTGCAGAACAGAAAGGTCTGCTGCTTATGCTTATGCAGGCAGTGTGAAAACGTATTTATTAATATAGGCACCAAAATAAATATGCATGTGGTGTGATACAGGCAGAGCAGGATGGATGAAATAGTTTGGGCTTAATTATTCACAGACACTGATTTCATGTCTGCGGCTCGGGGACTCAATGAAATATTAAAAGTGGGGTGCGGTGACATAAGGATAGAGTGGTTGCTATGGTGATGGGTTATTGAGTTTGTCTTACCTTCCATTCTCCCTTCTTCTTCACCTTCTTGATGACATCATTCATAATCTCTGCAGAAAGAAGAGAAGACTTTATCAAATATCTGATATTAGTGGTTCATACACATTTTTGACTAGTCATATCCAGGTTTAAACCACAAATACATGCTGAATTAGTGATAAATATTATTCCGGTTTAAAATAACTTTTTTCTATTTTAAAGTGTAATTTATTCCTGTGATGGTAAAGCTTAATGTTCAGCAGTCTGATAAATGTTCTGCTCAAGAAACATTTCTTGTTATTATCAATGTTTAAAACTTAATATTTTTATGGAAACTGATACAGGATTCTTTGGTCAATAGAATGGCATTGATTTGAAATGGACATATTTTGTAACATTATGAATGCTGTTTTAGTCATTTTTGATCAACTTAAGCATATTTGCAATAAAACAAAAACGTGTGTGTGCGTGCGTGCGTGTGTGCGTGCGTGCGTGTGTACGTAAGTGCGCGCGTGTGTGTGTGCGTGCGTGCGTGCGCGTGTGTGTGTGTGTGTGTTCTGTCCCCGTCACACCTGAGCCTGACTGTGCTTGCTGGTCCTTTACTAAAATGGATTCTCTTTCCTTCTTTTGCTTTCTATCTCTCTCTCATTTTTCTGCAGCAGAGCATTTTTGGCATCTATTACATCAAAATTCATTGACACGCCTCTCAATAAACGGATGCTCTGACTGACTGCTGAAAAAGAATAATATTCATGAAATCCATTTCATCTGGTCATGCGGGTCATTTTAACACTGTGATAAGGAATTTAACTCCACGTGGGCGAGGCTGGTTCTTGAAACATTACCCCAATCACAGAAATAAAGTCACATCGGGGAGATATAAAGTCACAATTATAAGAAAAAGGCAAAAATTGTATGTAAAGAGATGTAGAAGTGAAATTCTCAGATATAAAGTCACGATTGTGGGACATAAAATCCCAAGTATGGGGGGGGGACAATTGTGAGATATAGTTAAAAATATATGAAAAATGTTGATTGTGAGATATAAAGTAACTATAATGAGAAAAAAGTAGCAGTTGTGATACACAGTATAAAGTCGCAAATACAAGAAAAAAGTTAAATGTGAGATATAAAGTTAGATTGCCAGAAATAAAATGGGGGGGGGGGGACTATTGTGAAATATAGTCACAATTAAATTAAATAAAACATTGATTCTGAAATATAAAGTGGCAATTGTGAGATATGTAGTGAGATAATAAGTGGGTATCGTAAGATATAAAATGTCACTATTACAAGAAAAAATGCCAATCGTGCGATATAAAGTCAAAATTATAAGGATAAAAAGCCAATTGCCAGATATAAAAGTGGCAATTATGAGGAAAAAAATGGCAATTGTGAAGTCGTAGTTACTAGTAAAAGTCACAACTGTTTGTTTATTTTTTTATTTCTTATTAGTCCTATTGTGTTTGTTTGCTTTCTTTCCTCATTATCTCATGCTAATGAAGTGTTATGGTGATGCTCCACATAAAAATGAAAGCCATAATGCTCTGTATTTACAAAAGGGAACTTATTCAGTGTGCACCGTTCCCTGTAGATTGGGAAGCTGAGGTGCTATCAGATGTGAGACAGAGACAGCGTTTGCTATGGCAGCAAATTGAATCAGTTTATTTTCAGAATCTCCCTCTGTTCAGATCATACCTGTCCACACTTTTCCCGGGAGTCTCCCGAATTTCACACCCATCTCCTGCCCCCCTCCTGTTTTGTAATTTCTCCCGGGAAACTCCCGTAATTTGTATGGCCCAAAACTAGTTATATGAATAATCACATCAATATTTTATTCCAAGGTTGTACAGTTGCCAGATCCTGTATGAAACTCATCCCTTCACACAATCGACACAATACACATTTCAAAACATTTGTGACCTCAACCTGGCAACCTACAACCCAGTTGCGCAGTTGATTTCTGCGCAGGTAAAGTTAGATCTAGCATCAGTGGTAGAAATGGAAGGAGAAGAGTCGATGGTGCCCTGGCGAAGAAAGAAAAACTATTGGTGTAAATTTAACAACAGCTGGACGGACGAATTTAATTTCTTGTCTCGAAGCCATGTAAACAACGCCCACACCTTTTGCAAAGTGCGTCGTGCAGATTTTAATATCAGATGCGGTGAGAAAAATGACATATATTATCTCAGCATATTAAATCACATGCGGTACATTCGTGCAGCCGAGGCACAGAAGGACAGCACATACTGTAAACACACAATGTAAATGTTATGTACAATGTTACAATGTAATGTAATGTATTTTTTAACTATTGTGCAGTGGTTCTGTTTAAAACAAATAGTAATAGTAATAATAGCTAATAAAAAAGAAACATGAGTAAATCAGGTTATTATGATTTTAATTTTTATGTTTTTTTTATAATTTATTATGCATGTACCTATGTGAACCCCCCCACACCCACACCATTTGGTACCCGTATGGCTCAGATGCCATGAGCTGCTTACAGACAATGTTAAATGAACATAGCCGATCGTTGAGAATTAAATCTATGTAGAATCTCTTTCTGTATCTTCTTTTTCTGCTCTGTGGCTGATCTGATCTCGCTTACTCTGATGTAAGTAATCCCATCATGAAGGGATTTGGCGGAGGCGACCATGTTTGTGTGTTGGAGCCAATATTAGCATGATTGCAATGCTAGCCATCTGGTTGTAGTGTCAATATAAAGGCGCTCAGGGTGATTTTATGGTTTTGACATTTGTGCCGGAGCAGTGATACAGAGTTAAGCTCCTCTGCGGATGAAAACACTGAATCCTGGCCGAATCCAGATGGGATTAACACGATGCATGTTTTAGTGAATGTGAAGAGATTAGCAGGCAGTTTAGCTAACAGGAGATTTAGTATTGATTACAATAGCAATTTATGTGAATGAGGGCCAAAGCTAATCAAACTGAGAGCAAAGCGATCTGATAAAGCGTGCCAATAAAAACATATTTGTCAAAATTCTGACATGTTGGAAAGGAGAATGTTTTTTAAATAAAAATCAAATAAGTATGACTTCACTTAAAAAGCATCTGATACAAGCAAGACTTACCAAATAGTGTAAGATGTTTCTTTTTGTAGCCAGCATAATTCAGAGTAGCTTATGTAATTCAAATGCTCAGTAGAGTTTCATTAATGTCTAATTTTAACTTGCTATTTTTGTGGTTTTCACACAAAGATGATGCTTTATGCTATGAAAATCAGGTCAAGAATACCTATGACAATATATATTTACATTCTAGTGGTTTGTTGATAGCCAAAGCCAATATCCAGCGTGAATAGAAGCCGACGGTTATCATTATTTCATGTAAAATAACATGTTACACAATATTTAGTTACTAAAAATACTCACTTTACTGAATAGTGTTGGTACCGTTAACTAAAACTATTAACCATGTTTAATATGAAAATCTACAAACTAAATCCAAATTTTTTTTTGTATTAATTAAAAAAAAGCTGTAAAGAAATATAGTTATTACGTGGAAAAATCTTGCCCTTAACAAAACAATTAACTGAAATAAAATAAGTTTAAATGTAAGTACTAAAATTACTATAGCTAAAACTAAAATAAAAATAAAGCTAATTAGAATTATTTAAAAACAAAACAAAAGAAAATGACAAAAGCGCAAAACTAAATCTAAACTGAAAATATAAAAAAGGCTCATTCAAAATGCTACAAAAATACTATATTGAATATAAAATACCAAGTACTAAATCTTATATAGTATATAAATAAGAATATGACAAAAG
Source organism: Gymnocypris eckloni scoliostomus (assembly GCA_027564155.1). Classification (NCBI taxonomy): domain Eukaryota; kingdom Metazoa; phylum Chordata; class Actinopteri; order Cypriniformes; family Cyprinidae; genus Gymnocypris; species Gymnocypris eckloni. The sequence goes on along the minus strand of CM050433.1, from coordinate 7,200,565 downwards.
TGCTAAATTTCAATAAAAATAAATAAAGTTAATTCAAAATATTACACAATGCTATGTGGTATATAAAATACCAGGAACTAAATCTTATAATATCATATTAACCTGTTAACTGTCACTGGCCCACCGGTGGGCCCATTTGCCATTGCATGTTTAAAACATTTATATCCTATACTTAAACTGATCTAATATTGACAAACTATATATCGTTGGAAAGCTCTAAGTGTGTACTTTTCAAATTTGACCACTGTTTTGGAGGAAATATTATGTAGTGACAATAATTTATTAGTTTGTGATAAGAGAAGGTAGCAAAAAAGTCAAAAGTATACCAGGAGTTATGAAAACACACTTACAATCACTTAAACTTCATTTTTATGTTAATAATCCAAACAAAAAATATTTTCTAGTATTTGTCCAAAATATTTTACATCTTAAACACAATGTTTTAAATAATAAAAAAAGGATATCAATCTTTGCTGTGGTGGGAGGTCAAGTGGTCTCCAAGTGTCCTTTAGGAATCATCAATTGGACATGAATGTCACCTAGTGGCCTTTGTTGGTATAACAGCTCACAAAAATCTCATTTTTTATGATATCAGTCTCAAATTTGGAACACAACTTCTTTAGACCTATACCTTTTATTTCATATCATTTTTAGGGTGAACCAAATTTTTATTTATATGTTATTTTAATAAAATATTAAAGTTTATTTATTATTGCTTTTTTATTACAATAAACTTAAACAGCTATAACTTTTTTGTTAACTAATTTTTTTTAACTACAGACACCTGTGCAAGAAACTTCAAAGTCTCCTCTTTAAAACAAGACCAGAATGAGGATCATATTCAAAAGCGTTCCGGAATTATATTCATTTGAATTTCGACATTACATTTGCAGGCCTACACTCAAAAATGGGCGTGACAGTTAACAGGTTAATAATACTAAAATTTCACTGCCATTGACAAGGCTGTCAAAATATCAGAGGTTGCACATTGATTAATTTGCGTTTTATTTACATTGATTCATATATAAAATAAATTGAAGCAAAGATTTACATATATTTTATTCTTATCCGTTATTTCCTTGAATGATTTCAATAAATATCAATTTTTGTGTGTCTTTGTGTTCTTCTACTTCTACTTTTACTGAAAATATACGCTAGGTCATGTTATTCTCCAGAGGACGCTTCATCCAGTCATGTGACATCAGCACATCCCCCATTGGCCTGAGTTCACTTCTGCCCATGTTCAGCCTCCAGGACCAAGGTAAAAAACATTTTACTGTACAAATGGGGGTTACTGATGCAAATGAGGGGAAAAATACAGGGATGGACAAAATGAATGTCAAACAGCCTCATCCAAGGTTTCTGCAGTATGTTCAAAATCCTATTCAGTATGCATTTAAAAAACCATGCATGCATTTTAGACATTCTTTTACAGAGACTTCTCAATGTATTGATTTAGCTTCCTCGCTGATGTGTAACCTTTTCAAGAGATGAATTCCTGCAGTGCAGTAGAAATAAACTGGATTAAATCATACTGTACAGACTGCAGGCCAGGTCTCAGTTAATGAACTCCATTTATTTCTTTTCCTCCTCATATTGCGTAATAAAATGTGCCGCAGTCTATCAGCTATTTGTCACTGCAGGCTGGATCGCCTGAATGCTGATTTTCTCACAATGGTGCTGATAATGTGTTTGGGTTTAACTGATTTAGTAAAGTGACACTAATACAAGATAATTATAATTCAATCAAACAGTAAATTCCATTTATACGCAGTCATTTAAAGGCCCAAATAGAGTTTTTCCACATGTGATAATGTGTGCACTGCAGTTACATTGTAGTCAAATATTTACAGTTACATAGATATAGTTTACCCAAAAAGAAAATTTGCTGAAAATGTAATGACCCACGGCCACAGGTCATCCAAGATGAAGACTAGTGTTTTCTTCTTCAGAAAAGATTTTGAGAAATTTTGCATCATATCACTAGCTCCCCAGTGGATCCTCTGCAGTGAATGGGTGCCGTCAAAATGAGTCCAAACAGCTGATAAAAACATCACAATAATCCACACAACTCCAGTCCATCATTTAACTTTTTGTGAAGTGAAAACCTGCATGTTTGTTTAAAAAACACAGATCTTCAGACCGATGCCACAGAATAACCATTTTTTGGTTCCACAAAGAACCATTCAGTCAAAGGTTCTTTAAAGAACCATCCCGTGCTTACCTTTTTATAATCTGAAGAACCTTCTTTCGCCTCAAAGAACCTTTTGTAAAACAGAAAGTTTCTTCAGATTTTAAAGGTTCTTTATGGAACCATTTAGACAAGAAAAGTGATTCTATGGCATCGTGAAGCACCTTTATTTTTATGAGTGTATTTCTCTCCTGATTCAGACAAGACAACTTTTTCACTGGAGAATGCAATATTAAGGATAAAGGACTCAACGATTTTAAGTTAAAGACATCTTGATGAATGTGTTTCTTACAAACATGCAGCTTCTGGAGACAAATGGATTACCTGTGGAATATCGTGATGTATTTATCAGCCATTTAGACTCTCATTCTGACGGCACCCATTCACTGCAAAGGATCCACTGGTGAACCAATAATGTAAGGCTAAATTTCATAACCAAGTGATTTACAGCAGTCTAAACGGAACTGTGAATATGCAATAAGCACATTCTGTTGGCCCTATATGCTATTGGCCAACAGGATTGCAATAGTATCATGACAACATTTCAGTTTGGTTTTAAACCTGAAGCAGATAAACATGATCTCCGGGTTAATGTCAGGCTGATTTCTCCATCACGTCACAAAGAAGGTAAAGGACAGGGCAGACGTCCTCATAAGAGTAGTATATAGTACCACACTGTTTCTGTGTCATGCTCTTTCACTTAAACACTGAACCTCTCTCCGGAGTACACCAACCGAAGTCTCGTGTCACTTCAGCTCTTCGCTCTTCATATTTAATCTTAATGTAGATGTCTTAATTAAGCACAAGCTGTAGTTTGTGATAAAAGTAGATGTTTGGTTAAATGAAGCTATATCTCGCAGCTGTAATCAAAGATGGCTTTAGCAAGGAAGGATGTTTTTATATGATACAATCACTGTGTTTGACTGCTGGTTATGTCTATGCAATATACTGATTCATTCACAATATATGCTTGATGACTTAGCTGACAATATTCAAAAGCATGATTGTAAATGATGCATGCATGAGTATTAACTATTTAAATTAATAATCGGTTTGTCTAATCACTCATAAATGTTCACATAAGACTTTCTATTCATGTGTTTCATGAATTGTTCATGAAAAATGCCATCTGTAACATTTTTGAGTGATGAAATTTGTATAAAATTTGTTAGGGAATGCACAGTATATCAGCACCATATTGATTATCAGTTGATATTAGATATTTGTTTCATTTATTGTTTTTTTGTATTGGTTGATATTGAATATTTAATTGATATTCATTTTTTTTTACATTGAATTGTACCAGCTATTTGTTCAAAATGACGGCTCCTCTACTTTAGCAAATACATAATGAGATAAATATTGCCGTCAAAATGCAATATCACTCAGCTGTACTTCTGGTCAGTGCAAAAAAAAAACTGTATATCTGCTCATCGCTGCAGATTTAACCCTCCATATTCCCAGGCTCCCTCGGGGCACTCTCATTTCATGACCCACTTTTATGCTCAGTCTCTCGGGATTTGTACGACCATTTACCTTAAAGAGACAGTCTGTGGTTTTCCTTATCCTTGTGGATCTGCTTTGATTTTTTGGTATGAAAACTAAACCTAGAATCTATTCAAGTTTTGTTTTCTATTTATGTTGCATTACTTGGTTGCATCAGAGACCTTGGTGTTTTTCTCTTATTTTTCAGCCAAGGTTTACTATTAATATCTGCTGCGTAGGATTGCAAACAAACTGAATCGTGTATTTCTTATAGAGGACTTTTATATTAATATATAGAGGCTTTTTGAAGAGAACTGGTGTTGTCGGAGCATCTCATCCATACTGCAGTGCAGTCTATGCGCATAGTGTCAGATAATGCCCCTGAGAGGGTGACTATCCAATATTGTCCTTGTGTAACAGACAGAAGATGCTCTGCTAAACCCCAACTAACATCACAGAGTCCAAGGACAGAGCACACACACACACACACACACACACACACACATTGACTCGGATGCTGTCCTGCTGGTATAGAATTTCAGCATGCTGAGTCACTACGCAACACACCCGCTCAATGAATGCACAGAAGAGCTTTCTGAGGAAGGAAAAGTGATGCTGAAAAGACTTCATGCCAGGCATAATATTATAAATCAGGCTGATCTAGATATGCCCATAATTGTAATTGTAAATGAAACTATCATTCATGTCGGGCCAATAATTCGTTTACTTTATTTAGTATTTTTGTAGTGGATGATCTTGAATATTTAATTGTGCAATCTCATTTCTCCTATATGTTATCTAAAAATGTACTTAAAGTCATTTAACAACACCAATAAAGTTAAAATAAAAATATATTTGTACATATTGTAAACTATAATTATATAATATACATGAAGGAATATTATTATTTAGATAATATAATATAATAGTATTTAAAAAATACATATAAAATATATAAGGAATATAAACATTTTGGTTGATCCAGATAAGGCAAAAAATATAACTGTAAATATAAATATTATAATTACGGCAAAATAAAGGATAAAAGGCCAGTATTAAAATTCTATACTTTTGTCTGAATAAATAAAACAAATAAAAAAATATTTTAAATTATATTTCATAAATGGTGTGGTTAATTAATATATTAATTGTATTGATTGTTAAAAATAAACTTTTTAGATTATGTGATATTTGATGGTAATATAAATGTAAATATAGGAAAATGAACATGCAGATATCGATAATCAACCATACCAAAAATCTCTAATATCAACTAATAATGTATGTGGTACTAATATAATGTGCACCTCTAACTGTAAGTCATTTGATACAACAGGATATATTCACATACATCTTAAGAAATATACATTGTATATAATGACAAAAACCGACACTGCTTATTTTTGGAAATTTGAACGTTACAGTTTCAAACTGTTTTCATTTCAAATGTCCGTACCTCATAGATATCTGCATGTTTTGTATTTTACAGTATGTTTTGTACTATACTGTAGTATAGTCCATTTTAGCTCTCTGTCTCAGTGGAACAACATCTTTTATCCTGAGGTCTGATTTATCTTTCCCAGAGCTCTCCATTCGGGCTCATTTTCATAGGAAAGCCATAAACCGGGTCACACTGGGAGGAATTCTGGATAATGTATTCCTGGAGACTCAGCAGAGAGCTTGAACTAAACATTATCTTTATTCTTTACCATTAACATAAATATAAAAATAATTCTAAACCAGATCATGCCATTAGTAACTACCAGGGAGAAATGATATAAAACTGCACAAACCATTGCAGGCTCATGGCTGATCTAAACAGAAATCTATAATTCATTGCGACTGTTGGTACACTGTGCATCCGCCTGCAGAGATTGGAGATGTTACGCTGGTCTGTGCAACCTTGCACAAAGCTAATGCAACACCCAAATGTCAGGGCGAGTGCAATCATGGATAATAATAGGCTAGTGGTGCATTTCAGACATGGAGACAGCCATGCACCCAGTACAGTAAACTAACAGACAGCGTGATTTATTCAGCAGCGTCTTTAACACAGTTCACAGCTTGCCAGAATTGGTCTTTGGGATAAAAAATATGAGTCGCTGTCAGCAGCAAATAAAATATCTAGAATACTACAGAAGCCTTTTTCCATGTAAATGATTATTCTCTCTGGTTGGTTTGTTGCTAATAGTGCTTAATAAAGCAAGCAAGGGATTTTAATACTTTTCTAAGGGAGAAAATGCAGTTATTCCTTGACAGATGATGAAAAGGGTGAAAAACTTTTTTTATTGTCTACAAATAGAGCATCTGAAGATTATTTTTAAGAAACTTAACCAACCTAAGATGGTTTACCAGTCTAAGTTGGTCTAAGATGGTCTTGACTTCAGGAATATTGCTCAAAGCCCTTCTAAAATCAACCTTGAGCTGGTTTAAGCTGTGTTTTCAGAATATGTAAGATCTAGTTTGTATTGCTACTCCTTTTTAATTTCATTCTGCCCTTCATTTAACCCCTCCTTCTTTTTTCATCCACACTAGAATTAATCATCATTAACTGCTATTTTTATCCTGGTCGATGTGTTCTTTATACACGGTGTGAAGATATGGTTTGCTTGCGTATTGTATTGGAGGAGAAACCTTGATGAGTAGCTATTGAATGCAATTCTGAAACAATAGAGAGCCACATACTGGATCCATACTCCCCAGCTCTGGTAATGGAAAACAATAAACAATGTCCATAGTCTCAAACGCTTCCTAATACATCACGTTATATACGCTGACGTGAAAGGCATGGATTTCTCTTTGAGCTTTAAAGGAGTTATAAATGTCCTCCGTTCAAGTGAAGGATGAATCACACGCTTACGGTTTGCCGCAAGGCACACTGACTGTCCTCTCTTCACTTGCCATACACAAGTGAGCACACTGTGATCTAGGACTCTCATCTCAGTTCAGCTTGTTGTTATGTTAAAACATTGTCATCTAAGGGGGTGTCATATACCCCTCATATAGGCTTTGTGTTTGTGGATATAATTCTGAGATTCTCTCTAGGTGGTCTTTATGACTCGTAGTATACATATTAATGGGAGTATATAAGAAATCGTGTGCTGTCAAATGACTAATCGTGATTAATCGTGATTAATCGCATCCAAAATATGAGTTTTTGTTTACATAATATATATGTTATATTAATCGTTTGACAGCACTAATATCATATGTTTGCCTGAATGCTGAATGTGTAATTTGGATAATTCTGGTAAGTAGGGCATAGTATAAGCTCAATTCATGAAAATGGATCAACAAATAGACAGGCTAACAAAAGAACTGGTTCATTCAGAGCTAGACTAATGCCGATGAAAGACCCTTTAGACAAATACTGTGAGTCATTCATACAGATGGTGTTTATGTGCACTCCTGCTGTCCCTGACATTACATCCTACAGCGTAATGTACAGCTCCCTGTCAACATTGCATATTTTAAAGGTTAAAAACAAATCAAAACAGACAATGACAATCTAAGCAAGGACATATGTGCATTTGGTCAGTCTTCGGCTCATGGCTTTGCTCTCTATCTGACCCTGTGTCTGATCTTTATTATGTGTACTGGATCTCATGTCCCTTCTGTCATCATCCCGTGACAGAATCCAGCGCAGGTGTCCGGAGCGTTTATGGCTTTTAATGATCAGTTTTCAGTCAATATTGATTATGTGTGTGAGCCTTTCATTTGGACTGGACAATGCAAATGCATTTTCACTATTATGTCGTATTTCTGTGCTTTCAGTTTGAAGTTAGCATTAGGTCTTTCAGCAACATTATCTGATATATTACAAGCAAAACAAACAACATGTTTAATGCGGTTGTGGTGAATGATGTGGGCATAATATGAGTCAATGACAAATAAGGATGTCCAAGATGATGGAAAGGTTAAATGTTTTTCGAAATATTTAAAATATTTTAGTTTAAAATTTGCCTTAATCATTTCAAACAGAATTTAATTTGATTAATAAATCATTATATAAAAGGTAAAAATATATGATTCATAAAATTGACTTAATAACCAAAATGGGTCCATTTTGAAAACGGTATTTTTTGTGTTTTTTGTCACATGACTACAAAACGACTTTCTGCATTCAAAATGACTTTGATTTGGTGGACACAAAAGTTTTTGAAATATGAATGATATTTTAAAACAAAATAGCTTAATTCTTCATTATTATTATTATTATTTTAAATCAATATTATATTTGTAATTTTATACTAATTATAAAATAAACATGCCAAACTACTTTTACCAGCATTATTTCCCCCCAGCCATACATTTTTTAGGAATTGCATTTTTATCTATTATTATTTTTTTAATAGGATTAAAAATTACTCTTAAATTAATGTTAAATAGCACCAAATGTGAAATATAAAAGTGCCAATTTTATTTAACTGCATCAAGCTACAAATAAAATACATTAAATGTTTCTAAAAAGCATTTCAGATTAATAAATAAATAGGCATCTTATTTACATTTACATTTATGCATTTAGCAGACGCTTTTATCCAAAGCGACTTACAGTGCATTCAGGCTATACATTTTTTTGTCGGTACATGTTATCATGGTAAAGTTCATATTCACGAATTTGTGAATGTAGATATTGAAGTGAGATGATTAGAATATAGCCTTCGTTTTAAAAGAAAGATTCTCCATATACTGCTGCATAAGCAAAATCTTTCTCTAAAACGAGAGCACCTACAACCGTCATCAATCTGTCTGTACTAAACGCCATTCTGGTCCTGAACACTCTCTCGGCTAGTATGCACTACATGACAGATACAGCTACACCTCTGAGGGATGCGCATTTGGTGCTCTCATTTTCCCTTATTCAACCGAACACGAACCACTCCGCCATTTAACGATCCATCTAGTGATGCGAGGCAGCTGCATTCATGTTAACAGCACGGGCACTTCCTGGGCAGATCACGTCCCCAGCTGGAGCTTTACGCAATGGAATATAATGCACTGGTGATCAATCACAGGGGTGAGGCTTTGCCAAAACGCATATATTAAGCTCATCTCTAGAACCAGAAGATAGATTTATGCAAACATCCCCTAAATGATATCCTCATTACGCCTATAAATAACAAACCGGGCAAAATAAAACAAACACGCTGAGGTCTGTCGACAGAACCCTGCGTAAGTCCTAAACGTCCGTGCAGAATAAGGGCGTTCCTGTGTGATAGACCATCTTCACACTTGTGCGTCAATTGTTTTTGGTGCTAGTCTGATTCTCGTGCCATGTATTAATAATTTAAAAACATACATACGATGAGAATAAAACCTATTTATGTCATGATGCACAATGCGCATCTGCAACATCCCGAGAGTAACGTCCTCCCGTTCAGCACAATGGCAGGGAAACAACCAGCCGCATCCGCTGAGGAACACTAATAACACATGCACTGGATAGAAGGCACCATAAAATACAACGCACACATGGTTGAATATTAAACCTCAGTAGCCGAGGATTAACATTATGGTCTTACTTTCGCCAACGACCGCCTTTAATCCAATTGGTGCCATGATGCTCCTGAGTGTTCGCCCGTGTGCTGAATCTTCTCCTCCCTCTCCTCCTCTTGAACGGTGCTGCGGAGATGCGGAGATTCGTCACTGCGTAACCGCCCCTCCCTCACATGCGCTCGTGCTACCGAGCGCCGTTATGCGCTGAGGGCGCAGACACAGAATCACAAGTGAATCCATCCTTGATTTCACGCTGATTGTTCATGCCATTATCAGTGGAGGTTGTGAAATACCCTTGCAACTGTTTCCGCTGTTACACTACGTGACAAAATAGCAGGTCACTCAATTAGAGAAGCAACTAAAGGTTTAATATTTTACACTGAATTTTAATTTCACTGTCTACCAAACAAAGCAATGTTAGTTTACTACTAGTAGTTGTTAAAATATGAATAAAATAAAACAAAATAAAGATATACTGTAATATTTTACTTTTGTTTCCATGTACAGTATCATATGTGTGATTGTTTGATCATTTCCTGGCTCTAGTGCAGCATTCGTCATTTTGACCGCATGAGGGTGATAAACGTCTGCTAAACGTAATCCCTTTAGTTTTTTCAATAATAAAAAATAGTATTATTTAAACACTCATCTTTAGAACATTATATAATTTTTTTGCCATACATAGGCCTATAATATTACAATTGTTTAATTTATAAATTACATTATTTCATCCAGCTTGTGTTTTTATACTTTGTTTTTAGAAAATTATGTTACAATTATAGACTATTATTATATCAATATGTCAAAATATTGTATATAATGTATTCATATTAAAACAATATTTTAGGATTTCTTTTTATTAATAATATTGTCAAATGTTTTGGGGAAATTATATATCATTTCATATATCTTCCATGCCAGATAAAATAATATTGTCAATAACATATCAATATTATTCAATATTATTCTTCTTTTTTTATAATAAAAGGGTTGTTTTTGGGAAATTATATTTAATCTCTCTCTCTCTCTCTCTCTCTCTCTCTCTCTCTGTCTAATTACTAATTACTATTATTTTTAAATTAAATAAAACTATTATATTTTTCTAAAATACAATTTAGCTTTTTCTTCCCTTAAAGAGAAAGCAAAACAAGCCTCAATGTCTTCATTCAGGTTACTCAAATTAGTTTGCATTTCCCGGAGAAAATATTTTGTTATTCAGTTTCAAAGATATTTGTGGAACGGAATTCACAAACACTATAATTCTTGTAAGACTGAAAAATAATTATTATTTAATTCATTACTTCAAGAAAATAATAATTTCTTTATTAAATATTTCATGACCAAAACGTGTTTATTTTCTATAAAATAAATAAATACATCAAATCAAGTCCACAATCTAACAAAAGCAAATCCCTGATCCTATCAGACTCTCTCAAATCAACTGTGATTAAAATCCAACAGAAGGTTTGTTGTGAAGTTGGGTGTGTCCGGCGATGTAAACCACACCCTCTGAATGTCACTCATCTGAGTCTCGTTTCTTTCCCACAGACGACGTCACGCAGTCAGACAGTGAAGTCACGTCAACGCCAAATGAACACAACGCTCTGAAGTAACCAGGGATGCTTTATTTGGAAGACTCAAAAGACACATTTATGTAGTGTTTCCTACATTTCAGATCCAAAGGAACTTTCTTCAATATCTGTGACTGTCATTTATAACGCCACCATGGGTGATGTGATTTCTACCAACCTGGACGAAGGCAAACGGGGGATGATTACAGGTAAAACGCGTTTGTTTTACTTTTAAAGGGAAAAAGTCACTATCTGTGATTCTGTACAATAGAGCTAGCGTACTTTAAACGAGGGTTGAGATGGGTTTAGTTAACGTGGATACACCAGCCACACATCTTTAATATATTGTATCTTTAGATTTTTAGCAGACGCGTGTAGCAGCGAAGAAACCTGAACTCGTTCGCGCGCTCAAAAACAAACATTAACGCAGGAGTCGAGATGCATTTTTCACTCATAAAAATCTAAATGTCCTCATTTACCCAGACTGTCATTTCGTAATTTTCTTCCTAACTGCTTTTTATGTTCCGCGGATAGATTAAAGAAAGTCAAAGGTGGAGTAAATCACAACAAATGTAACTCGGACTGAATCTAAGAACGCGTCGCGTTTAAACGCCCCCTAAAGCCTCAAGTATACATGTTTAGTTAAATGAACATTTGAGGCAGGCATCATTTGAGTAATAAGTATTTGTATTAAAACAAAATTATATAACTAATCTTGTTTTGAATTGATGTTTTTCCAATGTAAACGTTTTAGGCGTTTAACGTTTTGGGGAAAACAGTTTTACTAACTTAACTCTAACGTACTTTTTTGGAGTAGCCTTGCCATGTTAAATAGTAGGCATACTTTTTTTGTCCACAAATTGTATTTTCTGCTATATCTATAATGATAAAATGTCCTTCCATTGTGTGCCCATGAAGCGAAGTATTTTTGCTGCATTATGCTTCCTCTAGTCTAGTTGGTTTGGAGAACTGATTATATACTTGTAAAGACACCCTTCATATATATTAGTTCCGCTCCAAAACATTATGAGAAATAATCACGTTCCTTTTAAAGGAACATGCTTTTGAAATTAAAGAGCTTTAAGGTGTGGAATACCGCAATTATGTTTACAACATTCGCTTTTTGAGTTTTCCTAGAAACTAACAGGAACATTTCATAGCTACCCAGTCTAACCAACCTGACATGTGGGAAATAAAATGTTACCAGTCCATAATTTGTCACGTCAGTAGTGGTTACTGTGTTTTGGATCTGCTTCTCGTCTTTTCCCCTCAAGTCAGTCATATAAAGTATCTCTGGATGAAAACCGACTTGATTAAATATAGCTTAAGTGTTCATTTAGAACAATCTTCAGTTGTGGAAAACTGTTGAAAAACCAGTTTGAGTGAAACGAACAGAGTGTGAGATAATTTCCTAACGTTGGGAAACAAAAGCTCTTTTGGCTGTGACTGGAAATGTTGGATCACCGCAACCATGTATGTACACTACACATGCACACATACTCACATACCTAAGAACAAGTCAGGACTGGTTAAGAAGCATAGGTTGCATTGTTTGTGTTTGAAGTACCAGCCCGGATCTTTCACTGATGATAGGCTTCAGTCACTTGGTGAGCTGGCACTTAATGAAGTGATCGCCTTGTTCTGAACTCATTTCAGATAAATATTTAATTTCTGTGAGATGAATGCAAGTGGATCTCATGCAGGCGTGTGTGCTGATGCCATAAAATGCTGAATGTGTCTGCTGACTCGGCCTTTTTGAAATTCCACCACTGTTTAGTGTTTAGTAATGAACTGTGGGAAGATGTTTGGTCTTCACAAGAGAAGGCCGCCCTCATAGACTCTCCCTTTATGAAGCCTGGAGCAGTTATGAAGATGTTTGTGGTAGATGGACAGGAGGTCAGGAGGTTGCCTTGTGAACTATTTGACTAACAGGGAGTAATGGGGAGAGGATCTTCTCAAGGTGTCATGCTCTCAGACTTTTGTTTTATCTGTCTCTCCCCCATATCTTTCCCTCCCTTCCTCAGTTTCATAGACAGTGAAGGGTTCATCTGCTGACTGTGCATGTTGGAGGGGATGTTTGTCAGTTTTGGGTCTTTTACAGTGTCTATGGTCAATGGATAGATAGCTTTGACTTGTGGGATTCAACTTTTTAAACTTGTCACAAAGGTAAAATAATCTAACTGGTAGTTAAGGTTTTGTTGAAATTGCAAGAATGTCTTCGGGAAGAGTTGGTATGATTGTTTTTTATTAAAAGTGTCAGAAGTATATAGTATGATAATGACTTCCTTGGTGTCTTGTCTAAAAATATATTTATTTATACATTATTGCAAATGTTCTTTGTAAAGAAAAAATAAACCTTGGATGAAAAAAAAAATAAATATAATGAAAATGTATAGATTCTCTATGGAGTTCAGGTCTGATGAGTTTGCTGGCCTGTCAAGCACACCAACACCATGGTCATTTAACCAACTTTTGGTGCTTTTGGCAGTGTGGGCAGGTGCCAAATCCTGCTGGAAAATGAAATCAGCATCTTTAAAAAGCTGGTCAGCAGAAGGAAGCATGACGTGCTTACTTGTTTACCAATACATTTTGGTAAACGGGTGCAGTGACGTTGGTTTTCAAAAAACACAATGGACCAACACCAGCAGATGACATTGCACCACAAATCATCACAGAGTGTGGAAACTTAACACTGGACTTCAAGCAACTTGGGTTATGATGAGCTTTAACTGTTGGCAACAACTGTAGCCAAATTCCTTGACACGTCTGTGTGTGGTGGTTCTTGATGCCTTGACCCCAGACTCAGTCCATTACTTGTGAAGTTCACCCAAATTCTTGAATCCATTTTGCTTGACAATCCTCATAAGGCTGCGGTTCTCTCGGTTAGTTGTGCATCTTTTTCTTCCACACTTTTTCCTTCCACTCAACTTTCTGTTAACATGCTTGGATACAGCACTCTGTGAACAGCCAGCTTCTTTGATAATGAATGTTTGTGGCTTACCCTCCTTGTGAAGGGTGTCAATGATTGTCTTCTGGACAACTGTCAGATCAGCAGTCTTCCCCATGATTGTGTAGCCTAGTGAACCAAACTTAGAGACCATTTTGAAGGCTCAGGAAACCTTTGCAGGTGTTTTGAGTTGATTAGCTGATTGGCATGTCACCATATTCTAATTTGTTGAGAGTGAATTGGTGTTTTTTTGTTAAATGTGAGCCAAAATCATCACAATTAAAAGAACCAAAGACTTCAACTACTTCAGTCTGTGTGCATTGAATTTATTTAATACATGAGTTTCACAATTTGAGTTGAATTATTGAAATAAATGAACTTTTCACGACATTCTAAATTATTGAGATGTGCCTGACTGCCTGTATATGTGTGTGTGTGTTATGTAATATAAATTGTTAATGCTTTGTTTTACATCCTAATATTTAACACTTTCAAAGGAAGTTGCTTATTTTTTATGTGCATAAGCCCAATTTATACAAGCAGCATGAATAATGTAAATATTATTTTGGAAATATTTATTTTGTGACATTATCAATTTGTTCTACTTATAGTACTGTGCTGTTAGTGTTAAGTACTGGTTTATGTTATTATTTCTTAATATTTTGTCATTTTAATAAATTTTATTTAGTTTCCTCTTAGTACATTTTTTTAACAGTATTTTGCTTAGTTTTTTCATGGACCTCTTGCAGCCACCTGGGGTTCCAAGATTGAAAACCCCTGCTCTAATGTGCTTTAACACGCTTGGAGTGAAAGCGATCTTAAGATGCGACGAGTGACGTGATGTGCAGTGTTCACAACAGCATTAAATTTCAGGGTTTATGTTGATAAGAAGTTTTCTAGCGAATCGTCGCCAGCACCTGTTCCGCCAGTGCCAACTGAGCATCTAGAAACACTCTCTGCAAATATACATGAGAATGAATACTGTGTAATAGTCAACACTAAGCCAAAGCAAACTGAGTCTACAAGTTATTCTAGTTTAATACAATAGTGGGTCTGGTAGAGAATAGTCTGCCCTCACAGACACACCGGCTGCTGCATTCATGCAAACACAACAACATGCTTTTCATTACAATGTCCTGTAACAAGAAGCTTCTAATCAGATGAGTGTTTGAGAATGGAGGTGTAAGTGCAGAGATTCCTTCCGGTGGAGACATACTGTAGGCCATGGTACAGTAAACTGGAATACCCAAGGCCATGTGTATTTAGAGTTTTGTACTGTAACTTCAGTTGACATCAGATGTGGCCTTTCTTCCTTTTCCGTTCCTCACGGGTTGTTCCTTCCTGTTTTTCATGGAAGTATGTCTTTTCACATACATTCAAACACGTGCCAATTTTCACCAGCATCCAAACACTAAGGCTCTCGTCATGTTAATATTAAATGCCATTTATGCCAAAGATATTGTTTGCTTTAAAACTAGACCACTATGCTTTGAATATGGCATTCAAATGTGATCGCCTTGATAATGCATCACTTTTTCCATTTATTGGCCTCTTTATATAAGCAAATTCATCTTAATAGCACCATCTTCTTTTCATAAAGCTTTGATAAGCCTGTAGGCTCGGGTCTTTCCATTTTTAATGTTTATTTTCATTCTGTGTTCATGTGTTTCCACACTTGACTGTTTTTGCAACCGTTTCTCTCTTTATCAGGAATTCTCATTTATTGTTGATCACCTTTTGTGTTGTAACCCTATTGAATTTCAGGATCAGCATTTTCACAGATAAGATGTATTTCATTATAACGGTTATAATGTTGTAATACAATACACAGTGAGGGTTGCACAAAATGGCCCACAAATCATAATGTTATTATTATGGTTAATATTATTTTTCCCATTGCAACTAATATGATAATGTATTTAATACATTATTTTTTTTATTAATTTATTATTTACATTATTAAATTACAATTTTATGAAAATAGATAATGTGTATTTAATATTATTATTATTTGTTTATAATAACAATATTAGACTTTGAATCATGCAGACTTTATATTTATTTAAATACATTTCAAAATGTTGTAGTTTAATAATCGGACTGGGCAATATAATGATGATGATTCCCTTCCCATTTGAACACTTTCAAATTCACACCCGCAGAAATGTGCTAATGTGCATTTAACAGTGGAGTCTCACTTGTTGTATTTCACACTGTAGATCTAATGAACTCAAAATCTTGGATCAAGTTACAGCTCTGTTTTGTTTGGTGCTGTAAGAGGCTGTGCTTTTCTCTGTGTTCGTAACTTTGTTGTTATCTTGCCTAATTGCTTTTGGGAACAATTCTCAACTAAAAGACTAAAACTAACTAAACAGGTTTATAATGTTTTGTGATATTGATTCAATGTTTATACTGCCATTTGACCTAAAGTAATCTCTAGCAAATGCAACCTGCAATTTGCAGTGCACTCTGCAGCTGTAAAGTAATAATTTATTTCCTGTGCTGCAGTCCTTCTTTAAATCTAACATTCCTGTATCTCTGTTCCAACTTAGCCCGCACCAGCGCTGTGATGGCAGAGTTTGGGAGGTTTTATGAGCAGCAGTACGCTGTGGCTTTGTTCAACAGCGTACGCTATGAGATCGAAGGAGGAGGGAATACCCAGACACAACTGCTACATAGGAAGGTAACCCCCCCTATATTTCACCTCTTTCTGTCTAATCGTGTAGATCCCAGAGGGATGGGGAAAGATTGTCAAAGAATGGAAACATAATGGCAAAGAATATTGCTCACTCCAGGTTAAAAGTAAGATCAGAAGTAAGCTTCCTGCTTCGGTAGCCCCCCCGCTGTACGGTTTCCCTCATTTTGAAGGCTCTGTGGTCATGCTTATCGGCATGAAGTCAGCGAAGAGGAAGTGGAGCAGATTTCACACAAGTTAAATAATTGTAACAAAGGCCTGAATAGCAAATACATGCATACACACACACAAGCACATAAATACTTCAGATGCTATTCCACCAAATATAGCATCAAAGAATCTTGGGTAGACCTTGCTTTCTAAAGCCATTTTTCACCAAAATTGTGCTGGTGCCAGCCCACATTTCCATTGAGTCTAAGGATGATGTAACTGACTACATAACCTGCCCACAGATGAACTTGGAGCATTACTGTCTTTGTTTATGGAATTTTTGTTGATGCAACTGCCAAATGTTTTAACCCATACAATTCATATAACCATAATTATGTTTAGATAAACATGAAAAATTTAAGTGGCTAGAGCTGCTGTCCAGTGCATGGGAATTTTGCATCCATCCGCTGAATGCGCATCACCACGGGCGTTCCCAGTTTAGAAGACTTTGATTAGAATGGGAATGATCTACTTGTTTTGCCAGACTAATGTACGGAACACACCAAGCTGATGCCGACGAACTAGTGGCGACAAAAGCAGACTGCAGTGTCGGCTCACGTCGGCAATGTCTGGGTCCAAAGTTGCCCTGATACCAAGCCTAGGCTTGACACCCGACGGCCAAGTAGCACGTCTATTCTGCGCCTGCATAAGTTTTTTTTTTATGCACTGGTTCGCTAGGTGGGCTGCCAGTCAAAATGATCTGATGGCCCGACTTACCGAAGAGCTCAGATGCCGATTCAACATGCCGAATAGGCCGAAAAAAAGCAGACGAGGACAAACTTCAGCTGACGGTGTGGAACACACTGAGAAAACTTAGTCGGCTGACGAACAAAAACTGCCCGATGGCCGACTGTCAGCTTGCTGTGTTCTGGGCTGAAAGGGTTACTCCACCCCAAAATGAAAATGTAGTCATTATTCACTTACCTGCATTTCGTTCCAACTCCATAAAAGCTTTGTTCGTCTTCGGAACACAATTTAAGATATTTTAGATATAAACTGGGAGGCTTGTGACTGTCCCATCAACCACATCAAAGGAGCTGAAACCAGCTTTTCTGCAGTAGAAAAGTCTGTCAAACAGTTTAAGATCAGTCACCAACACATTGTTGGCTGAAATGGATTGATTGCATTAGGTTTGAGGGATGTTCTGAGATCTTTATCTCAACAAATGCGCAGAAAGATAACTCATCAGCCTTCAATTGTGAACTTTCCTCCTTTCTTGTTGGTCTCCAAAGTTTAGTGCCCTCCCCAATTATCAATTGTCCATGAAGTCATTTGATCTCTACTCAACACAGAAATCTAGAAGACCATGGCCAAGAAAAACACTTGTGCTCTCTCATATTTGAAGTCCCTCAGATGTTATGAGCCAGGACAATTGAACTTAGAAACTAAATACAAATAAATGCACAGATATTTTCTAAGATTAACCGTGTTCAAAGGCATGTGCACCCACCTGTGGTAAATTCAGCATCCATTAACAGAAAGCAGTGGTTTTGATTGTAGACATAACACAAGCTTGAATGTCTTTTATGTACCAGTTGCTCCACCCGTTTCTTATTTTTGGCTGAATCGCTCAGATCTATGTTATATAAACATGTCTCGAGCTGGCCTTTTGCTATTTCAGACTGCTGGGAGTGTTTCACGTTGGTCTTCTAAACACCATTCATTGTTTGTTTAGACATGCCTTCATCTAGTAAAATGATTTTGATTTGCATTCATTTAAAATGCGTTTGTTCCCACCACAGGACCCTCTGAAGAACAAGTCCATCTTCTCAGGAAGTTTGTTTCAGTATCTGGAAGAGAGCAAGAAATGGAGGAGCCGCTTTTTGTATGTGGGCGACTCCTACAACATCAGCTTGTTTGAGAACAAAGCAGTGAGTGTAAACTGCTGAGCGTGTTTTTTTTATTTTGTTTTTTCTAACTTTCACCACAAACATGCCCAGCTCAGATAATTAAATGTAAACAAAAGAAAAATGATATGAATGTTAATCTTGCATTACTGGACCTAAAGTCAATATCAAGTGTACTGCTGTTAATGGACATGTTTGTCATTTCACCAGCTGCAGAGTGATTCTGAGCTATCTGTTTCCTCTACAGGCACATGATCGAGGTCTCCACTCCAAAGGGGTCATTAACTGTGCCGGGTACAGAGCCCTGACCTCTATGGAGGAATACCTGGGGCTTCTCAACAATAGCCTGAGTGGTGAGAAATTAATTAATACAATAATAATTAATTAAATAAACAGATAGAAAAGTAGCTTTGTCAGAAAATGCTATGAGAATTCTAAAAGATCCTTTTGGACATGTAACTCAATATTAGTTTAATAAATTCGAAGTATGAACACACTATATCCAATAGTAATTTAAAAAATAATATTTTAATAGTAAAATGTAACCCTGGATCACAAAATGATTCATAAGTAGCATGGGTATTTTTGAAGCAATAGCCAACAATAAATAGTATGGGTCAAAATAGATTTTTCTTTTATGACAAAAATCATTAGGATATTAAGTAAAGATTAGACTAGAATAGACAGGATACATGCAGGATGAGTTATTTTAATGCTATCTAATCTATCATGTATAATCAGTGTAATTTTAAATAATTTATAATCATGATCTTGTATTGTGTGATCTGTTGTTTTAGATACAAAGGCCAAAGCTGCCGGTGCTCCGTTTCTGAAATGTCCCACACAGTTTCCCCTCATCCTGTGGCATCCATATGCCCGCCATCACTACTTCTGTGTCATGACGGAGAAAGAACAGAATAAGTGGCACGCTGTCTTCCAGGACTGTGTGAGACACAGCAACAATGGTGAGTAACGGTCACAAGCAAAGCATTCATACTGTTTTTATATTGATGCCATGTATGCTGAGTTTAAAAAGACTAGTCTTGTCTACTTCATCTATATCACAATTACAATGTTCAGTTGCTGATTAGTGTGCACAAAAAAAGCACATTGTCATGGGTAAGTTGTAGTTTGTCGGCATAAAAGAGTCGATTTTACCATGTCAACTACTATTCAAAATAACCTTAAAATGATCTCCATACCAGTGCATTTGCTGCATAATTGTTTCTTTCTGACTTGCGTCACAGTGAGAGATGGATTAACAGCTAAATTTGACCTGTGACATTTATCTTTCCTCCCCGTCATTCAAACATAGTCTATAGGGCATTTCTAGCTAAATATGCTCAGAAATATCTTTTATGCTTTTGTAAAATTCATAGTATTAAATTACCTTCAACTCCACCCTCACAAATCACCTGTCTTCTGGCTTATTGTCATATTTCAAATCACACTGCAGGGTGTGTGTCTATGCCCGTGTTTGTGAGGGAAAGAAGTGTTTGTGTAACAGCTTGAAATGTTGAAGGCTTTTGAAATAATTTAAGGTGTGGAGGATGTTCATTTAGTCATTTTAACGTTTGCTAAATATCCCTTGCAAGAACAGTGAACTTTTAATGCTCTTTGTTGTATGACGTGTCTTTTTTTTAATTCATCATTGGAATGCATTGATATTATCTATTATCTTGTATTTCTACATGGAAATCCAATTCCAAAATGTCTTAGTCAAGTCAAATTTAATAGAAGGTACTATTTTGTTTTACTGTTCAAATTATGTTTTTTTATATATATATAATTTTTACATTATTCTCAGTAAAGACTTTTATAATGTTATTACAAAAGAAATCTTTTTCAAATAAATGCTGTTCTTTTGAACACTCTTTACATTAATCCTGAAAAATGTATCATGGTTTCCACAAAAATATTAAGCAGCGCAACCGTTTTTAACATTGATAATAATAAGAACTGTTTCTTGAACATCAAATAAACATATTAGAAGGATTTCTGAAGTATCAAGTGATACTGAAGACTAGGGCTGCACGACAAGCTGCGCAATTCGCGCTCAGAATCGCCTGCGATATTGAACATGATATTGTGTATCTTGTCAGTGAACTACGGCTCTATGTATTAAATGCGGCTCCATTTGAAAACATGTGATGGAGATTTATTAATAATCACCGAACCGGCTTTACTGACGAGATGCGCATGACAATCGCATGCAATATATCATGCAGCCCTACTGAAGACTAAAGTAATGGATGCTGAAAATTCAGCTTTGCCATCAAAATAATACACTATTTTAAAATGTTTTATTACATTACACAAGTAAACCCTATCATAAATAATATTTCAAATTACTACTGTTGTTTTGTGTTTTTGATAAAATAAATGCAGCCTTGGTGAGCATAAGAGATTTATTTGATTGGTAAAAATAAAAATAAAAAGATTATAAAAAAATAATTACTGCAGTCGGCGCCAATAGCCTAGTGGACGGTGCGCCAACATGTAACGCAGTTGTATTATGAGTGTCCCGTATTTGAATCCCGGCTTAAGGACCTTTCCTGATTCCCGCCCCCCTTTGCTTCCTGTCGTCTGTCCTATCATAATAAAGACAAAAAAATGTCTGCAGTTGCGTATAAAGTTTAAATAAAAAATGTTAAATAGTGTCTGAAGAATGTCACGATATAGATGTTGACAAACTAATAAAAGGGAGTATTGTATTTATTGGCCAATATAAGAATTGCACAACTTTCAGCGTAGCTCTAACATGTTGCCAGTCGTTGACTGCTAACTGAACATCCTCTGACAACATGTCAACACCTTCCCATAATGCCTTGGGGCACTCTCCATTAGGCTTGTCAAGGCATGACAGCAAATTGTTAGTTTTGTGGATCACGAATGATAATAACAATAATCATAAATTGCCCTTCCCCTGTGCTCTCTACAGTCAGAGATTGATATGATTAGTAATAAAGGTGAGACCTTCAAGACACTCATTAGCCAGGGGCTGCATGCAGTGACCTTCCTGCTGATTTACCTGCAGAAACTATGCAAACCGTTTGACTACCTTTATTGTGGCATATTTTTCATTTGTGTGACACAAACTAGAGAAAATATGTTGGGCTGGGCTTGATTTTATCCATTGGGAATTGAAAAGTAGGTTTTTGACGGCTAATGTTTGAAAAAGAAATCCCAAATGGTTATGCTTCTGTTGTTGTTTTGCGGTCTTATAATTGCTGTGATTTGAAACTAAAGATTGAAATTAAAACTCGACTGTGTATAAAAGCATAAATGGCAGTTTCACTGTTGCTTCATGTTAACCAATCGTCTTGTGACATCACCAAAAAAACGATAGCAGAGGTGAATCGAGTGCATTTTGATGAAAGATTATTAAGCCATTATTTTATTTTGAATAACTTGGACTATAACTCATGAACAATAAGATGAGTAATGTTTTAATTAAGGTGAATGTTGACTTTCCCAGGATGTCTTAAAGAAGAAGTGTTGTTCCTCAGCCCGTTTCGCATATTGATTTAAAATTAACATGTATCAAGGGACTTCATGACAGATCAATATGTACAGCAAACATTGTGAGATCTCTAGCTTGCCTCCAGGCTTTATAAGATCCTGAAAGTTAAGTACAGGGCCTGGCTTGATAACAGCCCAAAAAGTCACTAGTGCTAGTAGTTACATAGGCAGGGCCCTGTGATTTCCACGATGCAGCAGATAGAATTGCAGATTCAGTCATAAAAATTGAATTTACTGTATAATGCAGAATGTCACAGAATTGTGCAAATTTTGGAGGGATAAATCAAAAGTAGGTTTAGTACACCTAAATCAAAACGTGATATGGAGTAGTGTCAGTGAATACTAAGTTGCAAAATACTATTTAAATATGAATTATGCATGCTCTGCATTTCTCTTTGTGAATGAATGGCGCAGAAGCGCGGCTTTGTTTACTACACAATTTCTGAAGCATGGGTGTATGGATAAATTAATGGAACATTGAGCTTGAAAAGATTCAAAAACCAAAAATATATTTTATAGTGCCTTAACATAATTTTTGTTAAACTTTTAATATATTGCTGTAATGCTGTTAAATACGTGTTGTGATTTAAAATAATTTGACATGCTTTTTGTTTATTAACATTTAATTTAACAGAGTAAAAAAAAATTAAAACAGAGTAAAAAAAAACATTTATGGAAAAATGGAATTTGGAAACACACAAAATGGAATTTGGGGAAAGAATTTCATAGAGCATTTCATAAGGCCCTACATAGGGAATATAATTTGCCTTTGAGGCATCAGGGAAGGGCTTTGTAAAATTCCTGAGACCTGCCTGAAGCCGAGGGCTGAATGACTTCAGGTAGTTGCTCCACATACGTGAGAACACAGCTTTGTGTTTTTGCTAGAGGGTTACCAGAGGGCAGAGAAGATCAACCACATGCAAAGCTGTGGTATTACAGCAGGTGCTCAAAGTATTTGGGTTTTATTACAGCACTGGAAAGAAATCAAGATCAATTATTCACAAAGGCCTTTCAAAGAGCCTAAGACAAAGCAAACCACAGAGACACTCTATTTTTAGCTTTTTGAATTTGAACTCGGGATGTGTATGAACTCAATGCGTGTTTTATTGATCTGTCTAGCCTTCAGGTATAGGACTAAACCAATGGAGAGTTTCAAACATTGGGGATTCAATGCAAATGTTGCATTCTGAACATTTTTGTTCATCTAGTAATTGTATTCTAGTCATTGTTCTGGCAGCCTGTGGTGGTGGTTAGTCATTTGCTTTGTTGTATTTGAAGTTGTACTCGTCTCATTGGCAACTGGGACAGTTTGTAATCAATCATATCATCACGCCCATTATGACATCATAGGCAGCCCAATGGCAGAAAGAAAACCAACAGGTTTTAAACTTAAAGTAGAGGTGAATGTCAGTTTCATATACAGAATCATAAACACTGTTGACAGTTGCAATACACAATCGAACACAATGCTTTGAATTCAGCTAAAATGTAATAACAGCCCTTTGCGCTAAGTAATAGGCACACTGTGACCGTCTATTTGGGTAAAGCCCACATGTGAACCTGAAGAGCAGTGATTTAGATGTGATGCCAGTGTTGTTTATTTTTCTTTATGTATCTCAGATGTGGCTTTTAAATAGATTATGCATTTATGTTTTAATCACCCTAGTGGTCGACCGATATATCGCCAAGGCTGATATTTGGCATTTTTCTATGCATTCGAGGCGGGACTTATATTTTAACGGTGCTAAGAATGGCAGCGCCTGAGCACACAGTGCTCACATTCTCCCTCTTGTTCGCTGTCGTCGTTAACAGTTCTGTCTAATACAGATTGAAGTCTGTCTAATAATCAATTAGAACAGTTGAACAAAGAAATTAAAATGTATACAAAAATATTATAACAATTGCTTTTATATTATTAGTAATAGGAAAGGAAACATTATAATACTTTCTCGTTTGCCGTCAGCATTCAGCAAATACACATTTATATAATTGAAACCAATCTTTGAATGTCTAATGAACACTTAATTTCACAAACCTTGCAAACTTAGTCGAATCCAGTTGTGAGATGTTGTGAAGTGTGTATTTGTGTCCTGCACGATCGCGTGTTCTCTGCGGGATGGTCGGGTCGTGCGAATTGAATGCAGACAGGAGGAGAGTTCAGCTTCACTGGATACATGCGATCGACAAACTTTAAACTCATGATTTCAAATTATGCTGCGCTTTATGAATTTGCCCACTGCCTTATTCATGTCATTTTCACTGTGTGCTGTATATAAAATTACTGATACCTTGACTTTATTAAAAAAATATATATATGATTCCCAATGCCCACAAACTTCCCAGAAAGCCCTGTTGGTTACAGCGTTTACTTTCTTTTTAATTATATTTTTATTAAATATTTATTTATTTGTGAAAAATACGTTGTCATCCAAAGTATGATTGTTTATATCACACATTTATTTTTATCTATTTTCAAATGATTTCAGATTTCTAAAATATTAATTAAAAATAAATAAAATTATATCGGCTTTATATCTGCTATCGGCCACCCTGCTTTCCAAGTTATTGGCATTGGTTGTCAGAAAACCAAAATCAGTCGACCACTAACCCCAACCCCACCTTCCCATAAAGGATAATATATTTCTTGTATTTTTTTGTAATTAGGACAAACCATTATTTTAATTGAAAAAAACGGTGTACAAATATTAAATTATTTAACTGATTAATTTTTTAATTCAAAAAGGTTCAAGAACTGTAGGTTGTTTTTTAAAGTTATTTCTATATAGTAGTTATTATTATAAGAGTTAAGACTGAAAATTTCAAAATCTTTTTGTTTGGTTAATTATTTCAGGATTTAATTTATTTTTAATTTTTTATTAATAATTTATTAATTTAAATAGTTCTTGGTGTAGTAATGTGGGCAGCCATATGTTAATTACATTTTTTTTCTCTTTTTAGTCTTGTTTCTGCCTAGTTTTAATAGGTTTCTTTTACTGGGGTGGAAATGTTACATTCTACAAGTAATATGTTTCCATAGTGCACTGAATTTTCTTCACTGAAATTCAAAGATTTTGACAATTTGATTTATACATTGTATGGCCCCTTTAAATTAGAGAAACATTATATTGTGTGTTCATTCACTTGTTTTTGTTTGTACTGAAACGAAAAATGTGAATATTGTTAATTAAAATATAAGTAGTATGTACTTGTAAAAGTCAGTCCATGGTAAGATTTATGGTTGTTTGCTCTAGAGTCTAGACATAGCTTTCCTCGAGATTTGGAAAGCAATGTAATTTAAAAACCTGAATTGTTTTCCTTGGTTCTCATTATCGATTCAGTGATAAGAAGTTTTTGTTGAAACTCATCTAGTTCCTGTGCTTTTAGCCCAAATGGGAAATGCTCCAGTGAACGGAACAGTAATGGTAAGAGTGCACACATGCGGTGGTATAGGAACCCTGGGAACCAGCCATCCCAGGAGTCTCGGCTAACCACCGTGCAGCCCCATGCCAGAGGCGGCCCATGCTAAACTCTACCATATGTACTATTTTTTTTGCTCGAGACTTTCGCGTTGAGTTTCTCAGGCCTGCCAGCTTGCCATAGAAAAAGAGTGCTGCTATTTTTTCTCTTTTTTTTTCTCTCACCTGACACTAAACACAGTGAGCCACATTCAAATTAACTTTTGATGTAAGGTGTTTCTAGTTTGTTAGGACTGCTAGTTATATTACCGGTGGACATGTTTGGGACGAGGGGGTTTAATACTGATTTAGGGTTATTGGGTTTTATCGAGCACAGAACTCTAGGGACTTTCTCCAAGCAGACTGCTGACAAATGCATCTAGTGTTTTCTCATGGGGCACATGCCAAGAAAAGCTAGTTATTTTCAACTTTCCTCCATTCTCTGTGTGTGTGTGTGTGTGTGTGTCTCTCTCTCTCTCTCTCTCTGTCTCCCTCTCTTTCTCTGAGTCCTGGAAAATGGACACTGAGTGGATTTCCTGTTCCTGACAGACTGTTACACACTCCATCCCTCCATCTCTCACTGCTGGCTTCCTGTCTTTGTGTCAGCCAATCTGAAACTTACTGCAGCATCCAGATATACATGCTCCTCTTCACTAGCTCTTGTCTTATGAGTGTTTGTGCAGCTTGCCATTGCTCATGTCCATCTGTGTTTGTCTTTCTTTGCCCATATGTGTAACTTTATGGATCACACTCACTTCCCGCTGCTAACAGGGAAGCAACTCTAAAAGGTTATCTTTATCCCAAAAGACTTACATTTCCCCAAATAACAGCTGTTCAGATAGACTTTTAGTAAAGTGACTGTTTGGTATCGTTTGATCATTATCTACATTATGCCAAATTGGTATTCTTTCATCACCTCTAGCAGCTTTTATGCAAAAAGTCCTACATCGAGCACATTATCCATCTTCACTACAGTACTATATAATTATTTCTCCATTTAAGTGTTTTTCCAATACGATCTCGTCACGTTAGGTCTTGTGGATTCTCTACTTGAGTGGTGGTAGCTGTAGTTTCCATCCACAGACTCTTAGTGAATGTAAAGATCTCCAAGTGAAGATGAGGTCATTTTAGTGGAGGTCCTTTTCTTAGGATTGTTTAGACTTGAATTCAAGAACTCTCGAAGCCAACCAAACTAAACTGTTTAAATTAATATTGTTAGAGCAAATCTTAGATGGTTTTGTAAAAAATTAAGTAAATGTCTAGAAGGATGTTGACAACCTTGTTGAATATATGAGCAATAGCACAAGAGTAGTTGTGCGATTATTGCTCTATATCAGCATGGCTGTGATTTGGCCATAGGTAATCATAAGACACGTTTCTATAACGTCATGTTTCTTAATCTCTCTCTAGGACTGTCAGAAGAGTGTAAGGTTGCGACACCAGCTTTCACGGATGCCCTGCGGCTCTACAGGCAGGCCAAGGATCACTATGGCACCTGGGACATGATGTGTGGAAACCAAGCACAGGTTGGTGAAGATCATTCATATTCGTTTGGAACATCTGGCAGATATCAGAAATAAATAATCCTTTATACTAAACGGGATGCTTTGCATATAAAATGCATCGTTCCATTGATTGTCGCATTTCCTACAGTATATTTAGTGAGTTTACGGTGCTCCTGATGTTATCTAGTGGGCCTTAGACAATGTCTTGGATTCATTTGAATAAGAATGTAGGCGAAATCAAAGCTTCCCTGAAAAGAACGAGACAGAGAGGAGGAAAGAACCGTTCAGACAGCATTTATCCCTGTGCACTTCTGTTTTCCTTGGATCATTCGGGTAGAGTTTCCTCTACATGTCCTCAATCCAGGCTTTATCCTCTGTCCCAGACAGGTGGGAGGGCACCCAAACTTTGGCTCAGGTGTGGCTAAGACTCTTAAATGAACAACATTAATTTCACAGAGAACTTCAGCAGTGGAGAATTTGAGAGAATCTAGGTTGAAAAAAATTAGGTCTACACGCTTAAGGTGGTCTACCAGCCTGACCAAGATGGTTTAAAATGTTAAACTTGACCCACCAGCTTGTATTTGCCTCTAGACCTGGTAATTTGGCAACTGACCAACTAATGACCATAAATGATCATCATAGACCAGCTAGAAAACCATGCCAAGCCAACTTCCATCAGGTGTTGATTTAAGCTGTTTTTTTTAGAAGGTAAAGACAGGGGCAAGAGACCATATTGTAGCTTCTTATTTGTCTCTTATATGTAATGTTAGTCGTGGTTTTCTGCACCAAAAAAACTGTATTTACTGTGGGGTTACCCATGCTGTATGACCCTTAGAAACTCTGTGACCCTTAAACTCATGCTGTACTGTTCCTTTAAGACTTCTATATGTAAATGATCCATTATGGCTGGCTAACTACCATGAGTTTCTTAAGTATTTAATGTGGGTGTCATATCTTAATGTGCTAATATTTTTAACATCATAAATAATCTTTTTGAATGGCCAATTTTTCTCATTTAAACATAAACATACCAAATACAACCTTTTCCATCTTTCCATCTGACCTGAAGCCCATTTCTAAAAGACTAGCTCTTTTAAAGCTTTATCTTGATAAATCAGACGGATCACTCTGTATTTAAGCTCTCTACTGTGCTGGAGCAGCACAACCCCTCAATGTCTGAACCGCAGAGCAGAGAGACAGCTGAGAATGTGTCATTAGAGGGGTGAGTTATGGTCTGGTCTATTCGGCTGCCTCATTTTAGTCATAATGTGCTAGAAATAACCTTTCTAATAGATTTAGGAGTGTCTATCTTGCCTGCTCTCTCACGTACACACACAGATTTGAATAAAATGCAAACAGGCAATCATTAAAATTATTGGGTGCTGGTTTTCCTCACACCTCATGCACACACACACACACACACACACACACACACACACAAATAACCATAGAGTGCCCATAAAGGGGACCTATAATGCAAACTGCTGTTTTTATTTTTTTGTTTTTTAATCTCGTGGTGTCTTCCATATACACCAAGAACATTTTTTAAATGAAGTTAGTAATTTTGAAATTAAACTTATTTTCCCCATAGTTCTTCTGTTGAAATTTAGAGTATAAAAGAATAAGTATTGAATATTTTGTTCTCATTAGTTAGATGAATATTCTTAAAATTAAAAGCCTTTTTCCACTGCATGTGATGTTTGGTGTCAGTTAACAGTTTACTTTTTGTGCATTATTGTAAAAGAGTTTGTTTTTACCAAATGAAAGATGAAATTAAATGTATTTTCTGGGGTAGTCAACAGCATAAGTTGTATAGCTTAGGTTATATTTGGTTTTACCTGGAATGTTCCTTCAGAAGCATACTCACACCTTCCTAAGAAAGTGTTTGTTTGCTTATTTTTTTTGCTTCCTTCCAGAACACACCCAGGAAATGTTTCTTATGAATGAGCTTTTTGTGTGTATAAAGCCAATTAGTGCCTCTGTTCTTACACTTTAACCAAGGAAAAGTACTACGAGCTGTATATAAAGAAGGTATTGATGTCCGTGTGCGATAAACATGGTCATTCCTCTTCATCCCGCCCTCAGCGGTGTTGCAGGGCGTCACGGTCAGCCTGGATGTGACACCACACTGGAAATGGCTGCGTGGGCTGTTATTACTGCTGGGTGTGGGCCGTCTGTTTTTTGTTTTTCTGTCAGGGGGTCTGCGTGGTGTTACTGCCCACCTGGCCCCTGCGTTACTAAGGAAACTGGGTGAGGGGCGGGGGTGAGAGAAAGTCTGTACTATTTACTGTCGGATAAAATTGTCAAAAGCTTATGGATTTAAGAGTAACTTGAAATCAACCGGATGTCTTACAGCTAACCAGCTAATACACCTCAAATAAATGTGTCAGTTAATCACTGTCAGGTCATAAAGAAACCCCTTTCGCTGACCCCCCCTCTCTTTCTCTCTCTTCAACAAACACATTATTTGATATCAGGCAATATTAAAGTGTGAGCTAATCCTAATATTTAGACTGTGAACGTGTCATGTTTGGTGTGTCATTTATAAAAAAAACAATTGTCCCATCCCTAAAAACACACATGAAAGAGCGGACTTATTCTTGCAGACATATTTCTCGTCATCAAAGGTCGTTTGTGTTTTGGCTGTCATTGCATGAAATACAGTGAGCATGAACAAAGCAGCCATCTGCAGTGGGCATCCAAGTTGTGGATTTGAACAATAAAGCATTGTGTTTCAGGAATTGATAGTTTGACATTGTACAGTCTGCAGTCTAGTTACTGAAGATATGCATGCAAAACCACTGAGCTGTTAGCATGAAGTTAATGATGCTCTCGAAACGGTCTTATCAGTTTCTTAAGCACTATTCAAATTCTGTCATCATTATTTAAACAGTACTTCCAGGTGCTGTGTAACAATGGCTTTTTTCATGTTTGTGTATAGATTCTTGCTAACCTGGTGATGGAGACTTTGCACCCTGAACTGAAGAATCTGATCGTGCCTCGGCTGAAAGGAAAACTACAACAGAGACAGAGGGACTGGATGCTGGTAGGTTCTCACTGTAAAGAGAATCTTCTGTTCGTTTACACAAGTATTTGCAAACCATTTTCATGATTGCATAATGCTTCTCTTGGCAATAGATGTATTAATTGATTAAAAGAAAATTGATTCCACATTTTCAAGCTTTGAGAAGTATCATTTGGAATAAAAATTATTTAAATATTACTACTGGAATACATATTACTATTAAAATATACTGCTGGACATTTTTTAAAGATTATGTGTATATATATATACAGTGCCCTCCATAAGTATTGGAACAGTAAAGACAAAATTGCTATATGTTGGCTGTGGAGTCAAGACATTTGCAAATATGATTAAAAGATTAATATGAGACAACTTCAGAATGTCACATTTTATTATTAGCCGTTTCAACACATACATGTTTTACCAAATAAAAAGAACCGCTCTTTTAAGAGTTCATCCCACTCGTTGATGTGAGCATAAGTATTAGGACAGTTGAACATAAAGCAGATATAAAATATTAAAAGCTATTATTTAGTTGCAGATCCCTTGCGCACAATCACAGCAGTGAGTCTATGACCCATAGACATCACCAGACTCTTGGTCTCATCCTTTGAAATACTTTTCCCAACCTTTATTGCAGCCAATTCCAATTGTTGCTTGTTTTGGGGAGTTTCTGCCTTTCCTCTTCAGCTGGTAAACTTCATGTTCAATCGGATTTAAATCTGGAGATTGACTTGGGCAATCTAAGACTTTCCATTTCTTTGCCCTTGTAAACTCCTTGACTGAACTGGCAGGGTGTTTTCGGTCATTGTCCTGATGCAATATGAAGCACTTCCCAATGAATCTGGTGACATTTTCTTGAATATTGGTGGGCAAGATGTTTTTTTTTACCCTTCCAAATTCATTCTGCTACTGTCATCATACATTAAGTCATCAGTAAAGTTGAGAGGGCCTGTTCCAGAGACAGCCATGCATGCCCATGCCATGGCACACCTCCACCATGCTTAACAAATGAGGTTGTATGCTTGGGATCTTTTGCAGTTCCCACTTTATCACTTAGATAAAGGTTCATCTTTGTCTCATCGGCCCATAAACAGTTCCAAAACTATTCTGGCTCACCTT
The DNA here is from genome assembly GCA_027564155.1 of Gymnocypris eckloni scoliostomus. Classification (NCBI taxonomy): domain Eukaryota; kingdom Metazoa; phylum Chordata; class Actinopteri; order Cypriniformes; family Cyprinidae; genus Gymnocypris; species Gymnocypris eckloni. The sequence continues at coordinate 7,169,491 of CM050433.1, read as the reverse complement.
TGTGCTTTTTTGCAAACTTTAATCTTGCCTTTCTATTTTTGGTGCTGGTCAGAGGTTTGCATCTTACTGTGTAGCATCTGTAATTCTCCTGAGGCTCCTGAGGACAGTAGATTGTCAGAGCATCACCCCAGCTTTCCGGAAGTTGTTGCTGATTTTACAGACACGTCTTTTAGGGTTCATTTTCACAGCTTTTTTTATTTGTCTATCATCAACTACTGTTGTTTTCTCAGCCGATCAGGTAGTTGTTGGTTGCTGGTGTCACTGGTGGTTTCTAAACTCTTGATTTCTCCATGCCCTTTGTTTTTGCTAGAGCTCTAATTGACTTCCTCCTTTTCCTTTAGCATCCAAATTGCTTGCTTTTCTCTCATAGTCCGCTCCCTCATCTTCATCCTGGTTTGTGTGTGTTTCATCATTGAATGCAAGATTCAGAATACAGTATTGGATAAGTAATGGATATAACTGATACGACACATTCCCTGCTTTTAATACCTGAAGAATTAATGCAACAGGACACATCTGATCACTTAGAAAGACCTGTGAGGCAACTGTTCCAATACTTATGCTCACATCAGACAGGGGGATGAAACTCTAAAAGTGCTGAACATCTTAGCTGGTAAAATATCTATGTGTTGAATCACCCAATAATACAATGTGACATTCTGTAGTGTTGTCTCATATTCATCTTTTAATCATTTGTAAATGTCTTGACTCCACAGCCAATATATATATATATATATATATATATATATAATCTATACCTCCAATTGGTATAACTCCTTTTGAGGCTTCCATGGCTCACAATTTCAACACCCTTATCTGTGTAAGCCAGCTAGATTATTACCTTGGTGACAAGTTTACTATCTTGTAATGTTCAATACATTACACAAACAAATCAGTTAGGTTTGTAAGGCATACAAACAAATGCAAATGTCCTAAACATGTGCAGACTTTCCCCACTGACCCACTTTCTAGTTGAGCCCTTATTGAATTACTTTTGTCACTGGATTAAGGAAATCATTTATACATGTATGTGTATATCTGCTGCGATTTCTTTGATATTTGTTTATTTGTATGTTTGCCCTGTCAGATCACAGATGCAGTATACAAACAGGTGCTGTCACAGACAAAAACTCAACACGAAGCTCTGGCTCAAGTATGTGAGGGGGAGCGCCCCCATCTGGACTCTGCTCTGCGCACGGATATGGATCAGATCATCACGTCCAAAGAGCACGTTTCTGGAAAGATCCGTGGTAAGAGAAAAACCAATCAACCTTCTCTGTGGAGATTACTAATGTGTCATACATGTCCATACACTTCTGATGTTGCTTTAAAAAAGCAAGCGCAAAAACACACTGCCTGATTCATGACAATTAAGATCTTAAGATGCTTTAATTGTATGTGTATAATAAGTGTAGTGCTTTATCATCAGTCTTTTGTTGTGTTCTGATGATTCAGTATTACAGATAATCTACATGTAATGAATTTGACTTCATTTAATACACAGATTATGCCACAATTTATTTTAACTTGTCCTATTCTTAGCTGCACTATTTCATTTTCACATTCTTCCACAAGCTCGTTCTTTCATTGGAATTCAGTCTCAATCAACATAGTTTGGCTTTAACCTAAATAGCTCTGACTGTTCTGCCATAATGTAGGTTTGGCAAGAGTACTACATTTTTCTCTTCATTTGTGGTTAGGACTGTGTTCCACCCATAGCACTCTTCAAATAACACGAGCGAAATGATCTTGACTGCATGTTTTTGAGTATTCGTACAGATCTCTAAATTACTTCAGAGTCCATCTGTGTGTTTGTGATAGCTCCTTTATTCTTACGGAATAATAGTGGTTGTTTTGACACATAGGACAGGTGCTTTCCTACAATCACTCGTTCACAAATACCAGGGTCCATTATGTGGCCTAGAGTCATTGTGATCAGTCTTAAGCTTTCATAATTGAGTCTTTTCTAAAGCGTTCTTTGTTTCGAGGCACAATTTGAGGAGTGAGACAACATTTAAACATAAAAGTCCCTTGTAGGTCAGGATGTTTCTCATCCTGTGAAATTTCACATGTGCGCTGAACATTTCACATGAATTTAAAGCTTCAGTTTTCATGCAATCAACTGTAATTAAACAATTTGTTCCTCTATAAGGGGTGTTCTTCTAATGCACTAATATTTGTCTAATTCTCTTCTTGAAGCGTTTGTGTTGCCCCGTGTCGAACAGCTTGTGAGAAACAAGGTTCAGCCCTACATTCACTCCATCCTGGAAGCCCTCATGGAGCCCACCAGCAGAGGATTCTCTGAAGTGAGGGACATCCTCTTCCGTGAGCTGGTGGAGGTCAGCAAGAACACAATGAACGATAGCAGCAGTGAGAAAATGGGAGAGGTGAGGCAGGACTTTGATTAACAATGTTAGCAGAGCCTTTTTAAAGTGATGGCTAACTCAAAATCCTCTCTTCGTAGCATATGGACAAGATTTCCATGTTGGCGTTCCATCCGGTGAAGATGCAGAGCTGTTATGAGAAGATGGAGGCGTTGGACCTTGAAGGCCTCCAGCAGAGATGTGACGTGTCCAGTCCCTCTGTGTTCATCCAGAGAGCTCAGATCCTCATGAGACAGGTGTCTTTCCTCATTTTTTATATTGCCATTTAAATAGCTAAAACTTCTTGACGTTTTGCAGTACTTGGCACTAGCACTTGAAATTGATTTGATATTAATCATTCCATAGCTTGCATTCATTTTTCTTGTGCCTACCAACAAAATAAAAAACAAGCATTCACATTGATTTAGCAGTGAGGCCAAGATCATGAATCAATGAGAAAAATGGCTAAAGCATATTAAAGAGAAACAGTTTGTTGTTAATGAGCGCCACCCTGAGGTAATACCTCTTATTGCAGGTATGTTCGCAGTTGAGACTCGTACTGAGATTTTTCCAAATCAAAGGATACACTGTTGTATCTGTCTATCTATTCTATTTTGGTATATAATATCCCATGGTCATTTAGTATTATATGCATGCAGAAAATGTGCATACCGATTAATTTTACTTTGGGGTATGCTTCTCCAAAATAGCCTTTGTACTTTAGAATTATATAATAACATTTTTTTTTACAAATAAACCATCAAAGTTGATGATTATCCTTCCTAAAATTCCTTGTATTGTAGCAAATGGACAACGCCGTGCACACATTCGAGCAGCTGGTCCATCAGAGTCTAGACGGACACAGTGGGGAGGATCTCTGCAAGACCATCCAGCGCTGTCAGGACCGAGTACTCAAAGTTAGTGTGTTAGTAGGGTCTTTACTCTGCAAAGCTGAAACAGCTCCTGGGTCATTGCTGTATTACAAGATTTGTGAATATCACCTTCATTTCTTAGTTGTATTTGTTTATGACTTGCAGAAATATGACTATGACAGCAGCACAGTGAGGAAGAGGTTCTTCAGGGAGGCTTTGCTTCAAATCATCATACCGTGCATGCTGAAACCGCTCTCCCCATCCTGTTCACCGGTTGGTACAAGGAATCAGCCTCTCTCTGACATTTGGAAGTGCCGATGTTCGGTGTCATTTTGTAAATTAATTTAATGCTACACATCCCCTTGTAAGAAAAAAAACTGGTAATTTTTCCTACTGTGTCGCTCTTTTAATATTTCTGAGATATTAATGGGGGCTCTGGTAAAAAATGTCACCAAAAAAAATAGAAAATGACACGCGCACACACGTGTGTGTGTGTGTGTGTGTATATATATATATATATGTGTATTTATTTACTTATTATTATGAACTGGGTAATTTATTACTCAAATGTGTTAACTTGTTGTTAATAATAATATTGATGCTGTTGATGATAGTAATAGTATTTGTAACCAGATAATATACAAATATTACTGTTGTAGTTTATATTTATTTATTATTATTATTTGTGATAAGATGATTATATAAATACTAAATTATCTGGTTACAAATAGTACTACCACCATAACTACTACTACTATTATTAATGTTATATGTAATTGGATGATTTATTATTATGATTAATAATAATAGTTTTTCAAATGTTTGAATTTTCCTTGTTGAAACAGCTAAATCATTATAATGGTTATGGTGCTTCTGATGATAGTAGTAGTATTTGTAACCAGATAATGTACAATTATTACAGTTTATTATTGTTGTAGTTTATTATTATTATTGTTGTTGTTGTTGTTGATAATAATATTGCTATTAATATAGTTATTATTAGTGATGGAATGATTATATATAAAATTAATTATCTGGTTGCAATACTACTTCTACTACTATCATCATTATTATTATAATTTATACATTTATTATATCTTGTTGCTGATGATAATAGTTTATTATTATTATTATTATTTGTAACCAGATAATTAATTCCATACAATGAGTTTGTTGATTTATTGATCTTTTACCGTTCATTTATAGATAGGTTTTGTAGATATAGCCTAATTATTTATCATTTATTTGAAATGATAATTATACATATTTTACACAAAATTAGGAAACATGGTGTGTTATATGGGGAAAAAACCCTTTTGTCTTTGACATCTAGGATCTGCCTAAGTTCAAGGAGCTCATCTTTGAGGACTTCTCTAGATTCATACTGGTAGAGAACATCTTTGAGGAAGTGGTCCTGCAGTCGGTTAGCAAGGATATCATGATGGGTGAGCTACAATATAGCACAGCTTCCGTACCTTACTGCTTAAAAATAGTGTTGCAATGTGTTTTCAATCATCGCTCATCATTCTGCAGCTGTGAGGGAAGCTGCGCTCCAGCGAAGGCACAACCTGTACAGAGACAGCATGGTCCTGACCAGCAGCGACCCCAACCTGCACCTGCTGGGAGAGGACACCATCGACTGGGCTGGCCAGTTCGGAGGAGTCAAACGAGAGAGGCAAGGCGACGAAGTGGCCAACAGGAAACGCAAACAGATCGTCTCCATGATCCACCTGGACGGGATGCCTTTACCATATGAGTCCTGCCAGGAAGTACCAGGAGTGGACGGCATCCCAGAGGAGAACGAAGGGCAGACAGAACAAGATCTTGAAACAGAAAGGCCTGTGAACCCAATACAGCACATACCCATCGAGAAAGAACCAGATTCTCCTGACAGCATCGATGAGATCCGAGACCTCATTAACCCCGTGCTGGAAGTTGTCGATAAAGACGGCTCACAGTTGACCAATGGGATGTTGCCTTTGGAAGAAGGCGATGAGGTGAAGCACGTCACAACATGGTAACAGAGATTGTGCCAAGGGAGTCACCAAAAAGGTTGACGAAGAATTGGATACAACCCAGATCGAACAGTCTTTAGAAGAGGAGCACTGCGTATCCGCCATTGAAAGCGCCATTCAACAGATCGAGATCGCCATCCAGGAAGACCCCAGCGAAGGCGCCATTGACTCTGATGGGGAATTCGCTCAAACCTCTACCAACTCCAGCCCTCTTCATCACGATGACAGTGGGTTTCAGTCTCCAGCCAATGAGAATGTAGAAGAAGTGGAGCCTCAGCCAATCACAGACGAGGTGGTGGACACAGAGCAAGTGATGTTAACTCTGGTGGAGGGAGTGAAGGGTAGCATTGATTTAGACGCCAAAGCTCCTTGTGATGCTTCAGAAAAGAAATCAGAATTTGAAATCGAAAGTTGAAAGAGAGATATAAAACATTTATAAACTGTGTGTTTGCTGATACAGTTTGTTTGCAGAAACACGTTTGTTTGCTTTTCATCGCAACACTTTATTGTTGATATTTCAGCCAGTTTGTTTTTAATTTAAGTTAATTTTAATTAGTTTTATTTTCTGTTTTCCCAGTAAATTGTGTGGATGTTTATCAATGAGAAATGTGTATATTGAATATTCTCATAGACTATATACACACACATTTATATGACCTGTGCGTTTGTTTATGTAACTCCTGACTCCCACACTAATTATAATGTGGCAGAGGTTTCATAAACTAGCTGTCATTATCTTGGACCGCTCCATTTCCTGTTCCTATGCTCACTTGTTAGACTACGGTTTGGTTGCGGGTGGCGTAAACCAGCATGCTTTCACCTCTTGACATCAGGATGTTAGTAATAGTATTATAACCAATGCAAATGTATGGACTTCACCTGAGTGTACTGGAGTGACTTGGAGCATTAGAAAGGATCTCAAAAGTACAGTGATATTTCATAGGGGCCATCTGAAACTTGTCTTTTTTTGCCTTCCATTAATTGTGGAATATATTCAAACACTAATTGTACATGCAGCATAATTAAGCACGTAAACGATAACTGTGCAAATGCATTCAGATAAACTAAAGCTTGGCTTTCTTCTGTGGTTTTAAAGTGAGCTAATTCCTATAGAAAGCGTTAACACTCTGTAATGTGTTTTTAGTGCTCACAGACGCTTGTGACCCAGACTCACATCCTCCACCCATTACTCAGTTGCAGATATAGCTTCATGGCGAAGGATTGAAGTGGGTGTAGAAAACCCCTCAGAATCAGGTCACATCGTAGCGTTGTGGAAACTTTTGGAGCTCAGCTCATGATATGTGAACGTGAGGAGTTCGGAGACCTCATACAGGAGCAAAGATTTGCTCTGGCATGTAGCCGTGTTCGTCTTCTTGTATTTTTAGAATTACTAAACCGTTAATTCATTATTGGACATATTTATGTTTTGTTTTCTGCTCATTTATCTGACATTTTAGCTCACACATTTCACTGGTTATTTATTTTGAAAGTGTTGTGATATTTTCTACTTCTGTTCCTTTGTAAGGCAGCAATGGAGAAATAAATGACGATTATTTTGAAATGTGCATGCTGTGTAAATTAATTTAAGATTCAAATGTTTGGAGTCATTTGAGCCAAGAATTTACAAGTTAAATTGATATAATGACATCTAAGACTTAAAAAATATATATATTTCAAATGCTTTTGATTCATCAGATAATCATGATATTATAGTTTCCCCAAAAGTATTAAGCACAGCTATTTTGAACATTGATAAGAAATGCCTCTCGAACTTTAAATCAGCTTATTAGAATGATTTCTAAAAGATCATGTGACACTGAAGACGAGTAATGATGCTGCAAATCACAGGAATTAAATTATTACAAACTGCATGTATTTTAGATTAAATAAATGTATTCTTGTTTGCCTTAAGGTCCTTCTTTCAAAAACACTTTATTTAATTTTAATTATACCAACCTTAAACTTTTGAACTGCAGTATTAATTTTTAACTAACTCCTTGTATATAAACCATAAAGGGACTTTTCATACTAAAGCCTCTGAAAATGATTTTGACCATTATTACAAATGCTTATACATTTTTAGCAAATCAAAAATCTTCACTCTATTCTGCAAATATTTTATAATATATATATATATATACAATAAATCCTGACTACCAGGACAACTGCAGTTTAGTGAATTTAATATTTTTTCATGTCATGACTCGTGACGTACAGTGTTTATGTCTGACTCTCGAGATCCACTTTCCTGAGTTTAGCTCTAACCCTAATCAAACACACCTGAGCATGCTAATCAATGTCTTCAGGATCATTAGAAATCACAGGGTTGGAGCTAATCGCTGCAGGAAAGTGGATCTCGCGAGCCAGATTTGAGTATCAAGTATCTGGTTTAGAGCAGGGGTGTCAAACTCAGTTCCTGGAGGACCACAGCCCTGCAGAGTTTAGCTCCAACCCTAATTAAACACACCTGATTAATTGGATTAATTAATTGGATTAATTACTAGGATTAATTGAAAACTACATAGTATGTGTGTTGAAGTAGGGTTGGAACAAAACTCTGCAGGGCTGCGGCCCGCCAGGAACTGAGTTTGACACCTGGTTTAGAGCATACAAAACATTCAACTTTTACAAATATTTTATTCATGTGTTATGCTATATATCAGGACTTTAAAACGTCCTGTTTTTAAAAAACTAAAATAAATGAATAGACATGAAAAGGCAAAAAGAGTGGGATTTTGGTTTAATCACAAATCACCATTTTTTATAACAAACTAGCTAAGAAGATGATTCTCAACAGTTATGAAAGATATTTAAAACCATTTTTCTCTTTTGCTTTGTATTTGCTGCCTCTGGGCAACTACGTAATTTTGAAGGCATTCACTATCATTGCTATGCAGATGATTTTCAACTATAGATTTATTTTAAGTCTCATGAAATTACAAAATGGTCTAGTCTTTTAAATTGTATAAACTCTGTATGGCAAATAATTATAAACAGTTAAATCCTGAAAAAAACAGAAGCTCTTATCTTGGCTCCTGTTGGTGTTCTTGGAAAGTCTTGGTTCTTCGTCACATTCTGTTAAATCTGCCCTTCATAATTTAGGTGTTCATACGGGAAAAGCCTTCAGTCTTGATCAACATGTGAAAACTAACTTGTGTGTGTGAGAGAGTGAGTGTGTGTCTGGACGGAGAGTGTGTGTGTGTGTGTGAGAGAGTGTGTGTGTGTGTGTGAGAGTGTGTGTGTGTCTGGACGGAGTGTGTGTGTAGCCTTTGGCTAGAATATGATCTCCAAATGTATGTGATGAGACTTGGTATTTTTCTTTTTAAAATGCAAAGGCCGTAGACTTGTAATCAAAACCTTTAATACATTCAGCAATAAAACAAATTTCATTTAAAAACAATTAAGCAATGGAGAAAAACAATAAGATCGCCTGGAGGAACATTACTATTACTAATGCATTTAAATCATTGCTGTGAGGATTGTGGTTTCTAATTTCTGCTCTCAGTCCGTTTCCATGCATCTGTATTGCTGGTGAACATTAACTAAGGCCACATGATTTGCATGTCTCTTTTTAACCAGTTCAAACCATTGTTTGTTCTGCTATTCAGCAGTCATTTCCAGCATGACACAAAAACGGCTGATACTGACTCATTTAGGAAGTTTACCATGAGGTTTAAAACTGATGCGATTTCCCAAAATAACAGAAAACCACCAGCAGCAGCAAAGCAAATCTCAGAGAAGAGAATTTAAACATTCATCTGTGTAACGGAAGAATCGCTTATTAACTACATCAGTACTTGTAGGAAGTCTAAAAGCGGTCAATGAGGCACCTCTCCGTCTCGTACAGTGCTGACTGTTTGAACAAGAGGTCACTTGACGTCATACAGCCTCAAAGTAAAATCACATGCGTTTAACACTTGAAATATTGTGTGTGCAATGAGGTCTAAAATCTAACAAGATTTAATGCATTATCTTTAAAACACAACCCTAAAAAACGTTCAAAATGAGAATCATCCCTGTTAAGTCTACATACCGCAACATCTTGCTCGTCTTCGTGATCATGGCCACATAAACCTGGTATCATAAAATGTTTCCTGTTGCTCTCGATCTGGAGTCCACAGTCAACTCAGATGAACATTTCGAGATGCCGTCTCGTGTTTTTGTTCTCAAGTCTTCTCAAATGTGATTCAGTAGAGGAAAAGCCAGAAAGTATCCCAAGACGGATCCCATGATGACCCCCAGGAAGATCCACACGTTGTAGGACATGACGCAGAGCATGAGCATGTAGCCTAGCGTCACCTGCAGGATGTGTATGGCGGTCTGCAAGCAGTGCAGAACCCAGCTGAAGACACAAAGAGACAAAATGGACATTTGTTGAGGGCAGACATTCATTAATCTACAATGCAAGATGTATAAATAATCATCAACTTGTTGTTTATCTTTCCACCTGACCAATTTTGATGTCACACCAGTTCTTGGAAAACCCTTCCCAGTTGTCTTGAGCTTTACCTCTTAGCAGCGGCGGTGGTGGTGTCAGCGGTAGTGGCTGTATTCTCAATGGGAGCTAATGAGATCTCAGAGGGGCTGTTGGTCAGAGAAGAGCTTCTCTCTTGACACTTCATGACGGGGGTGAAACAGGACGCTTTAGCTGAGAGTGACACCGGAGCGGATGAATGTGTAATGAAGGATTGCTTCTGTTTTTCAATAGTGATCTTCCACACTTTCAGAAGCTCGTAGATCACGGTGAGCAGTAAAACGACAAAGACCGACAGCACCATCCCTGTAGAGAGAGAAATCAAGACATATAGACTTTTCACACTTTGACTTGCTAATCTAACTTTTACAATTACAATTTTTAACTCTAGGGTCTGAAGATCAAAATGTTAATATGAAAATATTTATATAGCTCAAATCAGTTGTTAAAAAGGTAGAAAATAATGTTTTACAATAGTGAGCAAAGGAGACTTAAAATATTCAAAAAGCCTGATGTCAAATCTGTGAAACGCTGACCCAATTCTCTGCTATATTTCTAGCTCAGCATTGCGTTCAGCCCCGGGCCCATATGCAACACATTAAATCGACAAAATAATAGACATGATTTTCTCAGGTCATATGTAAAATCAGATGAATAAAGATTATTAAAATTAATAAGTATGGATGACAGTCGATTAAAATAATAGTTCAGTTTATTCCCCTCATTGTCCTCTGTGGGATAAATATTGTTAATATTAGTAATATTAATAATACTTAATATTATTCATAAGTATTTTTTCACCATATTTCCAAGTTCTGTACCTCAGGTCCAAAAGAAATGTAGAAAGAATATACAAAATGAAAACACCAAATACATTTGTGATCTATTTCCATTTGTTATATTCAAAAGGGAAACACATGGATGTTTACAGAGCAGAGGTCACCTTTTTTAATTCCAGAAGGAGAGATAGCCTTTTTTTCTTTAGTATGATTATTTTGTGCTGTATTATTGGTTACCGTGTTATTTCTGTTTCAAAAGGCAGCAATAAATAACACTTTAATATATAAAGATTGTTTATGTAATTTTATGTTGTGAAATGAATAAATGCATAATAATTGTAATAACCGTGAAACTGCGATTATTCCTCAGACTATAATAATATCAACAAAATCTATAATCGTTGCATCCCTAGTCATTTTACAAACGTTCGTTACTGTTTCACGTATGTTTCCCAAAAAAGCACTTAACACAATCACACGTATCCCTGCTGTGAGTGCTACTTAGGAGCTGCTATTCATTTGTCAAGTGCTGAAATGTCCATTTATAGAATGGCTTGTTATTGTAGTACACGCTCGTTATTGAAATGTTAACCTAATGCTGCATTCCAGACAGCTCGGATATAATATAATAATACATAAAATTATATAACAAACATAAAATGTTCCAATCATGTTTCTAAATTAACAAAACAAAATATAACCACTTTGCCATTAATAACCAAAACTGATTTGTTTAATGGCTGCAACAGCAGCTGTGTGCAGGGAAGAGAGAAAGAGAGAGAAAAGACACCGGCTCGGGTCGGAGTCCGGAGGAGAATTCTGATAAGCTGTCAGACAAGCACAAGTACCGTGCAAGGCTCTATATTCTTCCCTTGTTTCAATAAAAAGTTCCCCCTCGGCTCGGCGGGCCCCCAATCTGCCCCGGCTCATATGCACCTGCATACCCAGACGCTACGCCACTGCGCCATTGTCTGTTCAAGATAACGGTGATGCTTATATCTGAAGCCTTAACACCTTGCAGTTTGAATATGCATTTAAACAGCATTAAAAGAGCAAGAGTGTTGTTGAATTGCGATTTGTTTTGAGATTTAGGAGAGTAGTGTCACTTTAAGGTGCTTTTGCACGCATTTGCAAACTTGCAAAGCAACTGCAAGTGAAAAGTGCAACCACCAACAATTATGTTTTTGTGATACATAGAATAAATAAAGTCAGGGCTGGAATAGGGTTGTTTTAAGATACTATTATAGTTAATAGTAATAATATTGTTAATTCGTTTTGATTTTATTTTTTGTTACTTTTTTTGTAATTTTGTTGGGTTTTTGTCATTGTGTTTAATGATTAATTTTTTTGTGTTTAATGTTTACTTTATTTTGCTTCAATTTATTTCAATTAACTTTTTAAAATGTTGGTGAAAATAATATATAACTTCAATTGAAGGCAGTATATATATATATATATATATATATATATATAATAAAAAACACAGTGCAAATAGCCCGCCTTGTTGGCAGAGGCTATTTACACTAACTCCACCCACCAACGTGTGATTGGGATAGTCAACATTATAAAACACGGCCATGAACGATCAGCTCCAGTGGCGCATATGGTCTTTTTGACGCGATCGACCCAAGATCGAACCTGCATTTTGCCTAACTTTTTTTTCTCCCTTTACAAATCTCACATCGTAAAGGCATTTATTTTCAATAAAAATTAAGAAAATAATCAAAAAGTTAAAAATAAAGTATCGGGTAGGTGTAGGGAGGGCTTTATTGTACCAATAAGGTGGCATCCGTTTAATAATTTGAATGAAAATTATAATACGTTATTATTGCATACTGTTTTATAATGTAATACAATACTGAAGTGCAGATAATTGCCACTATTTGCAACAAATAGTATAAATAGGATAAAGTCCTGAAATTTTAACAGTGTAAATAGAAGCTATAGCTATTTGCTCAGTGTAAACAGCATATCAAAAAATACTGCTATTTTCATTAGTGTAAACATAATCCATTGCTATTTGCACTTAGTTTAAATAGCCTCTATCACTATTTACATTTAATGCAAATAGCCGCTGCCATATACAATATAATAATTTCAATTGAAGTAAATTAAAATGTAAAAAATAACACTACAGCAATTGATGAGATAATTGTAATTTGTGCAAGAACTATCACTGTAATGTCAAGTAACGTGTACAAGAAATCAAGTTAAACAACTTTTGCATCTAACTGACAGAAAAGCTAGATGGTTTGGTATAAACTGTCATGTATGCATAATATATGATCATGTTTAGTCTTGTTTGTAAATCCCATCTACCTGCAGGCCCCCGCACATCCCAGAAGTCAAACAACAGCGTGACATTGCTGGATCCTTCAAAGTGCATCTGCAAAAGACAGAACACAAGAACATATTAAGCAGTGACATGTTTCCATTGAGGGTTGACTGTCAACCCATCCCGTGAGAGGAGTCTATAAACAGAAGTTAATGATTCTTCCATCACCTTGTCAAAACAGGTAATACAATCCTGCCAGGCTATGATGTTCAATCCTGGACATCTGATTATCCACATCGCAATAATTTAATGCCATCAAGCTTTGCTTTTTGCTTTACTTGCTTAAATGTCCCTAGCAGCTGTCAGAAGACACAATATCTCAAAGCTAGACCTGAGCAGACTTTGTGGCCTTGGCTTTTCTCAGTACTTCTGCAGGTGTTAATGTTAAAAAACGCCATAAAAGGGTGGTAGAGGAAGCCTTACCATTTACTCGTGACAGTCACATTGCAGGAAACAGCACATTGAGCTGGGAGATACGAGCAAAAATTCCTATCTACTACTAAAATTATGAAAACTTTATTTTTTAAGGAATGATCACAACATTTCCAAAGTGTCTTAATTTTAACAGTAAATTCCCTTTATTTGCCAAAAAATTAAAATAATCAAAAATTGTAAGAAATGAAATAGCTGTTTTATGCCTTCGTTTGACATCTAGATACACAACACAGAATATCTGAGGAAAAAGAAAACACTTCATTTTTGCTATTTAAAAAAAACAAATAACAATAAAATATTAGGTGAGAGAAAATAAAACATAACTTTATAATTGCCATTTTCTTCAATCATATAATTATTATAGCACCTAAAATACATTGCGTGTAAAAAGTGTTGAAGGGTACATTGTGTGCACATGATCAGGATGTACCACCTCCGCCTCAGAGAAAGAAAAAACCCTGTTTGCAGAACTATACATTATTTGGGTAATTAGTCAAAACAACAACAACAGTTATGTCTGATTCTGTTGCATAGAACTGAATTAAAATAATACATTGATATTTAATATTATTTGGGTTGTGGTGTTTTTAAATTCTGTGTCATTAAAATTGAGTTAAATTAAAAGGCTTACAAAATGACTTTAGTATTTAATAAAATAAATAATTATTACAAAGCATTTTCCGTTTTCTACCAAACGCATCCAGAATTCTCTGTTTCAGCCCAGAATTTTATTTCGGTGCATCCCTACCATTTACTGTAACTACATACAGAGCACTGTTTGCAACCACGCGCTCCTTTAAAGGATCACACACACACACATACACCTGAAAAATTTGTTAATGTTATGTGTATGGATTTTTGTTCCACATTAGCTTCCTGTCCACTAATTATTTTATAATTTTTTAATACTATTATTTTGATTTACGTCTTAGTTTTAGGTTGTACTATATTTACCTTATTTGTATTTGCATTTTGAATGTAATATGGCAATTAAATGCACTAAATGGGTTTAGTTTTTAGTTATTCAAATATGCTATTTCAGCAATAAAAAATTGAATTTTTCTAAAAAGGAAACAAATTACTTGTTCATTTTAAGAGACTTGTTTTATTTTCTCTTGAATATTTAGGATTGCTCTTTAAAAAGAAAAGTAGTTCTTATCCGATTAATCGATGAAATTTTCGGTAGAATACTCGATTACTAAAATAATCGATAGCTACAGCCCTAACCTACTCATAAGAGAAAAGTAGACAAGGAGGTCCCTGTTATGCTCCAGATCAACAACATTCCATGGCTTGCTATAATCATGAGTAAATCTGCCGTCCTGTCTTCAGAAGCAAAATTGAGTAATTCCATCCAATCCAAGAAGCACTGGAGAATTCCAGTGTCCTGCACCGCATACACCTTCTGTTCTGGAGATAGTTTTGCATTAGCCAAATAGAGACAAGGGGCTTTTGATTCATCTGTGCCTTATCGAGAACTCCCCAGTGTTATCTCAAGACAGCTGTGTAAGCTCTCACATGAATACATCTTTTATTTGCTCTGTGAAATGCTGTGGCCTGATCAACTTTAGTGTAAAAATAGGTCAAAATAGTCCTTTTGACAATTTTGCAACTTTTGTCCGTGCAACACAAAAGGAGATGAGATAGAATGACAGCCTTAGTCATCTTCACTTTTATTAAAATAATAAATCTGCTATATAAGTGAATACTGAATAAGTCTGTCAGTTCCCAATATAAAGGTTAAATGTCACTTCCATGTTTAGACGGAATTATCTTTTTAAGTAGGCTAACTATTAATGTAACTCGCCCTTGGTGTATTAAAATGAAATATGCATGTCGATAAGAAAAAGCAACAATTGTATTTTTAACCCACTAACGGTCTTGGATTACAGATGCATTTATTAACATGTAAATGACAGCATAGAAATACAAGAACTATACAATTAAAAAGGGTGTTACCTAAACGAGTCCATTCGTTATTTTGAGGTGTAACGTTAGTGTTAAACTGACTATAATTTGCATTCGTGAAATCAGTAACGTTAGACCAAGAGTAGTCTACAACTTACATTCATGATGAAGTCGCGTGCGGTCTTCTAAATGACTTCAGGAAAATGTAAGACAGATGACACGACCCTTGCCTCAAAAACACAACTTTCATTACCCCCTGCACATCAACAGCGAAATTAGCCACATGTTTCTGTGCCCGTACAGCAGAACAGCTGAGAAGCGATCAGCCCGAACAAAACGAGTGCCGTTAGTTACGTCACGAGGCTTTATTTATATGCGTCGAAAAGGATTATGGGAGTTTAAGTCCTCTGGTGTCTGATGCGGAAATGACCAGAAACTCGATTAGAACTACATACCATTCTAAATGACTTTTTAAATACAATTTAACGTGTATAAAGACATTTTAAATACGGAGTTTACAAATACAATGGGTTTGTATACATGTATTAAATATATATTTTTTAAATCATACAAGTTAAATAATCCGATAAAAGCTTTATAACCAATTCACATACATATATGGTGTATTTGAATACAATTTTGTACAATACAACAATACAAAATGAATACAGCAATAAATAAATACAGCTTTAATGAATTCTGTGCCTGACGGCTCTTGTTGATGTTGTCATCAGCTCGCGCCCGTGTATGGCTGGTCAGTCGGCTAAACCAAACTCCGCTAAATGAGGGGCTAAATCTAGATAGGATGGAGATTATCAGGAGCTGGACGCAGTCGGTTCGACGGGATATATGTCCAGAAATGTCAAGAGGGTCTAACGAAATCAAAAGTAACGTTAGTGCTGGGAAATGCATTCGTGGGCAAGTTTGCTAATGTATTTGTTAGCCGTCGTTAGCTCGACAAGTAACTTGACGTTATAGGCAGTGTTGAAAGTAAATAAATTGTCAGGGGCTTTTCTCAAAAGTACATAATCACTTGTTTACAGTTTTTCTGGAGATTATTAAATACGACGACCATTGGGTAGGGAAAATAAATCAACTGAACTGCATATGACAAGATAAGAATGGATTAAACATTAACAGGCCTGTTGTTACTCTACATAAAGGGTTAACGTTAACTTAGTTATATTTTAAAGGGGCTAAAAGAGCAGGTTTTGAAATAAAATACCTCTTTAAATGGGGGGAAACTGGATCAGAAAAGAAGCAGATAGTTGTGGTGGGTTTGTCATGGCTCTGGCAGCTGTGATATTCTCTTGTCTTGTGATTGGAGTCACTGGTCAAGATGGACAGGCAATGACTGCAGAGGAAAAGTCCAAAATCAGGTGAGTTTAACTGCAGTAGAGACTTGCATGTTCTTGATTGATGTTATTTGGCATGATTATTTTGATGATTGATGGTTGGTCGTATGATTATGTTAATTGGTGTTGTCAAACAAGACGTTTGCTATTGTCATTTGTACATTTAAGATTGTATGTTAAGTTTATATTTGGTGACAATGTTTGACTTGACAAACATTTCTGTTGCCTTAAACTCAAAGAGATGCCTAGAGGATGATGACAGGCTGTAATGGTAAACATTATCCATGTACTTTAATTCCATGTCATTTTGGTTTTGTCTGACATTAATTATGTTAGTACACCAATTATGTGTTCTTGGACTGTTAATCCATACATGACCTCATTGCTTCAGTCAGTGGTTGAGTCTTGTGTACTGTGAGAGGGTTGCTTCAGAACACAATGTCGATGAAAACAATTACTCAATATAACTTAATGGTTCAGTTTGCGGTTATGCTAATTCCTGTTTTAAACTGTCGAGGTGTGGTCCATCTTTAACTAAGAGGTTAAACATGTATACAGTATCAGGATGTGTACATACAGTAGCAGATATTTAATATGTTTGGTTTTGGGTCTACTAAAACTTATGTTTGGAGTAAGTGTTTTTTATGGTTTTGAAAGAATTCCCTTTAATTTATTTGCTCCAAATACAGTAAAATAGTGATATTGTGATTATTATTCCAGTTTAAAATGAGTGTTTTCTATTTATATTTATAAATTATATTTATTTCTGTAATGGCAAAGCTGAATTTTCAGCAGCCGTTACTGCTTTACTCTTCAGTGTCACATGGTCCTTCAGAAATAGTTCTAATATGCTGCTGATTTGGTGCTTAAGAAACATTTGTTATTATTATCAATATTGAAAACAGTTGTGCTGCTTAATATTTTTGTGGAAACTGTGATATATTTTTTTCAGAATACTTTTATTAATAGAAAGTTGAAAGAACAACATTTATATAAAAAAATATTTTGTAAAAATATAAATGTCAAATTGTGTATTTAAATATAAAACTTCCTGACCCCAAAATGAAAATGATACACTATATGCACATACATCCATATATATACAGACTGTCTACAGCAGTGAGATTGTGTATTTTTGTTGTGGATGTGGAAGTAAGGTAGCCTTATTGGTGACTTGTTGAAGTTGGTGACTTCTGCAACAGTTACTATCGCAGTTGAATTGAGTTTACATGGACATTTCCATGGCTTTGTTCTAGTGCAGTATGAAAGAATACCTTGTGCACGCTCTTATTTATTTTATTTTTTTAGGGACCAAATTCTGGAGATGTTTGATCATGCCTATAACAGTTACATGGTGAGTAAATACCCATCAATTTACTGATTATAATTCAGGAATAATTTTGAATTAGTGTTCACTATCAAGAACATTGGTTTTCTGAATCATTTGTATTTATTGGACCTAAATGACTGGCATTCAGAGTAAATGTTGTACCAAAGTAATTCTAAAGTGTGAAATTGTGAAAAGACTGTTTGAGATGCATTGTTTCTCCTTCTGTTCTCTTTTAGGACAATGCCTACCCAGCAGATGAATTAATGCCCCTCAGCTGTAGAGGAAGGGTGAGAGGGATGGAACCCAATCGAGGAGACATTGATGACTCTCTGGGAATGTGAGTCACGCTCACAATGATTCTGTTAAAAGTGACACATTTACCATCTTGGTTAACTTTTGCTGCACGTGACCCTTGTAATGACATGATACTTTAGATTCTGGAAATAGGACTGATCCGTTTTCAGTAAGGATTTCTGTGTTAATTCTGTGGGATATTAATGGCAACCTCTCGTTCTCTCAATTTACAGGTTCTCTTTAACATTAATAGACACTTTAGATACTCTTGTGGTGAGTTAAATCTTTTCTGTTTTGATGGAAATAAAACTTAAATATTAACTTGTTTAAAACTAACTCTAATGTTGTTAATTTAATTAACCAGTCATGTTAAGCAAGCTTATTCAAATCAATAGTAAGGACATAATAATGAATGCTTCTAAACTGTTGTTTCGTGTGTTTTGAGCAGTTGTTAAACAAACTGGATGAATTTGAGGAGGCTGTGAAGAAGACAGTGCAAGACGTCAGATTTGATAATGACATAGTCGTCTCTGTCTTTGAGACCAATATCCGTGTGCTGGGGTATGGATCATAATGTTTCTTTAGCATTGGATGATGAACATTGAACATGAATACGTTAGATCTTAAAGCAGGTTTTTGAGATAATTAGGTTTATAGGCCTTATTGTCTAAGTTCACTCCATGAAATGCATTATTGATGAAACTTCTCCCTTTTCTTCCAGTGGCTTGTTGGGTGCACATGTGATGGCAGATGTTCTAAAGCAGCGTGGAGAGAGGATGCAGTGGTACAGAGATGAACTGCTACACATGGCCAAAGAACTGGGCTACCGCCTCCTGCCTGCCTTTAACACCACCAGTGGCCTTCCTTATCCTCGGGTAACTCCACCACTATTAACTAAAATATGTATTATTTGAACTCTCCTTCTGTTGGCAGCAGAGTGGCATAAAGGTGTAATTCACTGCTGTCAAGATGGGCTTTTAATAAAACTTGTTCCATTGTTGTTGTGTTCCATTTTGCCAAATTGTTCAAAACACATAATGCACTTTTAATTTTGGCACTGATCGTCTATCAATCCAACTGTCCAGTTGTGGGAATACAAAAATGCAGAAGTATGATTCGTAGTTTTAACAAAAGCCCTGGAGCTGCCAAAAGTCAACTGGTAGAATTTTGCTGACAAATAAATATCTGTGTGCAGGCAAGAGTACACATTGTTCAGTAACATATACTACTGACATTGTAACAATAAAAAGCTGGTTGAAAATTGGCAAAATATTAGTGCTGTCAAACGATTAATCACATCCAAAATAAAGGTTTTTGTTTACATTATATATGTGAATGTATGGTGTATATTTATGTATATACACATATAGTATATATTGTGTAAATATTTACATGTATATATTTATATTCATATAAATTATATTATGTGTAAATGTATTTAATATATAAACGTAGCATATTTTTCTTAGAAATATACATGCATGTGTGTGTATTTATATATATATATATATACATAATAAATATACACAGTACACTCACATATATTATGTAAACAAAAACTTACATTTTTGATGCGATTAATTGTTTGAGAACATTACAAATTAACCTTGAATTTGGAGGTGAAAAGCGTCTCTGGAATATCACAATCAAAACATCTGACACTAATAGCAGTATAACATTGTTATGCTCATTAAAATGACAATTGAATAATGGGGAATATACATTTAATCACTATGCAAAATCAAATTGCTTACTTTTTTCTTTTAATTTTGGGTGAAATGTAACATGGATCTTATAACACTAGTCCCATTTTTATTTTAGTAAAACACATTTTTTATATTATTTATTTGCAAAAGCTACATGAGAATTAGGGCTGCACGATATATTGCATGCGATTAGATTTTAAATGTTTTAATTCATATTTAAAGCATTTTAATTTCCCTCTTCAGGTAAATTTGCGCTATGGGGTAGTCAACCCCCTTTCTCGGACAGGAACGGAGTCGGACACTTGCACTGCTTGTGCAGGCACCATGATTCTGGAGTTTGCAGCTCTCAGCCGACTGTCCGGGGACCCGATATTTGAGGTAAACATCCAGCATATTTTCTTACTAATAACAGATCAAGACTCAGACATAGAAAAATGTGTGCTAAGAAGTTTCTTCAAACTAGGAACATGCTAGGAAAGCTATGGATGTCCTCTGGGAGAAAAGACAAAGAGGAAGTGACCTTGTCGGCACTGTGATCAACATCCACAACGGAGACTGGGTTCGAAGAGGTGTGGCCTTGCACTGACACTTCTAGTTGCTGTTAATTCTTTAGCACTGTAAAAAATGTCCCACACAGCCACTTTACCACATCTAATCCCACTTTGACTCCTATAGAGACGGTATTCACATCAGTACCTTCTCTGTTTCTCATGACAGATAGTGGTGTGGGCGCTGGAATCGACTCTTATTATGAATACTTGATGAAAGCTTATATTCTTCTTGGGGACAAGGTGTACCTTAACAGATTCAACACAGTAAGGGCTCTTTGTTCTCCAGGAATAATCATGCCTCTATTAGTCAAACAGAGCTTGTTTTACATCTATTATCTGCACATCTGACTTTGTCTTTGTCTGTTGTGACAGCACTATAGTGCCATTATGAAGTACATCAGCCGGCCTCCTCTGCTGCTAAACGTGCACATGCACAACCCCACCGTAAATGTGCGAAGCTGGATGGATTCCTTGCTTGCCTTCTTCCCTGGGCTACAGGTTCACTTCTTTATCCTTCTTTATTCCAAGAATAGAGATAATTTTGCATTAACAGGATGGCTCAGCACCAGAAGACTTCATATCATTTTAAGCTGAAGTGGGGGGTTCAAAATTAACGTTTGTTTAATTAAAAATTGACTTTATTGGCCAGTTGATTACTATGTTTTTGAGAATTACAGCATCGTTGAAACTAAATGCAAGAACGGTAGCCACATTTTTGGTTTTCTGTGATGTATTCAAATATACAAACACTAAAAAATAAGAAGCTCCTCGATTTGCAAATAGCAATTTTAACCTCATTGGAAGGCCAGGTGTTTAGCTAGAAAGTTAAATGTTTGTTTTCCATTCTTTTAGTTAAGACAACAAGATGAAAATATGTGTAACCTGTTTAAAAATGTTCTCATTTCTGAAAATGAAAATAAATTTAAGTGGAAGGTCTGAAATTACTAAAACTGAAAAATAAAAATAACACATAACTAAAACATAATAAATTAAATAACGAAAACTTATAATAAATCTAATTAAAAACATTAATAAATACTGCAATAGTGTATAAATAATACTAAAATAAAACTGTTCATAACATATCAGTGAGATGTGCCAATTTACCAAGAGATTGAATCAGAATCAGAATGAGCTTTACTGCCAGGTATGTTTACACATACGAGGAATTTGTTTTCGTGACAGAAGCTTCTACAGTGCAACAGAATGACAGCGACAGGACAAGACACGGATAATAAAAGAAGAATTAAAAATAGAACAAGTAAATAGAGAATAACAATATACAAATGGCATATAATTCAGAAAATGTCACAATCGTCAAATATACAGTGCAAAATAATTCCGTAATTAAATGTTAAAATATTTTTAATTAAATGCATTTTCATGGTCATTAATAAATATTTATGTTCTCAGTACGACGTTAAATTTAGATTCAACTCACTTAAAAGAAAAAAGCACAAGTAGCTGTTTTTAAAGTGAAATTTTTATTTTCAAGTTTAAAATAATAAATGTGACTCTGGACCACAAAACCAGTCATAAGTAGCACGGGTATATTTTTAGCAATAGCCAAATTGTATGGGTCAAAATTATCAATATTTTTTTTAATGCCAAAAATCATTAGGCTATTAAGTAAATATTATGTTCCAAGAATATATTTTGTAAATTTCCTACTGCAAATATATCAAAACTTATTTGATTTTTTTTAGAAATATGAATTGCTAAGAACTTAATTTGGATAACTTTAAAAGCGATTTTCACAATATTTAGATTTTTTTGCACCCTCATCTTCCAGATTTTCAAATAGTTGTATCTCAGCCAAATATTGTCTTATCCTAACAAACCATACATCAATTGAAAGCTTATGTATTCAGCTGATGATTTCAGATTTCAGAAAGAATGAATAAATATTTATTCATTTGTGACCCTTATGTTTTGTGGTCCAGGGTCACAAATTAATAAATATACCTAAATATATTTCAGGTTCTGAGAGGAGACTTGAAACCTGCCATAGAGACGCATGAGATGCTGTACCAAGTGACTAAACAGCACAATTTCCTCCCTGAGGTAATTGATGGGCTACATTTGCACAAGTCACCTTTAAACCTAAACATCCTCAATCTACAAAGAGCACAGCCTAATATTAAATTATTTCAGTACTAATCCTCCAGATGTCTTTGCCTACAATTTATGTTGTCTTACAGGCCTTCACCACTGAGTTCAGAGTTCACTGGGGCCAGCACCCGTTGAGACCGGAGTTTGCTGAAAGTACATATTTCCTTTACAAAGTAGGTATAGCACCTTATACAGCTGAATATGAACGCCTACTAATAACCAACAGCACTGAGACTTATTCACTTTCAGTGTGAACAGAGCTTAAGAACACAGTTGACTTGTACTGTCTTATCTGACTAGTTACATTGATTTGAAACAACATCTTCCGCCTCATTTCTAGGCCACAGGTGATCCTTACTATTTGAAAGTAGGCCAGTCTATTGTGGAGAAGCTGAACACTCATGCTCGGGTCCCTTGTGGCTTCGCCGCCGTACAGGATGTGAGGACAGGAATGCATGAGGACAGGTGAGAGTCCTATTAGTAATTCTTCCATAATTGTTTGCATCATTGTATATCTAGATTCAATTTGAAAGGCTGTAGTAGTAAAACTATTTTTGTGTTTGTTTATTTCAAGGATGGATTCCTTCTTCTTGGCTGAGATGTTTAAGTACCTCTACCTGCTTTTCTCAGAGAAGAGCCAGTTGCCTATAAACATTGATGAATATATTTTCACTACTGAGGCTCATTTGCTCCCAGTATCTCTGTCTACAACCCAACCCCCTGCCATACTAACAACACAGTAAGAGATCACCTTATTCTCAAACGGGACTCCAAAATGATGTTCCATCTAGTATGGGACCTGTTGGATCCATAAGATGTTTCTTTCTATGACTGTTTCTCAGACTTTGGTTTTAAAGATTTAAATCCCCAAAATGTGATAATCTCTTCAACTGTTGCCTTTATTTTTGACTGCAATTGTCTACAATAGCAATATTGCATAAAACATTTGGAAATAAAACAGTTTCATTTCTGTGTGCTCAAGAGAACAAAATGGTCACTTCCTTTTTTATGCGATATCCCAAAATTAGCTTACAAATATATGGCTGGAAACATAGTTAATAGGTTTCAACATCATTGTATATCTTTCAGGATCCTCAAGCTCATGAAGACGATTTATTTTCATATTCGTGCCCCAGTGCTCAAACCCTGTTCCCTAACAACCCCACCTTTGCCAAGACAATCAGGGACAGCTATAAATACCTCACCGGTGTGGGAAGATCCCAGCAGGCCTCAAATGTCAGGTGGGTCACATGTTACAGGTTTATCATAGAGCAGCATCTATAAGGGAAAAAACGGCCTAACTCCAATTTTTTTTGTTTAACACAGGGGTATTGAACTGCCTTTTCATGACATGGGCCTGGAGCCAGTGGAGTTTTTGAAAAGCATGGGCATTTCTCTGACACCTCTTACTGAGCTGATCTCTGCCAGCCAAGGCTCAGCATTTCAGGTCAATCAGCTAGAATTATTCCCTTCATTGGACCAACCAGTGTTATTTAGTATATACTGTTCTTGTATTTATTAATATTTTAAATGAGCTTTTCTTACACTGTTCTTGTTACAAATTACATGTTCCTATTATTATTATTATTATTATTATTATTATTATTATCATAGTAATAATGGTATTTTTATGCATAATTACATGTCCCAAATCCTAATCCAAACTCTAACCATACAAGTACATCTTATTAATTAATATTACACACTACTTAATTGTATAATTTCATAATAACAGGACATCTTAAAATAAAAGTGTAGCCTTTTCATTTTTGTTTGTTTTAGAAAATGTGTTATTTACCTTTTAATTTATTTAGGTTGAAGTTATAATAATTGTAGTACTTCATCTAATTCTTATTTTATTTGAGTTCAGTAGACCAGACCATTTTTATATTACTCTATTGTATTATTTATTAATATTTTGAATTAGCTTTTATTTGTATATTGTCTATTTTATTTTTATTTTTAATAATTTAGCTTTTTTCTAGTTAGCTTTAAATTATTTGTGTTATAGTCTTGGTAATTTTGGTACTTAAACTAAAACATATTTTAGTTCAGTTCAGTGAACCAACTAGTTATTTTAGTATTATTTCTATACTAATGTAATATTTTTAAATATATTTTTTTATTTAATAATTGTTTTGATTTAAAATTTTGGTTTTAGTAATTTTATGTGCTTTTTTCTTTGAGCTTTAATTTTTTTTTTAAGTAATTTAGATTTAACAAACTTTTAAGTGTTTAGTTTTTAATGTTTTGTTTTTATTTGTATTTCAGCTGAAATTCGACCAAAAAATTAAAACATTTAAATTTAAATAATACTAGTTTTAGTTAAAAAAAAAATAACACTGGGTCCCAGCTGTTGGATATCAGTGATTTATCTCTTCTTTCGTATGTCTCTCTCTTTTCCACAGGACTCTCAGAAGGGTGTGTTCAAGTTAAAGCTGGTTGCTGAGGTGAGCCAAACACCTGAGCATGAGGAAGTGGTGCCAATAATTGTGCAGCTTATTTCCCCTCCGTTTTTGGGTCGAACAGTCCTTACAGCTGGTCCAGCAAAGTTTGGAAAGGATCTTACCAAACAAGAACATGGGGTGAGGAACCGTATGGAAATTTCTTGACTTCACTGCAGGTATGAATGAATGAATGAAATGATCAGGACGCTATTGGTCTCATTTGAAGATGGTGCTTTTGACAGTATAGTGTCCTGGTCACTGTGGGAATCTCTCCTCAACCACCACCACTTGGATGATGCTGCTGGTCCACTAACACCTCTTCCAGCAGCACACCAGTCTTGGTCTGCAGGGGATAGAGCCATATGGTCATGCGCCACCACACACCAGCTACAGGTGTGTCGAGAGAGGTGATAGAGCCAATCAAGTGGGATTATTAGGAGGCCTGATTGAAAAGCCAGAGCTGAAGGGACAAATAGCACTGGCATTGGGGTTATTGCATGTTTGCTGCCATGGGATTTTAATGACCACAGAGAGCTGGACCTGGAGTTTAACGGCTCAGATCCGAAGATGGTGCTTTTTGACAGTATATGTCACCTGATTTCTCTGCCTTGTCTTAGAATCTGGACCCTTTGGTTTTGAATGTTCTCACAGGTCTCAGAGAACCTCTTCCAGCAGACCTAGTTTTCCAGATGGTTGGAGATGGGGAGCCTACAGATGACATCACAGTTCCCTGGTGTTAGCTTCTTCAGCAACCAGTCTTGGGCTGCAAGAACATAATGTGACGTCCTCCTGTCATATTTACCACAACTTAATTATTTGACTTGACCAAAACTACTGAATATAGATTACTTCTGTACGTAGTTTGTTGACTTCAGCAAATAGTCAAATTGGTCAGCATATAAACGATTATAAGTGACAAGTTTGCTAGTTATTGCAAATATTTAATTTTTTTTTCTAGCATTTTATTTTATATATTGCTTTTAGAAACTTGGATAGCACTTTACAATTTTTTTTATTTCTAAATTCAAGTAGGTAGATAGATAGATTGATAGATAGAGAGATATATAGATACGAATTTAGATTCTCTATCATTACTTACAAACAATTTGCCTAAATAATATCCGTATTTATCTTGTGTGTATATATATATATATCTATAAGGCTGTCAAGCGATTAAAACATTTGACTACTTGTAGTCTATGCACCTGAGTTTCTCTGCAGTGTTGTCTGACAAGAAGCAGGAAAATATATCAATTAAAACAGTTTTATTGAAAAAAATTTAAATTAATTACAGCAATAAAGGAATTTCATCATGAACATTAGACCACAGAAATTGGAGATGACATTTCCTACAGATGACATCACAGTTCCCCTGGTGTTCTTTACCATGTTATATTCATTTAGTTGACTGCCGCTCTGCAAGAACATCATTAATGGCATCAATACACTGCTACCCAAAGACAACTAGGAAAATATTTGACTTGACCAAAACTACTGAATTCATAGATTACTTCGTGATGTTGTTTGTTGACTTCAGCAAATAGTCAAATTGGTCCATCTGAAACGATTATATGACAAGTTTGCTAGTTTTGCAATATATATTTTTCTAGCAATTTTTATATATTGCTTTGTTGATCACAAAGTAGGATGAGATACTTTTTTTTCAAAGCGCCACCATTACTGTCTACAGTGCGTGGAATGGTAGATAGATAGATAGATAGATAGATAGATAGATAGATAGATAGGAATTTAGATTCTCTTTCATTACTTACAAACTATTTGCCTAAATAATATCCGACTTTTCAATACCACCAGATACAATACTGATTTTTTTTTTTGGGGTTTATCGCGTTTTGGAATCAAACTCTTTATACATACATACATACACATGTATATATATATATATATATATATATGTGTGTGTGTGTGTATATATATGTATGTGTGTTTATTTCTAAATTTGCGCATGTGTGCGTGTGCGTGTGTGTGTGTGTGTGTGTATATTTTTATATATTTTGTACAATTTATAGATTAAAGATACAAGCCACTTTTTGAGATGGAATACAATTTTGAGTTTCTTTCTGTTTATTTTTTCCTTTTAGAGAAATCTGAGAAATTAAATATTAAGTTCCGTTAGCTAAGGAAGGAGAGTTTGCCGAGGGTGAAACTGAAAGCACTACCATCCAGCTGGTGCTGGAGCAAAGCGAGCCTGACGCAGAGACAAACAAAGAGGCCGCATCGTTGATGAGGGCAAACCAGGAGACCTGCAGCTCTCCTCAGAAAGACCCCGAGAGCAGCCCATGACTACAGGATCAGCCGTGAACACGGTTCTTCACAGAACGCAGGGCTGTTAATCCCTGTCACCGATTTCAGATCAGAAAATGCAGGCTGTTCTATGGACAATGTTTCAGCTAAGCCTGGACTGTAACATCTGAGCTCCTCACAAGGGGGATCACAAGTCTTCCCATGTTAAGATGCTCTTATCTTGCATAGTTGGAACTATATTGATCTGCACAGAGTGAGATGGTACGACGCGTGAAGCTCCTGTCTCAATGATATCGTGGTAGTTGCAATAAATTCTTCTCAGTTGTCTATAATTAAAAAGCATCGGTTTTGTGTATTAATGAGGTGTACAAGATTCTCTCATGCCACTTTATGTGTATCAGAATTTATTTGAATGTTTTGCTTTATTTTTCTTCACTCCGGATCACTGATTCTCAGTCCTGTGTGATTTATATAAATATATAAAATGCATTCTTAAAGTCTAAGTGGCTTGAAGTCTTCAGGACATCCTTAACACAGGGCTCTTATGACCAAACCCCAAAAACAGTGTTTAAATGAGGGCGAATGGACCAGTTAAACATAGTTTAACATGTTTTCAATACAGAGACATCAGGGAAATCAATGATCTTACTTGAACATGTTTGCATGTTGTGTGTGTGGAAGGCCTTTATCATTATGTCACAGACTCTGTGTATTTCATCATGTGCCAATATTAAATATTTGTGTATGGGTGTGCATATTTGCAGACAATGCATTCAATTGCCCTTTCCTCAACCAAAAACATGTATCTGTCATGAAGGCCCAGGACACAGGCAGATTATATAGTGCCAATTGTTTTTGTGCAATTACAAAACCATTTCTGCTGTCAGGGGGATGATGAAAATGAGTCTATGAGTATATATTTAGATTTCTCTAATTGTTTACTGCCTCCTTTGTCACGCTTCACCATCACACTAGAGATGTTGCTTACACTAAATTCGCTTTCTACACATCATCTGAGAATATTTCAAATGCATCAATGTTATAGACTAGCTTTTGCATCGAGTGTCACAGCCATAATGTAGCTCAAGAGTTTAATACAATCTGTTGCTTTACAGCATGCCGAGAACGGTTATATCAGCTCCAGACCTTTCCAATTTCAGTTCTTAATTATACTGTACACCTTGTATTTTGTCACTGATGGCTGTTCTCAAAAGGATGTCAACCTGTGTACCTCTTGTTTCACAAAGGGCTTATGACTGATTCACTTAAATGTATGGGCATAATATAGATTAAATGGGATTATATTTATTTCTTAAGATATTTTCTATACATTAATTTGATAGATGAAGATGCTTGTCATTAGGGTCACCTGAAGCATTTCTTGAGGGCCAAAGGGATGTAATATTTTGTTGCTGTGACAGAACAAGATTTTTATAGCGTCTTTTGTACTGACTGATGAAATGTTAGTACTTGCCATTAAAGACAAGTTTATTACCTGAAATTGTCTATTTTTTTTGCTGTGATATAATTCTAAATGATATATTGCTCTTTTGTTAATTTTGTTTGCTTCCATTGTCCTCATTTGTAAGTCGTTGTGTGTGTGTGTGTGTGTGTGTGTGTGTGTCAATGTGTCCTATGGTGTGATGGAAAATTGTAAAACAAAAACTAACATTGAAGATAAACCTCTCATGATATTTGGAACTCCAAGAATGAAGACACTTTTTTTTTCTCATGTTATTTGTATGTTAGTTTTTTTTCTACATTTTTGCTATGCTACACCATAGGAAAGAGTCCAATTTTTATGTCAACTACCCATATATATATATATATATATATATATTGTTGTGTGTGTGTAGGCCATATATACAGTATGCATATATGTATGTATATATATATTATTTTTATTTAAAAAGTATGTTCAAGAATTACTTACATGAATTATTACAAAATAGATAACACGAAGATGATTTAAATGGCTTTATTTATTTATTTTCTCAGGCTTTTCTTTTCCTTGGTGATTTCGAGTTGATTATTTTTTCACTGAGGTGACGTGGGCCTGTTCAGTTATTGTGGCGTCATACAGAACGAATTTGCACAGTGTTTTTTGCTTAATCTGAAGATTCTCATTTTGAAGATTTTGTCTTTGTCTTACAAACGAGTCCGTCTGCATCTTTTACTCAAATACACCAACAGAATAAATCATTTTGCTTAACCAGTAAGTCGCAAATTCAGGTAAGTGACTGCTTAAAATTGAGTTGATGAGAAAGATGTCAAAATCTATCTATCTATCTATCTATCTATAGGCTACGGTATGTTGATAACTTTGTCATCGAAAGCATAGCTTCTTGCAAATGAGTAAAACTACATTTCTCGACTCTTAAATATTTTCACATGTTACTTTCAGAGGAATGATTTGTCAAGGAGTTAGTATCAGAACTCCCAGTAAGTTGTTTTTCTTCTTAGTCCTGTTTTTTAAGGGCCATGTTACATTTTAAACGTGTTGTTGTTGTTTTAGCTTTCAAAAGGCCTGATGTGGAGAAGCTGTCTCGAGGGAAAGGTAAGAAAATGTTTGCGTGTTTGAATAAACAAATCACGCTTCTCACATATTAGTCAGGGGATAATTAATTGTTCAACGACGTTTTCAAAGCTGTTAGTCTAAAAGTTGAACTTGAAACGTGTTTACTAAAATGTATATAGTTTATGTACTGAAATATGGAGCGAATCCTTTTAGAATAGCTTTGTGCTTTTGCAGTTGACGCTACCAAAAACTGTCACCAGAGGACCACAGGCCTCCCGTGCGCCCCCTGCTGGACCTCCTGTGCTGAGTCTGGATCAACCCAGAGGTGATGGGATCCACGTCTCTTTACATAGATATCTCAGAACTATAACGTTTAATGTTAACATCACTCATATAATAGATTTGTTTATTTTGTATGCCTCCTCGGAATTTAGAGTTGCACTGGTGCTAACAATTCATTTCCTTTTTGTCTTCAATCCATATGGTTTGTAGTGTCTCTTCCTTTTTTGGCCAAATTCCGACCATACAGACATCTAACATCTTGCTCATGCAAAACAGAGGTATCTTGAAACACTCGCAGGTCCCACTTTGGTGGAAAAATCTTTATTGGTTTAACATTGAATGATACAGTGTTTAATACCCGCATTGATTTGGTTTCTGGCATCATGCTTTTGCAGTTGACACTACCGAAACTGACCATAGAAAAGTCTCTTGCCTCCTATGCACATCCTGCCTGCCTTACCGTCCCAGGACCGGATCCATTTACAGGTAAGCAAGTGGCACAAATCTCCTTATACAGTAAACTGTATGTCTCAGCACTTTAACATTCAGTTTTTACCTCACTGAGGTATCAAAATAAGTTCATGCAACTTGTAAGTTTTCATGTCTGTTTTGATTTGAATCTGGTTTGCAGTGGCTCGTCCTATGTATAATTTCCCGCCGTCCAGGCCACGTACGATGAACACAATCAATCTGAAGAGGTCCCTCAGAACTGAGGTATCTACTTCTCAAAACAATTGCAAGTCTCACTATTAGTGTTACATTTGAGTCTTGAAGGCTGTGGATCTCTGTATATGATGGTGTTATAAAAATCTTTAACAGCATTTAATACGTATTTATTATCTCTATACTCAGAGAAGGACCTTGAGCTATCTGATGGGAACACCCCTGGACACCCTAGATTGGGAGAAAAAAAATAATGCTCTATAAATAATGAAGGAAAAACTTTGTGCCTGTGCATTTATGTATACATGTATGCATGTATGTATTTATTTGTTTGTTTGTTTATCCTTAAACAAATGTCCTCAAGAAGCAATGCACGAGGAAAAAACAACAGTTTGCATGTGGTAACTTTGGCCACTAGGTGCCACTATCAGTAAGCATGAATTCTAAAGTTCATAAACATGACATCTGAATTTCCATGTTATTTTATCTGTTCATTTTCCTACTCTTAATTGGTTTATAACGAGTCTAATACAGTAAATTACTAAATAATTGTATATGCCTCAGGTTTCACATTGTAGGCAATATTTTGTCATATTTTACTAATGTTTAAGAACTGAAAACCCCAATCAGACAAAAGTGTTTTTTTCTAGCAGTGGCTGTGTGTGTTTAAAATATAAATTAATTCAAAACTGTCTTCATATTTCAAAACTAAAATTCAAATATCATATTTATGCTATAGCTGAACACAATAAAACACACTGACATGACATTCATTTCAGAACCAACTATAAGGCTGAACTGTTTTCTCACAAGAGTATTTATCATGAATGTCAGATCTACCATGTGTATTATACTTTGTCATTTTAAGACAGCTCATTATTTACAGTGTATTTCATCCACAACAAGGATGTTATACTTTTATAAAATTTTGCCATTGAACAGTCTTACATTTTACTGAAAAAAAACATATGAAGGAATAGTTCACTCAAAAATGAACATTTACCCTCAGGTCATCCAAGATGTAGATGAGTTTGTTTCTACATCAGAACAGATTTGGAGAAATGTAGCATCACATCACTAGCTCACTAATGGATTATCTGTAGTGAAGAGATGTCGTCAGGATGAGTTCAAACAGCTGGTAAACATAATAATCAAATGTCTTAATAATGGAATAGTTTCTCATACAGATTTTCCTCACAATATGTTAATTGATTGACTGGAGTCGTGTGGTTTGACTGATTATTGCGATGTCGTTTGGACTCTCATTCTGACGGCACCCATTCACTGCACATGATCCATTGGTGAGCAAGTGATGTAATGCTAAATGTCGATGAAGAAACAACTTATTTACAATATCTTGAATAGGCTGAAGGTTAGTAAATTCTTAGCCAATTTAAATGTTTGAGTGAATGATTCCTTTAATAGCACTGTGACCACTTATAGTATGATAACATGCTCTGCTATTTTTATTAGGCTACCAAATAATTTATTTTTACAGATTTTTTTAAATTTATTTAGAACTTATATATCTTTTATTTTGTTAACAGAATGTTCCCTCACCTGAGGCAAGCAGCACCCACGTAAGCGTCATTGCGTCACGAGCTCATTCATCCTCCCGCTGCTGCATGTTGTTCTAATCTCTCCTGTAGCGTGTCTATCTGCGGAGGTCCTCCTCCTCCCGCAATCTCTCTCCTCTATCTTTAGCTCTGTAACGTTACCTCACAGGCAGCGGCTTAACGCTTTTCTTAAGTTGACGCTCCCATCTTTATTCAGGTCAGGTTGTCTCGCTCGTTAGTTTACGTCTATCCGACCCACACAGACGTGGGAATGACACTCCGGTGCTTGTATCTGGTGTCCTGGACTTGAGAAGCGCAGTGAAGGATGTTGTTTTGCCCGAGCCGGAGCGCACGACGAGCCCGGGCCTCCCCCTTCCTGCCCGGGGTCTTGATCTGCGTAATCCTCGCCGCCGTCGGTGCGAGTATGCCGGGTAAGAGTCTGTCTGTCTGACATATGGTAGTGGCTCAGCAGCTTTTGTGAGCTTTTATTTATTATAGGTCATTTTTTTTTAAAACATTTGTTATGTATTTTGTAGTATGTAATGTGAGAACACTGTTTAAAGTGGTTCAAAATGTATTTAAATATGTTATATCGTTGATTTCCAAAGCTGAATTTGAGTTTGATTAGTTGTATTTTTTAATTTCTTTCGTTTATATATGTGGGTTATTCTTTACTACACTTATCTAGATGATTTTTTTGCCATAATACACAGGATTCAGACTGTCTATGTAAACCCTAATCTGTTTGAACAAGTGGAGAAACAAACATGAAGGAGGAAAGGAAAATGTAATGGAATTTCCTTGTCCCTCTTTCCCTCTCTTTATAAAGTGTTGTTTAAAATAGTTTAAAGGTCAAGGACCGCTTGATGGACAGAGATATTATATACATGTTGCATAAAACTGAGTGTCGCATTTTAAGTTTATAGTAGCTATCATCATGTATTTGCATGCTTTTAATATGATGTTTACATTGCGCAACCATTGACGTATTCATTATTGATATACAGAGTCTTGTATATGTACATGGACATTTTTGTAGGAGGGACAGCGTGACTTTTAGATAAACTTCGGCTCCTTAATTTTAGCTTTAGTGGAAGTTATTACTTCATTTTTGAACGTATTTCCTTATTAAAACTAGTTTTAGACCATGCAATAACTGGCAATCACTCAACTGTACCACAGTTTTTAGATTTAAAAATGTAGAAATTAGAATAAAAACAAATTATGATCCATACTGCTCTTATTCAGCATCTGGTGACACATTTGCACTTTATTGGAAATATGACTCCATATATTTTATTTATTTTCTATGCTCATCGAGTCAGCATCTGATTGATGGCTCAAATGTTCATTGTAATAGTCTAAGAGTTTCATAGTGAGCAGTGTGAACTGAATTGTGGGATGTGAATGCAGTAATTATGGAGAACATGGGCACAGCTGGACACTGTGGCTTTCTCATTGACACACATCTGCAAAATGAGCACCCCTTGTGTACCCAACTCTATGGGTCAACAAACAAGAAAGTTTTTATATATATGTGCTAATATTATCCTTTCTTACCTGCAATGCTGCTCTAGGGGTTTTCAGTGTTCTGTAACATGTCCAGAGGCTAATCAGTCGTTCTCTTTCTCTCTTATCTCGTGTCCCAGTGCCTAAACATGTATATGCATGTTTTCCATGGTGAAGTAGATTGTTTGTTGTTCTCTAGCGTGTGACTTCAATAAAGCTGACACACTGAACTCCCCCCTCAGGCTGTTGATCTGATCACCACAGAATAGCATGTAATATTTCACACACAAAGACAGAACTGTGTTTCAGGCCTCCTAGCCATGCAGTCATTTCACAGATGGTGACCAGACCCTGTGTGGATAATCAAGCTTGTTTCACACAGGTGAACAAAGCAACCTGTAGACTGTTTATAAAAATCAACCCCCCCAATTGGTCTGCTGCTTGTTTGAGGAGCATTTATGAAAATTAACATCATTTCATAAATGCTATCCTATGCTATGATATCTACTGTAACATAATCTTTTTATGCATTAATATCGGCTATGTTTTTTATTTTATTTTATATTATTTATTACTAGTAGTAGTTGTTGTAGTAGTGTTTTAATTATATTATTATTTTAATTAATATTATTGTTTTTATTATTAATAGTCACATTCTTTTCAGTAAATGTTTTCACAGTCATGAAAGCAGAGCTGGGTGGTAACGGATTACATGTAATCAGATTCCAAAATGAAGTACTTGTAATTAGATTGTTACCTTTTAAAATACTCGTAATCAGACTAGTTACTTTTTTATGGATTACATATTATTCACACAACACGATTCATCATTTATTGATTCTCTCGAATTCCTCTTTTTTCTTTTAAATTTTACTTTCTAAAACAGTCTATCGCTTATATACACTCAGAAAGTCCAGTTTTATGGACATTCACACAAAGATCAGTCATTATTCAGGTGGAGAAAACATTTGGCAACTGGATTTATAAAAATCATTTCAGGTTTACGAAGGGCTTCAATATTGCATCAACTACTGATGAACACATTCATTTTTATTTGAATTATTACTCTGTAGGTTTTTTAACCATGTATTATTAATTATAACGAATTAAAATGCACATATTCGTTATTTCTTAGTTACATGTAATGCAGGGATTCTATAACTTTTTGTCATCTAAACCATATTCACCAAAAATATTTGCTTTAAGTACCACTGAGATTTTAAAATAAATATTTCAATGATTAAGTATCACATTTGCATGTTCACGGTTTCTTTGATGTTGATTAATGATCACATGGCATGCAAGTAAATACAAATATTTATTTTTTTTTTTTATTTTTATGCTTAGAAATACAAAGACTATAGAAATACATTTTAATTGTAGAAACTGCAGTAGTCTCACCTTCTAAATGAAAGAGCAAAATTTCCCAAAGGAACCTGACTAGACCAGCCATAAGATAGGTCTTGTACGAGCTGCCCGGAGTCGTGGCAAATGTGGCCTCTGTAAACATTTCTAGTTTTAATTTTTCTAATTTGGTTTTAATCTATTTATTTAATTTCAGGTTTACTTCAATTGCTGATTTATTTGAATAGTCCAGTTTAATTTTTACCAAAACAGCTGATCACAATGGAAGGGTATTCAACCAAACATTGTACTGCAAAGACATTTTCTTTGAAGAATATGTTCCTGGTTAATCTATGCCTAAGGAGTGTATTTTGTTATGCTTATTCAAACTGGTCCTTTAGTCATACAACTCACTCAGGAACAAGGAAATGTTTTGCGTTCATGTGTAAGGTTTGAGGTACAACAGGGCTATGTCCTGAGCCTTCTTTTATTTTCATTTCCATGTTCTGTTAATTGCAGCCTTTTAAAGCTGCGGCTATTTAGTTTGTGCACAATAGCATGCCAATCTTAAAAAACTTGATATCCGAACTTTAAAATACCATTTTAACCCTGTTCCTCATAAAGCACAGGGTAAAAGAGATGTAAGAAATTAACCCTGCTGTTTCCATTACGCTGCAGTTCTGACCACAGCTCACTTTGTAATGCACTTACATAAGAAGTGTTTGGGTAATGTGATGTGTCTGAGTGCTGCATTGCTGTCTTCGGAGGTGATGGAGTGGATTGAGAAAAGGTTAGCTGTGTTGCTGTAGTAACCAATGCTTGCTGTCTCAGGGGAACGTGAGGATCTAAGGCTCTACAGAGATCTAGAAACAGCTTGTTTTTGCCACAATGATGATTTGCAAAGCGCACATTGAGAGCGTAGGCTTATCTCTGCAGCAGATCCCTGAATGAGGCCATGTATACAAACCCCACCATGTGAGAACCAAGCAGCTGCGGCTGTGTTATCTTCCATTCTGGTGGTGAGACTCAAAATATGTACTTCTTATAAAGTAAAGACACAAACAAACATGGTTTGCATGTTTAAATATGCACTATAAAATCAAACACACCCTTGCGTGCTCAGTAACTCACAGCAAACATCCACACTTAAGTCTTCCCGCATTGAGTACACAGGTTGCCAATTTGGTTGCAGAAAGTACATTTTGATCAGCAGGGACTTACACGGGTTCTTTCTGTACTGTACGGAAGCTTTCTAAAACAAAATAGTGGTTTTCATTGCCGGGCTCTTTAATGTCTTAATGTGGCTATTGAAAGATGTGGGCGTAAATCTGGGTTCTCGTTTCCTGTGGTCCACTGCACTTCTCTCACTAATGAGGGTGTGTCATTATTGGGTTTTTGTTAATGAGAATTAGAAAGCCAGGCAGATTAGAAGAGACGCTCAGAAGCTTGAAGCTCAGTCTGATCAAACAAAAACGCTATTGTGTTTAATAAGGGAGAATTATAAAGCCATATTTGTTGACTTCTGTTGTGTTTTATAACTTTTTAAATGTGTATTTGATAATTTTGTATGTATACTGATTACTAAGGATGTGAAAAGCTGCATATTCATTTTCAAATCTTAACAGGCTGGTTTTCAGTGGCCTGTTTGCTTTTGTATGGTTGTAGAACGATGCTTTCACTTTAGGTGATCCCTAGTTAGTAGTATAATCTATAATCACATGTCACTTTTGCTGTACCTAGAAGTCCCACAATCAAATATTTTATTGCTGTAGAATTGAAGTATTAAAATGATCCTTTGATCCAGCTGTTATCAGTTACTCAAATGTGCAAATGAAGAGTGGAAGCCTGCCTACTCTACACTTCACTCTCACACACATTCATTCAAATTATTAATTTAAAGAATTTAATTAGACTGCATATGATAGTCAAATGTGCTTTGATGTTTTTTTATATATATATATATATATATATTAGTGTGTAAGTAAATATACACTGCTTTCCAAAATGTTGAGCCAGTAAGGTTTCCTTAAAGAAATTGGTGATTTTATTCAGCAAGGATGAATTAAATTGTTCGTACGTGACAGTAACAGTGTTTGTAATGTTAAAAAAGATAGATTGAAATAGATTATTCTGTTCTTTTGAACTTTCAATTAATCAAAGAATCCTGAAAAAATGCATCACAGTTTGCATACAGTTGTATTTACTATTTTCATTAAACAGTTTGATAATAATAAACTGTTGAAAATAATAAGACCAAATCAGCATATTAGAATGATTTCTGAAGGACACTGAAGACTGGAGTAATGGCTGCTTAAAAACAAATCAGCTTTGCGATCACAGGAATAAATGGTATTTTAAAATATATTAAAATAGAAAATAGTTATTGTAATAATATTTCATAATATACTGCCCGTCCCCAAAACAGTCACCACTTGGATTTAACTAAGCAAATAGGTAAGATCCTCCCATTGGATAATTACTGCATGGATAATTATGTTGTGTGCCCAAATAATAAGGTCAGTTGAATATACTGAATGACCAGGTTATTCCATCAATGGATTTTTCTTCCCTGATGGCACGGGCGTATTCCAAGATGACAATGCCAGGATTCATCGGGCTCAAATTGTGAAAGAGTGGTTCAGGAAGCATGAGACATAATTTTCACACATGGATTGGCCACCACAGAGTCCAGACCTTAACCCCATTGAGAATCTTTGGGATGTGCTGGAGAAGAGCGCAGCAGTCCGACTCTCCCATCATCAATACAAGATCTTGGCAAAAGAAGAATAATGCAACTCTGGACGGGAATAAATGTTGTGACATTGCAGAAGCTTATCAAAATGATGCCATGGCGAATGTGTGCTGTAATAAAAGCTAAAGGTGTTTTTTTGGGGGGGCGGGCAGTGCATTTACTGTATTTGTATTAATTAAATGCAGACTTGGTGAATGTAAAAGTTTCAGATTTAAAAAAAGTAATTTTTGAGATATACTATTATATTTAGGAATTATCATATTTTACAGATTGCATTTGAGAGTTGAAGCATGTTTGTGTGAAATGTAACCCCAGTCACAGTTACCATTCTGTGCAATCCAGATGTAATCACATTAGCACCTTGCTATGTAGCAGGAGATAGCACGACAGCATAGTTTCCATAGCAGCAGGGATTGTAGCCCATTCTCATGAAGTTAATAAGTACCGAGAGTGAGAAAGGGCCAAATGGATGGAAACAGGTGAACCCATTGCCTGTAAAGCTAGGATTGTCTCACAGAATCAACTTTAAAGCTCTATTTTCAGATCAAGAATATTTGATTGAGAATGCATGTTTGTTTAAGCACAATTTTATATTTATGACACATTACATTGTGTGCTATTGCTGTTTTAAGTGATGAAGACAGATGAAGAATCCCACAGCTCCAAGCTGTATCTCGATCCTTGAATATAATCGAAACGTGGAAATTAGTTTGACTTGGACCAGAAAGCAACCTTGTAACTACATAGCAATGTTCTAAAACATGCTGTGAACACTGTAGCACAGAGTCTTAACCCTGCTCCTGGGGACTCACTGTCCTGCAAAGTTTATTTCCAACCTGCTTCAGTACACCTGCCTTTGTATTTTCAAGCAATCTTAAGGACCTTGATTAGGTGCTTCAGGTGTGTTTGATTAGGGTGTAGCTAAACTCTGCAGGACAGTGCTGTAGCAAATGCCTCGTGATGTTTTGGCTGCAACTTTTGCATTTGCATGCATTACATCTTCAGAAAATATAAAGTCTTGGTTAATAATATGAGTTCGTCTGTAGTCATGGAAGAGAGCCAAATTAAACAGTCAAAACAACTGGCACTTAGCTTGCCTTGACTTTAAGTAGAGCTACAGGAAGTCCACACAATGGGAGTTTCCCTTTATCAATCCACACTTTCCTGTTCATGGCATCTCCAATTGCACAATTATTATTCAGCTGAAAAAAAATATGAGATTTGCTTTATTGCTTCTTAGCAGATTTTTTAAACCTTTGTGGCCATTTATGACTCGCATCCTACCTCACAGAGTAAATGGAAACTTTCAATATTGCCACGTAAGCGTGTCCCTGTTGCCGTGCTGATGTTGGCTTCCTTCCCGCTCAGAGCTCGGTTAATGATTTCTGAGCCAGCAGCAGATGGTTAGAAATATTCATTTTTAATCCAGCTTTAATATGCTGATCTTTCTTATGTAATCGTGTGCACTTTTCCTTGGCCAAGCAAATCTTTCTTCACAGCCAACTGAAAAGTTTGTGTGTTTTGGTGTTATTTTAGGAAAATTACAGATGTGTTAGGAAACAAAAGGTGTGATTACATCCAATTACGTTTCTTTTTTCTAAGTTAGCTGATTGTAACACAATAGCAAAGGCAAAAAGGAATCCACTCTTTTTTCTTTTTTTTATGTGAACTGGTGTGATAAGACCAATATGCTGTAATAATTAATTCATAATTTAAATCAGGTTTATACTATGGTAACAATGTTTTGCAATATAGTTCATACTAAATATTAGAAAAAATTAAACCATAAATATTTTATAGATTCCATTCCATTAAAATTGAATTATTTTACGTATTTTAATTAAATAATTTATATATATAATATAATATATATATATAATATAAATTACATAACCATGTTCTTTTTTATTAAATACTTTCCAGATGGAATATGCCTGATCACATTATTGTTTTTATTATTATTATTGTGGAACTAAAGGTCATTTAGCATCAAGTTATGAGTACAAAATATTAAAAGCAGTAACACTTCTCACTAGATGAGCCATGCTTGAGTGCCGAAAAACACACTTATGGTAGCGTATCAGTTTATCTAGTTTTATAGAATTATATAGTGTTTTTAAT
Organism: Gymnocypris eckloni scoliostomus; assembly: GCA_027564155.1. NCBI lineage: Eukaryota > Metazoa > Chordata > Actinopteri > Cypriniformes > Cyprinidae > Gymnocypris > Gymnocypris eckloni. The sequence goes on along the minus strand of CM050433.1, from coordinate 7,129,505 downwards.
ATATTTATTATTTTATATTTTAAAGTTAGCTTTATAAATGGCCTTGTGTCCAATAAGATCTCCTGGTTAGTGCTCTTTTCTTTTCAAAGTCTACATGTCATACTTGATCGTACCCATCAGTGACCATCTCATTTCTATTAGCTAGTCCTTCAAAGAGGCCAGATATAATTATAATACCGGTCAGGTTTGACTTTGATCAGTGTTATGTCATTGATGTTTTGATGAGCAGAGATGGACTGGCGATCATAGCATCTTCTCCAACCAGAGCATTATGTTTCTGATGAATAGTCTACGAGCCCTTTTAGCTAAAACAATGTGGTTCTAAACAAAAGCAGATATTTTTAAAGAGATCTCAGTGGTTTTTGTCCATGCTATAAGTCCAGTGTCATTTTTTAAAACCCACTGACTTTCATAGTGTGACAAAAACAGATCTTCAAAACATCGTCCACAGAAAAAAAAAAAGTTATATTGGTTTGGAATGATATGAGGAACGCACATTCCTTTAAGATCATTTAACTCAAAAGTGAATGTGCTGCGAGGTAATTTTAGATGAAATATTCAGCTAAGTGATACAGTAGTCAAGTAGTTACTTACATAGAAGTACATTTACTGCGGTGTAGCTTGAAAAACCTGTTGCTTCCAAATTTCAGCGCAGCTTGAGCTTGTGGTTGATTGTGTAATTTAATGTCCATGACCGGCTGGAGGTGGGCGGCCCAGCGGGGTGTTTAGAGGAATGTGCATCTTTCACATGCACGCATACAGTTGCACCTCATTAGTCAGTTAATCTCAGTTCTCATGACTCCTCGTCCAGATTTAAAAGCAGTCTGGTGGTGTTTTATGAAGACTAATGAGAGATGAGGAGGTCTATGATAAGTGATGAGCAGAAATCAATGCATATATTGAGCAGCAACATCTGATAAAGGGTACAATGGTGACCAGTCAAAGCTAAAGGGAAGATGTTTGCAGGGATCGATCCAAAGGCCTTCCACTTAGCTTTACCACTGGCACACATCTGAAGATAAAGATATGGATTTTATATACAGAATGTCATATATGAATGGAAGGAAAAATACAAATGTTCCCTATTTTTTGTTGTTGACATCAAATGCTATAAGTCGGTTATATTTTTGTCATAAATTCATCTGTCACTTGGTAGAAACTTGCCAACAGGTTGTATGACTTTGTTGGGCTTTTGCAGTTTATGTTAATATTATATATTTCAGTGAAACTACCAGTCAAAGTTTTGGGGTCAATAAAACGTTTTTTATTATTATTTAGCAAGGATGCATTAAATTGATCAAAAGTGGGGGTGCAGATGAATGTTGCAAAAGATTTATATTGCAAATCAAAGAATAAAAAAAATGTATCACAGTTCCATAAAAATAAAAATCATTAAAAGCACAACTGTTTTCAACATTGATAATAATAAGAAATTCTTGAGCAGAAAATCTGCATATTAGAATGATTTCTCACAGATCACATGACACTGAAAATTCAGCTTTGCCATCAAAGGAATAAATTACAATTTAATGTATATTGAAAGAATAACTGCTTTTTAAAATTATAATAATATTTTACCATATTACTGTATTTTTATAAATAAATGCAGGCTTTGTGAGCATTTCAAAAATATAAAAATTCTTACTGACCTTATTTTTTGAAAAGTAGTGTATTTGTCAACAATTTTGGTGTGCCTTGGGTCGCCACTTGAGATATATACTGCAGGATCAGGGGCTTGATATGAATCGTTTCTGGTCTATTAATCTGTTTATCAAAATGTCTATTAGAACAGAACATATCGCATTCGATAGTGAACGTGAGATTGCGTAGCTTGTCAGTGAACTACGGCTCTGTGTATTAAATGCGGCTCCATCTGAAAACAGCTGATGGAGATTTACGGCTATTAATCACAGAACTGTCTTTACCGGAGAGATGCGCATGACTATCGCATGCAATATATCGTGCAGCCCTACTTTTAAATATTGATGCCTGGAAACACATCGTCCTCTAGGAGGCTGGAGAATATACAAATGAAAAGGAGCATTTGATAATTACACAAGTTAGTCTTAGACCATTAGTCTAGTTTCATGGTCCAGTTAAGCTCCATTCTCCTTTAAGAACAAGCGTCTGGGACAAACGATTGCTTTACGCTCATTGAATTTCTTCCGGATGGAAAATGTGTCATTCGTTGATATTCCAATGTGAGATCCAGTCATCACACAACACTGAAACACTTATTCTCAAATTCCTGTAGAAGTAATAAGAGTTTCTGTTGACCCAATACCATTACTAGTATTTAAAAAGCAAAGTGGCTGATTCCAGTGTAATCCAGGAGAAGTACAGTACATTTTAATGACAGCATTGGTGTAGTTACATACATTTATTTTAGTATTTATTTTTTTTTTATTCACAAAAAAAGGGAAAAAAAGAAAACAGAAGATGTATCGTCCATCCATTGTTATATGGTCCATTTATAAGGCTCAAAAATACTATGGCTAAAATTATAAAAAAATATAATTAATAATTATATTTAATTTAAAACTTTTTTCAGCTAGTTGGCATGATAACATTTTTTTTTTGTTTAAGTACTAAATTACTAAAACTTAAAGTAATATAAACATAAAAACAAAAGAATTCTATCTAATTAAAAATGTGCAAAAACTATAATTGTATATCAACAATACTAAAAAGACTCTGATCCACCATGAAATCCCCAAACACAGTCACCGCGCGCACAGCACACACACACACACACACACACACACACGCTGCTGACCCAGTTTCCTTCTGCACCCCCACAGGGTGAATTACACAGAAAATTGAGGGATTTATCAAGAACTCATCATTGAAGAGAAGGAGCTGAGATTATGATTATGAATCATTCAAGCATGTTTGTACTGATGACTGATTTTGCCGTCTCTAGAGCGATTGAGAGTCGGTCAAGGATATGAGACAGACTGAATTCAAAAGCATTGATGTCATCGGGTACTTCAGTTACCGTTACCATTAAATGTTCTTGAGGCTTTAATGAATTTCAGGTTCAAGTAAAGCACTATCGACAGCATCTGCGGGATGCTTTTACGTCATATCCTTCTGTTCTGTCCTTGTATGCATTTATGCGAAGGTTTCCAGGTTTACTGGCTTTGCATGAACATGAAAAGTTGAAAATAAATATATGGATATACACTAACGTTTATTTTTTTAATATTGTGAAATATATTTTTTTAATTTAAGAATGTTCTATATTAATATATATATTAAAAAATCGTGTTTAGTATCACATGATCCTTCAGAAATCACATCATTATGAATTTTTAAAAGGACATGATGTTCTCTATAACAACATCACCGATAAAAAAACATCACAGGTGACTAAATGCTGATGTGGCTTCAGAGGAAATTATGACTTTTAATGAACAACACCTGCTGCACTACTGCATAATGATTTTAGGGCACATTAATATTCAAACAAATGACATGTGACATATAGTACTTCAGGGCTATGCAGGGTAATATAATTTGAGGTTGTTGTTTTTTTCTTTGTTCTTTCAACATGCTTTTTTCAATTTTCTCAGCAAACAAGTACCCCGATCACATAGACTGTGCCAGAGAGGGGCGGCACTTCTGCAAGCCTGGCTCCTCCCACTGTGGCCCCTGCGTCTTCCCATTGGTGGAAAATGAAGCGGGACATTGTGTTGCTCACAGGACAAACTTTCCCCAGTACCACCACCAAGGTACGAAGGCTTTCACACATCCAGCCTACCCTCCTTCTGGCTACTGTGTCACGATTTATTTAGCACCTATTGTCTAATCTGGCCTTTGCTTTGGTGCATCGACAAACTGTGAGTCAGGCGGCACAGATGCATTTTCTCCAGCCAAATGCTGTGCATTCATTAACCGAACCCTCGGCCTGTGACTAATGCCATCGTGAAAGAGGAGATGATGTTGATGGTTTAGACCGCAGATCCTCCCATCACTTGGCCTGTGCTCTTGCTGTCGTTTCTCTCCTCTCTCACTGTTTCTGATGGTTTTGTGGTGAGGATAATGCTTAATCTCTGTCTCTCCTCGTGTGGCAGAGGCACGTGACTGAATTTAATCAGATGGATTGTAAGCTTGGTTGTCTGTGTGCAGCCTTGGCTTTAATGTAATTCCATGTGAGCGCTGCATGCTCTAACAGAAAGAAACATCACTCTTTTTTAAATGTATATTCGAATTTAAAGCACATCCTCCACATAATCTCTTTTTACTTTGAGATCATTCTGTGGTTAAATACAGATTTAAAATCATAGCTTAAAAACCTTTGACAGGAGACACTGGCATCGAACAACGCCTTGGAAAAAACCCAGCTAATCTTACACAATAAAGTATATACTTAAACCCAAAGAGGAAATAAAACCGTCATTGAATAAGCATGTGTACTATTCTGTGTCCTAAACTCCTGAAACATTGGTTTCTCATATTTTAAATCAGTCAATGCAATCTGAGAAAGAAACCAGTCATATCTGTTCGTGCGTGAAAATATTCAGATGTAACCCCCTTTTGAAATCTTTAACATTTTCATTGTAATTGTAATTTAATTACACATTGTTTCTACATAACTGTAACAGATTAGTTACATTTATTTTTTAATTAAATTACATTATTTTGTTGCATGTAACTAGTAAGTTCCCAACACTGAAATACTGTCTACCCAGACATACTTTAAAAGAATTACAGTTTCTCACGCATACGTATTGTGCACGAAATTGATATCATGTGATACGGTTATGTGTGATGAATACTGCTTGTGAGAAATATTCAAAGTATACATATGAAGAGTTTATTTGCATTTTCATAAATCATGTTTTTTCTTGTGTTATGTTTTATTGTTAGTTAGCTTTGCTTTTTTGTTTTTATTAATATTTAATCAAAACAACCCAACTGCAGTTTGAGTTCCAGTGTGAAGTTTCCACAGTCAGTGATGATTTGGGCTGCCATGTCATCTGCTGGTGTTGGTCCACTGTGTTTTCTGAAGTCCACAGTCAACGCAGCCATCTACCAGAACATTTTAGAGCACTTCATGCTTCATTCTGCTGACAAGCTTTATGGAGATGCTGATTTCATTTTCCAGCAGGACTTGGCACCTGCCCACACTGCCAAAGGTACCAAAAGCTGGTTCAATGACCATGGTGTTACTGTGCTTGATTGGCCATCAAACTCGCCTGACCTGAAACCCATAGAGAATCTAGATAGAGAATATATGGAGTATTGTCAAGAGGAAGATGAGAGACACCAGACCCAACAATGCAGATGACCTGAAGGCCGCTATCAAAGCAACCTGGGCTTCATTACACCTGAGCAGTGCCACAGACTGATTGCCTCCATGCCACGCCGCATTGATGCAGTAATTCATGCAAACTTATAATAACTAAAACAAAAATACAGCTAAGTAACACAATAAAACACAATATCACAACATAACAATAAAAAAACATGATTTATGAAAATTAGTTATCTGTTTTTGCAAGTGAACTCTTCATATATTCATACAAAAGGTTAAGATACAGATCTTCAAACAGTTACAAACTTATCAAAATGTTACAATCTTGTTATTAATGGCTCTGACAACAATGTAGTTCCATGAGAGCTATAAATTCATAAACTGTTTTGAAAAATAAAATGACACATGGTAGTTTCTAGTTTTGACAAGAGTGGTCAAAAGGAGAGCAATGGAAAATATATAAAATTATTATACATTTTTATATTTGTGATTTTAGTTTAGTATTAATTTGAAAAATCCATCAAATGTTTCCATACCTCACATTTTTGACAAAACCTCATCTCTTATCTATGTTAGCCAGCTAGAACACAAATGTGTCTGAACAATAAAGAGTTTGTCAATAAAACCTATTGAGTTTGTCTATGCTCAAAGTTCCCAAACATTGTCTCCCGTCCATGATATTAAGTCTTCACCTTACCTCTCCTCCTCTCTTTCTCATTCTCTGCCATACCGTTCCTGTAATGAGTGATTCAGCTCTCCAAACACGGGCCTGCCTCGCTGATGAAGATGTGATAAAGGGCTGGTTTCGGTTCAAGCGTTTCATTTGTGTAACTACAGCCTGCGTGTTTCCAAAAATATCTTCAACATCATTATCGATAAACCGAGATCTGTTCATTAATGTTAGCAGCTCTGTATTCTCAAGTAGGATAGTTTAGCTTGATTTTGAAAGCAGTTTTGTCTCTTTTGAAATGCTTTACATGACAGTCTTAAAGATTCAAAGAGCGCAGTTAAAGCAATAGTGAAAGTTAGATCAAGGTGGAGCCTGCTGGTAAAGTGTTTACTGAGCAAACAGTCCTGCATCACGAGTCTCTTTGCTTTAATATGGTTATGAGTGAACAACACTGGTGTTTTAAAGAGCAATAAGAATTCATTCAGAATTGAATACCCCATTATGTTTGCCCTTGAATTTGGGCCACACTGACAAGGTATTTAACAGCCCTCAGCTAAACCGAAGTGTCTGTGACTAATCATCATCTGTGTAGGTCAGCAGACTCATTTTTGCAGCACTGATCGAACAGAGAAAGATACCAGACACAAATAAACACCTGCCTGATTTTAACACTGTTAATTGTCATATTGACTGAAACAGACTGTCTGGTAGTACTATTTGTGTTAACTTGCATGTCGGTGAATCACTTATAATAATTGTCATTTTGTTTTTGATATGAGTTGAATCTGATGTGTCATCACTACATTAGTTTTTTATTGGAGCACTCTATTCTATGTTAAAAACACCCAGTAATCACTGACCAGTGCATTTAATGAAGCTACCACTAGATGGCAGAATAATCGTGTCCAAAACTTCAAAGAGCTGTTATATCTGGATAATTATAGAAAGCTGTATTATATACTAACAAAAGTCAGAGAAAATAGTGTCCCAAATTATATTATGACAAAAGCAGCCAGGAGGATATACTTTTCAGGAGGATTTTTGAAGAATACTTTTATGCATTCTTTTTTTTTGGTTAATATGCTCATTTCACATGCAAATTCAAACCGTAAATGCCTTTAGCATCAAGGCACAATTTTGTGAAAGTATAATATGTCTTAACATTGCCATTCTGAAAAAAGTGTAGATGTAGAAACAATTTTCACTCAGTAAGTTTCAGTTACACAAAAACAGCTAGTAACACATTGAACGAAGCGTGAAATTTTGAGGAGAACGACTGAAATAGTATCTTCCTTTAAAACATACTCCAATAATCTTTTATTTGCAACTTAAAAAAAAAAAATGCAGCGTGGATGTAGTTAGCAATAAAATTATGCAAATTGAGTAATATAATGTTAAATGTAATATGTATCTTTCTTTATACACTTTTCACAAATGTGAATTATAAAAAAAATACTCATTTGATTTCATAATAATAATATTACAGATTAAATTGCATGTAAAGTTGTGGAACACTGACTCTTCTAGCACCACTGAGTCAAAACTTTATTACATTTTCCATCAGCTTTAGTCAGGCTGGACTGTTTGTGAACACCCTCTTTATGTGTAAACCACAGATTTACAGGTTCACTTGTCCCCTCCAAACAAGTACAGATGGTTTGACCCGCCTCCTTTGACACCTGCTGTGGCGTGTGGGGGTGCTCAGCCAGCGATATGTGCTGTTCTATCACATCAGTCTTGTTCCAGGAGGCAGATGGCCAGTCATCTGTAGACTAAACACCAACCTTCATGACAAGAAACCGTAGCTAGAGACTGTCAGCACTTTATGATACATGCTGAGGAAAGTTTTGATATTTATCGTCTATGTGCGAGGTTGCTGTATGGAAATGTCACTCACTTTTATTCAGCAGCTCTTTGCAAACATAAGCTGTGTAAAATATGCAACACCTCACCGTGCACAGTCATGGCTGTTATATTTATGTAGGTGATATTTATCAATGTGTCAAACCAGGCCAGAATGTTTTTTCAAGGAAGAGCAAACAAAAGAAAATATATTTATTATTTGATATATTCAACATTATTTTGTTGGTAATACAAAGAGCTTATTGATGTAATATATTTTTTACAATCTAGAATTAGCCATCTAGGGCTGGTTAAATATTTATTTACAGTGTATTCAATATTATTAAAAATGTTTAATTAACCTAGGCTGGATGACATAATGCATATGTATCTATATTATATAATGTATATAAAATATTAAAGAAATACATAAAAAAAAGAAAAGTGTAGTTTATTATAAAATTAACTTGAGCTTGTTGCTTATTTACAATATATTCTCATTTTTATTATATTTTAATATATTCTTATATAAATAATATATATATATATATAATTAACCAACTGGGGCTGGATGATGTAATGAATGTTTATAGGTTATAACTATTTTGTTGATTTTTATGAAATTAAGTGCTGGTTAATGTAATTTATTTTTGCAATATATTCTATTATTTTTTTTGGTTGTATAAAATTAACCATCTTAAGGCTGAATTATATTATGAACTTTACCATATACATATATATATGATATTATTTTGTTGCTGATTTAATATTTAGTAACCAGTGCTGGATAATTAGCAATATGTACGAAATATTCAATATTGTTTTATGCCATTATAAAGTATATATTATTATGTTTGATATATTTTTTTATTAAATAATGCTGTTGAGTATAAGAGCACAAAGAGAGCTATTCTTTTTAATATTGTTCCTTTATTTAAATAGTTTTTTTAAGATAAATAACAACAGCGTTTTGATTCAGTGAATCATTTATTTCAGATCAGATGATTCACTGATTCTAAAAATGCAACTCTTTCCAGTCGTAATGTTTTAGGGGCTTGTGTTGTGTTCCGGTGTGTGAGAGGTAATGAGTGATCACACACACCTCTCACTGGCCACACACACACACACACACACCTCTCACTGGCCACACACACACACACACACACACACACTCGGGCTGGTTGTCAAGAGGGACGATCTTTCATAGTCTTGGAATGCAGCGTACTGTCTGGCCAAGCGTACCATTAAACCATGTGCTGCCTTTGTTTTCTCTTTAGAGCGTGTCAAACAAACAACACTCTGGCACACTCTCAGGACACACAGCCCACTCATCACACTTCCCTCACAGATTATATATGTGCATATTTACCAAGTTTCATAATCTACTCTCAATACAATTGAGACTGAGCTGCATTTGGTATGAAGTACAGAAAAAAATGGCACCATGATTTGTGTGCCTGTTCAACGGCAGAAGCATGTTTGTCTTTTGATATTTATTCTATCTTTATTTCCACAGCCTCTCATCCTGACGTCGATGAAGAAATCGACTATCTGTCCTCTGTTATTGCCAAGCAGCAAATGTCAGAAGTCAAACAGCCAGGTTTGAACTATCTGTTCTTCAAATCTGTGTGGTGATGGTTAGTGAGGTTGTGTAGCGGTTATGGTGGTCATGATTCATAGCCAAACCCTTCTGAACTTCGCACCTCTCTCGCTCTTTGCTGTGTGTGAAGTTTCTGTTTTAATCTAGCGTAAAACAAACGGTACATTCGGATTGCAGTAGCCTTTGCTGCTTCGTTAACTGTGGAAAAATACTGTTAAACTAGAAAGTAATTTACTAACTTTAGGGGTGTTAAAAATCATATTTTAATGCAGAAATTAGGATAAGAAATAACACGGTCTTTCATTATATTTGCTAATTAAATCCAATACTTGTTTTTCTTAATTTTGGGGATGGTTTGCTGTATTAGGACGTCACACCCTCCCACAAAATATGATTTCACAGCATTTTGCTTTCGACAAACAATTTGTTAGATGAAGAAGTCTTGTATTATGCTTACATCACAAGAAAAACTGCCACGAAGATGTGATTCCTGTCATCCTCTGAGCCAGATTAGAACTCTTTGCTCAATTCTCAGTCCATTTGTACACGTATGCTTGATTCTGAAGCCATTATTTTATGCCTAATCCTGATTTTAGGGTTAGAATTATGGCCAGTGACTTTACCAGATGTGACCCAGATGTTTTCTGCTACATCTGCGGGTGTTTTACAACATCCAAACATCAACAGAAAATTACAAATATTATGAAAAATGCTTATTTTAAGTTAAATTATAAAATTGTAATAATTATTTGTTATTAAAAACAAAACTTTTTGACATTAGACGTTAGGCTGAAACATAAATCTTAATTGTTATTTTGTGGAGAAAAACTATGATGGTAAATGTTTGTGATATTTTTTAACTTTGCATCATCAAACTAGATAACATTAGGCCTTTTTGCAAATCAGCATGTTTTTTTGTTTGTTATAAGATTTCTTTTATCTCTCTGTCTCTTCACCTCCTCTCTAGACTCTCGCTCACAGTCTCCTCTGCGATCCCAGTCAGAATCGAAGCAGAAGAGTCTGCACAAACCCACAACAGAACCAACGACCAGCGTCCCATCCACACCCACACACCAGACCCCTAAATCTCCCGAGCCGGTCACGAACTCATCCGACCGCCACGGGCCGATCATCTCCCCCCACTCCTCCAGAGACAGCCTGCTTGTCTGTATGTGTCACTAGGTTTTTTCTTTTTTTAATTTCAGCATATTGACCCGGTTTCCACAGAAATCTTTCTGTGTGCTATTTTTAATGCAGTTTACCGGATTTACTGTGGTACTGAATTAAAAGGACAGTCTTGCTCAAAGTTTTCTTGTCTGTCTCTTTCTCTCTCTTATAATTGTGTGCTTTTGTATCATTGGGAGCAGTGGTGGTGTCTTTATGCATTATTATGGGGTCCATGGCTTTCATTACCGCTGCTGTCTGCTGGATTAGGTAAGTTGAATCTTTATTATTAATCATGCAATTTGTCAGTTTATGATGTCAGCCCAAACATTTATCATGCCACTGTAGTGTGTTTCTAAAAACTTCCTGTTCAAACTAATGAAGAAAGAAGCTTTTCTAAATAAAAGTTAGTTTTCTGATATTTAACTACTTTAGGGGAAGAAATGATTAATATAACTTATAAAATATAAATATTATATAAATAATGTTAAATATAGGTATCGATATATTGTTATAAATTTGAATTTTAAATAAATATAAATTAAAATGTTGTAAGTACATCCTTTTATTTTTTCCTTTTGATATACAATGCATTATTATAGTTTTCCCTTATAATATCCCTTTTTATACTTTTTTTCAGTCTTTTAAATAATACAAATAAATATCATATTAGTATAAAAATACATTTAAAAAAATTATATATGTCATTTTAATAACTTTGTAATTTTCAGTGCACCTTTTTAAACTCTGTAATTCTATAGCAAATTTTAGCTGTAATTTATTTTATTTTTTTGTCTTTTACAGGTTGCGGAGAGAAACTCATCTGGCTCAGAAAGTTGATTACCCTGCATTTCATGCTGCGGGCTCCAATCATAATCATCCTTCAGTAAGAGCATTCACATTAATGCCTGTTCATACATTGCGAAAAATACAGTAAACACTTTGACACTTCTTGTAATGTGTTTGCCGCCATCTCTTTCCATGTTTTAGTCTGAGGATAACACGCTGGCTCACAGTGCTCAGATGTATCACTACCAGCATCAGAAACAACAGATGCTCTCAATGGAGAAGTAAGCACAATACATGATCTCGTCATTAGCTGCATTGTCTCTTCTCAGCTCTCGCTCCCTGTGATTTCCTTTAAGATTATTTGTGCAATTTTATCGTAAGTTGCTTTTAGAGAATGCTGACCAAGAATGTGAATGTAAAAATGCATATACTTTTCCTTACTCATTTGCTTTCACTTTCATGTACATATCTAAGAGTACTGGTTTCAAAATATGTATGCTCTATCAACAGCATTTATGGCATAATGTTGACTGACTAAACATATTTTAACTTTTTATATAGTAGAGCAGGGGTGTCAAACTCAGTTCCTGGAGGGCCACAGCCCTGCACAGTTTAGATGCAACCCTAATTAAACACACCTGATCCAGCTAATCAAGTCCTTCAGGATTATTTTAAAACTAGATGGTTTGTGTGTTGGAGCAGGGTTGGAACAAAACTCTGCAGGGCTGCGGCCCTCCAGGAACTGAGTTCCACACCCCTGTAGTGGAGTATGTTTTTATTATTGGGGGGGGGCATATTTGGGTAAAGTTGTTTAAATCATCGTTTTTGAGGCTGCACTACTTTTCTAAGTGGATGAACTTTTGGTTATGAAATGTAAAAAATAGATTGATATGTCAAATCCCTTTCTGTTATCACTGTTAGAGCCCTGCACGGGCCTCAAATTTAGGCCCCGGCCCTGGACCGAGAGGCTCAGGCCCTAGCCCGGCCTGTGTCCGACAGCTCATCAGAATTACCGGCCCGAGTCCAACCCGAGGCCATCTTTTTATTCCCCCTTCTCCCAAATGCTTATACTACTGTTTCAGCTATTAAAATAGTTCAGTTTTGTTAAATAAAATCTATTTCATTTCTTGTTTTTTTTTTTAATAATTTTGTTCATTAAATAATTTTTATGTAACAACCAAGCGGCAAACCGGATCAAAGCCTATGTTTGATCAATTTAGTCTTCTCAAATCATCATGACTTGCCTAAATGAATACCTATAGATATACTAAAACAGTTCAAGTATATAACAATGTTTAAACGTTAAACCTTGATAAATGTGCGCTATATGCAATCGGAGAGTGGAAGCTAAAGCGCAGGACATGGAGGAGCTCAATCACTTGCAGTTTTTCAATGGAAACAACTTAAAATACGCTGTAAGTTTTGCTCATGAAGGTAAAAGGAATACAACATTCAGAACTGTAAAGTGTCCACTTTTATTTGTGTGCACTCACAATATCAACAAAACGTTGTGCTTTTATAAAATAAAGAACAAACATGATGCACTTTCTGCTGCCTCATCTTGAACAGGAGCCTTTCATGAAAATGAACCGAAACTCAGCGAATGCCTCACAGACATGATTAATATATTTATAGAAAGCTTTAAATTACTACTTAACGTAATAAATCAAAAACAAACTTTTTCATTATAATCATAATCCGTAAAGATGCACTTCTCCCTAAAGGCATGTCTAATGAGGAGACTGCGAGTCAGGGTCGTCATCTTTACAACACTGACACAGAAAACACTAGTTTATTAATAAATAATTTGAATATCCTTACTATTTACCCGGACGCATTCATGGGAATGACTTTTGCTGGGACTTTGCGGCAAGCTTTTTGCCTATTGTGTACATCTGAACGCAGAAGTCTTCAGCTTTGCTGACAGCTCACTCGCTGCTGCGGGACAATAAACATCATCAAGCCGCTCTTGACATTCGCTGTAGCACGGTCTCGTGTTGTTTCTACCAGCACGGCAAAAAAAAATTCAGCACTAATTGATGGATGTCTAAAATATAGAAATAAGGAAAAGCCTAAAACAGGCCAGAGGCCCAGCCGCGTCTGAACTATGATGTGAAAATTGGACCGAAGCCCGGCCCTAGGGGTGTAAAAGAGTCGGGGCCTGTCTGGCTCAGGATGAAATGCAGGGCTCTAATCACTGTGCTATTGTGCAAAGGTTATAACATGATAATGAAGATGAAGCAGCCATTTCCCTGTGAAAAAAAATATGTATTTAATAACTAAACTTTGCATGTAAGTTTCATAAAATGTGTTCTATTTTATATCTGTTAAAGATGTTAATATAATGGTTTTTATTTTGAACAGACATAAAGCAGAACCTAAAGTCTCAGAGTCTGGGGCCACATCAGAAGAGGAGAATGAAGTGGGAGATTTCACTGTGTACGAGTGCCCTGGACTCGCACCGGTGTGTAAACATTTTTGCATTTGCATCTCTAATTAACATGTGTGTTTTTTTCTGATAATATTAACACAAAATACATTTTTAATAGTTTTTAATTTATTTTTTTAAATACTGTTTTGTTTAAAATTGAAATGTATTTATTTTATATATTTATGTATTTATTGTACTAAATTTGTTGTAAAATATATAATGCATGCACTCTTCCATTAAAAGGTGTGGGGTGTGTAAGATATTTATTTTATACTTTTAGTCCCTTATGCTCACCAAGGCTGTATTTATTTGATCAAAATACAGTAAAAACCGTAATGCTTTAAAATGTAAAAAATAAATGAAATGACTAAAATGTTCTAGCTTACATTTTTTAAAGAGTAAATGAATTCCTGTGATGGCAAAACTGAATTTATAGTTGCTATTTCTACAGTTTTTGGTGCCCCATACCTTCAGAAATTGATTTATAAATGCAGTCCTAATATAAAAAAATTATAAAAACATATTAGCTGAACAAGTATGTATTTGTATTACATTATGCCGTATAAATATTATGTATTTTGCTAAATTTGTTGTTGGTTTGTTCCCTCTTTAGACTGGAGAGATGGAGGTGAAAAACCCTCTGTTTGACGACTCCACTTTACACTCCCAGAGAGATCACAAGTGACCTGAACACACACACACACACACACACACCTGCATACTTTTAGAATAGTTCTAACACACCTAAAAGCATTCCTTCACAGGGTGAAGCTGCATCTGTTAAACCACACACAAATGAATAAAATGATGACTGTTTTTCCTGGAAAATCTGTGCTCGGAGCAAAGTGAGAAAAACACCCAAACTCTAAAGATACTGAAGGTGGGGTGGTGTGTAGTCAATCGGGGAAATAAAAGTAAAAGAAAGCAGTGGTTAAAAGTGTTTTTTCTTTTACTCAGATGCACATCTATCGAATCTGAAAGAACTCTTGCACCGCAAACTCTGTTGAAGCTCAGACCGGCCTTTTAATGCGGTTTCTTCACACCACATCTTTATTTTTCAAGTCTGGGGTTTGTTTTCACTCACTAGCTTTTTATGTCACCTCCCTTTTGAAGTCATTTCTCTTTAGGGTCTTGTTAGGAATCTGTATAAACATCTTTTTCAGCTAGATGCAATTTTTTAACACATCCCATGTTTTTGGGCAAAGCTGCCTCTAAAAGCACCTCTTCTTATTATTGTGTTTAAGAAATACACCGTACTCTCTCACACATTTATTTGTTTCTGTCCTTATCTGAGTATTATTGTGAACTTTATCAATGCTGATCAAAAACAACATAATATATTCGCTCTATTTAGATTGAGTAGTTCTATTTAATCCGTCACATTAGTTATATTTCCTATGTATGTTCTTTAATATGAAATCTTACATATTTTTTCTTTGTATCCCTCAGTAAATATCAAATCCATTTCATCTAACGATATAATGGTTGTCAGGAAATGAAATACTAGTTAGACTGAAACATAGAGATGTTGAAGTTTCTGTGCTTCAAATCACTTTAGTGTAAATAAATGAATAAATGAAATATATTATGTAGTTCTTCCTGGAAGTGTATGAGTTATGTTATTGCAATCACACTTTTGCATACATCGGCTGTGATGAAGGTTATGATTCAAGATCTGCTGTCTTGATACTATATACATGATACCATTAATTCACTAAAATACTGTTTTGTTTGGATTCGTTTATTTACAATTTTTCTCAAATATAATTAGTAGACATTCAAAGTTTGGGGTTATGAAATATGTCTCACCAAGGCTGCATTTATTTGATCAGAAATATAGTAAAAACAGTAATGTTGTGAAATATGATTGCTATTTAAAATAAATGTTTTCTAGTTTAATCTATTTTAAAATGTAAAGCTGAAATTTCAGCAGTTATTACTATAGTTTTCAGTGTCACATGATCCCCCATACATTATAATTATATTATAAATATTGAATATGTGCTGCTTTTTTTAGAAACTCATACTTTTTCATAGTTCTTTGATGAACTGAACATTTTAAAGAAAATAATTATTTAATTTATCTCTTTTTAACATTACAAATGTATTTGCTTTAAACGATTTATTTAGTTTAAATTTTAATTAAGAAAGGTGTTACTGAGCCCAAACTTTTGGCTTGTAGCATATTTCCAAGTGATTATGTTGTGCTATGTCACATAAATAAAATAAGTGGGTATTCAGACCACAGGTGTATTATTCAAACAAATAACCATAAGTGTAATTATGTGACATTACATAACATTAAATGCACTAGGGCTACTGTTCCATAAATCAAGTTGGATTGTATGGATAGTGTTGCATGAGCTATATCTTGGATTCTTCTGAAACACCGGTCTATGTTTCATTTCTGTTAATACTTGTTTTAGGTTAGACCTGAAAAAAGCTTGTCCTCTGAAAGAAACTGAAGTTAAAATGTTTGTTTGTCCTCTCCAGCTCATCCATATAAAGAGAGCGTGGCAAGAGGAGACACAACCTCCCCCAGTTTAAGCTCTTTTCTGCGACGGGCCACTTAACTGCCCCATAAGGTGTGGTGCAGAGGAGCCCATCACAGATCCAGCCTCATTGAGGTGTCTGTGGGGGGGAGAGCCATTAAAGGCCATTGTAA
The DNA here is from genome assembly GCA_027564155.1 of Gymnocypris eckloni scoliostomus. Classification (NCBI taxonomy): domain Eukaryota; kingdom Metazoa; phylum Chordata; class Actinopteri; order Cypriniformes; family Cyprinidae; genus Gymnocypris; species Gymnocypris eckloni. The sequence goes on along the minus strand of CM050433.1, from coordinate 7,113,084 downwards.
CTGTGAATGGTGAGGAAGGCAGCCGTAGGCCACCCGATCAAGATATGTGGGGAGAGAGACAGTAGTCGTCAGCAGGGTGTCAAAAGCAATCAAAAAGCCATCGGACAGGTTGCAGAAGTGAAGGGGGCAGAGGGAAGAGTGGTCACATACCTGTTTATCAGATACTAAAACCTAAAAAAAAAGTAGATTTTTTTTTAAATCAACAACAACCAAACAACCCCCCATGCTTTGGGCCTACATTAAGTAAGATAAGATTACAGTTTTTTAACGATCGCTATGACAATTTTTCAATACTTTTAACAATTTTCCTAAACTCTTAACGCAGTTAGGACAACATCTTGTCTGTGTGGGCTATACAAGTATCACATGTATTGTTGCTTTGACACAAAATGCATACAATTAACAAAAATGTAAAATGCTTGAAATTTTACACACAAGCTCAACCAAGACAAAAACAAAGTAATTTTACTGCCAAATTTTTAAACTTCCAAAATGTCAGAACAGATATCATGTTCTAAAGATAACTTATTGGCTAAAGTCAAAGTGAACAGCTGTATATACACTATATTGCCAAAAGTATTGGGTCAGCCCCTTCTAATGAAAGGTTTGACCACTTTAGTAATTTCTATGAGTACAAATCTTAATGTTTCAGCATATAATGATATTCTAGGGAATTGTACGCTTCTAATTTTATAACAACAGTTTGGACAGGACCCTTTTCTATTCTAACATGACAGTGTCTCTGTGTATAAGACAAGAATCAAAGAGAAATGATGAAGGGGGTGTCCCAGTACATTTGTCCATATAATGAATGTACAAGTAATTGGTGTTTGGTTTACTAAAGTAGTCAAACATTTCATTAGAAGGGGGTGACCCAATACTTTTGGCAATATAGTGGATATAAATATATATATATATATATATATATATATTGTGAAATGAAACATAAAAATGGCCCCTGTATTTTATTCCATTGCTAATGAGAAACAGCTGATTGAAGTTATGCAAATATATAAATTATAAGTAATAATAATAACTGAATTGCAATGCTCTCTTGGCAGGTCTTCCAGCCAATCCCTTTAAACCTCTACAATTAATTCAAAATACTGCAGCAAGAATCATTTTAATGAGCCGAAAATAACGCACGTCACACCTCTGTTTATTTTGCACTGGCTACCAATAGCTGCTTGCATAAAATTCAAGGCATTAATGTTTAAAGAAAAAGAAGAAAGAGGTTTGCCTACAAAACCACCTCTGGCTCTGCACCCCTTTACCTAAACCCATTACTTCAGACTTATGTGCCTCTAGAAGCTTGCGTTCTGCAAGTGAACAACGCATTACTGTACCATCCCAAAAAGGCAAAAAATCACTTTCACAGACTTTTACATTAAATGTTCCCATCTGGTGGAATGATCTACCCAACTCAATCTGAGCAGCTGAATCCTTATCCATCTTCAAGAATCTCTTCCATCTTTATTTGACCCTCTAACTCTAACACTCTCTGTTCTAATTCTGTTTCATCTGTCTGTTTTCTTTGTATCTATCTGACCATCTAACACTGGTTTTCTTTTTTCTATTCTATCTACTTGTTTTCTTTCATTAAAAAAAGTGTGGCATGTGTACTGCGTTAGCGAGACTTGACATAGCACTTGCATGTTGTTGCTCTTTTGTTGGTTTTCGTTGCTTATATTGTCCTCATTTGTAAGTCGCTTTGGATAAAAGAGTGTGCTAAATGATTAAATGTAAATTACATCTGATTCCCATGTAGGAAACACACTCAGGTGTTGGGGTTCTTTCAATCACATGACCATATGATATACAGTAAAAGAGGATGATCTTTTGTATAAAATTGCACTCCTGCATAAATATGAGATTTTAGAAGATCTGTACCAAAGATTGGTACCAGAGAAAGGGGACAGGGGGGGACCAGACCACTTGTCAATATATGTGGTCACATGGAACAATGTGGCATGCCACAGGTCCCAGTGCAGTCACAGCCTGATTTGACACCCATTCGAGAATGATGTCTCTTTTTCTTGCCCTTTACTCCCCTTTCCTCAACCCCATTGAGGAGTGTTTATGAGCCTGAAGGTGGAACGTTTTTGACCATCGTCTACAGGACCAAATGTCCCTCCAGGATGCAATGGATGCTGCATACCAAAACATTACAGCTGAACACTGCAGGGGTGGATACCAAAAGATTCTTCCCAAGATGTCTTGCCAGAGAAGATATCAGGTGTGATTTGGATGAGAACGTGGCCAAACACAGAAGATTAGATTACATTTATTTATAGTTCTTCTGTGGCTTTTTCTGTTTGTATGTTTTGTACTTCCACATAATAACTGACAGATATATTGCATATCTTTTGTTTCATGCATTCTTGTTTTTCTAATGTCCTGTTGCAAATAAAGCCTTTACTGCAGCAATTCTGTCTCAGTCTCTTTTCTCCCATAAACCGATAGTTCTATAAAGCTACTCTGAGACGGGTCATTCAAATTTTGTTTTGAATTTCTGCAGTAATAAGACAAAATACATGCATTTATACTAAACCCAAAAATAAACCGTATTATAAAACACAATCTATGAGCAATGCAATATACTTTCTATTACTGTAAGGTGAGACCTGACACCTAAAATAATACAGTTTCTGTAATTTATTTCTGTTTTATTTTAGTGTTTTTATGATATTGTATTACGATTGACTAAATGTTCCGGTTGGAAGAGAACATGTGTTAGTGTTTTGGAATAATAATTTGATTTTAAGACGAGTCTGTATTGTTTTGGTAGACGTAATGTATTGTGTTAGTATAAATATTGTAATTTGAAAATTAGTATTGGAGTTCAGTTTGCAAAATGTGATTTTGAGAATGAAATTAACTGTTTTGTCAATTGTTTGTTGGTGTGTTCAGAGTTTAGGAAAATTGTAAGAAGTATTGGAAAAAATGTCATAGTGATTGTAAAAAACTGTAACCGGGCACTATAAAATGACATTTATTATGACATAAAATATTTATAGAGTATGATACAGCATGTAGTACACATATTATGTTTTTTTTATTGTCCATATATTGCTATTTTCATTATTATTCAGAAGAGTACAGCCAATAATAGAGAATAGAAATAACACAAATCAGCTTCCATATTGGTGTTGATAAATATTGATAATTTTATATCAGTGATCTTTCAGTGTCACTGTATACTATTATAGTTTTTGTCCTTTTTATTTTAGTATTTTCCGTTTTCATTTTTAATCTAAATTATATTTATTAATGAATATATAATAAATGTACATGTATTTGTTTTAGTTGTGTTTTTGTCATTTTTTTTTATAGTTATTGCTTTTTCATATCTATAAAGGTTTTTAATTTTCAGTTTCATTTGTTTTAGCACACCAAGTAACTAAATGTAATGTTGCTTTGGCAAATAGTTCAAATAAAATAAGTTAATTTGTTTATATTTATTTTTATTTCAGCCAATGTTATGTTATTAAAATATGTTTATGTGTTAGTTTTAGTTAACTAATAACCCTGTTTCATATAATATTTTAGATGCTATGATATTGGCTATAAAAGAGATCTGAGAAGTTTAAAATGGCTATTTGATGTAAATTATTATTATGGTTTATGTATATGCATGTACAAGCTTCATGTTTGATTTCCTTCCTCCTCAGATTGTGATCTTCAAACACAGTCATCATTTCATCTCATCTTGCACTTTACCACATATCCACCCTTTTGTCAACAACATTTGGTTCCCACATATCTAAAATATAATTCTGATGCAGACATAGCCACCTTCTGAAATGTTCCAGAATGCATTTCATGTAAACTAGGGTGGAGTGATGCTGTTGTTGCTCCGTATTACTGAACATCTAGTTTAACAATATTCAGCAATATTACTGAACATCAGAGTTCAGTGCCACTTTAAGTCGAGTTAATTCTAACGATGTTAAGAAAAGTTTTGCTGACTGTAGATTGTACAGTACACAAGCCTGCAAACAGAGCCCCCTGGGAGTGTTTCGCGGGCTAATCCTGGTTCTGCCATCCCTCACTGGGCCAGTGTCATCTCTTTACACTTTCTCCTCCTCTGTCTACACTTTACATAACAATCCCCACCCAAGTCCATGGGCCAGCACAATGCCTGCAGCAGTGGTTTGATGTCTTTTAAAAGCTTTGACTGGCCCCGGCGGCCTCCTGTGTGTCCTTTAGGCTTTGTGACCAGGAGAGATGGACAGCTCGGTTGTGACCTATAGCTCCTGGTCCCAGAGAGTGTGCGTGTTTGATGGCAGGGGGTTGATTGTTCTAGATTTGAGTTGGCTGTGCTTGTACTGATGGTGTGTGATGCTCTGGGTGGGTGGCAGGGCATCAGGGAGATTAGAATGGGAATCAAAGCAGACTGCAGAGGTATATATGTGCATAGTAGTTATTTTGATAATTTTAAGCAATAGATGTAGTCTTTATGATGACACACTGTATAAACACAGGTAACACATTTAGGTTATAAAAACGTTTCTTGAAACGTTCAACAAGTAGGCCTACAGTATAACATCGTAAGTACGTTTTCTCCCAGCGTTCTTAGAATGTGTAGACATTTAAAAGGTTTCATAAACTTAAGTTTTGGCCTTATATAAATTTTAAAAAACGTGTTGTGAGAATGTGTAGACATTTAAAAGAAAGTTCCATAAACTTAAGTTTTGGCCTTATATAACTTTTAAAAAACGTGTTGTGAGAATGTTCCCGTTTGCTGAGAAGGTCCATAACTCGTAATTTCCATAAGTTAGAACTATCAAACCTGTTGTATGGAGTTTTTTTGTACTAAACGCTGGGAAAGACGTTTGGTCAACGAACAATGTGTTGTTAAACAACAGTAGTTACTCTAAACGCACTGTATTTGTTTCCCTCAGTCTCGTTTTCGCTGCTGCCAAGAATTAAAATGGCGCTACCCTGACTAAAGTCTATAATAACAACATGTCTCCAGTATACATAAACGTGTAGGTCTAGATATTTATGCTGGAAAGAGACTTTGGGATAGAGTATCAGTGAAACTTTGTAGAGTGTTTGTTTCAGAGGGGGGTAGGGCGCAATCAAAGGGTTGCGTCTTATTGTTCAGTGCTGAAAGGCAGCTAATGGCCGGCCATCGCAACTCTCGATCTGAAAGCGGCGGGGGGGCCTCGGGCTCTTCTGGCACAATGCCTCCCCCATCCACTTTCCTGCGGCGCGTCTTCCTGCCGCAATCTGCACCGATCGGCTCAGTCGGGGGTCCACAGCTGTATCGATGGGTCTGCAGAACTCTTCCAAACTGTAAACTATTCGTGTACTGAAACAAAAAGGCAACGCTACCCTTAGCCCTATAACATGCAAACAGCATAGGCTATGTTATTTTATATGCTATTTTAAGTCGCCAAAATAATTTAACAAATTTCGATTTTTAATTAGGTTATACCAGATTCAACAGCCGAGCCGATTAAACGATATTTTCAGGGCTGATTTGATTATACTTTTTAAAAATACATCAACTAAATTTCTTAAAAATGAAGGATGTGGATTTTACAGTGCACCTATACTCGTATAATAAATTAATAAATATAAACAAACAGGTAAATTATATTTAGATGCGCTCTTATCTTAGAGAAATGCGTTTTTAATTTATTTGGAACTTATGTTTAATTTTAGGGGGTATGATTAAATTAACAAGTGATATGGGAGCACACTTCTGCATTTTGAGTATCAGTCATAAAAAGAGGCATAGGCTATTTTAGGATTTCACACCACGACCCAAGACAACTGTTTATATATGCAGGCCTGCATTATCATATAATTATCATTTTTATTGTCTGCTGACCTATGCGATTTTATTAGGCTAACTTTACTTATTTTTTTCTTATAAATACAATTTTGTTGAAAGTAGTTTAACTGTAGAAAAATATAAAGTTAAAGTGAACTAAAATAATACATTAATAATAGTAGGTTATTGTTGTCTTTATGTTCAATCTACTCTTGCATGTATAAACGGCTCCTCTCTGTGATTCAACAAGCAGCGTGAAGGTGGGAGATGTGACGCTTGTAATCCAATTGCTTATCAGCAACAGACAAACATTTCACCTTTTATTTGTCGCTCTTGACCAAATAGAACAGCGAAAATACATGTGAATGCAGTTTTACCGATTACACACTTTTATGATATAGGCTATAGTTTGTTTACATTTTATTAAATACAAAATACTTTTCTCAATTAAATCTGACGAAGTTTTTAAGTAGACCTGTATCAAATACCTCTTAAAACTGGCTGTTCATTTCGTGCACAATAAAATTGATTTTCACGGCTGTCGAGAATTTCAATATCAAGAAAGCTCATTAAGTGCATATTACTGAAACAAAGTTTACTTAATGTGGCATGAATATAAAACCCATCTGAATAGCCCAGTGCTATTTGCATTGTAAATACTTGACATGCATCAGAGAAAGCTGGATTAGCCTATTATACATTTTATCTTGTGAATTTCCTAATGTTTTACTTGAGTTAAATTATTATTGAGATTAAATTGATGATTTGTGTACTTTTGGGAAAAGCATATAATACAAATACACCTCACATTCCCAAACACAGTGAGAAAACCAAGTTCATTCTCAAATGCATCGTCAGCTGTGGCTTATTGTCTCGGGTGACCAATAGGAGAGGAGATGGTCAAGACCCCAGCCTCCAATTCCGATTGATTAGGAAAACCTGTGTGGGACAAGATCAGAGTTGAGATTGGGGAGAGTTGGTGTTGGTGAGTTTCTAGTCCGTTCTGAAGGCCTACTTGATGGCCGTCACACAAGGACTGCGCACAGTTTGAGGCTTCGAAGTCTACTTTGGTTTACAAAGTCTAGTATTTTTATAAGACCATCCTGGCATGGAGCTACTGATCGCCGTTTATTGACTATTAAACTAACAGCCTCGACGCTTTCTCGATTGAAATCTAGGCTACATAACTTTTTTGTAAGAAGATGACGGAGAGACCACAGAGCCCGACAGGAGCGGACTGCAGACCCTACGAGATCAACAGGGCCATGTATCCTCAAGCGCCGGGCCTGGATGGACTTGGCGGTGCGCAGTTCGCGCACGGCATGCTTCAAGATCCAAGCCTGCTTTTTAACAAAGCCCATTTCAACGGAATCAGCCCTGCGACACACCAAACCTTCTTCCCATTTTCAGGCGATTTTAAAACGAACGACATGCAAGGTAATGATTTTGCGCAACCCAAACATTGGTACCCGTTTTCTGCACCCGAGTTCACCGGGCAGGTCGCGGGAGCGACGACAGCCACCCAGCCGGCGAACATCAGCCCGCCTATCGCTGTAACCAGGGAACAAATCAAGATTCCAGCTGAGGTAAAAACCGAAAAGGATGTTGATGACTACACTAATGAAGAAAACAAGCCGACGTCACAATATAATCTAACACCCGGGACATCATCCGTACCCACAGGGGTGAATTACTACACACCCTGGAACCCCTCGTTTTGGCCTGGACTGCCTCATATTACGGCCCCCGCTCATATTTCTCAAGCTCCCCCGACTCCCTCCGCATCATCCCCATCGCTGTCGCCATCTCCACCCGGAAATGGGTACGGAAGCCCGGGTTTTTTCAACGGAGGCTCCGCGCAAAACATCACATCGGGTCAGGCGCAAACCGTAGCCAGGAGCAGCGGCTCCTCCAGTGGAGGGTGCAGTGATTCTGAGGAGGAGGTGAGGTTTTTGATCTAAATGAAATGTTAATTTAGATATACCTTTGTTGTTTGTGGGTATAATTGAATAACTTCCCATTTACGTGTTTAGGAGAATCTGACTACTGAAGACTTGGAGCAGTTTGCCAAAGAGCTCAAACACAAGCGCATCACTCTGGGCTTCACGCAGGCAGACGTGGGGCTCGCGCTGGGAAACCTCTATGGTGAGTGACTGACCATTATATAAATGAAGAAACCTTTCAAGCAAACCTTTTAAACGTTTTTGTGTCTAGGCAAAATGTTCAGTCAGACGACTATCTGCCGCTTTGAGGCTCTCCAACTTAGTTTCAAGAATATGTGCAAACTGAAGCCGCTGCTCCAGAGGTGGTTGAATGAGGCGGAGAATTCCGAAAACCCTCAGGATGTAAGTACACACCAAAATGGCGACCTCTGTCGTCGAACTTAATAATATTTTACCTCAGTCACCCGTTTACTTGAGACACGCGGTGAATATGTTTGTGTGTGAAAGAGTTGAAAATTGAATACTTTCGTACGGTTTAATAAAAATAAAAGGTTAAAATTGTAAAGCTTATCAGTGTTAACTATACGGTAGTATACAGTGATTTTATTTTTAAGCTTTTCAGTTGTGTGCTACATTACATAATTTCACCCTTCCTCAGTGTTGGGAAGGTTACTTTGGAAATGTAATGGGCTACAGATTAATTTACCAGTAACCCTATTTAAAATGTAATAAGTAGTGTCATTATTTTAATTACTTCATCAATAGCCTAACTGATTACATTTTATACTTTTCTAAGTTTCTAACGAATGTTTTCAACTGTTAATCATTTTCATACATTTAAACCTGGCAGGATTTACATTACAGTATTGTTGTAGTACTACAATGAAGTATCGAGCTACAAGACGACCTGCAAAACATGTCGTGTTTTTGCTGTTCATTATATAATACATATTTGACCATTCAATTCAGTTATTGACTAAGCATAAAATGGTCCAGAAATGCTTGCATAATAGAACATTTACTTTGTTTTAAATATCAAATTTCAAACATGTAGAACAAGTGTTTAATGTACCTTTTTTATTTTTATATATATATCTTCCAGATGTACAAAATTGAACGTGTGTTTGTCGACACAAGAAAAAGAAAGCGGAGGACCAGCTTGGAAGGCACGGTCCGGTCTGCTCTGGAGTCATACTTTCTGAAGTGCCCCAAACCCAACACTCTGGAGATCACACACATATCTGATGACCTAGGCCTGGAGAGAGATGTAAGCATGCCTCAAAGTCTTTGGATCCATCATATTTAGAGCTTCTAGAACCAATTGGACCTAAACTGTCCCTTTTTCTTTAGGTAGTACGTGTGTGGTTTTGCAACCGTAGACAAAAGGGAAAACGTCTAGCATTGCCCTTTGATGACGAATGCGCTGAAGCACAGTATTACGAGCAGAGTCCACCACCGCCACCCCACATGGGTGGCACAGCCCTCCAAGGGCAAGGCTATCCTGGACCAGCCCATCCCGGAGGAGCCCCTGCCCTATACATGCCACCCTTCCACCGACCGGAGGCCTTTAAAAACACCCTGCACCCTGGACTGGTGGGTCACTTCACCAGTTAATTTTATAGGAATCGCCAAGCTAAGGTTCAAACCGGTCTTTTATGTAAACATTGCATCTGTTTATTTGGTTCTTTCCATATGTGCCTTGGGGCGCTCTGATTGTATATTGTCTGGTTTAGACTTGACCATGTACACTAGCAGCCTGATAGATCGTTGTATAATTGGTGCCTTGTTCAACTAATGCGTTTGCACATGAAGTCATAGGTTCAAATATGATTTTTTTAATAGTTTTATTACATTTTGCTCATCAATTTTTTAATGTACATATGTTTGTCTTATCTTTCAATATTTGATGGTTCCCAAAGTATATTTCCATATTTGTCTCCATACCTTAGTTTTTCTCCACCTTTCTGTGTGAGCTGGCAGCTAATTCAAGACTTTATGAGCTTAATTACTTGATTTTTAAAGAGATGAGTTTTTAAATGTTTTGCAAAGGACATCAGTCATTGTTCTTTTTCTCTAAATGCTTGCACTCTCCCATTTACAATTAAAAATAATTCTAGGTTTAATATTTTTTTTATCAGGGTAATAGATCAAATTTGCTGCCAGTTTGAAAGCCTCTCTGGAGGGCATGTGCCTTATCTTTTTGGTGTTTATCATGCATGCTCATCCCTATGCAATGTAAAGGAAAGCCATATTTGGTAATTTATTGAAACTGTTCCACACATACAATATCATTGGGTAGCAATTAAAACATTTCCATTGACAGTCATTTCTTGTTTCTTTCTTATTTCATTACAGATGAAGTTCTTTGTGTAAAACTTTGATCAACATGCTTTATTGTATTTCAGTTAAATCTAAACTTATTCACTGCAAAAAAAAACATGGATATTGAGTTTTATTAGCATTTAGCCCGCCACCAAGCACACATCTATGGCCCACCAGTTTTTAAATAAACATTTAAAAAAATAGCTGGTTTGCTTGCAACCATTTGTTTCATCCTTCAAATCATTGTACACAGGATATATATATAAGCATGTTGACAGGAGAGGAAGCAAGGTTTGTGCATTGTGGTTTGTTTGGCACCATGACCCCAGCAGAGTATACGTTGCAATATAACGGTTTTTATATTTGCACAGGTGCCCTCCAACACTCGGTGCTGTATTTATACATGAACTGTGCTGCTGATGCTGTCGAATTCAAATAAATACTGCATCATGCAACCTGTAAAGTGCTTGCTGACAATTCAGACCATGTTTTTGCATTCGACTGCACTGCTTTCCCATGCAAACATGCACTAGATGGGTGCATTTGCCCATTCGCTTGTTTTTTATTCAGCATTTCACACATGACTAAAATTTGACTTTTTAAGTTAAAACGTTTAGCTTTTAAAAAGCATGTTTTATCAGCATATATCTTTTCCACTGTTCAACATTTTCCTGTTTTTAAACTTAAAATCATTCTCTGTGAATGGCCCCTTAGGGCCTACTTAGAACACGTTTTTGCATCCTACTACGCTGCTTTCTAAAAATGATCTTTTGACATTTAGGTTTTTTCCATTTCACAGTCCACATCTTCTGACTCATGTTTTTAGCATGCTGTACGGCCGTATTTGCATTCACATTTTGCACGAGATAACATTTGAGAAACACAACTTTCAAATATTTTTTCATCCTACTAACCTATTGCTTTTTTGTGCACTTTTTGTGTGCATTTTCTGCTTTCCATTATGCTGTTTTTCAGTTGTAGTTCAATGTAAACTTGCACTACATGGACATCTATGACCTTTGCGCATGCATCTCGCATCTTTTGCAGCGTTTCACAAAAAAATGCAGCTATCAAGTGAATGTTCAATTAAAAAAGCATTTATAGGACCTTTCATTCCACTACCCTGCATCTTGTATTTTATTTTAATTGTTTTTGCTTTCTATTGTGCTGCTTTTCAATAGTTTTTCTGTGTAAATGCAGACTATACAAACGTATATACTATACTCGTGTTTTGCATCTTTTGGAGCATCGTAGCGAATGAGAGAGCATTGTAAAAATGCATTGCTCAAGTTGAAAGAAATTCAACATTTAGAATATATGTTTGAAGATTGAGTGTCTGCCCTGAGTCTTGAGGGTATTTTTTAATGCACAATAATGCTCTGTGTGAATGGATGGTTAACATGTCAGCTGCATGTTAAGTTACCATTTTTTCCACACTCTCAAATCCTCATAAACCTTTCGAGTTGGAAATTGTCCGTATATGGGACAGATATTGCACAGTCTCTCTCTCCAGTCTGTGTATAATTTGACTGTATAGTCTTGTCTCCAGGTAAAATATGCATTATACTTCTCTGGATCTTTAGTTAGGCCTCTCAAATACTCAGCCAAGGCCTTAATAGATTTAAAATCATCCACATGGATGAAGGAATTCGGAGGCACCACAGCTTCATAGTCTCTGCGTGGCGGTCCCAGCACCACAGGCACGGTCCCAGCCTGGAAAGAGTTTCTCCAGAGCTTCTCAGTGATATAGTGTGGAGACACTGTGTTTTCAAAGGCCAGGTAGAAATAACAGCGTGAAATCGTTGGAAGCAGAGCCTCCTTCGGTAGAGTTTTTTTGGCAGCAAGGCCATACAGTTGCACGTTGAGGTGGTTCTTTAGCTCTTGGAACACAGCGCTCCTTTTGTGCTGTTTTATGTAGTTGCTCACCACCCAACAGGCTTCATAACTCTTGTTTTTTGGTATAACAAAGTCTAAATCTGGTTTTCTCTGTAACAGTTTCCCATAGGGCACAGTGATGTCAGCTTGAGGGTGATATGACATGGTGAGGTTGAAAAGGTTGTTGTATGGCAACAAGTTGCCGTTGCTTTGTGGCGCTTCTAATGAAAGCCATACCCACCACTGTTTGGCGGGCCGATGGAGATTCACTGGAAGGTGCTGTTTATGCTGCCTTAGCTCAAAGTGATGAAAAACCACTAGATCGGCGCTCTCATAGAGAGTGCGATTGTCCACTAGCACACACCTAGAGATGCCGTAGTCCCTCAGACAAACGTCCCCCGCAAGGCTGTACTGGGTGCCGTACGGCCAGTGCCACAACAGGATTGTAATATTGTTTGGGAGTGACACATTGCTGCCATTGAGATGTTGTTGTTTATCAACCACCGGCAACCAGCTGTAGATAATGCTGATGGTCAGGAATAAAACAAGAATCTTTGGGGGTTGCAGACACCTTTTCCTCCACTTTGCAATACATCTTAAGCAGGAGCACATATGCATGCTGTGGAAGTAGCAGAACTGGGCGTTAGTTTGTTGTTTTGTTATATTTTTGTTGTATGTCATACAAGGTCTTAGCCTACAATTCGTGGTTTTGTCAAAGTCAGTATCCATGTCATTTTCTTCCTTCCTGAGGATGACAAGTGGAGTGACCAGTAGAGGGAGTGTCTCTTCACTCAAGCAGAATATTGCTTTCTATCTCTTTCAGTCAAGAAATTGTCCTTCTATGCAAATGCTGTTCAAATTAACACTAGCACTTCAGGAAATAAAAATGTTTCCTTTTTGGAGTTGCGCTGAAGCGGCCTAAAAAACCCGCTCTAGAATGCACAGCGCATTCTATAATTGGCATGAAATAGCTAAACATTGAATGAACATCCGATCCACATTGAAAGATACACTATGACTTTCTGAAAATAGTGTAATCGTCCAATTAATGTTTCGACCGCGGACAGCAGCTAGAACATTGTCACATAACTGCAGAAAATCCACCAGTGTCCATAAACTAGCAAGAAACTGTACACTAGAGAGAATTTAGCAAAAATATATAATACAAATATTATTTATTTACTCATTTATGCTCTTTTTTATTATAATTAATAAAATGTAGATAGATAGGGCCTAATGTTATCATGATGAATATGAACTTGAATACAAATCAATTAGTTTTAACCTTAACGATAGGCCTAGGGTTCCCTGTATAGGTTAGTTTAAAATAATTGATAACAAATAAAGTATTAATCGCAAGCTTGTTAATTATTCCTGAATAATTCTCACTCCAGGCTGAACTCACGAGTTGGCAACCCTGTTTGAAGTAAGCTGAAATTTGAGATTTCCTGAACAACATTTATAAAATTCACTGAAGCCTACGAGGTAATGTTAGATATTTTCTCCAAACCACTAACCTTAGATCTAATATTAGACCTAATATTTCCCTAGAGAGAAATAAGACTAACCAATAGACGTATTTCAACAGAGTAACATGTGAAGTTACGGTTTAACTAATGAAGGGTAATGTGACTTAATCAGGAATCATAGAATTCATTCATGCTTTTTTATGTCAGGTTGGAGTTATACACTGATATTCTGTCATGGTCTATGGACCCGCTGAATTAGCCTTGGCTACCCTATGTATAAAACTCTAGCTCTGCCACTGAATGCATCACATTCCAGCAAAAAACAAGGGTGAGAGTTTCTGCTGAGATGGAGCTTTGTACATCAGGAATGTAAAAGAAATGAGAACATAAAAGACAAACGCATGTAAAAAAATGCAGAAGATCTAAACAGAAGTACATTAAAAGATCAAGGTATGGCAGAACTCTTACCTGGGTCTTTGGGGAACGTTGTCTTGTGGGGAAGACCGCAGCTGTCAAGTGCGAGATGTGGAGGATAGGTGGAGGCCAGTCCTGTCATTTAATGATAGAAAGATTTGCGAAATGACTCAGTCTTTTAGGAAATAAGGGCTTCCTGTTAAGATCACTCTAACTTTATGTTCTTCCTCCCTTTCACATCCTCCCATTTTGTATCGCCCCTTGATCATTAAAGCATCCAGCTTGACACATGCCACATGCTTGATGTTTACTACCTGACAGGCCATTTAATGTCCTTTAAACCAGCTAATCATTGATTTTACCACAAACTGTGGCTAAAAGAGCAGAACGAGTGAGAAACGTGGCATTAGTTTTTTGGTTCTGTGTGTATCAGTGCGTGTATCAGTGTCGTGTGGTTGTGGTTTCTGAGCTCTGTGCTGAAGGCACTATAATACTACAGGAGGAAGTGAGTATTTACGAAACTCTTCGCCTCACGCGCCCACGTTCATCCTCTCCTTCTTGCTGCTGCCTTTATTTAAATAGAGAAGTGAAAAGCGACTGTTGCAAACCTTAATGTTTAATTTCCACCAATATATATATTTTTTAAATATCCTAATATGTCAGAATTATGAGTTAAAAACAATGTGATATCACTGTTGGGCATGCCTTTTGGTGTTTTTTGGGCTGCCTATAAGTCAGTCGTATGAAAACATAGGAACTACAATCCAAGCATTGAATCACAGACCTACTGAAAATTTCAGCTGAGCCCAGCATGACTTTTTAGAAATGCTAATAATGTTGGTTGACCAACATGTTCTTTCTGGTGAAGGTGGTTGACCAATGCTGTCTTGCAATATTGTTGCCATTTATTCATCCTCGTTACAAAAAAAACACTAACACTATCTCGATTCTTTTTCTATTCCATCTATTCCTTATTCATTATACTATTAACAAAAGCAAAAGGCCTCCAACACTAGCTTGCTATATTCCTTTTCTATTCAATCTGTTTTCTTTTTCTTTATTATATGATTTATAAAAACCTTGCTGTGTGTACTGCGTTAGGCTAACTGAGACTTGTTATAGCACTTGTGTTTAATTGCTCTTTTGTTGATTTTGTTTGCTTCCATTGCACTCATTTGTAAGTCGCTTTGGATAAAAGAATACAATTATCCACACGATGACCTTTCTCAAGACGATCTCACAAGATCATCCGGGACGATGCTTGCATCCCTCAAGTTCAGGCACCTTCAGTAATTTAGGGAACCAGGATGTCTTCAATAACGTCTGCTGCCTGTAAGTGGAGTTCTCAGCGGAGTGGTGTGCTAGTAAACTTATATTATTGAATTATTATTATTTGACAAAAACGGCGTGAAGAGATCATGCACAGCTGTTGTTTATATTGCTGTGTGTATCCTGTGGAAGCAAGGTTAGCTGCAGCAAGGGGCTACGATATTTCTGTTCAATGTTTTCATAATGACAATTTTATGATTGGTTTATAAAGACTACTACGAACACCTTTTTCCCATTCTTATTACAGAATAATTCAGGAAATATATTTTATAGTTTCTATACTAAATTATATGTCAATCAGTAGGATTACTGCATTTTTCAAGGATTCAAGGATTTATTTATTGTCACATACTCAATTATACAGAATATAATCAGCAGTGAAATGTACATCAGGTCCGCTCATTGGACAGTGCAATTATATGTAACACAACACAAGAGAATATACATAAATATAGGTAAAAAATAAAGAAGAATAAAATGTGCAATAAAATACAATGTGCAGGACAGTATACTGTAGACTTAATAAATCATAATAATATAAGCAGGGATGTGCAAACAGGTTGTACAGGGTATAAACATAGCAGCAATATGGATGATGGAGAATAGTGAATATCTTACTGATTATTAAATTGAGTCATATTGATATTATAAGACTGAGTTTGAGTTTAGGAGGCTGATGGCCTGAGGGAAGAAGCTCCTCCTCAGTCTCTCAGTTTTTGCCATCATGCTCCTGAAGCGCTTGCCAGATGGCAGTGTAATGAAAATACAGTTACCAGGGTGATTTGAGTCTTTGATGATATTTTTCGTATAGTTTATTTATTTATTACCTGGAGATAACTTGAAAAACTCACATAAACCATATATTTTCGCAATCGCATGTTTATTGTCTTCACGGTTCATCAGTAAGAACGTTTCTGCTTTTATCCAGCTCTATTTCCTGTATTGTCTGCACGAGAGCCCCTCTGGCTTCGAGGATGAATGAAACATGCACTGCACGAGAGTGTTCAGCTCTCCTGATATTCAAATCTCCTCATTTTGGATATGAATAAAACGTCAGGTCATGTCTCTTTTCATTTAAATCTAGAAACCTCTATGTGAAAACACCTGCTCAAGCTCGAATGAAGTGCAGGGGACGAATTTACATTTTATTTAAATTAATATTAAATATTAAAAGTGCAGCTAACCTAGTTCAGCACAGAGCAATATAAACAAAGGTGTTTGTTCTCTTTTGTTCTTGCTGTTTAATTGGGAAAAGTTTAAAGGTGTCATGTCTTTGTTATCTGACTAAAAACTATTCATACTTTGAACTATTATTACAGTATTTATTAAAAAAACGTAGAGTGCCTCAAAAATGATTATCACAACACTGGTAAAACAGGCGATACTGATTATCTCGTCCTGTGAATTATACTATATTAAGACAGGGATATTTTTTCTACAACAACAATAGTAGTGTTTACAACAGCAAAACCACCATGCCCCATAAACTCAATAACAACAACAGCAACAATAATAATATCATTCCAGAGTAATTAAGACATGAATATTTTTTTCTACAACAATAGTAGTGTTTACAACAGCAAAACCACCATACCCCTTAAACTCAATAACAACAACAGCAACAATAATAATATAATTCCAGAGTAATTAAGAGGTGCAAAAAATGTCTTTATTTTTTCGGCCCTGATGCATATACTTCTTTGCAAATATTAAGAATGATTCGAGAAAATCTTTGAGAAAAACTTTAAGTGCCTCAGAGTTACATTACACAAACTTAACACTAGATGACAGTGATTCTTTTTTCCTTCACGAAAAAAAAGCCATGTACTACAGCAGTACTGTATAAAAACATTGATATTTGTACAGTACATTAATCTGTAGAAATGTGTTACATGTAAACTGAAAGTTGATTGTTGTCTGTTGCGGTAGAGCAATAAGAAGATATGTAAGAATGTGTGTTGTTGGTGGAGATAGGGGAAAACAACAGAGTGTGTAAAAATGAATAGGCAATGAGGGGTTTTCAGTTTACTTGTAACATATTTGTACTAAACAAATGTACCGTTGAAGCATGAGTAACATTTTTTGGGTGAGTTACTTTCCAGCAGTCAGTTGAGACAATTAAACTTTATAGTTTAGAGAATGTTTAGACGGTTTCGAAAAATGCGCCAAAGCGATCGAGAAAAATCTAATTCAAGATCTTCATCAAACACTGCTAGAAGCTTTCTAAATGTTTTGTCTTTTTGTTTAATCTCTTTTGTTCATGACAGTGATGGCTGTTACAAAGCTGCCAGTTTAGTTATATAGTGATGGTATGATTATAATGTTTTGGCATTTATAATTACCCTGTTCATTTTCACAAGGGTTGATATCATATTTTTCCAGATTAAAACTGGTTCAGTTAACATTGCTTTAATTCAATACTAGTAATTAAATGACTCCGACTATTTTGAACAAAGACTGTGTGGTGATACATTCGTTCTCTGTGTTAACATGTAGTAGCTTGTGTTTGAAATCAAGTATTTATTTTGGTTTCTTCGATGCCTCTTTCAGCTAACAATAAGATAATAGGGCTTTTGGCTATTTACCATATTTAAATTCGGCAGTTTCACAGATTGTCCCAACAAATCAGTGCAGATAATTTATAAATTTATTAAAATCATAATGCTGGCATAATTCTAGGACACTGGTTTAAAGTGTATCTAACATGTTTGCATTTTTGAAACAGTTGCCATGTTTCTTCTGTGAAAACAAAACAATGTTGGTGTGGTTACAACATATAACACAAATTAAAACAAGAAGTATTCAAATGACTGATTTGTCATACACGGCTAAATGCCAGAGTTTATATGTCACACCTCATACCTGTATTAAATCACTCTCTCCCGACCCTTTTTTCACTGGAGTGTCTTTACCATCAAACAGAATGCAGGTCAAAGTTTTTCAAAAGTGATCAAAAATACAGGAATTAAAAGTAGCGTTGGCACAAAATGTTCACCAAATAACCATATCCGTTGAATAAAGCATGGAGTGTACATAAAGCTAATAGTCCAAATATTAAAATCAGTTTACACAAAGCTTAGCAAAATGTTAATCCTTATGTTTCATTGAATGGAAAAGTGCAGTGTGAACATACTGTCAAACATCTCCTTCTGTGATCTATGGAAGAAAAACAAAATCACATGTGTTTAGAACAACATGATGGTATGTAAATGATAACATAATTTACATTTTTGGGTAAACCGGGTAAAATGACTATGTGCCTGTACTAGCAGTGGAGAATGATGGGAGTAGGACAGAACAGAGCAGTTTGGGGAGAAGCTTTCTATGACTAAAGCCGCAGTGAATGAGGGAAGATACAGGTTGGACAGGTTTGGCCAGTGGGCTGGTATTCCAAACACTCGAGACCAATGGGGTGTGGTGGGAGTTTGGGTTCTAAAAGGGAAACGACAGAAACTGCGGCTGGGAGAGGAAGAAGGAAAGGTGCTGCTTTTAGTACCATCAGTACAACCTAATTATCCAGAGGTCAAAGCAGGAGACAGACACATCCAAGTGTGAACACGTGAGGTGAAGTGGATTCTAATAAAGCTCTGAGGTGGATTGATGTAAACCGACCTGATTCTCTAAAGACAGAGAGAGATACTGCAAAAGAGAAGGAGGTAGAGGAGGACCAGAGATGGCAGAAGCGGCAAAGATTGAGCTATTTGTCAAGGTCAGTGCTTAAACGGTTAAAAAGTATCAAATAGTCAAATTGTTGTTAGGCTTAACTTGATTTCTTAAAGATACAGCACGTAAAAGTTTGTCTCTTGCAATCTAACCCTTGCTCAAAATGGTTGTACTTCCAATCATTCCTATGACATAACAATTGAAAACAACATTGGTCTCGAACTGGTCTCTCTCTAATGATAAGATCTGTAAAACATGTATGAACAAAGGCGAAATTACTCTGAGACAAAAACATGAAAATCTTAATGCTGCTGTCAATGTTGTCATATTTGTTCAGGAAGTAGTTCCATGTTCCATTAAATACTTTCCATTTTAGGAGGTTTAAATGTTTACTAACTGAATGTTGTCTTCAGGCCAGCGACGATGGGGAAAGTGTTGGTAACTGCCCGTTTTGTCAGCGGCTCTTCATGATACTCTGGCTGAAGGGGGTCAACTTCACCCTCACCACAGTGGACATGAAGAGGTGAGAGATGCCATCAGAACAGTTCTTCTCAGATTCTGTCCCTTAGGAAAGAGAAATCACAATGAAATCTCTTTAATGTCTCAGTTGCTTCTCCTAGATAACGATTCAATTAGGACAAATTGAGATCTACAGAAGATATTTTTCTCTGGAGAGAAAACAAACACAAGTAATCTCTCCCCTGGCGCTATAGAAGGGATCTTAACAACCTTGCTCAGTTTTGTTATCAAAAGTCAGAGATTTCAGTGTAAACTCTAAACATTTCTCATCAAGCTCTTCGAAGCTCAAATGATATGAGCTGTTATGTTTTATAGCTATGTAATTTTACTTTAGTCTGTGCGTGATCATTTGTCTCATTCTATGCTTTAATTTCTATTTAGGAACTTTAGGACAAACTTCTGAGAAAAAGCTAAAAATGACTTTAGGTACACCTTGCTAGCTATGACATAACTTCTGAGGAATATAATTTCCTCTGGGATACTCTGACTATAAGGCTATATATTTCTGTTATGGTTTTAGGGATGCACTTTAAAGCAACTATGTAGTTGTGTGTGTTTTTCGTGATGTTGTCAGTTACAGTTAAGAGGGTGGAATTCACTGTCGTAAATATATCACTGTGCTAATTATAGTGCACAGCAGGAGCTGTACAAGTGCATTTGTCGTTGCTGTAAAGCAATCCGCCCTCTTCACGGAATTTTTTACCCGTTTACAAACGTACATACTCCCAAAGGTAGTGTGTGAGAGAGACAGAAGCCATTAAACTATTTATTTGTTTTATTTCTAGAGCTCCAGAGGTGCTAAAGGACTTGGCTCCAGGTTCTCAGCCCCCTTTCCTCATCTGTAATGAAGAGGTCCGTACTGACACCAACAAAATTGAAGAGTTTCTGGAAGAGAGCCTTGCTCCCCCACAGTGAGTATGCATTTATATACCACCAGACCAAAGATTTCAAGTATTTCGTTCCTGAAATATAAGAATTCCTGAAAGACAATATATCTTACTGTTTGTAACAAATGCCAAAATGTTATAAATCCAACCCATTACGACATGAAATGAAATCGAGAAGTTATGTCGGCATCACCCAGTGAATATTTTTGCACCATTTTTGCATTACAGGTATCCCAAGTTATGCTGCCGCTATAAGGAGTCAAACAAGGCAGGAGATGACATATTTCACAAATTCTCAGCATACATCAAAAATCCCAATCCTGGGCTCAACGACAGTAAGGGTCACCCTTCTCTGAATTTATTTGTGCTACATACTTTAGAAATTAGCTTCAAGGCTTAAAACCATTTTATGTTTGAAGTATGGAGGCTGTCACTTCTAAAGCTTTTGGGAAAAATTGTTGCTCTAAATTGATAGATGGATGGATGGATGGATGGATGGATGGATGGATGGATGGATGGATGGATGGATGGATGGATGGATGGATGGATGGATAGATAGATAGATAGATAGATAGATAGATAGATAGATAGATAGATAGATAGATAGATAGATAGATAGATAGATAGATGAATTTGAATATCAATTCATTAATGGTATGGTTAATTTGTATCTTTCAGTGCTGGAGAAGAAATTTCTAAAGAGTTTGATGATGCTGGATCAATACCTGTTGACTCCTCTTCCTCATGAACTGGACAAGAATCCAGATTCATCCCAATCCACAAGACATTACCTGGACGGAAATGCGCTTTCTCTTGCTGACTGCAACCTGCTTCCAAAACTACACATTGTCAAGGTCCTTTTCCCCCCATTTTGACACAAAATCAGTAAATTGTGTATTGTAGTGCTGATATAATACAGTTGCTATTTAGTATAAGTGGAATGAAGTGAAATCTTCTCTATGGTCCTTAAACGTCATCTTGGTAATAGATTTAAATGTTTTGTTAACTTTATAGGTGGTGTGCAAGAAGTATCGTGGTTTTGAGATCCCTGCAGCGCTAAAAGGCCTCACAAAGTACTTGGACAAAGCATACAAGGAGGATGTGTTCCAACTCACCTGCCCCAAAGACAAGGAGATTCTGCTTGCCTACCATTCAGTGGCCAAATATCTCAACAAGTAAATCTGGACTTCAAAGGAGGAGGAGGACAAAGATTGTGTGGAATTTATTGTAAAGTTTTTTTTTGTCTGTGGACCCCAAAACGGCCTTATTATAAATATTTTCTTAGTGAGAATTTTGATTCACCGAGTATGTTATGGGTGGAGGTTGTTTTCGTTCATCATTTAAAAAACACTATTGTGAATATCAGATGCCTGCCTTGTTTGTTCCTGCCATTTTTAGTATTTAAATGTGTGTCACTTATGTCTGTGGTTTTGATGGATTACTTTTGTTTTTATAGACATTCATTTAGAAACGTCTGTGGATGTTGTTTTAATGGCTGTGTGAAATGAGACTCGCAATTGTACCCCAGAATGTATAAAACGGCTTGCAAACAAATAAAATTCTTATGGAAGTAAAATGCTCTATTTTATTGCTTTTGTTCAAGCTAAGAGAAACACAATTGTACTGAATTGTCTCAACACTGTTCCTACAGTCAACAACAGAAAACATGTAGGCATTTTACGTTAAAGTACATAATTAGTAGTTAATATTATTAGGAAAGTTACACATGCATGGTTTTGAATATATTGTCTGGCGCATTTTTTTTTTTTGCGCTTTATGCACGACACAACCATTTTGTTTAAAAAAATAAATAAAACACGTATTATTAACAAATTTGACGTTAACCACATTTCATTTTTACTTTTATTATACTCCACCACTTTTAATTTTTAATGTTATATTTTGTATAGTTAATTATATTTTCTTGTTATTAATAATATTAACTTATGTTTTGCATGTAAATAAAAAATATAATAGTCAAACAACAGCGATCCTGATTGGCCCCTTGACGTTCCCTGTGGCCAATGAAACTGCACATCACTGCCACGTGAAGGACTGTCAAGGCAACAGCAGAGATTTGATTTCATGGGGCGAAAAAGGAGCTGTCAAAGTTTACAATGCAGTGAAAATTGTGTGGAAATGACAAGAAAGTGAGCCAGCCAGCAGTTGTGGAATGATTAAAAAGTTTCAAACGGGATTAGTCAGGACCGGTCTTCAATTTCGCTGTCTTTGGTAAGTAAGCTACTGTATGCTAGCTAATTAGCATACTACTCTTTCACGTATAAACCACCCGCTAAAGAGACGGTGTTGTAAGATATGTGCGTTTTATTGATATTTTTGTGCAAGGAGTCTAAGCTTAAAACAGAATTAAACTGTTTTTATAAGTTGACGTTGTTGTTTACACTTTAAATATCTGTGACGCCCATAACACACATCACCTCATCCCTGCTTCAATGACAACATAAACACAGCTTCATATTTAACTGGCATGCTTGATCTTCCATAGGATTGAGCGCAACTAAAACTAGTTCGTCTGTCAACACTTTACTCACAGAACAATTCAGACTTTTTGACTGTTGTCTTTCTCTCAACCTGCATTCTCCGTTAACTGACTGTTTTGTGTATTTAGAAATGGGAGCGAGTGAGGATAAGAAAGAAGATCAGTGCATGTATCCTGTAAGTATCTCTGTCTCAAATTAGTCATTTTTTGATGCAGCTGAGTTGTTATGCATTTGAGTCAATCATGATCAGTTCAAATACTTTGCTGATTGTTTGTCCACTCACTGTTTATTAAAAATGTACAGTATGATGTTCGGAGAATGATTACAAACCGGTTTGACATAAGGATAATTAATGACAGTATTTTCAGGAATGTTGGATTAGTGGTTGAACTGATAGATCCCTTTTTAATGTTTTTGTAAGAGGAAGTGCTTTTGTGCAAGACAGGAAGCAGCTGAGCAAGCACGTCTGAATTAAAAAATAAACACGATTTCAAAGAAATCCCACATGAGCTGTTTTTTTTTATCAAATTGTATTGTTCTGTGGAACAAATGTAAATAAATTATAAATTCAAATATAAAAGGGTGTTTTATCCAGAGTTTTTTTTTATTTCAAACCAAAACATAGACATAATTGTGAGTGAGTCTGATTGTTTGTTTGTATATCGGTGTGTATTTCCTCAGGCTATTGGGGGTGAAATTCGCTCCCGCCTGCAGCAGTTTGTGGAGGAGAGGATGCAGACCACCATGGTACAGAAACTCACCAATTCTTTCTCTGAATTAAAGGGAAAGTTCACCCAAAAATTTAAATTCTCTCACCCTCATGTCATTCCAAACCCATACGACCTTCATTCATCTTCAGAACACAAATAAATTATCATTTTTATGAAATCCGTGAGCTTTCTTACCCTCTATAGATGGCAAGGGAACTGACACTGCATGCGTTGTGTTACTCTTGTGAATGGCAGCTTACTGACCCGGAAGAGAAGAAATCATTGAATAAAATCTTAATTTTTGTTTTCTTTTCTCACAAAAAGTGTTCTCATAGCTTTGTAAAATTCGTGTTGAACCACTGATGTCACATGGACTATTTTACCGTTGTACTTACTACTTTTCTTGACCGTGGTAGTACCCTTGCTATCTATGGAGGATCGGAAAGCTCTCGGATTTCATTAAAAGTATCTTAATTTGTGTCCCGAAGATGAACGAAGGTTTTACGGGTTTGGAACGGGTTTAAATACTCAAGCGCTTTAAAGTCAAGTGGTTTCTGAATGGCTGTCAATGTTTTTTTCTTTAATCAGTTAAAAGTTTTGAAAGTGATCCCAACTGAATTGTTTGTCTGTGTTGTTATCGTTATAGTTGTTCTGTGGACTCTGCTGTTCTTTTCAATTTAGAACAGTTTTTAAACCATGTTTTCATTTTTTTTGGTGTGAACAACAGGCCTTTACTCAGGAAAGCTGTCTTTTCCCACATTAGTTTCCAGTTTAAGAGGACTGAATCGGATTGGCTCAGATCAGCTGTACAGATTATGTAACAAGTTACAGGCGTTTAATCATGTTTGGGTTGAACGATACACCCATTTTAATGAGATGACTATTTCTTTCAGCATTTGTGACAATGTTATTTGCTCTGTTACTGAAAACATGTTTGGATGAAAGTGAAATCAAAAGTCCAGTAGTAGAGGATGATATTATCAGTTTTGCTGTAATATGAGAAACATTCCCTTATCTTACATTTCTGACTTTTGTCTGCTCCAGCTGACGGGTGTCTTAATCGGTGCCGTGGCGGCAATGTGTCTGATAGGAATCTCTGTGCTTTTTTTCTACCGCAGATATAAACTGGCAAGTATGTGTCACTTCTGTGCCCCAAACAGATTCTTTCACACTTTTATTAGGGTTTAAGTCTTAAAAGAAACTAATCTTAAAATTGTTCTTTTACTTTTTTTTTTATTGCTCACCAAGTTTGCATTTTAGTTAATCAAAATACAGTAATATTGTGGAATATTGTGACTTTTTTTTTTTACTTTCGATTTGAATATATTTGTAAAATGTAATTTATTCCTGTAAGTGTATAGTTTAATTTTGACCAGCCATTTCTCCAGTTTTTAGTGTCATATGATCTTTCAGAAATCAATATGCTGATTAAAATGCTAATATGCTGTTTAGTTATATATTGTGTATTTATCAATGTAGAAAATAGTTATTTTTTACAAAAATGTCACTGACCACCAAACTGTTGAATGGTATTGTATGTCTAGTTTACTGCTATTCTTTATGCATTTGCTTATGTGTATTTTAAGATCAACAGGCTGGTGTTCCTCGCTATCGCTTCAGAAAAAGAGATAAAGTGCTCTTTTATGGCAGGAAAATCATGAGAAAGGTGGGTCACGTCTCACTGAAATCCATTTGCTTACCTGTGATTTGCACCCTGTATTAACTGGTGATTAATAATCACATTCACAGCAGTCTATTTGTGTTCCAAGGTAAATAGCTCAGTGTTCAGACTGACTCTGTAGAGACTTGCCTCAGTACTCATTTATAGGTGTAATTAAAACTAACATCAGCTGAAACCTCAGTCTTCCTCCACTGGAGGGCAGCATAGAGTGTGCTAAGTGGCATAAGACTGTCCAGTATGTGTGGCACCTGTATGACTAACAGCCTGATATTTTTATTTGCTCTCCATCCTCCACTTGATTTTTCTATTTCTATCTTTCAGGTCCAGACCTTGTCCTCGACACCATCCTCCTCTTCGGTGTCTAAACTGCGCTCTCGGAAGAGGCCTAAAGTTCTTAGTATAGCACGCAGGTATGTTTAGCTTCTCACATACCTCATTTTTACAGCACATATGGCATCTCGTTTTCGCCCACACAGTTTAAGTCAGGAGCTGTCTGATCAGTGTTTCATTGTTTGACTCCTGCTATGATGTCATGCAGGATCCTGCGGATCAGGAAGGAGCCGCCCACTTTGCAGCCCAAAGAACCCCCTCCCTCTCTCCTGGAGGCGGATCTCACTGAATTTGACGTGCAGAACTCAAACCTGCCCTCAGAGGTGCTCTACATGCTCAAGAACGTCAGGTGAACAACTGACCCTGTGGGGTCACATGACAACAGCTGAACTGCATACAAATCACATGCTACTTTTTCAGTCTAATGGAATGTCTGGTGTTCATCTAAAGTCGATTGTTGATCCGTTTCAGGGTACTTGGTCATTTTGAGAAGCCTTTGTTTTTGGAGCTGTGTCGGCACATGGTGTTTGTGGAGCTGCAGGAGGGAGAGGGGCTGTTCAAGCCTGGGGATGATGATGACAGCATTTATGTGGTTCAGGATGGAAGGCTGGAGCTTTGCATTCATGAGTTTGTAAGGATGAGTTTTAGAAGAACTTTTAGAAGTAATCCATCATTACAGCAGTTGTTTAGAGAATGTCAGTTTACCCACTCATCATCTCATTCACAACAGTGTGCCCACTGCGCTTTACTACAGGTTAACTTATTAGTTAATCTCAGTTAAGGCTACATATACTGAACAAAATGATAAAAGCAACACTTTTGTTTTTGCCCCCATTTGTCATTAGCTGAACTCACAGATCTAAGACTTTTTGCCTATTTCTCTCAAATATTGTTAACAAATCTGTCTAAATCTGTGTTAGTGAGCACTTCTCCTTTGCCGCGATAATACATCCACCTCACATGTGTGGCATATCAAGATGCTGATTAGACTGATTATTGCACAGATGTGCCTTAGGCTGGCCACAATAAAAGGCCACACTTTTTTAAAATGTATTTTAAATATTTATGTGCTGATGTTTACTTTCAGTTGCTAAAAAAAAAAAGTACTTCTATTTTTACTTCAAGAAACCTACCTGCATAGCTGCCTGAAAAACTATGCGCAAAGGCACCTACGGCAAAACCTGCTTTAAATGCAAAAGATGGTCACACCAAATGTTGATTTAATTTAGTCAAAAGAAGTTAATTGATAAAGAAAATCTATGACACTATTTTTGACAGCATTCTCATTTGACAGCATTTTTTACACAAGTGCCTAAAACTTTTAGGAGTACTGTAGATTTGCAGGTAGGTTTCTTGAAGCAAGAATGTAGATATGGCCACAGTTCTTCTGGATTTAGTCTCTCAGTTTGTTATATATACAGTATATGCATGTATCACACACTCACATACTTAATATATATTTTGTTTGTTTATAAACACAGGTTTAAAAAGGCTGTGAGTGTATAATTTTGAGTGTGAAAAGGAAAACTAATAAAATAGTGTTTTGTTTGGTTTAGTATTTTGGAAAATGTAAACGTTATGGGTTCGAACCCCACAGCAAATGATTTATGAATAATCACCATAATTTCCTTGATTAACCTCTGGTAACTTCACCTGGTGTGTCCCTGCAATAAATACCCTGTAGGTCACTTTGAATATGAAGTGTCAGCTAAATGGCAAATGAGTAATTAAACTTAGTGCCCTCCCCTGAAGTTATTATATTTTCTTTCTGAATGTCTTTTAGGATGGCACAGAGCCTGTGGTGAAGGACGTGTTGCCCGGGGACAGCGTTCACAGTCTGCTCAGCATTCTAGACATCATTACAGTAAGTTCTCTGTCTGCCTTCCTGACGACTTATCCAGCTCCAGTACACGGAGATTAATTTTGGATCTTCCCTTTTCCTCCAGGGTTATCCTGCTCCCTATAAAACTGTGTCTGCTTGTGCAGCGGTCAGGTCTACCATATTGCGTCTGCCTGCCTCTGCTTTCCAGTCAGTGTTTAAGAAATACCCAGAGACTCTAGTGAGAGTCATACAGGTACAGAGCTTGAACTCTCGCATGTCTATATGTATCAATGTGACCTCTGTCTTACTGAACATCTGTCTCAACCACACTGTAATAATGGGTCATACTCTACACATGTTTTTTTTAAATCATGTTGTTTTTTTTTTTTTTTTTTTTAAAGTTCACAAAGGTATCTTTATAGCTCTATATATGAAAGCAAAAAACACACCGTAGTTCTTCAGGGCAGCAAAGTAACCAAAAACTAGGGCTCCCAAAAAGAAAACACACACACACACATACATATATATATATTAGAAATTTAACGTGAGATCTATTATTAAAAATAAGTTTTGATTAATTGTGGCTGGAATAATAATTTAGCTGTAAAAAAGTTGCCTGCTGAAATTGAAAGCTATTTACATCTTCATCATGCCTAGATAGACAGGACAGATTGTTAACGGCTGGTCTATGTGGTAATACAATCGGCAGGACATCCAAACGCTCACCTATCATTCATCAACCTCAAATATGGCTTTTCATCTGAAAGATGTATGTAGCAACTTTACATGGCCGCTCAATATGATGTTAACCTAGAGAAATGTGCGCTATTGAAGTGTTTGTGTGGAAGCGTTTGCTGCAGGACAGGCTCGGTGCGCTCACTTGCTCCTAAAATCTCTGTCATTTATGGTCATACAGATAAAAGTAGCCTAATACATCTTTCGAATCTGTAAAGACTCTACGCTTATTTGTGTCCACTCAGAATAACAACGAAACGCTATGCTTTTAAGCAAACAGGATGCGCTTTAGGTCTCATGTGAACTTGAGCGAGAAACTTCAAACTCCGTCTTTGAAAAATATATCTATAGAGAGTGAAATGTCTAAAAATAAAAATAGAAGACGTGTGTGTTAGCATGGATGATTTACATGAAATTGAATCTGTGCAACACTGTGCATAAGATGGCTTTCAGTTCAATATAATAACAAAAACGACATTTTGGGTTTTTATTCAACTAATAAGGTGGGCACGCCAGATCTGTACTATATTTTTACTGTAATTGACAGTTATCAGCAAAAAAAACAAAAACACGGGAGTGGGAGGGAATGGGAGTCATTCTTCCGGGAGTGAAACGGGATTTTCCTCCAGTTTTTTCGTGGGATTGGGACGGGAAGAGATTAAAGTTTGTGATGCATTTTGGAAACAGGAGATGAGCCCCTGGTCTAATGCGCCACCTGGCTTGAGAAACCCATTCTCAAAGACTTACTTTTAGTCATTATTTGGGTAGCACACATATTCTGAATGCCTTCGGCAGAATTCAAATGAGCCATTTTAATCTAGATTAATTCCAAGATTAATCTAGATTAAAAAAATTTATCTATGCCCACCACTAATATATATATATATATATATATATATATATATATGGGAACATTAAACCAATTATTATTTTCATTTTAAGACTAGTAGACGTTAAGTGGCGTATATTAATATTCAATAGTATTACATATAAATATGTTTTTATATAATTATTTATTATAAAAAATACGTTTTGATTAATTGTGGCTGGAATAATAATGTAGCTGCAAAAATATTTGCCTGCTGAAATTGAAATGTATTTACATCTTCATCATGCCTAGATAGACAGGCTGAGTTTGTCTTTACTATGCATGTTAGACGTGATCCACCTCATAGTAACAGTCCTGTCTGATCGTCCATACTTCGAGTGAGAGTGTAACATTACAGGTCGGCAGATCTGGTTTCGTCTGTTAAAGTTAACCTTTTCGACATGTTTCCATGTTGTTGTTGCTCGCAATGGCATGGATGCGATGTTGTCTGGGGGTTTGGCAAAAGGACGTTGGGCAGTGCTCGGTATGGTGACTGAAGGCAGTGACTGAGTAATTCTGACATCACATTTTTACGGAAGTCAAAAGTGCTCATGAAAAGGCATAGCTACTTTATGAAGGCTGTGTACACTTTACTGTGGACTGACTGTATTGAAACTTATATGGTAATTGCATAGCCCCTAGACCTCATGAAAAAAGACAGGAAATTTCAGTTTTGACAATATGGGACCTTTAACAGTATTATTAAATTAGTAGTTAGATGACTGAAAAGGCAATCTAAATGTTAAACTGAAGGAAATTAGCACAATTAAACATCCGATATTGCCCGATACAGATAAATAAAGAATAATATTATTTATAATATTAAATTTTGAAGGTTACTGATGCAGTTAAAGTGACAATTTTTTATGTTTTGCATTCTTAAATGGTCTGGCTGTGCAGGGAACATAGTGATGTGAAAAGTTAGATGATGTCTAGTACATTGCTTATCAAACATCTTTAGTTCAAAAGAGCAAAACATTTTACTGCATAGACAATGGCATGTTATTTGTGAGACCGCAAACTTTTGTTTACTGAAATAAGCATAGAAATGTAGATGACTGACAGTGTTAATTTGTGGCTTGTTTCTGTCTGTTTAGATAATCATGGTGCGTCTGCAGAGAGTCACTTTCCTGGCACTTCACAACTACCTGGGTCTGACGACTGAGCTTTTCAATCAGGTTGGAGAAAGAGTACACACGTACATCTCAGCATTATTACTTTTAGAATCACACACACACACACACTTCATCACTTCTAAAATATGTGCTTCACACACACTCTCAGTGTTATTTCATGCTACGTTAACCCCCATCGGCATAATCACTCCAGCGCTGGAGCCGTAAAACTCAGCTAGATTGAATAACATGGATCATGAGACCACGGCTTTCATTTAAAGGACACCGACTTTAACACCTTCTGGGTGGAAATCTCCCATCAGCCATCACTGTATGTCACTGCACAACCCTACACACACCTCATAGCGCGGACAGGCCGAGGGAGTTGTTTTCTGTTTTAATTTAAGAAGTACTTTTGGCTTGCGCTGTGAATTTGTCTCCCATCGGCTATAAATACAATTTAGTCCCAGCAGCAGGCAAGGTTACGTGACAACACAGCATAAACTGAGTGCAGTTCTCACATTTATTGTATTGTGATGTTCTGCTTACCTGGGTTCTGTTTTTCAAAAAAAGCAAGTGATGAGTTTAAGTGTAAATATGAATGAGGTTTAATGGTAAATAAGGATGTTGAAAAGGGAAAAAAAACAATATTAGGTTTTTTGTGTTTTAGTCATGTTCTTGTTTGTTTCATACAGTTTTGAACCTTTTAAGTATATTTAGCAAAAGTTATGACTTCATTATTAGTCAAGCTTGTGTGTGGCTTTAGTAGACTTGAAATATAGTGGCAAAGTAATTTAAACCAATTAAATTATATTTGTATGGTTATTTTGGATAATGTTTGGTCATTTTGGATTAGCAAATTACAAGTTTCTAAAATAAATATTAATTAATTAATCAACCTCGACACAAAAATTAAGTGACCCACAAATCATTATTATGAGTAATGAAAAGACTATGGTTTTTAACTAGTTCAGAGTTGTTTGAGTTAATCAATGGCTGTTACTTTAGACCAGTAAAATGTGTGTCCTAGATGCTTGTAAGTGTCTATTCTTAAGGTTGTATGTATGTGTGTTTAGGAGAGACAAGCAGTGCCGCTGTCAGCGGTCAACAGTGTGCTCACCGAGGGGAGTCCCAGCAGAGTCCCACGCAGACCCCACTTACAGACACAAACAGAAGACGAGCACCTGCCGGGCTCCAGGGAGAACTTGACAGACTCGGGTACATATTTGTTTTTCGTCTGTTCTTTGGAGTTTGTTCTTTTGAAATGAATGCAGTCCGAATAGTTTACAAATTGCTCTGAAGTTTGTGTGTCTGTGTATACATGCATATATGTTCAAATGTAATTTAATTCAGTAATAAATCCTTCAGAAATCCTCCATAAATGTTTCTTGAGCACTAAATCTGCATATTAGAATAAGTATAAGCAATTACGATTTTTTGGTATTTTATTTAGTGTTTTTTACAGTAATATTTCACAATATTACAGTTTTCACTGTTTGATTTATCAAATAAATGTAGTCTTGGTGAGCATAATAGACATTCAAATACATTACACAAACAATACCATCTTACAAATCTTTTAAAAAAGCCTTTCCCTGAGTAAAACAAAAAACAAAACTTTGCATTTGTGATATTATTAATATTTTAGCTTCTAGTGTTTTTGTCAGATTTTTCTTTCAGTCTAAAGACTGAAAAGTAGCTTTTTTCACAAAAACAGATTTACAGGAATCTTGTTCATGGCTGTATTGAGAGTGATATAAATGTCTCATCACTTAGATGGAGGGCAAGCTGGTTCATATGAAAACACGTCCACAGTCCTGCGTAGGTCTCGCTCGGTCTCAATGCCTGTAGAGAGCTCAGGTAACAGATAACCTATCATCTGTGTGTCCACTCATATTCGCTCCATTCAGAAATGACACCTTTAGTACTAAACCCTGCAAACTAGATCTGGTTTTGATGTGTTTATGTGCAGGTGTGGCAGGAAATGACCTGAACATGGCTTATGAACGGGCCCGAGTCACCATAGATGACCCTCCATCCGGTTCTGTTATTTACAAGGTTTTTTTTCTCCACCATTTCATCTGTCTCTCATCCTAAATATCTCTACATATTAAAAAACTATTATCTTGATTATGTTTTATGTTCTTCAGTCCATTTTAAAGAAGAGTGTGACCATGCAGCACGCTCCGTCCTCTGTGATTCACTACACAGACAATAAGTACCTAGGCGCCATTTTCCAGTGCCAAAAGTGGGCATTCCAGGCTGCCAAGAAGGATCTGCTGGGGATTATTCCGCTGCAGGTCAAAATACATCTCCATTAGTGGATATGAGTTCATGGTTTATGTATGTTTGGATTGATTTATGTGTTTGTGTTGAATATTTTTATTGGGCTGTGTTTATGTCCAGGACCCCAGTTTGCTGGAAGCTGATCTATTGTAGCTCGCCAAATAAAGAAATCACACAGAAACCACAGAATACATTGAAAAAACCCAGTGAGCTGAATGGCTGTTTGCTGCCAATATTTGTTCACAGAAAACTTGCTAACCAACCTTGCTATTTGTGATGCTTTTCATTAGCATAGGATTACATAAGGATGCATTCAAAAAAAGATATCTTAGAAGGGGGCGTAATATTGTTGCCTAATTTTACATCAACCTTTGCTTCAGGCAACGACCTAAACTTGCTAAAGTTGCTGTCTAAACTGGCAACTCACTAGATTTTAAAACCTAGCCAGTGACAATAGCTAGACATTTCAATTGATTTCTAATGTTACTCTGTCCAAATGATTTGCTTGACTGTATGTGGGTGTGTGTCCCTCAGGATGTAAGTGTGCAGTTTGTGATCTCGCACGCAGAGGATGATTTCATCTGAGAGGGGAACTCCACCAGAGGTGCATATTCAGAGGTCAGGGAGAGCTGGTGGTCAGCTGGCACTAATTGACGTCACTTCACGCCAGTCAAAGTGACAGTACAATTTAAGGCACATCGGTTTGTCCAAGCTGTTAGTAAAACGCACTTCTAGTGTGTTTTCAGTCCACAATTTAATGTTAGTTAGTGTTAGTATCTCATTTTTACTATTTCAGCTGCATATTGAAAAATCTGTGACAATGAAGAAATGTTTATTTACTCCCTTGTTTTTGAAAATACAGTAATTAGCAAAAATGATTTCTGAAGGTTCATGACACTGAATCAAAATCACAGTGAAGATTTATAATGATAAAAATTATATTTCAAATAAATGAGTTATTTCATTTTAATAATAAAAATCCAAAAATTCCATTTTTTCACAAAAATAGCCTACTTTGAAAAAAATGTGTTGAAGACTTGTAAATGGTCTGATATGTAAAAATCCATTTGCCATCACAAGTTAGAAATATCTTACAAATATAAATTTTTTTTTACACTTTAAACCTATGTACATTTGATAAGCATATAATTTCATTTGCTGTCCTCTAGTTTTGGCCATGTAGTGATATATTAATATGATCTTTATAAATTTCTTTTTTGACTCTCCTGAGAGTGTCAGTGCACCAAGATAAACTCTATTGTTGACTTTTTCTCTCTGTAAGAGATTTGGCACAGAATAATGAACACAAACTCACTCTTCTGTTGTTGGCTGAGACAGAAACTCACTCTGGCATTTTTAATGGTTCTGATGCCTCATCCTTTCTTGTTCTCTCTCTCAGGCAGGGTGATAAGTCTGACAGTGGTTTATAGTGTTGCTCATACAGTTGGCCCTTTGTCATCATGACAGATTGATTTTGCCCTTGACTGGATGGCTGTGCGGCAGAGATCTACAGGTACATTTCATTTGCTCAACATGTATTGCTCGTACATTTTTTCAAACTTATTCCTATCTCTCTCCTATTTAGCTCCTTTATTACTATAAAAGCATTTATATTTAATCAAGTTTTACTAAAGAGAGCAAATTAGCGTGAGAGCGACAAAACAGCGCCCGAGATAGGTTTTCATGGTGATTTTCTAACAATGTGCAAATGAA
Organism: Gymnocypris eckloni scoliostomus; assembly: GCA_027564155.1. NCBI lineage: Eukaryota > Metazoa > Chordata > Actinopteri > Cypriniformes > Cyprinidae > Gymnocypris > Gymnocypris eckloni. The sequence goes on along the minus strand of CM050433.1, from coordinate 7,079,117 downwards.
AGAAATCAAATGACTCTTGATGAATTAGATATTTGTTCCAATATACCACGTAATGCTGCATAACTCTAAAAGAAATTAAGAAACCACAATACATTGAAAAGAATCAGAGGCCAAAAATGAATGTTTTGATAGAGCTCTGGCGTTGGCAAATGTCATGGCTTATAAATGTTGTGATAATGTGTTCTTCTGGCAAATAAATGAATGCGTGTGGAAAAATCCTCTCTCTATCACACGCCTATTCTCTGCAGTGCCTGATAATCTGTAGCCATTCCAAGCTGCTAAATAGTTTAAAATTGAAAGTTACACTTGCTAAAATGGCATTGTCAAATGTGAGTAATTTGAATGAAGGCCACGTTGTAAAAATTTATTATTTCATTTGATATTTCCTATCTTTGCATCTGTGTGAGCAAAAAATCTTGTCTAGCAACAATTCAATAGGTCAGGCACAAAATGATAATTCTCTCATTATTAAACCTGTATGATTTTCTTTTTTGGTGAATAACAAGTTTCAGTCTGTTCCTTGCTGAAAGCAGTTGCTTGGCCAAATGTTAACTTTTAATTAGCAGGTATTCATTTTTTACTATTTCAGCTGCATCCAGTTGCGGAAAATCTTACAATGAAGACCAACTCTTTATTTACTCCCTTGGTTTTGAAAAAATACAGTACCATTCAAACGTTTTTTTTTTTTTAAGAAATACTTTTTTCAGTAAAGATGCATGAAATTAATCAAAAGTCACAGTGAAGACGTTTATAATGTTACAAAAATTATATTTCAAATAAATTATGTTCTTTCGAATTTTCAATTCATCAAAAAATCCTAAAAAATTATCATGTTTTTCACAAAAAAAGTTAATTATTTCAGAAGGACCATGTGTCATTGAAGACTTGAGTAATGGCTGCTTAAAAAATTCTGCAAATTTATAAATATATAAAAAATATTTTATTTTTTTTTAATACTATTTTGCAATAGTTATATAATAATACTTCATTTTAATCACTATTTTGGATGAATGTCCCTTTTAAGATAATCTTCACAAAAAAATGTATATTTGTATAATTTAAAAAATTAAAAGATGTACATTTTTAAGCACCTATAAGTGTGTCATTTGCATGTCCTCATAGTTTTGGCCATGTAGTGTATATATTAATATGAAATGCCCTTCATAACAGTTTTTTGACTCTCCTGAGAGGAGCTCCCAGATAAACTCTATTGTTATGATCTTTTTCTCTCTGTAAGAGATTTGGACAGAATACAATCTAATAAACTTTTCCTCTCAGTTCCTCAAGAGGATAATTCCCACAGATATGTCAGCCTCTCATTTCATAAATCAGATAAAGATGAGAGTTTCTCTCAGGCATTTCTGTACCTGTATAAAGTCAGTTTTGTCTCTTTATTCTGATCTCATGAAGGTAGGATGGGAAAAGGCTCATCACCTACTTGGACAGAAGATCTCATAGTTAATCACTTGACAACATGTGAGAAACTCATCAGTGTCCTTCTTTCATCTTGCTTTCAAGGTTTCTAAGATGAATCAGATGATTTTTGTATTTTAACGTAATGCTCGCATATTTAGCTCTACACACACAAATGATAACCCTGTCAAATGGCCATGTTATATTATCAAGAATTCTATGACCTCAGATGAATTCAGCATGTTCCATGCTATCGTGAATGCTGTATTTATAGAGATTTATATCAAAAGATGCAAAGATTTACAATTGTGAAAGAAGGTTTGAGTCAAGTTATGTCTCCAGGAATTTCTCTTGACTGTGCATCATAGAACAGTTCTGGTGGCTCTCTCTCATGACTATCAAAGTGTTATTAGATAATAGCTGCAATGTTTATATGGCATCAAATATTAGTTTATAAACATGTGGCCACTCCAACTATCAGAATATGTAAATTCATTGTTAATGCATGCTGATTTTTGAATGAGGCCTGATTTGTAGATCCAAAAACAACACCACATTATCTTTTTTATTTTACCTTTGCCTTTGTGAGCAAGATGAAAGCAGTTTGTCTTATGAACAACAAATTAAATAATAAACAGTCCGCTTGAGTATTAACCCAGCATGATTTTCTTTTTGTACTGATGTTTTCTGTTGTGGTTTATTTGACCAGGATTTTTCTGTTTATTTTAATTATTTATGCTATTATTTATTAATATTTTGAACTAGCTTTTAATTTTTTGTATCTTTTTCATTTTTAAATTTATTTTTGTTTTAACAGAAATAATTAATATTCAAATCTGACATTTTATAGCTGGAACAGGACTGTGATGTTTACATTTTACAAAAATAAGATCTGTATAAAATTAGTGTCATTTTAGAAACTTAATTTGTAAAATGTCTTTGTTAAATTTCACATGGTGTTAGATAATTTATTTGTTTAAATTGTAATATTTACATTTTATGGTTATTTTTGTTTTAAGGGTTCTTAAGCTCACCAAAATGCATTTATTTAATAAAAATAACATGTGAACCATATTGTCAAATGTCCCTTTATTTTACAGTAAAACGTTAAAGTATATTTAAAATAACAATTAAAAATACATTTTATTTTATATTTTTTTAAATATATTATTTATTAACTTTTTGTCATAGCAAAGCTGAATTTGTATCAGGTATTACTCAGTCTTCAGTGTCACATGATCCTTCAGATCCATCAAGAGGAAATTCTACAGGTATGTCAGTTGATTTGCATTTGCTTTAAAGCCAGAAACTACGTGATGAGAGTTTCTCTGAGCTTTCTGTACCTGTATAAAGTCAGTTGTTGCTCTCAATATTTTTGATCTCATTAGAAAAGTACAGACACAGGATACTGTCATCCACTTGAACACTCCATATGCTTTAAAAGAAGGTTTCTCAATTAACCTTGAGAACTGTCAGTGATGCCTATAAAACATCCCATAAATATGGAAAAATCAAGGTTTAGTATCTGAAATCATGAAATGTTACAATTCTAAGCCATTGGAAAGTCATAGCTTCTCTTGACTAGTGACATCATCAAACAGCACCTCGGCTCTGCTGCGTTAGACAGGTACGGTATCAAAGTGTTATTAGATAATAGCTTGCAATGTTTATATGGCATCAAATATTAGTTTATATAAACATGTGGCCACTCCAACTATCAGAATATGTAAATTCACTGTTAATGCATGCTGATTTTAGGAAGAGTGTGTTTCGCTGCCTGAAAACAACACCACACTCATCGACTACTGTTCATGCTGTTCGGGACTCAGAACTGGCCAAACTACCTGAAGGCGCTCTCAGTTCCATCAAGAGGAAATTCCCACAGGTATGTCAGCCGCTCTGCATTTGCTTTAAAGCCAGAAACTACGTGATGAGAGTTTCTCTGAGCTTTCTGTACCTGTATAAAGTCAGTTTTGCTCTCTTTATTTGATCTCATTAGGTAGTCACAAGGCTCATTCACCTACTTGGACAGAAGATCCTCCAGCAAGTTAATGGACCTTTGACAGGTGTGTGTGTGAGAAACTATCAGTGTCCTTTCTTCATCTCCTGCTTTAAAAGGCCAAGGTTTCTAGACTGACTAATTCATGACAACTGTGTGTCTGTATTTTAACGTCCAGCTCGCAGTCTAGCTCTACACACACCCGGCAGTAAATGGGACGCGGGGAACCCTGCCTCAAACCTGGCCACTGTCACTGTGCTCCCGGTATCAGAAGAAGTTCCTCTGACTGCGTTCAGCCTGGAACTTCAGCATGCGCTGTTAGCTATCGGTGAGGATGCTGTATTTATAGAGGATTTATATCAAAAAGATGCAAAGATTTACAATTGGAAAGAAGGTTTGAGTCAAGTTTATGTCTTCCAGGCCCAACTCTTCTCTTGACTAGTGACATCATCAAACAGCACCTCGGCTCTGCTGCGTTAGACAGGTACGGTATCAAAGTGTTATTAGATAATAGCTTGCAATGTTTATATGGCATCAAATATTAGTTTATATAAACATGTGGCCACTCCAACTATCAGAATATGTAAATTCACTGTTAATGCATGCTGATTTTTAGGAAGAGTGTGTTTCGGCTGCCTGAAAAACAACACCACACTCATCTTTTTTTATTTTTACACATTAAAGTAGTCGTTTGATGAGCAAGATGAAAGCAGTTTTGTGATATGGAAATGAACAACACAATTAACCCCATAAATAAACAGTCCGCTTGAGTCCAGTCCCTCTAACCCAGCATGAGATCTTTCTTTCTCCCTGTCGCTGATGTTTGCTTCTGTTGTGGTTTGAGTTTGGTGTTTTCTGTTTAAGTTTAATTCACTTTGAAGTGCCGATACTGGCCTGGTTTCTGTCAGGAATATTGACAAGCTCTCATCCATCACGTGTTTATTGGGCAGTTTAACAGAAATAGATCCACAGAGACAAAGATCTGACACGCTTTCATCAATAGCTGGAACAGGACTGTGATGCTTACACTTTTGCAAAAAATAAGATCTGTATAAAATCTAGTCGTCATTAGAAACTCAGACTTTGTAGCAATGTCTTTGTTAAATTTCACATGGTGTTAGATGAAGTTATATTTGTTTAAATGAACCAAATTTCCAAACATTTATGGTTAAGTTTTTTGCTTTTTGAAGGAAGTCTCTTAAGCTCACCAAAACTGCATTTATTTAATAAAAAATAACATGTATATTGTCAAATAGCCTATTATTACAGTAAAACGTTAAAATTTATATTTAAAATAACAATTAAAAAATACATTTATTTTATATTTTTAAATATATTATTTATTAACTTTTTTTGTCATAGCAAAGCTGAATTTGTATCAGGTATTACTCCAGTCTTCAGAGTCACATGATCCTTCAGATATCATTCTAATATGTTGATTTGGTGCTTAAGAAACATTTATAATAATATTATTATTATCAATGTTAAAAACGGTTGTTCTACTCAATATTTTTGTGAAAACAGTTAAAAAGTACAGACACAGGGATACTATCCACTCTGAACACTCCATATGCTTTGATGCATTTCTCAATTAACCTTAGAGAACTACAGTACAGTAGATCCGTATAAAACATCCCATAAAATATGGAAAATCAAGGTAGTAGTATCTGAAATCAAGGAAATGTTACAATTCTAAGCCATTGGAAAGTCATTTTAGTACAAAAAAATCATGGAAATGTGTATAATAAATATTTCACATTTGAGTGCATCTACTTAATGTTGTAAAATCTCTATCCAGTAGTCTTGGATGCGTCATGGATATTCATTGGTCAAAGGGTGTGGGAACCTGCAGCTCTTCACATATTCCAGAAATAAACAACTAAGTTATTTTAATCCTCAATATCTCACATTAGTCATTGCAGTCATAGTCTGTAGTCTCACTATCCAACTTAATCTTGGATGAATATACACTATTCTAACCTGACTCTTCGACTTTGACATGTTTATAAATGGCATTGCTTTAACAATTTGGTTCCCTACATTTTTAGATATAGGGAACAAATCAGTTTATTTGCAGATACCATGAGAAGTAGTTAAATATAGTCTCTCTCTCTACTCCAGTGTACATGAGTACAGGTTGTCGAGTTGGCTGGGTCAGCAGGAAGACATCCACCGCATAGTCCTATATCAGACAGATGTGTCACTCACCCCATGGACTCAGCGCTGCATCAGACAGGCCGATTGCATCATCATCGTGGGACTGGGAGAGCAGGACCCAGCCGTGGGAGAGGTGTGATGGTGTTACATCATCACACAGTGAAAAACGCTTGCATGAACTGGTGCTAAACTTCACGAACCAAGATTCTGAGTTGTGGCTACTTCCACTGGAAAGAAATATTATATTAAATATAATATTTCTTTCCGACTCAAAATGAAATTGGTTTCAAAGCCTGTAATTTATCATTCGCTCAGGATGGCAGGTAGTTTCATAGGTTGAGCCCAAAAATATTAAGTTGTTTGGACCGTAACACACAGCTAAAAATGGCCCCAACCTTTCTGTACTGTAAGTCACTGCTGAACCGCTCTGATCACAGGCAGTGATAAACCATGTTGGCGGGACTCCAGTTGAACTGCAGGACTTACTTAGTTATTTTCCCAGAGAGCGAGAGATTAATCACTTACATGCGGGAGGGAGAGCGGTTTTCGATATCCAGGGGTTTTGACAGTCAGACCTGTGCATTTGAAGTTGGATCAGAGCAACATCCCTATTGATCATAACTCCTGCTGGCTTTAAAGGATACGGCCACTATAACACTGCTCTTTGTATCAGGGACTGAAAGCTCAGATGTTTTAAACAAGTCTGAAATGAGCAATTATATTCACATGAAAAGAATTGAGAGAGGACATAGGTGTTCTCTTAAACGTTGACTGGCCTGTCCCAATAAATAATTACTCTATAGAGCAAAATGACCTTCTGAAAGAAATTGATATATTTCTATTACATTTATGGGTTTGGTCTGCATTCAGTGCATTCAATTAAAGACAATTATTGTATTATTATAATGAATATGGACAGAGTGTTGTCTAGTTTTGAAAGGATGATATTCAGATGTCTCTTTGTCTCAGTTGGAGCGTATGCTAGAGGGGAGTGCGGTGAGAGCGCAGAAACAGCTGGTGTTGTTGCACCGCGAGGACGGCCCTCCTCCAAATGGAACAGCCGAATGGCTCAACATGCGGAGCTGGATCTCCAGGCACCTTCACCTGTCCTGCCCCCGAAGGGTCTTCTCCAGGAGGAGCCTGCCAAAATTGGTGCAGCACTCAATTTTACATCATGGTTCACTCAATTTTATTTTATGCACCATTTTTCTGCAGACCCACTTGAGTGACTGTTTTAAATATACATTTGTTAACATTCTATGTATTTCAGGCACTCTTGATATTCCTGTCATTTCCCAAGCTGCTGCTGGTGTGTCCTTGAGCTCCACTGACTTATGTCATGGAAAATAAACCACAAAGTAGAACCAATTACAGACAAATCTTTAACGAAGACCTTGAAAAAAATAAAAAATAAAGGCTTCTTTTCAATCTGATTAATAGCTGAGATGGGAACAAAGACCATACTTTTTTTTTTTTATGACAACATAACAATTTTTATCAATAAAATTACATTTTTCTAGCTTAAGTTTTCAATAAAAATCATTTTTTTTCCCAATAGTAGCTATCACCTTGAGTTGGGTTGACAGCTCTGTTAATAGCTTGAGAATGTCTGACTCGAGACAATGTCATGTGAGATTGATATCATGTGATTTCATGAGCTTGATTTCACAGTATTTTTTTGTGAGATTGATGAATGGAGAGCATTTCCAATTCCAGGATCCACCACTGATGGTGATCATTTTTTATTATGAAATGGAATTCTGTAGTAATTGCCACTTTTAGTTTTAGACAGTTTTACAAGTCATCTATAAGTGTAAGATTAAGTCATAATTAGCTCTTTTCACACTTTTCATAACTTGTTATTCTTCAGTTAGTTACTGAAATACATAGAATGTTCTAATTTGAATCTGAAGAGTACCATTGCTGATTGATTAACTGCTAGTTGGTCAGAGTCAAACTAGTCCTTAAGACTTAACATACAGTCTTAACATAGTGACGAAGCTCACATAACAGCCTCTGATTCTTGGCATAGTATTGTTCTAAGTTCCTGTGTCATCTGTGTTTTCAGAGGGAAATGTACCAGCGTGTGTTCCAGAAACCTGCCGATCGCCACTCTGATTTCTCCCGTCTAGCCCGTGTTCTTACGGGCAACGCCATTGCACTGGTGCTGGGAGGCGGAGGATCCAGGTATTCACTTTAAATAATCACCTTGTCAAAACCAAAAATAAAACTGAAAGTGAAGAAAAAACACCTCCACTATTTTGAATGCAGTTTCTCACTCCCACTCTTGTTGACACTACTGTGACATTCTCCGTTAAAAGCCCTTTACCACCCCCTCTCAGGTTTTGTTTGACCTCTTTCCTCTGTTGCTCTCTTTCTGTCAATAACATGTTTTTCTGACAGCTTCTGTTTGTCTATTCTATCTTTTTTGTGGTTGGCAGGAGGTGTTTAAAGGTTGGTTGCTATTTCTCCTTTATTGCCTTTGTGTAGTAGCCTGTGATTGATTCTGCATACAGTTTTAACTTAGCCCAGTTTCCTTTAGGGTAGAAAACCCCTTATAGAGCTGTTCAAAAAGAGAACAACACAATGCTTGTTTCCAGTTCTCAATTTTAATAAAGCCATATTTGGGCATCGTAATTATTTTGGACCAATAGAACAGAACGAGAAGGTTATTTATTGATTGACCTTGTATCACTGGGTTTATTTGCTCCCTCACTCCCTTCTTCACAATCTTTCTTACTTTCAGGGGCTGTTGTCAGGTTGGCATCATTCGAGCATTGAGTGAGGCGGGAATCCCCATTGATCTTGTGGGCGGCACCTCTATCGGGTCCATGATGGGTGCGCTGTATGCAGAGGACCGCAGTTACAGCAGGATGAAGATCAGAGCCAGAGAGTGGGCAATGGTGAGAAACCACTCAAAATCCTGAGATGAACCTTGTGCTACTTTAAAATGCAACCTAGTGCTCACCAAAAAATATAAACCAAGCACGTGTTTTCTTTTAGTTTTTCTATTTCCTTTTCAATATTCTTTATCCTTTTTCTTTCTTTTGTATTGTTCTGTTCTTTTTTCCATTTCAGATTTCCCCTTCTTTTCATCATTCATATTCCTTATATATATATATATATATATATATATATAAGACTTTTTTCTTTCTTTTGCCTTTCGTTTTGTTTTACTACAAATTTTTATTTCAGTTGCCCATTTACTTTACCCATTTCTTTCTTTTCTATATTCCATTCATTTTTCCCCTTTCTTTTCATCACATCTTTTTAATTCCTTTTCCTATGCTTTTTGTTAATTTTATTTTCCTATTCTTTTTTTAAATTCCTATTTATTTTCCTTTTAATTTTTATTTCATCTTCTAAGAATTTTTTCTTCATATTTTACTATTCCTTTTCTTGTTCCCTTTCATTTGCCTGTTTGGATTTTCCTTCTTTTTTTTTTTTAGTTTTTGCATATTCCTATCTGTTGCTTCATTTTTCTTGCAATTTAAAAGCCACTTAAATTAGACACAAAAGAGCTAACTCTGTTCCCCTTTTCTCCTCTGCAGGAAATGACATCAGTGTTTAAGAAAGTGCTGGACTTGACCTACCCTGTCACGTCAATGTTTTCGGGTGCTTCATTTAACTCTAGCATTAGTGCAGTCTTCAAAGACAAACAGATAGAGGTAGCAAAATGGCTCTTTTTGGCTCAAAAAATCCTACACTGGATCACAATCTGCCAAATTCAGCAGCTTAAATGTGTTTGGCTTGTTTACAGGATCTCTGGATCCCATATTTCAACATCACCACGGACATCACTGCCTCCACAATGAGAGTGCACACTGATGGTCGGTACTGTTACATTCTCCACCTCCATTTATGAGCCACTGCTTAACCAGGATAAATGTCTGACGTTTCCTGTCCCTCCATCTCAGGCTCCCTGTGGAGGTATGTGCGTTCCAGCATGTCTCTTTCTGGTTACCTGCCACCACTGTGTGATCCAAAAGATGGACACCTGCTCATGGATGGAGGCTACGTCAACAACCTCCCAGGTGTGTAGTAGGACATTAGCTTCCCACAGTAAAACCTCTTTAGCGCCTGACAATCAAATCCCTATATATACCATGACAAACACACTATTTTGAAGATGCAAATCTGCTAAAATAATGTAGCCAGTTAAATATTGGCATAAAGTCTGGACCAAGATTATTTGGCTCATTCTGGCCAAGGACCGCCCACTTAGACAAGAAAGATCTGTCTGTGGGAGGGTTCTAAAATAGTCGAAACCCCAATAATAAAACTTCTGTGAAACTTTGAGCCATTTATGTGTGCAATTTGCATCTGACATTCAGTGAATAGGCTGTGGGCGTCTTGAGTGTCGTCTATGGCTCAGTCTACTGAGTTTATCAGATCTGAAGAATTGTGTAATTTTGCAATAATGGAGGTTCATTGTTGCTGAGGGTGTTGTCGTCTCTTCCTGTTTCAGCGGATGTGGCACGCTCCATGGGTGCCAAAGTGGTTATTGCTATCGATGTAGGCAGCCAAGATGAAACCAACCTCACCAACTATGGGGACGCCCTTTCTGGCTGGTGGCTGCTATGGAAACGGCTCAACCCACTGGCTGAGAAAGTCAAGGTGAGGGAGACATTAGTCAAGAGTTATGTTTACTTAATTAGTTGTGTATTCTATGGCCTTACTATTGCTCGTACTTATATCAAAGGTGCGGCCACATTCGCTGTGCATCATACATCACTTCACTGTTAACAATAGACAATGGACCTTTTTTGTCTGCAATATTTTGCTTATATGACCGCACCTTAAGTGTCAACTTTTAGTGATTATTAAAGGTTGACACACAAAACTTGCATCATCAAATGAATGATACTGCAACTTGTGCAAATGGACAAGAGGTATGTTTTTACAATAAGATTAATACCCGACAGATGATAAAACAGCAAAAATATCCCATAGATTTGCATTAAAAGGGGAACCTGAGCCATATTTAGAATGTTATTAACTAGCAATCACACAGAAAACATTTGTGGCAACCTTTTGCATGCACATACACTTACAATACATGTTCTTTCGAAAATGTTAAAATGTATTATTTTTTCATTCTGTTTCAGGTGTTGAACATGACTGAGATCCAGGCCCGGCTGGCTTATGTGTGTTCAGTGAGACAGCTTGAATCTGTTAAGAATAGTGACTACTGTGAATACATCCGTCCTCCCATCGACAGATACAGCACACTTGAGTTTGGCAAGTTCGATGAGATCAGCGTGAGTTTAATCTCCTTTGCTGTTTTACCTTCTACACTCTAAATGTTCAGTCTTTGTTCTGCACTTATATTATTTTTGGTTGGCCTCGTGTTTGTGTGCGCATATAGGAAGTGGGCTACCAGCATGGGAAGACCGTGTTTGATGTGTGGTGCAGGAGTGGCGTGGTGGAGAAGATGATGAAGGACAGACTTCAAGAGGAGTTACACAAATCCCAGAGCAACAATGTGAGCCTGGATCACCTGAAAGAGAGACTATTGAATTGTAATGTGTGTTGCAACAGTTCCTCACTTCAGTTTTTTTGTTGTTTTTGCAGTTGGTGACCTGTCCAAATGCTTCCTTCACTGATCTGGCTGAGATCGTCTCACGGATCGAGCCAGTCAAACCAGCTCTTGTGGATGGTAAATCAATGTTAAACCTTATAAATGTACCTTTTAAAAGCACATTTAGCAGTTGTTTTCTGGGAGTTTTGGCATAAATTCCCAGCATATTGATCTTTTTTTGGCTTCTGCTTAGTTGGATGTCATTTAGTGTTGTGTGATTTGTGTACTAACATGATTAGGCTAATGGGTCGGAAATATCTCCATCTTTCCCACAGATGAATCGGACTTTCACACCGACTATGAAGAGGAGATGGCAGAGAGCGCTCTGTCAGACATTGAGCTTTACAACCATTACAGTGAGCACACAGAGGAGGAACTGACCGCAGACACTGTAAGTCTCACACACACCCAGACTTAAAGGGACATCATGTCAACCTTATCTTGCACCAAAACAGTTCTCATTTAAATTAACATTGTCATTTTTCACCCTTGCACTCTGATTCAAGTAATTATGCAGCTATAGTCTAATTTTACTGTTAGACAAAAACAGTAGTGCTGTAAAATCTTAAAACTGATTGATTGATGCTTATGCCCAGGATGAAGAATTCGAGAGGTCTCCTAGGCAGCGTGTGCGTTCTGATGTGGAAAACCTAGGGCCTGTGTCCTCTAAAACACCACAAACCTCCAGTTTCAACAGTCCTCCAACCCTCCACAACCGAAAAGCACAAGAATTGAAACCCCTCCATCCCGACCACTGACTCAGATATCTGCATGGCAGTGAACAAACACTGACACTCCTGTGATTTGGGGTTTGGCTTTCTTTACACATTCCAGTCACACTCCAGGCCTTGAGGAGCAGGAACTCAGTATTTTGTGTATTTACACAAGCCTTTTTCCCCTCTCATACAAAATCCAAAGAAAACATTATTGCACTGGAAGTTTAAGATGGACATGCTGAGTAACATGGCATGGGGGTGAAATAATACTTGACCTTGCATCTGAGCAGTAACTCAAGACGATCTCAGAGTGTCTGTGAAGTTTCATGCTGACTTTGAACTCTTTTGATTGTAAAGTGTTATCTTTACACCGTCTTGAATTACCGGTTAGTCAATAGAGGAGGAAATGCCACGATTAAGACAATCAGCTGAAACATTGTCTTTATAAAGAGGTAGATTGGATTGCATGTTCAGCTGATTTTTTTCTTTTGTCAATGAAAGTAGCAGAAAAGAGCGAAATAATGATTTAGAGTTAAAAAAAGCAAGTGATATTGAATGTAGAGTTCTCTATATACAAGCTCAGATGACTTTTTGTTTCATTTAAACCCTGAAAGGCCGTTTGGCAAGTCGATTAGTCCCACAGCTTAGCTGTTTCATGCAGGTCAGCGACTCCTAGCTCATGATCTATGGACAGTTGAGTGATCAAGTGACCAATGTCGTATCATACTGAATGTCTGATGAGTTAATCGTACCTCTAGTTGCATGTGCTCAAACTCAGAAATGCAAGCCTATCAATGCAATATTTTTTGTTTTTGTTGTGAAAAATTGCCGTATATGATACCTGTAGTGCCTTTTAACATTAATACTAGCCATACAAGACAATGGGAGTTCGATAATAGTCCACAAACATATTAACAGTCTAACCTCAATGCCAGTATTGATTAATATGTATGTGTAAGGTATCTTTTGAGTTTTGATTGTGCCACCATGACTGACATTAATTTGGAGATTTGTGGTCACACCAATCTTCCGGAACAATTATAATGCTCTGTGCCAACAGTGTCACTTAAATCAGTTGTAACACTTATGTTGTCAGAGTTGGTTGTTTAGGGTCAGTTTGTTCCTAAAGTTAAAGAAACCACAATAATGGGCATCTGGAAAACCAAATGAGAATATGCAATTGTTTTCGAATGATGGGCTAATCTAGTGTCACGTGTCTTAACATTCTGATTCCTAATAAACTTCATTTTGCTTCCGTCTTTTGAGTTCTAGTGTTCAAAAACCCCTGAAGCTTTTGAAATATTTCTTTATGTGCATATGTTTTGCATAATGCAGGCCGGCTCACGTTTACTCTTGTCTGCAGTATGCTGCACTCCAGGAGCCATGTGTGCCCGGTGGTAATTATGAGGATGAATTATGATATTCAGCTGTAAGTCTATGGTTTTTCTGCCTAATGGAGACGCTGCCGTATTCAATCATTGCTCCGTGCCAACTATGAGCAAAACAGCCCCAGCAGGCCGCTGCACGTGAGATTTAATGCATTCAGACACGCAATGAAGACAAAACAGTTCCAAAGGAGTTTTGTGAAGCGAGAACTATGAGATATAATCGCACATGATGAACAAAAGTCTTATGCATCACATGCACTGAGGTGTGCAGCTGCACTAGGTTTAAGGTTTAGACAAGTGTTTCTCTAGTTTAAGGATGTTAGAGAACCTGTTTTTAAGAATTGGTAGTATGCACATTTTACGTGAAATAACTTTTTTTTTAAATGTTGCTTTAATTTTGTAATGCTGCTTTACCACCGGATTAAATATTTAATATTTTAGTATATAAAATGATCATTTTAAGTTGTAATATTTCACAATATTGTGTTTTTTGCTTTTTTTATTAAATAAATGCAACCTTGGTGATTGTAAGAGGATGATTGGATGAGCTTTAAATAGATTAAATTAGACCTTAAAGCCATGTTTTATTGCCTTGCATCCCCTTCTTTTCTTTATTCCTGTTTTCTAGCTTTACGTCACCTGCGTCTCCTGCATGTTCACCTCGTTGTTGTCATGGAGAAATGCGTTCTGGAATCGCAGTGTGTTGTTTAAAGATGGTATGATTCATTTAGTTTTTTCAGAAAGCGTATCTTTGTCACCTGTGGTCCACTTCTCACCAGGTGTGCTGTAGAATAGACAAATGGGATATTATAATGGACATCCTGTGATTTCCAGAACAGCATGGAAATAATGAATTGATTAATGAATGAGTCAAACACCCACTGCAGATTTTTGGGTGAATCCGCTTAGCTAGTTCTAGTTTTACATGTGAATGCATGCTAAATTGTTCATCTGCTCTCTGCCATATTTTATGTCTTGTTTAATATACGATAAACTCTAAATTTTCCTCAAATTCTCTAAAGTGATCTAAAGACAATTTTCTTCTGACTACAGGGCCCTTTGAAAATCCAAGAGGCTGTGTGTCCGTTGCCCTTGGCTGGGCTGATATTGTGAGCTTGCAGAAGTGTTAATAAGATAATGAGAGAGGGCACAGTTTGGGTGAAAGGTGAGGAATGTGTCTGGATGTAGGAGAGAGAAGCCATTAAAGCTGGTCTTTAGTTAAACTGTCAAAACTCTGGGAAAGTTCAGTGCACCGCCAATGACAGTGTGATATTAATGCATTCTAAAGTGTATGAATCAGGGAAAAGGGTTATTTATATTAACCTTTTTGTAGTTTTCTTTTATACTGCTTACAATGCAGGCTTTTCTCTGTTCTTTTTTTATATTCAATGCAATTTTCTGCAATTAATTCAGTCTGGACCACTTAATGTATAGACTGTAATGTGTAGTATAGTTAATGTGAAATTTCAGCTTGTTTAGTTTTTCTTAAAAATGATTTTTAGAAAAATCACCCACTGACTCTCATTATTAGAATGTTCAGCCTTCAATAAATCTAACCTAAGATTTGCATGCATAACTCTTTTGTCTTTTTGCACAGAATTTTAACGAGTTATATATTTTTGCATTGGAAATACTGATATTTATTTCAGGAAATGGAGATCTAGTTCTCACTGACATATTATAAAATAATGCACATTATTGTCTTTAATGTAGTATATTATTATTAAATTATCTCTAAAATGTTATTGACCCATCTATCTTGATCAGATTCTGATTCACTCTGTTTGTCGTCATTAAATGACTCTGCAAAACTGCAGTCCTGGTCACTTCCTGTATCTTCCACTAGGTGGCGTTGTGTTGCAGTCTGCCCGCCTCAACCAACGCCGTGACTTCCTCATGTGGTGATAAGGAGCAGGTAAAGGACGGTTATTTACTCTGTTGTTTAGCTCCTGTCTGAATGACGGACGAGGGGCTGCCGTGACCTTTCTGCTCCGCTGAAGCAGACTTATATTTTACCAGCCGTGTTAATTCATTGTCTTGTTCTCCCCCTAGAATAGACACAAACGTCACCACTAATTAATGAGTTTGTGAGGAGAAATATGGGTCATAGTCTCTGAGAAAGTGAGCGGTTAAAGGAATACTCTTAAAAATGAAAATTAATTCATTGTTTATTCACCATCAGATTTTACAAACCTGTTTGACTTTTTGTTCTGTGGAAAACAAAAGGTGAATCCAGGCCACTCTATTGAATATAATGAAAGTGAATGAAGTCTGTCAAGTTCCCAAATGACAAAGCAGCACCATAAAAGTGAAGCTTATGAGGGTTTTGTTTGAGGAACAGACTCATATTTAAGTCATCCATAATTGCCCTAGTCCTCTTTTTAATGTTCAAGAGAGAAGCAGTGAAGTCTTGTTTGTTCATTTGAATCAAATCCTTCTAATGGATCGGATCATCTAGTTCCCAAATGGTGTTCCAAACGGAATATATCGCTCTCCGAAGTGAAAACCATCATGGCCGCCATATTGAAGGGCCATTCCAAAGCGAAGTTCTCAAAACTGGTCAATTCGAAATTAAGGATTTCGAAGGGTACTCGATGGACACATTGGCCCCCATGATTCTTTGTGCAGATTCTTAGCACGATGATGGCGCTTCTGTATGGACACAGTGACGCAGAAGAGCACTTAAAGAAACAGTTATTTGGTGCCCTACACCCTTCAACCCTTCGAAGCTCTCACTTCGGAGGGTAAACTCTTTGAAGGGATTAGGACATAGGGATGAGCCCTTCTCAATGAAACGCAGGGAAAATCAGTGAATGATTCAATCACAAGTCTGTCCTTGTTTTGAGTTGATTCGGTCAAAACAGTTAAAGCCTTGACTACTTCCAATGAATAACTTAAATTTCAGTATGTTGCATGGCTTCAGAAAACATAAAAACTACTATATTGATATTTTTGGGGTTCTTTTGTGTCTTTTCGATGCTCGACAGGCCTAGTCTTTATTCACTTACTGTGTGTTGAAAACAGTGGCCTAGATATTCTTCAGAAATTCACCTTTGTGCTCCACAGAAGAAATAAATTCTGGAATGACATGAGGGTGAGTGAATACTGACAGATTTTCATTGAAATATGTGTGAATCATCATATTGGTTGATCTAAGTGGGAGTTTCAACAGGTTTGGTGGATCGAGAGAGTGTTTGGCGTAGATTAAAGCAAAGAATGTATGAAACGGAGAACAATGCTGCAATTTTGGCACTTTCAGAAAAAAATTATTGCGCACAAGTGGACAAATGTAAAACTTTGCAGTACATTTAACTGTAATTTCCTTTCTGCCACTCTGGCATGGCGTTACTGTCTGATGCTCTCTCTCTCTCAGTCCTTATTCATCTTTGTCTTTTACAGTGAAATTTGGGTTACTACAGGTAATGGGTCACCGTGCTGCAGAAGTCGGATCTCCCTCCTGCTCTGACGCACATGTACACTCACACTCCTACACTATGATCAGCAGACCACATGGGAGCACAAACTCTCTTAGAAACAACAAAACCCTCTGACGTCTGATGACTTTGAGTAGGTAATGTGAAAAGAGCACATGCAATAGCTGGCCACGGTTTCTGAGAGGGAACAGATTTTTCTGTGTTAACTAATGACCTCTTATTTCCCCAGATAATGAGTCTCCACTGTGAGCACTGAGCTCACTGCACAGCCCATTTATGCAAAACTATTTAGTTTGGTTTTATGCATTTATTTAATACGAATAAGCCATTGTGCTTCATTCTAAAGGCCCTGTTTAAAAGTTAATCTGTCCCTGTTTCCCATTTGATGATTTTATCTGCGGTCTCATAGGACGGTCTGACTTTGCTCTGCTTTGTAGATTTTTAGTCCACGATGTCTGTTTTTTGTGGAAAAAGTGATACTTCAGGATTCCCTGCTCAACAGAAAATTGACAAGTGCATTTATAAAAAAATATATATGTTTCTGCATCCTTGCTGAATAAAAGTATTGATTTCTTACTGAATAAAAATAAATAAATTAAGTAGTATAAATGCTTTAAATATACAACCATCACATTTCGGCCTTTAAGGTTTTGGTCTTGTTAATTGAGTTCCATGGTAAATGCTTCACTATAAATACATTTTTGTTTTCATCCACCAATTGTGGATGAATCAAACCTTTATAAGGCAATCGACAGTATCTGTCACATAGAACTTAACATGTTTTGAACCTGGCACCTTGATGAGTTTAGGAGCACAGACAGGGACATTAACATGCTTATGTTGAACCATAGGACAGAATATCTACTGGTGTTAGTTTAGCCCCCAAGCACACTCATTGAGAACTAAATTAAGACAAATTTGAAAATAATTTCTGCAGGCTAAAAGAGCAATTTAGGTGAAAATGTGCTGTAATTTTAATTTTCCCCCTGGCTTCAGGATTATCATGGAACTCATTTCATTTTGGAGCCAGTGCATCATTAGATGTTTTCATTTAAAGCTTTGACATGAGTGGAAATGTTTGAATCAATTTACTTCAGTGTCAGTGTTCTTGCTACAATTTCTAAGTCATTTCTTTCTTTCTTTTTCTTCTTTTTTTTGTTCGCTTTAGGTCTAACTTGAAGCAATTCTATGTTTGCTTGAAGTGGGTAATGAAATGTGACTTTATTTTGTGTGTTTGTATGCAGGTTTTTGCTCCGCAGCCCTTGTTTCCTTTCATATCTTTAGGTTTGATTCTGATAAATATTCATCAACAAGATGTCCCGGTGTTTGTTTACATTTGCATGCATGCGCCTGCATGTGTTTAAACCTTGACTCGTAACCTCTATCAGAAGTGAACAGACTAGGGAATGAAAATCTCCTTGACCTGAACCCTTTCCTCTTTTCACATCCAATTCTCCCAGCAACAGCCTATCGCTCAGATCTTTGGGTCAACATCTGCTGGATCAATGGATGCTGCTCCGTACTAAGAGACACGTTTATCAAATCTGACATAGTTCTGTTCTGTCATATTAAAACAACTGTTTGTCTGAGTATCCCGAGCAGGGACATTGACAACCGGTGGTATGAGGATAAACTGCTTTAAGATGAATTGTTTTGTAGAATCACTTAGTTATCATTTAGGATACATTGCTTGTTGTATTCCTCATTTATAGGTTGTTTTGGATATGTGTATATATATGGCTTTGAGGCGGGGCTATTGATTCAGGCAACCAATAGAACACAGGGAAGATTTTGATGTGAGAGGAACTTGAGGAAGCATTATTATGGGTTATGGATTCACAATTTGTCCAGAAGTGACGGTTTGAAGTTAATTAAATGCCTTGATGGTGGACTTGTTTCTTTTAAACATGCTTTTCATTTCACAATATATTAATTGATGAACTGGAGTTATGCTGATTTCTTGTGAATTATTGTGATGCTTTTATCAGTTGTTTGGACTCTCATTCTGACGGCACCCATTCACTGCAGAGGATCCATTGGTGAGTAAGAGATTTAATGCTAAATTTCTCCACATCTGTTCTGATGGAGAAACAAAATCATCTACATTTGAGGGTAAATAAATTGTAAGCAATTACATTTTTTGGATTAAATAATCCTTTAACTTCCTCGAACAATAGTTTAAAGTTTTCAGCATTACTGTTGGTTGCAGAAGGGGTGATAGAAATGTATTGGAAACCTGTTTGGAAACAAGCATTTTTGCCTAATTGTAGTTGAGTTTAGTTCACTGTTTTTTTGTAGGATAATTAATGATTTTCCCCAAAGCCTCATAAGTGTTGTTGTTAAGAATCCTAATCAATCTTCAGACTAGTCACTGAACTAGTGGCTAATAGACTGTTTTGAACTGAACTGTCGTGGTGTCACTGCCCTGGTTTTTGCCTCATTGGTTCCACTGTAAATTCAGTTAATCGGAATGTTCCAGATTAGCTTTCTGTCTGTTGTTGATATCATGGCTTTTCTTCATCCTTTAGCTTCGGCGTCACTGTAGGGACAGTCGCTCCCCTGATGGGATTTACTCCTGGATTGGACACTTTGTATGCAAAATTGTTTGTTACTAAAATGGGGCTGTTGGGGCCATGCGCTGTATGATTATTAGCTGAGTCATCTGCATACCCACTCATTTATATACTTATTTCTGTTTTATTAACTGCTTTCTCGTCTCTGTGCAGAAAAACTAGAGTGATAAATGTTTGTTGGAAAGTGAGGACTAGTGGCAGCTACATAAAGGTTTCTTTCGTACCAGGGTTCATGGACGTAACGATTTCCTTTTTTCTTCTTGCCTGCATGGACTTCTCTCATGTGACCTCTTTCCTTACTATGCCTGATTTCCCGAACATCTCAATTTATTATTGACCTTTAGTTTTCACTTTGTTAGATCTGCTGGCTTTGCTTTGAGGGCATTGGATTTTTTTTCTGATTTAGTGGCCCAAAAACCCACCAATTCACTATCTCAACAAATTAGAATACTTCATAAGACCAATAAAAAACATTTTTTTTAGTGAATTGTTGGCCTTCTGGAAAGTATGTTCATTTACTGTATATATACTCAATACTTGGTTGGTGGCCTGGAGGTGATCAGTTTGATCACTGCTAAGGTGGTAAGCTGAGGTCTAATTTATTGAGATGCACCTGTATTTCTACTAATTTGCAGACTAGTTGATAAGTGTTGGTGTCACATGACCTTTTGTTTTAAGAGTGGCAAACTCAGCCTGTAATGAGTCATTCTCGAGGGCTCTTGGTTTGAGCAGAACATGTCCAGTCCTGTCGCAGCTTCCAGCTGTGATAAATGAGGTAAATTATAATTAAATTAAAGAAAGGATAATGCGTCTCCTTACTCCCCAGTGTTGACACTGATGAGGAGAAAGCTTCAAGTGGACTGAAAATGGCTGCCGACATGTGTGTATCTAAGTAATGAGTTGCGTATACCCAATTGGACCTCTCACAAAACACAAGCAGAACGAATGTGTGTGGAAACTGTTTGTGAAACACCATTCTCGTGCACTGAATTTGCATAAGATTAGCTTAACAAATGATTTACACAGGAATTGGTTCTTATGTTTCATGAAGGAGGCTCCTTGACATTTAGACAGTGTTGTTATTGTCACCTAAAACAAAAACTACTCTTTTTGTAACTAAAAAAACTCAACTAAACTAAAATATTAAATGAAAAAACTAAACTTAAACTTTGGTTAAAATGTTGAAATGTTGCATTGGTTCAAGTTCAAGTAGTAAAATTACTGGTACCAGTAGTAAAACAACTGTAACAGTAGTAGTCATTTTATAGTAGTAATAATAATAATAATACAAAAAAGTTTTTAATAAAAATTATTAATTAGATCAAAATAATAATAACTTAAAGCTATATAGAAATAATAACAAACTAATAAAATGACAAAAGCACGTCAAAATTACAAAAACTTAAACTAAAATGAAAATAAAATTGTAAAGCATAAACATGAAAGCAAATTTAGTATTATTGATAATTATTATAATAGGAAATAACACTAAAACCAAACAAAAACCTATGTGTTTTTGGGAAGGGTATAATAAACGTACAAATATTTACACTGTTATGCAAAATGATGCTCTGTGTAAAAAATAGTAGCTTTGCAGTACTTAACATTAACCATGGTAGCATGGTATTACCATATTTTTTGATTTGGAAATATTTTATATATTTATCTAATTTTATTTAGTTCAAGCTGAAGTACTAAATGACTAAAACTAAATAAACTAAAACCTTAAAATTATATAGATTCATTTTATTTTAATGATTTATATATACGTATATGCCATAGCATTGCCATCTAATAACATTATTATTCCACCACAGTATTTTTTTGCACAGGAAAGTCAATATAATCACACTCTATTGTGAAAGTTGATTGAGTAAGACATGTCAAATACAGCTGCAGAAACGCACTGAATAAAAAGGATGGTAGTATTTTCAGGAATCTTTTAGACCCTCGGGTATCACTGATCCGTACATTGTTTGAAGCAGGGATTTTGAGTTCTGCTCTTCATCGCTGTGTTTATCCCTGCTGCTCTCCTCTGAGTGTGTAGTCACGACTGCGTGTGTGTGTGTGTGTGTGTGTGTGTGTGTGAGTGTGTCCAGGGGCGCAGGGAGGAGAGAGTTGATTGATCGCTCTAAAGGTTGGAGCAGTGGCAGGTCGGTGTGAGTCTGTGGATTAAATCAGGCAGTTGCTCTATTTTTGCAGGTTTGGGTCTATTTTTGTGGGCTGTGAACGGTGGGAACTCACCCCTTGTGAAAGTGCGTCACCCTGCGCATGCAGCTTCTAAAAACAGATCCACCACACACGCAGACAGACACACAACGTACAGTGTGAGATGCTTTAAGAGAACCTGCTATTTTTAATCACAAAAATACCAAACCAGATCTTTTCTTAGTCCAAAATGGTGGTGACTTCATTGTTAGCACACATTTCATAACATTTCTGACCGGATTCTTTTAAAGGCTTCATTATAAATTTGGCTGTTGTTTCAGTCTGAGGTGCTACGTCGATTCTGGCACAGGTGTAAATGCAAATTTGATTTGTTATTCGCATTACATTAATGTCATTATTCATCTGTCTAGCTTGCTCATCTTCTCCACGGCTGCGGTGTGGGAGAAAGAGTGAAGAAGAGTTGTGGCAGATGTGATTATGAGTGATTTATTATTATGTGAGTAAACACAGTTTGGCTACACTTTGGGTAATATTCTGAAATTGTTCCTGATTTCTTTTCCTTGCAGTTTTGCTACCGCTCTTCATTGCTCTCACTCTCATTTATAAATCTGTTATTCACCAAACTGTTGCATTCATAACAGGCACTTTTATCCAAATACAATACTACGACATTGAAAGATGCAGGTTACAGCACTGAAAGGGAAAGAATAGTTTGAGTCATATGTGTCAGGTCATTCTTATGACATTCCATTTATGTATTTACTTTTATATTTACAGTAACATGTACAGTAATGGGACCAACTGGTCCAGCTTTCTTTCTTTCTTTCTCTCTTTCTCTCTCTCTCTTTCTTTCCTTCTTATATTTTGTTCTTGTTGTTTCAAATTTTAAAACAAAAAAATGACAATTAAGAATTTTGTTTACCAGAAGATTCTCTATTTCTTGGTTGCTAAAATAATAATAATAATAATGTATTTTTAATTCAGTTTTTCACTCAAGTGTTATTATGCTGATAATATAAAACATTTGTATTCAATTAGAAAAATAACAAACTAGAATCATTTTTATGATGTCTCAGACTTTTGGATGGATTTATATATTTATTTATTTGTGCCTAGACCACGAATATCTTTATATGAATAGGGATTATTTGTGTATTTATTAATTTATTTACAGTGTATATACCCGGAAGTGAATTAGGTTAGTTATGTAGAAAAACACAAACTACAATAATTGTCCCTGGGGATCCCTCTGTTTTGTCTCATATTAAACCAAATCTTTCATTATCTTTTGAAATAACAGTTTGATGTTTAACTGTAAACTGAAAGGTCCAAGACATATCTGTTCAGTTTGTCCTCTCCAGTTTTGGTTTAGTAATAATGTGGAAGTAGGATAGTACTCGTGGTCTCATGAGTTCTTTGAGCGCATGTCTTTGTATTCCCCCGTCTCCTCCTATGCAAATATGTTCATGAAGTGTTAGAATGGGGTCTCATTGTTCTCTAGTATTTTCTCCAGAAAAAATATGTCTTTAGCATTTTATCTTCCCATGGTTTTGTCCAAACAGCAGTTCAGATATGAGTCAGTCCCATGCTGTCTTCCCTGAGGGCTTCTAGTGGTCAGCTTGGTTTTTGTTGTTGTTGTTTTTTACACTCAAAACAGGCATTTATGTAGAGATTTTAAAGACATAGCAGCAAAGTGACACATTTAATACTAATGTACATTATTCATATATACTGTATATTGTTTCCACTTTCTCTCTCTAAACCTCTTATTTGTTGAGGTTGTTTTCCCATCACATATTGTCTTCTTGGCCAGATCTTTCTCTTTCAGTCTCCCTGTGGTGTGCTGAAGTGGATGTGCCATGTCTAAAGTTGTTCAGAGAGAGGCAGCAATTTATTATCCACTGCTGCTCTAGGTTTGCACTAAAAAAGCCTTCATTCGCTGGTCTGTAGCACTGAGAATGCATCTCTTGCTCTAGTTTATTGAAGAGCAGTGACGTCAGGAGCCCGAGGCCCTCATGACAGATAGATAAAATCAATGTGTGAGGTCGTTCTGTCACAGACTAGACATGGTGTTCTTCAAATTAACTGCACTTCTTTGTGTCTACTTCATTTAGTTTCATTAGGGCTACTGTATCCTATGTGTAAATTATGCTACTTCTTGGTTTGATGTTTTGCTATAAAATCACAATGATGTTCTAACACTTTTATTATATAAATAAAAGTTATATAAAAAGGAATCATAGCTTAATTGTCTTAATTGTCACACAAATTATGATTGAGGCAAATTATTGATTAATTAAGACTTATTTGCATGCCAATCATTTCATAGTTATGACACTTTTACCACGATTTGTAAACTGATATATTTTAGTTTTGTGTCACAACAGAGAACAGAGTTATGGTGATTTATATAAGTTAGAATAGCATTGCTATGTAGTAAACTGCTAAGTGAATACCTCCTCTGACTTCACTGTTATATTAAAGAACAGAGAGAGGATGAAGAATGAAGTTGAGAGATGAGTCATGACAGATGATTATCATGGTCTTTGTCAACATCTTGTCCTTCCTCTTGCTCTGGTGTCCAAGCAGGGATATGGGTCACCATGGATGCACAACGTTTGCTTTTTCAGTAGACGGCTAGGGACATGAGCCACAACCTACTGTTCTTAATATCAGAGCAGTCCTGTCTGCACATACAGAACAGACACCCACACAACTGGACATGAAAAGAACACTGTGATCCCAAATGGCTTTGTGTCCATCAAAGCTTGTGTATTTCATGCATGAGCAGGAGAACTAGAGAGTTGTTCACTTACATAGACACAAACTTGCACACCTACATACATCTGTGATACCCACATAGAGTGGCCCTAAAGAGCATTTGGGCGCTTGAGTTGTTCTTTAAAATAAATGAATGTCACAGCGTTATATAACAAGATATCAAACCAAATAGGATTTATTTAAAAATAGCATATCTGTTTGTGAAACTTTAGGGGTTTACAATCGCTATGACATTGTTTCATTTTTAAGGATGCTTTAAAGGGATAGTTCATCCAAAAATGAAAATTAACTACCTAGAAAGGTAGTAAGGACATCGCTAAAATAGTCCATGTGACATCAGTGGTTTAACTGTAATTTATGAAGCTATGAGAAAACTTTGTGTGTGCAAAGAAAACAAGGTCAGAAGGCTCTTGGACTTCATAAAACATATCTTAATTTGTTTTCTCAAGGTAAAGGTCTTACAGGTTTGGAACGACATGAGGATGAGTAATTAATGACAGAATTTTCATTTTTGGCTGAACTATCCCTTTAAGTGTCCAGATATTTTCTTGGGCCTTTGTGTGTGTGTAAGATGCATACCAAGCTAGACAAAGCCTTGATGACATCATTAGTGAAGGTATGACATGAGGTTTTTTCCTTTCTTCCAGTCCCCTCCAGGCTGAACGGACACACCAAGGCTTCTCGTTTGGGTAAACAGAGCTCAATAATTCATCTGTCAGCATACGGGAGAGCTGCCAGGCTTTCATTCACTCCCAGGGCTCGGCAGAGGCAGCATGCTCATCTCCTGGCCCTGCCTCACCTCACAAGTCACATTTAGACAAATGAGCGCCAGCCTATTCCAAATCACTGAAGGGGAACTGTAAAACCAAAGATGAGGCAGAGAATGACTGGAGATGAGATTGAGAGGCATAGTAAACACTAAAGGACAGGCGGGTCAAACCCCAGAACAGTCAAAATATTCTCTGGACACTTTAGAGAAGGGATGTCCAAACCTTCTCCAATCTGCCCCAACACCTGCCTGAAAGACCCCAAAGACCTCAATCAGCAGATTCAGAAGTGTTTAATTAGGGTTGGATGTAAACTCTGCAGGATGGTAGCCTTCCAGGTGCAAGGTTGACTACCTCTGCTCTGATTCCAAACTAAGTTCCTGGAGTACCGCCAACACTGCACATTTTGCATGTCTCTTTTGTCTAACAACCCATTTCAGGTCTTGGAGTATTAACTAATGAGCTGATGTGTTTAATCAGGTGTGTTTGGTTAAGGATACATGCAGAATGTACTGTGTTGGGGGTACTCCAGCAACATGGTTGGGAACCACAGCTCTAGAGCATGTGTCAAACTGGTCCTGGAGGGTCAGTGTCCTGCAGAGTGTAGGTCCAACCAGCTCCAAAACACCAGCCTGGAAGTTTCCTGAAGACCTTGATTAGCCAATTCAGGTGTGTTTAATTAGGATTGAAGGTAAAACTCTGCAGGAGAGTGACCCTGTAGAGCAAAGATGTCTGTCCAAGTCCTGCTTCCGCAGAGCCACCTTCCTGCAGAGTTTAGCTTCAGCCTGCTCCACATCTACTTGGAAGTTTATAGTGATTCTGAAGACCTTGATTAGCAGCTTCAGGTGTGTTTACTTGGTTGGACTTAAACTCTGCAGAATAGGACACCCTATTCTATGCTTTCAAACGTTGAACTTTACAAAGTAAAAAAAGGCATATACCTTAGAGGAGCAATACTGCATTGTACCCTTAAGGTACTACTATGAGAATTTTAGGGATGCATATGGTACAGAGGTGTGCCTTTCAAGAATACTTCCCCAGTGACAAGCTATTGTACCCCTAAATGTATTTTTTTTTAGTTTTTTGTAGACTATTTTAGAACAGTTCTAAAACCCCATGGTGCTCAAAGGCATTTTTGTATTGGTATTGTTATTATAGGAAGACTGGGCAATATCAGCAACATGTCTTGTCCACAATGCAACTTATTTTATGCACTTTGACAAAACAAATAGCCATCTTATTGATATAAATCAACCAATTCCAGTTTTCTACCTTTTCCAGGAGACGAGACCCTTGGAAATATGTTTTTGGAGGTCCTGATGTTCAGCTCTCTGGTCTGATCATTGAAGTCTTGGAAATGTCATGTGCCCTGAGGCTTTGGAGGCCCCTGGCAGTTTGAGGCCCCAGGGAACTACCCCGGCTTGTCTGGGCAATGATTCAGCTGCGGGTAGCTATCAAATCACCATAGCAGATTATACAGTTGTGCTCCAGGATATCATGTTTATTTACTGTTATCAAACTGTTTAAATATTTGATGCCACAGATCTTGTGAACATTCTCAAATCAAGCAACTAGGTCTTCATCTGGAGTGTTTAATATGAAGTTTGCCTGTTACCCTCAAAAGCTCTTGCCACTTTTTCATGCAGTATTTATGAAGATGAGACAGTTGGTGAGTAGTCCCATTATTGTTTAACTGGATGTTCATATAATTATTACAGCCGAGAATGCATAATTCATAAAACTGTATGCAATTACAATAGGCGTACATTAGTATTGAGCACCTT
This sequence comes from Gymnocypris eckloni scoliostomus, assembly GCA_027564155.1. Classification (NCBI taxonomy): domain Eukaryota; kingdom Metazoa; phylum Chordata; class Actinopteri; order Cypriniformes; family Cyprinidae; genus Gymnocypris; species Gymnocypris eckloni. The sequence goes on along the minus strand of CM050433.1, from coordinate 7,052,355 downwards.
GCCTGTACCCCTCTCCATCTGTTTCCACATACCTTCATGTATCCACCTCTCCTTACCTCCGTTCTATTGTTTTCTCTCTCCCTCCCAGCTGTTCCTTCCCATCTCCCTCCTTCCACACCAGGAATCAGGCCACGTGGTCACAGCCAACAGCAGGCAGGGTTGAGAGAGTGTAAAGCAATAATCTCCCGCAACATGCATCATTCTCCTAGAGCCTCGTGTCAGGGTGAGATACAGGCGGCAGCCAGTGCGAATATTCACGTGAATCACACACACAAATCATGGCACTGTTCGTCACCCTACTATAGTGCTTAGCTACTGCAGTATGTGTCAAGGTGAAACAAGGAGCTGATAGGCATGAGACTCACGTACGGTGCGAGGGCTCCCTCTCTCTGGCAGGATAATCCGGCAGGCACTAATGGTGCTCGTCCGGTGCTGCAGCACTGATGACATTGCTGGAGTTTTTCAGAACACTTGTGTAGATTAACGCATACTGGACATGTTCGGTAATGTTTGACCTTTGGGGATTAGGCATGATGGGAGTAGCTATTGTAAGAACTGTGTGGGCATTTAGTCGTTTTGTCCACTCCTGTGTGTTTTTAGCGTCTTTTCATGTCGTAAGTGTCACATTTTAAGATGGTATGTTGAAATGAAAGACCGTATTCTGTTCCATTCAGTGTTTAAAATAAAAATTCAGACATTCATTTTGAAAGAAAGCGAACATTGTTAAGGGAAAGTGTTGCATGTTGTCATTAAGTTTGCAGTCTTTTCCTCGTTTGTCATTTTAGGGTTCAGAGGGGTGCACCCCTTAGCTGATCAGTCACTAGTTCAAACCTTACAGCAAACTGTTACCAAACAGTCTTGGTCACATTGTCTAGGCTTGGAGGGTCTATGGGACTATGAGGGCTGCGGGTGTCATTTGAAACAGCGCCAGTGGTGATGTAAACTGCTGTCTGATTAATCCTGACTACAGGGTACTGATACTATAACCAATCAGAGAAAACAAGGGTACTTTAGTCACATCTAAGTACATTTAAAATTTCACACAAAATCCAGTCCATAATCTATAAGTCATGCAGTTGTGTTTTCAGTATTGCTGTCACTTCTCGTGGCCATCCTTAGAGTAAACTTGTTAGACTTCGACCTTAGCTTGACAGGACTTATATTTAATGTCACACACTTTGCTTCATTTTTTTAGGTAGAGCCTGTGAAAATCTGAGTCTGGGTTCACTCACTGGGAAATTATAAAAGAAAGATTGATTTAAAGCTCAGTGTCATTATTTGACAGTATCAGTCGAGGTGGGTGAGATCAGGGCAGTTATAGAGCAAGTAGACCTAGTACCATAAAGTATCTGGATATTTAGGTCTCTTTTTTTGGATGTCATTGCATTAGATACAAAATACCAAATCTCAGTGTATCTGAAAACAAATGCTGAGTTTTGTTGTTAGGCAGCTAACTTCACTTTCCTGAGATATTATACATATACATGTGTAGCACTGTGACCATGGAGAGTGGCAATTTGGGTGAGATTTAGATTGTCATTTAGCTGCGCTGACCTGTACTAAAAATCCCCATAAGAGTAGCAATAATCCTGATGATATCGACTATGTAGCTGGGGTGTGTGCGCAGGTGTATGTGTGCTTGTGCATGCTTTTTGTTCATTTGTCAGTCTGAATCAGCTTGGTGGAGTTTAGTGAATGTGAGCATTTGACCTTCTCTGAAGTAGACATTGTACTGCTGTCTGGAAGGTTCTTTGTTTTTGTTCTCCATGCTGCTCGCTACTTAGCAAAAGGGCATGAAGGTATTATGTATAAGAGGTAAAGCTAGCTAAAAGATCACCTGTATACTATGCTTGAACATTTTTTATTTTTTGAAAAATGCAAGTAATTGCTTGTCCATGTTGAGCTGGGCTGTTCTGGATGGTTGGCCATTGTTATGTGTTTGCTAGTTTCTAGCCCACACTCAAGTCTCTTATGATATTTATGTCTGTAGACATGGCTTGGTTTGTTTTTTAATGTAAATTTATGGGATTTTTTCACCTGCTTTATAATCCTCCAGGTCTAATAATAAAAATATCATAAGATATTAGCAAGGGAATGAGATTTCACAGCTGAAGCAAAGATAGATTGTTTGTGTGAATAACTTGCATTTAACTTCTATTTTTGTACTTTTTTAGGAGTTGAACTGTACTCCGTTTTAAACTGAACGGACCAGAGCAGCTCAGACATTCTGCCTGACCTTTGTGTTTCATGGAGAAGATAAAATTATACAGGGTAGGTTGATGTTGATAAACATTTTATTTTGGGGTGAACTATTCATTATAATAAGATTCTAAATAACTAGAAGCGAACAACTGTAAGCCATAAATAACATCAGTGTTGTAATTGTCCATTAAAATGTTTGCCAAGCCATGGGTGATGTTGATCAAACTTGTGGTCCGTCCGTTGTCGTCATTCCTTTGTGAGTAAGGATGGACTGTAGTGACAGGATTCAGAGGACATGTGGAGAGTCTGGGGGTGTGTATATGGCTCAAAAGGTATCCGGGGGATCTGCGGTGTAATTATCTGTTTAATGATGTGAACATCCTGGGTTTCTAAATAATCAGCACCGCTGCCTCCTCACAGTGGTGGCATCTGGAGGATGATATGTGTGACTTTTCCTGTCACAAAAATCACTTACTTTACTGTAAATGTATTTGTTAAAAAAAATAAAATATTTTGCATCATGTCAGTGTTTAATTTTTTTTCTCCATACTAAATGTCTAAATGTCCTAAATAAGTCCCTCTCATTTACATTTGTTCGTTTAGCAGAGGAATTTCTTAGGAATATTTATATATTTATTTATATTTATATATAAATTCAGCAACTAAGATATTCATTTTGATATAACTACACAGAAAAGGTAAGCCATTTTTTAAAGTCAAGTAAAGTAATGTTAACAATGTACTAGACCCATTCACTTTCACTGTACTGTAAATACCACACTGTAACCAATTTTTTCCCCAAAGAAAAGGAGGGTCAAGTAAATTTGTTTGTGGAAATTAACTTTATGCTACATTGTATTAAACCTCTGAATATTTCTTTAAGGTGCGATACTGCATGCAGCCTTTAACTGTGAAGCCAATGCAAGGTCATTTTCTGTGGGATAACTGAGTAAATGTTTGCATTTTATTTTAAGTATGTGAGTTTTACATTAAAATTCCTTACATACATGAATAATTCCGTCAGATATATTTCCGTTTCTCCTAGACATTTGCTGAAACAGACGCTGTGCCAATTTGAATTAGATAATTTGCCTGTTGTACCTACACGATTACCAATTACTGCATTACTCAAATTAACTTTCAAATTATGCAAAGCGCCGAAGATAAGGGTCTCTCGGTTGCAATTATTACAACAGGTTTTGAGGATTGCTCTCCTTGCTGGCGCCGTTATTAGCGACCATCGATACACAAATGTGATGTAGCAGTGACAGGAGCTCTGGCACACCATGAGCCAGCGGAGTAATGGAGTACGAGTGTTTTGGCTGACCTTGTTAGGTTATTTGTGTTGGAACAGACAGTGAGTGAGGGAAAGAGCAGTACCCCCTCGAAATGATCCAGGTGTGTGTGAGAGAAGAAAAAGAGAGACTTTGTCCAGAGCACAGATGAGGGCATCCTGTCCAGAGGAACATATTGCTTCACCATTCCCTCTTCATCATCATTGTCATCTGAAAGAATAAGACATAAAAACACTTATTTAATGTCAAATTGGTTTTGAGTGTGTGAGTGAGAGAGAGATTAGGTGATGAGTTTTTTCATTTTACATTTGTCTTCTAAGAGGACATTTCTTGTCCTCCAGGCTTCAGACAATGTTGCCAGTAGTAAACAAGATGTTTTATTCAGTTGGAAAAGAAGTCTATTATGCAGAGGTGGGGAATTATTTGTAATACTTTTAAAAAAATAATTAATCTGTAACGCTTAGCTGTGCACGATGTGAACATCCACTGCAGTCTGTGTGGGGATAATTAACAACTTCTATCAGCTTTATCGCCAGTACATGCTGTACTTAGCGCTGCTCGTCTCTGTGCTGTGTTAAAGAAAGGGCATTTTGTCATTCTTTCATTTCTGTTTTCTTCCCTTCATCGGCAGTCCCACCACACACACTCGCAGCCCAGGGCTACCACGGATTATTTACTTAAAAAAACAGTGTTGACCACAGCAAAAACCCTGACGCACCGTAATATACACTGTTCTTCAATCCAGCTGACTTCTGCTTCTTTCCATCTGTCTCCCTATATGACCATGTGTTCGCCTAAACACACAGAATATAGGTAAAAAACAGGTTTGTGACCCTTATCAGATGATTGATTGAGTGTATAGAGTCACTAATGCATATTTTGTTTGGATCTTCATTCTACTGACGCTGCTACAGTAAAGTCCTGTTCTGCACTTGTTTGTCTAGCTGTCCTACAGCAGAGGGACGGTTCGTCTGTTGTCTGTCTGCTTCAGTGAGGACACTGCAGACAGTTAACAGCCTGTTGTGGAGCGAGGGAACACTGCTATAATCCATACGTGTGCGTGTTTATGTGCCTGTGTGAGTGTGCATGGCGATACAGTTACATGCATTGTCTGAAGACCTGAGAAGATACGCATACGCGTATGCACATGTGGAAAAGTGAGGTGAAGATTTTTATTTAAAGAATTAGATCAGTGAGCTATTTCTGCCTGAATTGATCTAACCTATCAGGTTGATTCGGTCATACCGAATACGATTTTTGACACATACCAATTAACATGTGACATTACCCCTTGAAGCATTCTTTTAGGATATAGTACACTTTTTACAGTATAAATAGATACAAAAATGGATAGATACACAGAGGATGGATGGAGATGTGGCTGGGTGGATGGACAGATGATAAATGAATGTGTAGCCTGTATAGTTGGATGGATGGATAAACAAAATATGGATGGATGGATAGATGGTAGATTATAAATTGATTGAGTATAGATAGATGGACAGATGTGTAGATGGATAGCTATATGGGATGGATGGATGGGTGGATAGATGACAAATGGGTGGTTGAATGGATGAATGGATAGACAGAATATGGATGGATATATAAAAGATAGATGATAAAGGAATTTATAGTATAGATGGGTAGAAGGACAGATGGATAGATATACAGAGAGGATGGATGGATGGATAGATAGATACAGATGAACGAATGGACAAAAGGATGGATGGAGTATAGAGAGATGGATGAGCAGATAGATAACTACACACATGGTCAGAATTGTTGGTACCCTTGGTAAATATGATCAAAGAAGGCTGTGAAAATAAATCTCCATTGTTAATCATTTTGATCTTTTATTTAAAAATGCACAAAAATCGTAACCATTCATTGGAGAATAAGAATTTAAAATGGGGTGGTGGGGGTCATTATAAAAATCATTACAAAATAAATGTTTTTCTCCGATACACATTGGACACAATTAACGGCACCCTTTTTAAGAATACTTTTTGAAACCTCCATTTGCCAAAATAACAACTCCATGTTAGTGTTTCTTCTCTTGAGTTCATCTCACTCATGTTCTACAGGGTTCAGGTCAGAGGACTGGAATGGTCATACCAGAAGCTTGGTTTTGTGCTCAGTGACCCATTTTTTTTTAGGTTTGTGTTTGGATTATTGTCCGGTTGGAATATCCAAACATGGCCCATTATAAGGTTTCTAACAGATTCAGTCACTTATTGATTTTTTTATCTGTTGGTATTTGATAGAATCCATGATGGCATGTGTCTAAACAAGACCTAGACAAGAAATATAGGCCCACGACATGAAAAATACTGCAGTATATTTCATTGTACACATGGGGTACTTTTCACCAAACCCATCTTGAGTGTTTGCTGCTAAAAAGCTCATTTTTAGTTTCATCTGACCATAGAAGCCAGTCCCGTTGGAAGTTCCAGTCGTGTCTGTTTGTTTTTGCATGAGAGCATTTTCTTTTCTTGATTTTTTTTTTCTTGAAACCCTCCCAAACAAAATGTGGTGTAGGTGCTGTGTGTGTGTGTGTGTGTGTGTGTGTGTGTGTGTGTGTTTAAAGGTTTTCTGACCCCGAGACTCAACTATTTTCTACATTTCTCCAGCTGTGGTACTTGGAGAGTCTTTAGCCACTCAAAGTCTCCTTCTCACCATGCATTAGGTCGATATAGACACACATCCTCTTCCAGGCAGATTCAACACATTTTATGTTGATTGGAAAATCTTAATTATTGCCCTGATGGTTGAAATGGGAATTTTCACTGCTCTACCTCCTTAAAGCCACTTCACTAATTTGTGAAGCTCAATTATCATTTTCTGCACATCAGAAATATATTATTTGTTTGTTTTTTCTCATTGTGATGGATGATTAAAGGAATTTGGGCTTTGTTTTCCCTCCTATTTATATTTCTGTGAAACAGGAAGGTATGGCTGGATAATTTCATGTCCATAATTACCCTGGTGTGCTCAAAATTTTAAATATGAATGGGAATATACTTCACAAAATCTCACTCAAAATAATTTCTAGGGGTACCAATAATTGTGTCCAACATGTATTTGAGAAACATTTATTTCACAATGAGATTTCCCCCCATTTCCAATTGTTTTTGTTCAATGAAAGGTGAGATTTTCGTGCATTTGATTTCATTATTTTTATTTTAGACTTTCGTTAAGGATTAATAATGCAAGTTTATTTACACAGCCTTCTTTGATTATATTTACCAAGGGTACCAACAATTCTGTCCACGTGTAACTAGACCTAGGCTCTCAACATTATGATTCTCATAACGTTAATGAGAAGCGCGGTATTTATGCATGTGTTCCGGTCACTCCAGCTCATTCTGCACCTGACATTAGTGCTGGACCCACTTCACGAGTGGGCGGAATCGGAGGAGTGGTCGCTCCATATATGGTCCCGCTGGGTTTCCTATCTGGACCCTCACACACTCCCACCACCATAAACACTCTTCAAGCCATCGTATCCTTCTCATCTCAATGAAGAGAGAGAGAGGAGAGGAGAGGAGGGATCTGCTCGTGCGTGTTTTTTCTTTAACTAGTTGACAATAGCAAGAGACCGCAGCATCCTCTGCCCCGCGTCACCTCCAGAATTGTGGCGTTATGCTATAAACAGACCTTCATGTGAACGCGAAAGGATCCGCATCCTAAAACCACCCCGTTCCATCATCTTTTCACGCGTTTTCTCCAATGCTTTGACATCTGGAATGTGCTGTTTTCTTGCAAGCGTTGTTTCCATGCCAGCATGGGAACTGCAGTGTCCAAAAGGAAGAATCTGAGAAATGATGCGATTTCTTCGGTGGCAGCCAAAGTTAGGTGAGTGTCTGCTTTTATCTGAAGTCGTTTTGGGTCCTGCACCGCATGAAGCCCGTCAGCTCAGCTCTGCATTCGTACGTGTGGCTTCTTCAAAGCTCTGAAGTTACAAGATGCCGCGTGCGTGTGGATCTCAACTCTCATTCACGCGAAAGCAAAGGTCAGCCGTGATATTTGCCTGAGCAAAACGGTTATTTAGAAAACCGATGTCCCAAAAACGAATGCATTTGTTAGCGTTACAGTCCCATTTATCTGCGAATATTCAATAGCCTACAGTGATATTCGCATGAAAATGATAATTCGCCCTAAAATTCGCCCTAAAATTCGCCCGATGACATTTCTGTCATCATTTCCTTTCCCTCGAGTTGTTCCAGACCTGTATGACTGTATATGTTTGCGGAAAACAAAAATATGTATTTTATATGCAAATGAATGGTGACTGAAGATGTCGAGCCTCATATAAATATCATGACAAAAGTAGGCTTATCTTAAAAGTCCGTGAGAGACGATACTATACAGAATGTGAGGACGAAAGTGAATCCAAATTTAATGAAAATATATTTTTTAGAGTAGCTACATGGTCGAATTCAGAATGTGTTGTGTGTTGAATCTTCTGGTGAATCATTTGTATTACAGATATGGCTCTCGTGTTCATATCGGCGACTCAATAATCAGTTCAATGGAAGTGAACATTATTATTAGCGAATATCTAATCTGTTCCTCGCACAAAATTATTGATATTGTGGGCAACTATTATGGTGCTTCTACATGTTTACACGTTCAATCACTAAAAGCATTTTTCTGAATTTGTTTCTATGTTCAGCAAGGAAAGTATATCATACAGGTTTTAAAAAAACATGTTTTCTGTGAATTATCCCTGTAAGTAAGGGCTCCCATAACTTGAGAGCCCATAATATATTCAATAATTATCCCATAATATATTCAATTATTAATTCATTTTGTTAATTACTCTTGAGAGTACACTGTAAAAGTGATAAGTTGACTTAACTTAAAATTGAGGAAACCCATTGCCTTAATATTATTAAATAAATAATTAATACAAAAAATAAGTTAAGTGAACTTGACAGTTCAGTTAAATTAAAATAATTTTGAGGCAACGGGTTTCCTCAATTTTTTAAGTTAAGTCAACTTATATTTTTTCCAGTGTAACAAGTCATCTTCTCGTCTGTAGATCAAGGCATTGACACGTCCTTCACCACTGATACGCTTGCAAGAGTGAACGTGATTTCACCAAGTACAACATGTTCCTGGATCAACATCTTTGTTAATCCTAAAACAACATTCCAATCAACCAATCAGAATTGAGGGATTATTTTTCAGGAAATATCTATTTTAGGTTTACTATCTGGGTTAGGTGTTTCTACACCCTTGTTAATCATCTATAATTTCCCACTGATTTTAGGAGTACATTATGGGTAGGGATTGGGTTAAGTCTATATTTTTGGACAGTAGTGTTGATCCAGGATCAATAAAATATGTTGATCCAGGATCATGTCTTACTTGGCAAAAACATGGCGACCTGCTTTCAACAAGCAAATATGCACGAGACCAACTCGATCTGTCAATCATCCGTAGCTGACTCGTGCTGCCCCTGGTGTTCTTGTGTCACGCTGAATTATATCGTCATTGGAAAACGGACTGGCAGTCTTGTAACCAAGAGTATAATTCAGCCACCACAGGCGTTAAATCAACACGTTACTCTGAGACAACACAATGGTGGCTTCATTTCATTATTATTCATGAAAAGCTCATATTGGTTGACCTCTAATCTTGACCACAGACCTGTTATTATTTAACTAGTGTCTGTTTAGCTCTCATGTGTTTCACATCTGTTATAATTCATAAGCTGGAAAGAGGTTCACCTCACTTTAACATCTGGGCCTGGTGCCTCAGGGATGCTGTGAGTCATTGCATCCTTAATGTTCACATGCAGAATGGATTGTGATTGTTGCATTCGAGCAGAAAAACTTTGTAGCTGTCATTTCTTGTGTAGAGGTCATTGAAATGACCTTGTCTAAATCCAGCTGTAGACGTAAAGCATTCTGGAAAGGATTGAAGTGATAAATGGGGTGGAAGTCCTTTACCTGTGTGTGTGTATGTGTGTGTGTGTGTGTGTGTGTGTGTCATAAGCCTGAACGAGTGGCTGTTCAGTATGCAGGGCAGGTAGATCTGTGCAAACGGCTTCGCATGCCGAGTAGAAATGACCGATGTAGCAAAGAACGTTAGACAGAATCCTAAACAGACACAACTCGTTAATGGCATAAGACACTCTCATATGTTGTGTTGAGCTATGCAATATTAATGTTAATGCATGAGTAATATACATATTGTATGCTGAACCTATGAATCTTTTTAATTGATTATGACCAATTAATTGGTGAAATTCTTTGTAGTTTAACTGTAGGGCAGTGTTTTTTAATCAGGGGGCTGGGACCCACTAAACCCACTAAACATAAGTGGGTGAAAAATTAGACAAAACTAGGTTTAAAAAAAAACGAGCTAAAATCAACTTTTTCACATCACATATTTACTCCTAAGTTTCTATACATAAATAGTTTGAAAATGAGTAGCTTTGTTGGCAATATTGAAAACATTCAGGTGGCCTTCAAATCTTGGAGTCAATGCTCTATGGCCTCTAAACTGCCTTGAATTCAAATTAAAGCAAGCTGCATTGAGCAATCAGTCAGTATTCAGACTTCCGATGTGGACGCTGTTAAAATGGGCTGCTCTGCAGGAAGAAACTGCTCATTTGCAGAGGAATTAGTCATTGCCCTGTGGCAGTTGTTACTGCTATTACAGCCTGTAAATTACAGTGTTTTGAGCAAAGAAAGAGGTGTTGTGCTGTAGAATAATTGTCAACCAAAGCTGAATTTAAATCAGTGTCACAATGCGTAGTTGACTGCGTTGACTACACTGCGTAGTTGACTGTCAAAGAAAGGGCTATTTATGCCAAAAGCTAATCTTTCCCAACACAGTTTGGAATAACGTGCATGCTTTGTGCTCACTTACTATTGAAGCTCCCTGCCAGCCCCTGGATTTGTCATTGTCCGGGGGACTGTTGCACCTCGTGAAGGCGGTCTCTGGTAATCTCCTCTCCTTCAGACACTGGGTCATGACCTCTTAGCTGTTCAAAAGCAAAATCTGTAGGTGGACCATGTTCTGTGAATACACAGGATCAATAGTACCCCGGCCCACTCCGACACACAACACAACAGGAAGTACTACTGCTCTCAACCTGCACTACTTTCAACATCTTTTCAGCTTGGCCACCTCATGCATTTGTAGTGGTTTTCTCTGAATAATCATTCGAAGTGTGAAACGAAACATGCTCTTTTGAGAAGATCTGAGCTGCAGGTTTGAACCCCTCAATGGGTTATAGTATAATTTACTCACCATATGATATTTTCGTATCATTGAGATGCTATTATATTTTGTAAACAATTTCAGTTTCTATTTTTATTTTAATTCTAGTTAAAATTAAGAGTTTTACTGTTTTTTTGGCATTTGTATTAGTTTTTGATGTTTAGAAATACTTTCCCCCCCTTTTTTATTCATAAATAATTCGATGTGTTGCAATAAATCTTCTTTTCTTCTCAGAATAACTTCATATGACTTATGTAATGGGTTCTTCCTGTTGGTCTTTCTTTCTTTTTAGTGTTTCTGAGTCATTTTTAGGCTGAATGCTTTCGGGGCCACTGGGTCAGCATGGAGAGCCTGGTCTGTACAGTATTTGTATGATAATCATAAGCGATCTGCAGGTTTCCCTTGATGCTCATCCACTCTGATTTATGAGTCGAGAGGCTGAGTCACCGACTGTGCTATCACGCCGTCTCGTTTCGATAGATACATGCATATTTCTATTTCGTGAATGCTTTGGGTTATAGTAGAGGTGTGAATCTGTGAGGTTTAAATGTACCGTAACATTCAGAAATGAATTTTGTTATTCCTTTGCTGTACTGTTTATAGTGTGTATCCTTAATATCAGGATGGAAAATAGGCATAGCAGAATTAGATGAAGATGTTATTAAGGGATAAGCAGTCCGACGTGTCTTAAAATCACTGCCAAACTGAATGTGGTGTACTGGCTGAGCGTTTAGTGAGATTTCACGCTATTATGAGGTTGGAGTGTTTTTTCATTCTGTTTGGATGATTGCAGTGTGGTGTGAAAACTTCTCAAATCAGCCATATTGTAAGGTATAAAAAAAAAAAAAAAAACATCCAAGAAGCAAAAAGCAATATTGCATTTTGCACAGATATTAAGGCTTTTATTATATCTTTAGAATACATTTTGAATTACTTGTATTACTCTATTGAAATATTGTTTTTTAACCATAAATATACTAAACCAGTGAGGTTTATGCTGAAAATAGGAACAGATTATTTGCCAATGAGTAGGAAAAAATGTATTACATTTAAAATATTACCTAAAAACAAGTCTTATGTAATTTGGCACCTTTATAAATATATTTTGTCTTGATGATAAAAAAAAAAGACTCCAATAAGATTAGAAGAATAACTTTTTTACTTTATAACAGACAAATCCTGGGCCAAAGTTGAAAGTAGGAAGGTTTATTTATTGTTTGCTGATGAAAGCACCAGGACCAAGACATCTTAAAGATACATAATAAGAAATGTTGCATTTAACCTCTTTGACCGCTTTGAGGCTTGAGTCGAAGCGTTGTAAGACCAGTGCAGTGTAATCTGTAACCCTGGCACTTAAAACAGAGACTGAAATCCATTGACCTATGTGGAACCTTTTAGGGAAGGATCCCGGACATTCTCTCACACCTGCCTTTCTTTAAGCCTAGTCTGAGCTATCGAGAGGGAAGTGGGGCTCTTTTCAGTGTGTTTTATTCACTGCAGGCTGATGAGATCTGATTCATTGATCTTTGGACCTCGGATAAGTCTGCCGAATGCTGGCATTTCAGATGTGCTCCCAGAAAGGATCTAGAGCCGCAACCCTGTCGTCACCCTCCTTCCACCATATTAAAAATAGCTTGTATTTTCATATTAAATATCAAAGCAGGGAATTTATTAAGATTTTCATATATAGCTTTGTTTTTTTTTTGGCACAGGCCACATGAGGCATTGGGTCAACATTTAAATCAGCCATTTATTAACACTGCTGAAACACCAGCCAAGACCAGCTAAATTGGATCAGCTGGTGACATTTAAATGAACAAATTATGGACTACAAGGTACATTGAAGACATGCTGATTTTGGCTAGTACCCATTAATAGCTGCTCTGGTCAGGCTAGTCTGCTTGCAACGATAACAAGCCTAACAAATATTTGATTATGAGATTATAAGCAATGGTCAATAACATATCCACTGGCCAGTTAACAGCAGTGTTTATCTTCTCACTTTGTCAGTTTTAATTTCTATTGACTTTATAATCACTGTATAACTGAATAATAAACTTTTTTTTAAGATAGAGTACATATTGTCTAAGATAATTTTGTCTTTATTTCAAATAATTTTGTAAAATACTGTTTGAAAATTTGGGGTCAGTAAGATGTGTTTTCTAATGTTTGGATAGAAGTGTCTTAAACTCACCAAGGCTGCATTTATCTGATCAAAAATACAACGAAACAATAATATTATAAAATGTTATTACAATTGAAATTAATTTAGTATTTTAATATATTTTCTAATGTTATTTATTCCTGTGATTGCAAAGCTGCATTTTCAGCATCATTACTCCAGTCTTCGGTGGGACATATGATCATTTAGAAATCATTCTAATAATAATAATAGTTAATAAGCTGATTTGAAGCTCAAGAAACATTTCTGATTATTATCATTGCTGAAAACAGTTTTGCTGCTTAAAATAATTTTTAAACAATCTAACCGCCTTTACTGTTACTTTTGATCAATTGAATGCATCGATTCATCACTGAATAAAAGTAGAAAGTATTATTATTGTAAGATACCATATTGATTGACCTGTAGTATAACTCATGTACTGTAAAAATGATTTGATCGTTTTCTGTAAGGACCAGACTGAAATTGAACTATTCTCTAATAACCTTCTCCTATTCTGCACTTCTTTTCTGGTCCTTGTTTTAAAAAAATCTTCAACATTTCTCATCTTGTGTTCCACAGAATAAAATAACCACATCCAGATTTGGAACGACATGAGGGTGAGTAAATAATGCAAGAATTGTTGTTTTTGAGTGAACTATCCCTTTTTCAGTAGGCTAGACTTAACTAATCCTATTTTCATCCAAATGCTAAAAGAACAATCCTAGATAATACCTCCCACTATGCAAAACCACTAAACCGCCTCTTCCAGTTTTAACATCATTAATTACACATCTTTGTGAAGAGACTCCACATCTTATATACTGTACTTCTATAAGAAGTCAGTCAGAGGCTGCTGCGTCTCCCCCTTCACTTCCTGCTCTATTTATTATCTGGTCGCGGAGATGAGGCCGTGTCCTGCAATTAGTCTGACCGTTTGAGATAATGCAGATCTCAGGATGATTCTGACACTCTGCGATTACGCCTTTGACATTGTTGTCTCTGCTGTAATGCAAGAGAGAGAGAGAGAAAAGGGTCGAGTGAGAGTTGAAGAGAGGGTGCGCTCAGGACGAAGGAGGGTTCCAGGCATCATTAAGCCTGGCTCTCAAAGCGTGGAAGAGGGAGGAGGGTGACGTTTTAATCTGTGGTCTGTGCCGAAGCGCAGGTCCCATATGCTGCACAAACATGCACCATAAGAACATGCCATTAGCCGTGCTGCTGTTTTACTAGCTCAGAATATATCAGAGGAAAATATATCAAAAATGCTTGACTGTTTGGTTGTCCCTGGGCTCATATTAAATTCATGTTATCCACTCCGCTTATAATTGTTCTCAAGGACCTGCCTGAATTAAATGCATAAGGATCTAGTAAAGTGTCAGCTTGCTGAAGTGTCTAGACCAGTGCTTCCCAAACCTGTCCTGGAGGACCCCTAGCCCTGTGCAGTTTGTATGTCTCCCTTATCAGACACACCCAATTCAACTAATCAGCTCTTTAGTAGAGACTGCAAGACATGAATTGGGTGTGTCTGATAAGGGAGACATACCAAATGCACAGGGGTAGGGGTCCTCCAGGACAGGTTTGGGAAGCACTGGTCGAGACAATAAAGTTGACCTAAATCATTTCTTAAAGAAATAGTTACAAAAATGTACATTTGTTGAAAATGTACTCACCCTCAGGCCATCCAAGATGTAGATGGGTTTGTTTATTCATCGGAAAAGATTTGGAGAAATTTATCATAACATCACTTGCTCATCAATGGATACATTGCAGTGAATGGGTGCCGTCAGAATGAGAGTCCAAACAGCTGATACAAACATCACAATAATCCAAAGGTAATCCACATGACTCCAGTCCATCAGTAAACGTCTTGTGAACTGAAAAGCTGCATGTTTGTTAGATACAAATCCATGATCCAAGGCGCTTTAACCTTAAGCTGCCACTACTGGCCAAAATATCAGTCCATAATCTGTAATAACACTTCTTCCAGTGAAAAGGTCCATCCTCTATTGTCCTCCTACATCAAAATCCACCAGCATATTTGTTTAGAATGATTTGAACCATTATGCAGTATTTCTCTCCTGATTCAGATAATATATATTTTTCACTGAAGAAACCAATATTATGGATAGAGGATTAATATTTTAGCCAGAAGCCACGGGTTGAAGGTAAACACATCTTAATGGATTAGTTTCTTACAAACATGTAGCTGGAGACGTATGCATTACCTGTGAATTATTGTGATGTTTTTATCAGCTGTTTGGAGTCTCATTCTGACGGCACCCATTCACGGCTGGAGATCCAATTACAAAAAAAAGACAATCTCCAAATCTGTTCTGATGAAGAAACAAACTCATCTACATCTTGGATGGCCTGATTACATTTTTGCTCATTTTTATTTTTGGGTGAACTATCCCTTTAATTATGATACCTGTCTCTCTGCTAGCAGTAGCATTAATCTCAATGGCATTTGCTCAGTTGGCATGAGTGATTTGAAATCTGCCATATTTGCTCTTGTTCTCAGTTCTAAACAATTAATGTTAAATTCTTTAAAGGGTTAGTTCACCCAAAAATGAAAATGATGTCATTAATTACTCACCCTGATGTCGTTCCAGACCCGTAAGACCAGAACAGAACAGAAACAGAAGAGATGAAAATGTGGAATAAAATCGTTATTTTGTTTTCTTAGCACAAAAACTATTCTCATGGCTTCGTAAAATTACAGTTGAACCCCTGATATTACATGGATGATTTTACCAATCTCCCTGCTACGTTTCTTGACATGGGAACATTTCAGTTGTGTTGCTGTCTATGGAGGGTCTGAGAGCTCTCAGATTCAAACAAAAACATCTTAATTTGTGTTCCGACAATTAACGACATCAGGGTGAGTAATTAATGACATCATTTTCATTTTTGGGTGAACTAACCCTTTAAATGCTATGTGATGAATTTAAATAGCATTTTTTGAAAACACAAACAGCAGTAGTGTACTGCATTATGACAGTCCTGTGTTTTAGAGTGGCTTCGAGTGTGAATTTTCTAGTATGTGTATGTTTCATGCATGAGTGTCTGCTGTGTGTGTGAATGTGTGTGAGTGCACTGTCATGGATTCTGTCCCCTCCTTCTGTGCCCATGCTTTTATGTGCTGCATCTGTTGAGTAACACTGCTGAAAGAGAAGAGATAGAAAGAACTCTAAAACATTTGCGTGAGAAATCTGCTCTTGATGATCCTGTTGTCCCAAACCTCTGTGGCATACAGTGAAAGTACTTGGGATGCGGAGTTGGTTTGGACCCCACTGATTTTCATTTTATGGATATAATAGGCTTGAAAATACATAACATTGAGTACTTGTTTATTCATTCATTAATTGATTTACTGTGTTTGGTTCTAATATATTCAAAAATGTTGTTTATTGCTATGATGGCAAAGCTGAATTTTCAGCAACCATTACTAGTCTTCAGTTTGACATGATTCTTTAGAAATCAGTCTAATATGCTTTTCAAGTAACATTTTTATTAATTAATACAGTTTTAATTCATTTCAAAATACAACTTTTGAACAGGAGTATAGTAGTGCGGTTTATGCAAGATATTTTGATGACTATTAAACACACCCTCCCAAAAAATACTGTAGTACAAAAAAACATAAGACACAATTATGCTTTATGAGGATTTGCCATTTGAGAATAATGATAATTACAGGGACAAACAACCAAAAGCATGCAGATGCATTACGGAAATGTAGAATTTGTGTGTGTGTGTGTGTGTGTGTGTGTGTGTGTGTGTGTGTGTGTGAGTTTTATTATAAATGGCTTTTAAGTGGTTGAGCCACTGGAAATGGAATATATTGAATTTAGCCAGTGTCTCGCATATTCTCTGACCGCATTTCACACACATACATGTTTAATGTTCCTCTCAGCTTTTTTTCATCTACCTTGTTTATCCGACCTTTTGGAATCACATGATGTGTTCTTACACGCCACTTCAAAACACACACATTTACATAGTTTTCCTCTTTCTGCTTCATCATCTTCTTTTTCAGTCACATGTCTGGAAGCATGCTGACTTTCTTTTATTATCTCATCTTCACCTAGTAGCTCCTCTTTTTTCTCTCTTTCTTCTTCCTCGCTTTACCCATTACTCATTTTCTTGCCCTCCCTCTCTTTCACCCCCCTTCCTTCCTTCTTATCTTCCTGCATTTCTTCTGATATTTTATTAATATGATAATTCCCTCAGCTTGGGACGTCTAGCTGATTTGAATCAAAGGAGCTAACAGAAAAGGAAGCACTGTAGAATTTTAGCACACAAGAGTGGACATAATTTTTACATTTTTATTTTTAATTGAACATTTATTAGTATTTTTTTATTTAATGTTTTATTTATTTTAATTGAAAAAAGAGCTTTAATTTTAAAGCTCAGTGAAAATCCAAGATTCTAATTTAATTCACTATTGCATAACTATCATTAATATTGAAATGTAAAAAAAATTTGCAAGTGTGTAATTCAAAATATGAATTTATTCCTGTATTTTTAAGATATTTTATTAATATGATAATTCCCTTGGGACATCTAGTTGATTGGATATGATGGATAATTACCTTGAATTTTATTTAAATTTTGTATCTATTTATTTGTAATTGTTATGTTAATGTGTTTTTTTGTTTAATTCTACAGCTCAGTGAAAGAATCCAACTTTCAGATTTGATTTATTACTGAACTGTATCGATGATACTATATTTTATACAAATTCAATATGTATTCTTTTTCCCAGTATGTGTAAAATGTATATTAAGCATCACTTAAATAAGCTCAAAACTAGCTTGAATAAGCATAAGGCTAGCTTAGCAACATTATAACATCAAATCAGTCTAAATTTTGTGCGTCATTTACATAGAGGCTTTCAAATCTGTCACTTAGAACGCTCCCTAAGTAGTAAGCTTCCTATGTAGGCAGCATGCTTACTGCATTCCCCTGCTCTTCAGGTCAAGGATGTGGCTCTTCAGACTGAATTGGCTCTCCAATTAACCCTGTTGCATTGGAGGAGGCTTGTTACGAAGCGGGCGAGAATCACCTGGTTCAACACGAGCTGCTATGGCAAAACTGAATAATTTAAAGCACTTTCACAAGTGTCGTGTTGTTGAACGTTACGTCAGGAAAGCTGAGGGCGACTGCGAGCCACCGAGGATTCCTGTGGAACAATCCCAGGGCGTGTGACAGCTTCTTTGGAGGAGGTTGCGATTTTGAGATCGGAGTGGGTTTTCCGTGAGTGGGGAATGGATGTGATTATGTGTGGGCCATATATTGTGCAGAACAGGTTCATTAGATACATTAAAGTTAAGGTATGAACGCATGTGTTGGTGCTGCAAATATTTGTCTGTGTGGCAAAAAGGGGTCAGGCAGAGCGTATTAAGCACTCATCCGTCATGTCTCCTACAAGATTGAATCAGCTTCCTGAAAAGCAATGACTCACCCGGAGATTTACACCGTTGTGAGTGCCAAAGCCACCGTATGCTGAACAGAATAAGCTGTTGTTCGTTTATTACCGAGGCATCCGTATGAACTTATGAAATAGGAACTGCCAAAGTCTCTTTGGTTATACTGGCTTCATTATTTATTCAAATCTTAATCTCCTGTTCTGATTGGCTAAATAATTTCCCATAATTCTCAGTCGGTGTTATCGATTGTACTGATGATACCCCCTCAGGCCCAAACTAATTAGTGTTTCTCTTTCTGTCTCTTTGATTCCTGCTGTTTACGATGGGCCAGTGGTGACGAATATTTCCTTTGGGAAGTGTTGTGACGTTCGTTTCACAGTTTTTATGCGTTTTCTCGCTCTCCGTTTTTGACGCTCTCTTTATAGCCGCCTGTGAATTAAGTGTTCAATTAGTGCTTACCTTGGTATGAATGAGGTTCTGTTGAAGTTATCGAGCAGCTGATCATTTGCATCGCTGTTATGAGCCTTTAATTGTTAATTACAATTTTTCTGTTGGCTATATTTGAGAGAAACCTATGCAGATAATAAAGATACATTTGTATATCCAGGTTGTTGACATGCTATACTAATTTTTAACCATATTTATTTATTTATGTTATGGTACTGTAGTTGACACGACCTGCAGCATGACATTATATACTTTTATTCATGTATACTAATTTTTACTTTTTCTATTCTCTTTTCATTTTTCTTTTCTTTATGTATTTTTTATGATTATTATTGTGATTTTACATCATCTATAATTATTATACATGCAGTTTTCTATCTTATAACTGAAAAAAGGTGATTAAAATTGAAAAATAAATGCTGTAAGTCATGTTTATTTTTCTTAATTTCAGTTGTTTTATTGATATATCATGTCAATGATATATGTCAATATATATCATATTATATCATGTTTGCCCCCATGTCTCTGTTTGTCCCTTTTTCACCCTTCAAAT
The DNA here is from genome assembly GCA_027564155.1 of Gymnocypris eckloni scoliostomus. Classification (NCBI taxonomy): domain Eukaryota; kingdom Metazoa; phylum Chordata; class Actinopteri; order Cypriniformes; family Cyprinidae; genus Gymnocypris; species Gymnocypris eckloni. The sequence continues at coordinate 7,033,029 of CM050433.1, read as the reverse complement.
CCATCATTCTCCCACATTCTTCATATTGGACTGGAAGGATAAAAACGGCACATCTGAATCTGTGGGTGGCTCTGAAATACAAAGCAACCAATTACATTTACACAGTGTATGTATCTCTGTTCCTCTTCATCCTCCTCCTCTGTTTTTCTCCCTTTCTCTCCCCACTCTTGTTTTCCCACCTTTCTTTCTGCCACATGCCCTCTTTCTCACAGTCACATGCGTTTCCACATGCCTGCCCCTCATTTCAGCCTTCACACTGCAGAAGCCGAGCCACATTCTCAAGTTTGAAGAGTCCAGCTTTCAAACCTCCCGATGCAGACAGCTGCCGCATGCAGAGCATTACACATATCGCTGTGAACGCTCTTTATACCCGAGGCTGGTGTCAGCTTAGCTGGTGACATTAAGAGGCTAAGAGTAGTCCGCACTGGGCCTGTCATTTCTCAAATTGAAAAAGAAGTGAGAGACGCTGACAGCCGGATCCGGAAGCAGGACATAAAAGGAGGCATCGTCCATTTAGTCTGTATAGAATGGCTTTCTCGTGTTCATTTGTGGAGGGAAATGGTTGTTTAAAGGGGGCCATGTCATCAGAAATCTAATTTACTTGATATTTTGTACATAAAAGAGTTGAATGTGCCAGAACAAAGTGCTGTCACATGTAAAAGGGATATTTATATAAAAGTCTTAAAGGCACAGCAACAAATAAACTTTCATTAGTGTCATTGTGAGTGCCTCTCACGGTCATGGGCATGAAAACTAAATTATGATTGCTTTAGTGTACAAAACCTCACTAAAATAATAATTCAATCTAAGCAAAATAATAAACATAGTGATATAATGTTTAAATGTATGCAGATGTGTGCATGTTGTAAAGTGCAAGTTTGTGTTAATGCTCGCTTGAATGCTCTGAAGTTCTCTTGTAAAAGAGACATCATGATGGGCTGTATTCATTAAAACAGGATTTAAGCAATGAAAGGATTGCAGTAAATGTTAAATATGATCAGTTGCTGACAGGGTCATTGGATTATGCAGTTCTGGATTACACTGTGTGATGCTTCTGTGGTTTTGTAGCCTGATGACTAAGCTGATTTCAGAAGAAAATGTGTGGAACTCTGCAGAATGGATATCTCATGGTGAAATGTGCTAAACTGAGCTGAGAGTTCTTTTCTATTATTATTTTTAATCATTTATCGCAAATGTATATTATTTTAGCTATACATTGTCATTATAACAATCAGTCAGTGATGATTCTAACTGATGTTTCTGAAACCTTAAAGGGATAGTTCACAAAAAAATTAAACTATGCCAGAATTCACTCACCCTCATGTGATACACCTCATCCAAACCTGGGGTATTTCAATATACTTGGAAGTCAATGGGCACCAAAACTGTTGTTACCAACATTCTTCAAAATATATTTTTATATTTCAAAAGGTTTGGTGAGTAAATTTGACATTTTGGGGTATACTATCCCTTTAAGCACTCAAAAGCTTAATTTAGAGATTGACATAATTGGAAATAATGATAACTTGCAGTTCAGTAACAGTAAGTGAGTCTAACTGCTCTGATTCAGTGAGTTAGTTTGATGAAAGATTTGTCAGACAGATTCAAGTCTGAAAGGTTTGTGAGTCTTTTTGAATGATGCATTAATAGAACCAATTAATTTGCTTGTGACTTGACAGCATGGCGTGCCTAACACTATCCTTCATCCATGACTGTATTCACAGTGTGGGCCTGCCAATGACGAATGTGTGTGTGTTTTTTTGCAGAACAGCTCGTGCATTCGGAGAGTACCTTCACACCCATCCTGAGAACCGCAACGGATCAGGTCAGTTAACTCCAATCCTCTTTCTTTCTGCTCTTCTTTTTTTCCAGTCCACTCAGCGTCTGTGATGTTCTCAGACTCCAGGCGTGTTCATGTTTCATGAGGAACTGAGCCACTTCTTAATGTAGCGTGTGTTACCTCATCTGTCTTTTTCTCTGTGCATCTCTTGCTGTTTCTCACTCGTTCCTCTCTCTTTTTCTTGGCATCTGTCCTAATGTTTGATTTGAAGATCACTTACTGTCTGACACCCTCGTTGGCCACGACTCTGACTCCCCAGACAGCCTGTGCACTCAGAACAACAACTTCCACAGCTGCACCCTCCACGGCTCCGCTGTCTGCGCCGACCCCAGCTTGATCAATCCCACCCTGGGCCTTCTGGAACCGCCGCCTCTGACGACTTCCTCCAAGAGCCGGCTGTCCCTAGAGCGCAGCTTTTCGGCAGAGGAGGACCAGCAGAAGTGCGTGGAGTGCGCCCTGCAGCCTGCTCGGGTCTACACCATCACCGGAGAGAGCGGCATGCTGGGAACCAGCAGGGGAAGCAAGGAGAACCTGGAGCTCGAGGTCTTGAAAGGGGAGCAGGAGGCATGTCAGGCCCAAGCGCTCGCCCAGCCCTCTACGTCCTCCAACTCGTCTTCTCCGACCCAGCACCACCACCACCGTGGAAGTGGAAGTGGATCTGGAAACCATCATCATGGCATCCACCATCACAGCAACACCAGTGGAGGTGGAAGCAGCGGACCTAGTGGTTCAAACACCCAGCAGCACATCTCTGGTGCAGGAACGTCGCACCATCACCACGGGGTGCCCCATCACCACTCCCACCTTTCCCAGCCGCTGCAGAGCTCGGTCAGCGCACACAACATCCGCGGCTGGGGGGAGGGAAAGGAATGTGGCCTGGCGTGCGAGGACTGTCCCGGGGCTCCCTCGCACAGCCAAGGCTTCCTGGACCTGGAAAGCAGCACCCGAGAGGCAGGCAAGCAGCGCCGGCCACCTCTAGAGCGGATGTGCAGTGTGGACCGCATGACTGGGCTGGAGCGAGGTGAGAGGGGGAGAGCGACAGGGGAGAGAAAGAGAGAGAGAGGCTCTGGCCGAGGGGAAGGGGTGGGGTTCAGCCAACAACGGGGGCGTCGATGTGTTCGATGTGCCGTGGTCTGTATTTTTCCCGCTCTCCTGTGTCTCTCTCCTCTCTCCTGTGTGTCTCTTTTGTGCTCTCTCCCTCTGTGGAGTGGACCATGTGTGTGTGTTGTTGCTGGTGGATCTTCACACAGTGGCCCCAGAAAGTATTTGGATGCTTAAACTACACTTAATAGAATGTTTCAGGTTCAAAAGTAAAGCTCAATCAACAGCATTTGGACATAATATTGATTACCACTGAACATTATTCTGATTTTTTCTTTAAAATCAAGTAGAAATTGTGGTTATAGTGACGCACTTGCTGATAGTAAATCGAGCCCTCAAATGCATATGGCAGACACTTGTTTTCCCAATTGCATCCAATATCTATGGCATTTAATGTATACTTACATTTCATGCATACCTTGGGAATCAAACCCATGACCACCATGCATTGCTGTTTGAGCAACTGAAATAAAAATGCTTTTATTTTAGCCAATAGTGTTGTACAGCAATGATACTTAAATAGTATACGTTACCATGATACAAGTCAGACTATTTAGTTCATGCACTCTTTGGGAATTGAACCCAATGAGATTAGCGTTGCATTCTCTATTGTTTGAGCCACAGGAATACAACTCTTTTAGTTTAGTCACACATGGCACTTCAATATTATTCATTAGACTGGTGTGATGGAATCATTTGCCGACTTTGATTAAAGGTAGAACTTTTCAACATAAAGCAAAGCAGGTTTTCTAGTTGTCTAGAATCGTCAGATAGACATAAACGTCTCTTTCTTGTTTGCATGCATTTATAAGGTCTGACAATTGAAAACCAGACAGAAACAAAATCATCTGCTATGCCTTCATCATGTCTGTTGATGTACTGGCAACAACCCACAGAGACACAGATGCATCTTTGATGAATACCGAGAAGTTAATTTGTCTAGAATTCTAGACATTTAAATAATACACATTTTTTAAGAAAAGAAATAGGTGCTTCACATTTCACTAGCTCTATTGACTTCTATTATATGTGTTTTCATTTGACCATGTTTTTGCTTTCTTTAAAATAACAACAAAAGGCCAGCAAAAGAGACAAGCTAACATGATTTAAACAAATACTTGCAATTGAGCTTAACTTGTTTTGAACCCAAACATCCATTTAAAAATGTAGATGTATCATTAGATGACAGATGATTCAATTCAAGTTTATTTCTATAGCGCTTTTTACGATACAATAGTTGCAAAGCAGCTTTACAGGAAATTAAGCATCCACAATATATTTTTGATGATCAACCAAGTGCTATTTATTTGTATAAAAATTGCACAAGGTCACTTTTCATGCTATATGTTTGTTAATACAATGTGTGTGTGTGTGTGTGTGTGTGTGTGTGTGTGTGTGTGTGTGTGTGTGTGTATGCATGCATGGATGTGTATGTATGTAGGCCTATGTATATTATGTGTATCTTCATTATATAGTTAATAGTAATTGCAAAGATAGCTAAGAATAGTAAAATTAGTATCATTTGAGTGCTGTTTTGGTTTGAAACCAAAATTTCAGTGAAACTCCAACATTTTTGAGTGTGTCTTACGTGGCATAAATACTTTTTGGGGCCACTGTATATGTCTGTTCAGTTTGTCGCAATTCATATATTCAGATACATCACTTCAACTGTAGTAATGTGGTCCCTTATGTCTGTTTCTAATCAGAAGATAACAGTTGGTTCCCTAAAGAAAGCATGTTCAGCTTTCAGACTGCTTCAACGACCATGCAGGCGTGAGTACTCACTTCATCACACGCACACACACACACACACACACACACACACACACACACACACACACACACACACACACACACACACACACACACACACACACTGAAGTTAGGCGTCTATACTGACCTGAAGTACAGATGGCACAACAGGTGTCTCACCACTAACACATTCATTTAGAGACATGTACTGTCAAACTGACTCTGAGCTGACAAGTTCACGCTGACCACACACTTTCTTCAAACATAGCTGTTAACTAAGCATTCTGTCTGTCTTTCTCTCTCTTTTTGTCTGCCTCACCTCTCTGCTCTACAGGATTTCGTGAGTATCCCTTTTGTACCCTTTAAATGTCACAAAAAGACAGTTTGTGATGTCAAATGCTAGCTTCCCCAGCACAGCCTACCCTGCCATCCCTCCAGTCCCACAAATGTTGCTCTATTTACAATAATTTGATGGTGTTTGAAATAAATGAGAAGAAGCGAAGGAGAAAAAATAATTTACTGCAAGCACAAACATTCCTATCCGGATGGGATTAGATTTCTCATAGGATCTTTGAGGTAATTTGCTCTGTAATTTGTTCGTAATTGCTTCTTAATTTGAGTTTGTGTGAGGGAAGAACGCACCTGTCTATGAAGCAAACTTATTGGATCTTCTCAGGGTATAGTCCCATTCAAACAGTGCTTGTGTGTATTAACCGAGGAAACTGACGTTTCACTGCTGTCAAGGAGATGAAACTGAAGTAAAATGATTTTACCTTGACGTATAAATGAAACAGAATGCGCTTGGTTTGAAAACCTGAGGGAAAGATTGATGATGTTGCTTTAGTGGTGAGAAATGCAACAATGCATTTTGATTGAAGAAATGACTTAGAAACACATTTGATAGGCTGGTCTGAATAATTCTGATTACCTCAGCCAGAGACACAGATGTAGTTGTCTTGGATGGTTTAGAAATGCTGACGCCGATCGTTTTTTGAGTTGAGTTGTTTTTCTAGAAATGTTAAGTGTCTTGAGATAATTTCGTATGATTTTGAACAGCATGTTGAATTGCAGGTGTGCATCTGCAGCGTCTTTTTTATTTACACTCTTTTGTAAGGAAAAACTAGATCACGGGGTGTCTATCTGTTGGTTATGCTATCAGGAAGGTCAAGATATTATCTTATCAATTCAAAACAACACAGCAACGATAAACATGCTTTTGATTTTCTGCACCAGCGTGTGGTGGCATAAGTCCTGTTCATTCGATCCAATCCGAGGCTCTGCTCATTGGCTGAACCTTTATTTACCCAGAAGGAGCTCCTGCCTAACCCCAGCCTAACATTGCCCCTTCATGAGCATGACTCTAACCTCTAACCGCACGTCAGTGAGCCCTCGCCCTCGCTGGCATTAAAGTTGTCACCTCCTGCCAGGGTTTTCCGGAGTCTAGCAGAGAAAAAGAGGAGAAAAAACGAGGTGGAGTCAGCCGCCATCATCCAGAGGTACTTTGTTGCAGGCCTGTCATTTATTGCTGCTTTTATGTCTGTCAGATACAGAAGAAGAGCTTTAGCAGTACAGCCTTATCTGGCACTACAGTCTTTCTGTCATTCTATATCTATCGATCTTTTGTTCTATCTATTATTCTATTTAAAGCTGAGATATGTATCCATATCAATATAGATATTTTGTCTGAGGACTTGGCGCATTCATTATTCTTAGACATGAACCACCCTAAGCAGTTTAGCCTCCAATTTGCTGTGTGGTTGTGCTGAGATGAGAGTCAGATTCAATGTCTTACCTCCATGGTTACAACACACCTTGAAATTGCTTTTTGCACAGCCACAAACCAAATTTCTTACTGTTGTGTAATCAAGGCTGACTGAGCTATGCAAGTTGAGAGGAACAGTGCAATTGTTTGCAACCTCAGAAATGTTTTTTTTTAAGAGGAAAAATAATCCAACCTATGTCAACACAACAGGAGTGCTAGAGAAATTCTAGACATTTCCAATGCTAAATAATGTCAGTGATCTTCAGAGTAATAAACATTAAAATGCATATTTTAGTTTTTTGAGAGTGATAATTGATGTTTGAGGTATATGAAATAATAATAAACAGTATGTAGTTTTTCATTTATTTTTAATATTTGCTTTGCATTTTGAACTTCTCCCAACTGGTTATATCAGCAGTTGATTGAATCAGTATGTGCTAATCATAATTTGGCAAGTGTCCTGCCTTTCAGAAAATCAGTTTTGACTACTGGATAAACATTGCATCACCTAATTAATATTCATGAGTCAATGCTGCACACATTTGATCATTTCTAATCCTCTGATTTAACAGGAGAAAAAAAAGAAAGAAAAGAGGTTGCATATACTGTATGATAGTTTGGATGTATCATTACGTATATTGATCTGATATTTTAGAATATTCTTCATATAATCAATACGATTGTTTTTTGCTTGGCTTTTGTTTTTTAGCCATTATATTTAATTCAGAGTTCTCTCTAAGGATCAGGGGTAATTGAAACAGGACCAGATGGTCACAGTAGCAGTAGATGATTCAGGAGTGTATTGTTGGACAGGGGTGGTGTGATACGTCGCTGGAAAGTCAACACTGTGAGACAAATGATACACTGCAATCAAACATTCACTGCAATCATACATTCAGGAGGAGAACGGAAGGACAGAGAGATAATGAAAGGAGGGGAGTGAGAATCTGAATGAGAGGACGAAAAGGCAAGCAGACAATTACGTAATCAGAGTTGCTTCTGTGGGTGGGGACGATTGAGAGCCGGAGAGGTCATATTGAACAGGAGTCTGGAGCATCCAGCCAGATGTCTCCCACAATGCACAGCTGCTGTAGGGGAAAGACAATGTGGTATGGAAAAACACCTGAGTAATCGCTGAAAGCTGAGGTGACCTGAAATAACACATACAGTAGTTCGACCCTGAATTTCCCCTTAAAAGGACAGTTCACTTGAAACAAAAATTGGTCATCATTTACTCATCCCCATGTCGTTGCAAGCCCATATGACACTTTGGTCACACTTTATTTTAAGGTCCTATTCTCACTACGAACAAACCATTAAATATAACTTTTTCCTCAATAAACTCCTAATTTGCTGCTTAGGTATTGGGTAGGATTAGGGATGTAGAATATCATCATACAGAATATGTGCTTTATATGTACTAACAAATGGTTAAAATGTTAATAATAGGCATGCTAATAAGCAACTAGTTTATAGTGAGAATTGATCCCTAGGCTAAAGTTTTACCGGCACTTTTTCTTATGTAGAATGCAGATAACGATACTTTTACTGAATGTCCAGGCTGCTCTTTTCCATACAGTGAAAGTGAATGGGGACTAGAGCTGTCAAGTCCTAAATCCCTATATAAACTACTATAAAGATAATTCAGGCATTTTGCTGACTACATTTCAGTTGTTTTAAAACATTCCAAAGAACCACTTTATATGTGCCATCTTAAGTTTTGGTGCTTTTTGTCATTTTTTGGAGCGTGATCATTCCAGCCCCCAATCACTTTCAGTTTCTTCAAGCAGAAGAGCACCCGGGATAAAAACAATATAATACATAATAAATGCATTATAAATTCATCAATATTTATTTATACTAAATCTGACTATTTCTTAGTAAATAGTAAAATATTGTCTTTTTAATTATTTACAAAATAAAAAGTCATTTTTTGCGTTTGAAATAACACGAGGATGAGGAAATGATGATGACATAATTTTTGCTTTTGGAGAAATAGTCCTTTAAAAAAAGGAAAGGCTCATGATTGAGGGAATAGAATTATTTAACAGCGTGAGAGAGGTGTTGATGAAATTAAAGAGCTAATAGAGGAGCAGAAATTGCAGACATGGGACAGATAGAGTGAGAGAATGAAAAGAGAGAGACAATAGAGGAAAAAAACCTCTGACTCATCCTCAGCTGCGGGGGCGAGGGAGGTTTCTCTCTCTCTAATGCATGTGGGTGTAAATAAACCGTAAGACAGACAGAAAAGGGAGATTTCTCCATATCTCCCTCCTCTCACAGGTGGGCACAGCTCGGTCACATGTAAACAAAGCGCTTTTTCTATCTTCCTCCCATGTTTCTGAATCTCTCTTCCTGTCTCCTCATTACTTCCTTTCCAATTAGTCATGATCTACAGTGTAATTATGTCATAAAAACAGGACACTTGTTGGAGAAAAACACTGAGACAGACTCCATAACATTCTGAAATTTAATTTTCATAACATAATACACTGGCTAATGAGGATATGCTTCCCCAGTGTGCTAATCACGTGTAGCACTGCAGTCCTGCCAAGAGTGTTGTTTTGGTTTAAACCAAGGTCCAAAATATAGACAAGTACATAAACACAAATGCCTCTATGAATATTTTGCCCACAAGGTCTATGTACCAGTCATGTGAGAGAAAATGATGAACACCTGAAGAAAGCTAGTTAGCTGTTAGCATTTCCATAGGCATTTTGTCAATATTTAGTCATATATAGCATATTGCTAGCCTCAAAGCTAATGTACATGAACTAAATGCCTCAACTTTCATGGCACAGATATTTGAAGGTAACTATTTACCACAGTAACACAAGAACACGTATGCACAACAGGGCCGCATGCTTGTAATGTGTTAGCATAGCGTCAACATTTGCGTACTTGCATAGAGTATGTTTCTGACCTAAGAACTCTTCTGACTTCAAATTGGCTGCTATTTCTTCACATGTCTCGCTGTCTCTGTCACATTTGTCCACTCCTTACTAGTGTTTCAGCTTTTATAATTAAGTGTACGGTTGTCATGGATATGCGTAGGTTAGTGATGTTGGAGGTGTGGGACTAACTCTACTGCAGTGGTATTTTTCTCGGTCTGCTTTCTCAGTCAGCTGGAGAGAAGCCAAATGGCTCAAATAAAGTACATACTTGCTGGTTCAATACTGCACACAAGCAAGGACGTCTGCTGGTGTCTCAGACGGCCTACGTGGTGCAAATATTTAGCGGTGTAGGCTACTAAAATAAATAAGCGTTTAAGGGTTGCATATGGCCTTCAAAATATGTTTGCGCTGTTGAATAACCAAGGGAAATGTCATCGCGTTCCCAAGCGCAGATATGAGACAAGGGTTTTTGGTGTTGTGTCACACACATGCAGATATTGATGACCTGTATTACCTTCCTTTCCTTCCACTCTCTTTTTTCTTTCACTCCTCTTCTACTAATTTCTAGGAATTTCCGGAAGCATTTAAGAATGGTGGGCAGCAGAAGAATGAAAGCACAAAGTGAGTCAATGTGTGAGTGTACAGTATGAATGACTGCACAGCTCCATTTGTGTGTTTGTGTTTGTACATGTGATGCATGTGCTGTAAATTAGCATGTGTATTTTTGCATGTTTGTCTGAAAGATGATCGACAGTTTTGCATCATTGTGACCTATAAACCAGCGACTGAGGACGAGTGTGGGTTCATTTTGCTTCTATGTGTGTTTCAAATGTAGCATAGGAGCAAATGGACATTGAAGCATATGAGAAATGTGTGTGTAGCTGGTGGTTGTTGGTGTGTTTGAGTGTATGTGATGCAGCCCACAGTCTGCGAGGATCATGGGGCATCACGTGTGTGTGCGTGACCATCTCTCCACTTCACTAGCATTTGCAGAGCGCAGGGCGAAGAGTTTCAGCCGATCCTGGAGCGATCCGACCCCTGTCAAACAAGACTCCATAAACGACTCAAAAGACAGTGAGTCCATCTGTACACACACACTTATACATGCCACTTTGACACACTTCATATCAAGATCACAGCATACAATTATTGACAGCACTAGTTATTACTTATTTACACTGCTGTTCAAAGGGTTATGGTCAGTGCTTTTTTTATGTTTTTTGAAGTCTAATGCTCACCAAGGCTGCATTTATGTGGTTAAAACAGTAATATTGTGAAATACTATTACAATTTAAAATAAGTATTTATTCTATTCTATTCTATTCCTGTGGTGGCAAAGCTGAATTTTCAGCATCATTACTTCCGTCTGTAGTGCCACATGATAATTCAGAAATCAGAAACATTTCTTATTATAATACATTTTGAAAGCTGTTGTGCTGCTTAATGTTTTTGTAGATTTCTTTTGCAGGATTTTTAATAGAAAGTAAAAAAAGAAAGACAAATATAATTTTTGGTTACAAATGCAATAGTCTTTACTGTCACTTTTGATCAATTTAACGCAATCTTGCTAAATAAAGTATTGTTTCTTTAAAACAAAAAATCGTACAGACCCCAACTTTTGAACGTTGGTGTATATTAAATCATTACATTACGACCAGAAGCCTTCTTGCAGACCACTTATATATCCTACACGTACACAGTCTGGCAGTGACGTTCCTCCTCTGCTCTTGATGCTGATCCTGTTTGTCTGTCTTCCTCTGAGCGTGGTTCTGTCCCGAATATGTGCTCCTCTCTTTCTCTCTCTGTGAGTATCTGTCCTGCCTGGAGCGTCTGGACTCTGGAGACGTATGTGTGTGTATGTTTGTGTGTAAGTGTGCACACTGTAGAATTCTGTGTCAGCATGTTAACTCTGTGTGTAGTTTGTCGTTAGACTTATTTTTGTCATCATGTTTGTTTTTGACACCTGTGTCTTTAGGGAGCCTTAAGAATGATTGTGAACATTTGACTTACAGTTGCATTATTTGTATGTTGGCTTTTCTCTGTCTGTTTTCTATCTCCTCTCTACTTTCTCTTATACAACCACTACTACGGTCTCATTGCAGTTATAACTCTAGTTAGATGTACTGCTGTATATTTAAATGGACTGCAGTCAAACAAGTGTGAAGAGGAATTCACAGTAAATTAATTCTCCATTTTAGCCGTTAAACGGATAATTCACCCAAAAATGAAAATGCTCCAAATGTCATAATTTTGTCACCCTCATGTCATTCCAAACCCACAATATGTTCTATTTAGTGGAAAATTAAGACATAACTTTTCCATTCATGAAAATTTTATCACAGCTGTCCAATAAGTACTTTCAGATCCTTTTCAATAAAATGAAAAAAAAATTTTTTAACTTTTAAATTGTATACTTATATACTGTTATAGTATATAATAAAAATTCTAAACTTATTTTTACCAACTTATTTTATTTGCCAAGGCAACATTTAATCAAAAGTTGTATTTTATTGGGGAAAATATTGTGGAATTCCAAGCAACACTGAATGTTCATAAAGTCATATGAATTTATTTTATGATGCTTTTTCTGGGGTTCTGTTTTGACGTTTTAGGAGCTTGACAGTTGTGCTCAATATTAACTATCCCTCTATAGGATTTCCTTAAAAAATCTCTTTATGTTCCACATAAGATATAACAGCATAAAGGTTTGGAATAACATTTTTGGGTGAACTTTATATGTTATCAGGATATGACGCGAAACTGAGTGAAAGTCAACAGCTCAATTACTGCAGTCCATGAAAACAAATTCACTGTGAATCTCTCTTATCTCTGTTCCCTTTTCTCTCTATCTTTCCTCTTCTCATTCCTCGCTTGCCTCTTTCCCTTCTGCTTTCTCTGTGTCCATCATTAAACTGTCTCTCTCTGCTGTGTTGTGTGATGACACAGGTGGGGATCTGCAGACCACCAGCAGTGCTCCAGAGGAGGGTGGATGTGAAGACCTGGACTGGGAGGAGGAGAGAGAGATGGAGAGACTGGCGTGTGAGGGGGATGACTTTATCCCTCCCAAAATTATAGTATGCAATTTCATTTAAGAGGTTTTTCTGTTTTTACCGCAGTTTAGGTTTTGATTTATTTTACATTTTTAAGTAATTTTGCTTCACATAACTATATTGTAAATATTAATGTTAATTTAATGTAATTTAAGTTTTTACTGCAATTCACTTGATTTACTGAGAATTTAAACTCATTTCTTTGTGACCATTTTTATTTATGTCACTTAAGTAATTTTATTTGACTTAATTACATTAAATTTACAATGTTAATTTATTCTGTTTTATGTTTTTAATTATTTAAGTTAATTTTGAGTAATTTTCAGATTATTACTGTAATTGATTTGTTTAATTTAATTAAAACTTTTGTCACTTTTGTATTCTTTAGCTGATATCTTCTAAAGTTCCTAAAGCAGAATATGTTCCCAACATCATTCGAAGGGGCGATCCATCTATTATACCCATTCTCTATGTAAGTCAAGCCAGTCTTCACTCTACATCACATAGGAATACATTACCCATAATCCAGATGTCCGTTTTGACCATTTACAATAAAAAACATTGGTAGCTAATGGATTTTCACCGAGAAGATATTTGAAACAAAGCTTATATTCGCTTTGTCCTGTGCAGTACGACCAAAGGCACTCTATAGGATGTGATACAAGAGGACACATCACAAAATACTGTCCACAGGTTTAAACAGACAAGTGATGACCAAATTGATAGCAAGCACAATAGTAAATGACAACGCTTCCTCAACAGCACAAAGAAACGCAGAAGCTAGTAATGTTATCTGGAGATTAGAGACGTTAAGCATGATACAAAGAACATTTTCCCTTCAGAATGTCTTATCTGTGTGTTTATATTGATTGTTTTCATTATTTGTATCGTTTGTGTGTGTGTTGGTGTGTGTTGGTGTGCGTGTGTGTGTTGCTATGTGTTGCTGTGTGTGTGTGTGTGTGTTGGTGTGTGTGTGTGTGTGTGTGTGTGTGTGTGTATGAAAGCACGAGAAACTTTGTATATAGTTTTGGTATTACATAAATGACACTGGATCATTATAAGTGCATATATTTTCTAGTGACTGTTTTACAGCAGTGACTCTATCAAATCTGTGGTCACATTTATTCAATGTGTTTTGGAGTCAAACAGAATCAAAAATTCATAAATTCACTTTTTTCTTCCTTTGTTAAATGCTATAGTAGTAGTTATGCTAATTATAATGTTGATTGTTAATTTGTTTGTCCATATAACAAGTAACAAAATGATTATAGCCATCAAAATTAGCTCATTATTAACAACAACAAGAAACACAAAATCAACTGGATTCCTGATAAATGACACTGGATCAGAGAAGTGCATATATTTTCTAGTGACTGTTTTACGACAGTGATTCAATGTGTTTTGGAGTCTAACAGAATCAGAAATTCATAAATTAACTTTTTTCTTCCTTTTAAATGCTATAGTAGTAGTTATGCTAATTATAATGTTGATTGTTAATTTGTTTGTCCATATAACAAGTAACAAAATGATTATAGCCATCAAAATTAGCTCATTATTAACAACAACAACAAACAACTAATATTTAGGATTGAAAGTACTTGGAAAAGTATATAATGTAATATAACAGAATTAATATAATATTAATGATATATTTGCATGCAAATCAATAATGAAATAAAATGGGAGTTACATTAGATTTGGAGATCAGTCTGTTATATATTGAATAATATTATTATATATTAAATAATCTTTAAAACAGTGATAATAGACTCTTACATGTAAAGTTAGGTCAGGATAATAGACAAAATCGATTTCGATCTAAACTTACTCATAAAAATAACAATTTAAAGAGCTTGAAGTAATATATAGAAATAATACATAATATCATCACACATATAAAAAATATAATTGAATATTAGTGCTGCCAAAGGATTAATCATGATTAATCACATATATTAATATAATATAATAAAGGGTAACCTCAGGAATAAAGTCAAAAAAAGGAACAATGCAAGAAAATTGTGGTGACATTATCTTATTTTTGACATCTAAACTGTTATCTTTTGAATAATCTGATAGAACTGTGATTATAGACTCTTAGATGTAAAGTAAAATCAGTGTAATATGCAAAAGGTTTCCATCTGGTTTTGCTTACCATGGCCTTTCCCCAATAAAAAAATTTATGCAAATTTTAAAGGCTGTAGAGACTATCAATTTCTGTATATTCACTGTAAATCATGCATGTATATTCACTCAATGTGACTACAGCAGTGTTTGTTTTGTGTGCAGAGGAGATTGAGAAGAGATTGGCAGCCTACAGGAGGGGCAGTAAGATCTGGCGCATGATGATCTTCTGTCAGGTGAGAGAGAAACGAAGCCAACATACAAAAATGACAAGAAATGAGACTGTAAGTGCACCGAGTGAATCAGCAGTGTCTGTGGGAATAATACTTCACTGCGGTCTCAGTTTGATGTTGTGTGTTCAGATGGACAGGAATTCACAGCTCTGTCTCTCTCAGTTCAGAGGGCAACACTACTGGCCTTCTGTTTCTTTGAGTTTGATGTTATGTAAGGTTTCACATGTGTCATTTTCTGTTGCAGGGCGGGCCGGGGCACCTGTACCTGCTGAAGAATAAAGTGGCCACTTTTGCCAAGGTCGAGAAAGAGGAAGACATGAGCCAGTGAGTCAGATCCATAGAAAAGTCTTGTTTTGATATTCCTTTAGATCCACTCATGTGTTTGTGGTGTTCGTGCAGGTTTTGGAAACGTCTGAGCCGGTTTATGAGTAAACTGAATCCAGAGCCCAACCTGATCCACATCATGGGTTGTTACGTCCTGGGCAATCCTAACGGAGAGAAGGTATGTCAAGTTCTGAAGCAGCAAGTCTGCAGTATTTACGTAATGCTTGTACCTTGAGTTTCTGCATTATATTTAGAAATGGTCCCTCTGGGGCCGCCGTGGCCATGTTCAGCGCTCATCTCTTTAGACACAGACACGCACCAACTCCATCTCTCCATTTTTCTCTGTCTGTCACTATCATGCCCCTGGTTATGTAACTTCAAATAACCCTTTCATGTCCAGTACTGAATCTTTCATAGATCTGGAGCTGTGTTTATGCATCAGCACTCTGACTGTAATCAGCATATTCAAATTATTTATTTTAGTACTTAAATATATACAAAAACATATTTCCAGCTCGTTGCCATGGCATAATTTAAAGTTTATTTTAGTTTAAGTACTAAATGAAATAAAAATGAATAAGAACTGTGTAAACTAATAAAAATGACAAAACACAGCAAAATTACTAAAACTTTACCAGAAATAAAAATTAAATATAAACATACAAACTATGTACTATAACATATATAGTATATTTATAGTACAGCACTAATACTACAATAATAATGTTAATAATAAAAAAAATCTTGAGCACTAAATCAGCATATTATAATGATTTCTGAAGGATCATGTGACACTGAAAATGTAGCTTTGCATCACATGAATGATTTAGATTTTTAAATATTTTAAAATAGAAAACTGTTATTTTAAATTAAAATAATAATAATCAGTAACATTACTGTTTTTACTGTATTTTTGATTAAACACCACCTTGGTGAGCATATACAGTATATGAGACTTTTGAAATGTGATGTACAGTATATAACACTCAAACTAGTTTCTGTGATCATTAACATTTAATCTGAGACTTTTGGACTTCAGACTTGAACACAAATCTCCAACTGTCCTTTAGGGTCGGCCTTAACTTTCAGCTCGTTCCGTCTGTTTCATAGCCTGACGAGTGTTATATGACAGGACCCCCAGGACCCCCTGAGATTACGCCCCAAGGACCCGTTCATGCTGCCCTTGGAACCTAATGTACGAATGTGTTTCTATGGAGACGGGTTCAGCGTAAATCTCATTCGCCGTGCGTCATTGCCCAAGAGGCGCCACCGTTCCCGAGAATTGCGTTTGTGTGCATGCTTGTGATTGACACGGAGGATGACTGACTTGTGAGTGTTTGTGAACACATGCTGGGTTATCTGCTGACAGAATTTGGCTTCCAAGTTAATATCAATGTACATTTATCTCAAATGAGAACTCTGTGAATATTGCAGCATTTGTTTGCGGCGTCCGCCTTAGCGTTGTGCTCATATTTTCTCTTGTATCCACTCTGTGGCACTGGCTTCCTTCACAGGGTGAGCCAGAAGAGAAAATCTGTGTCTGTAACTTCATCTTTAATCTCTGTCTGGGTTCTGAAGCCTCTCAGAGCATTGCATGGATGTTGAGATCTTAACTGGGTTCTTTTGAAGGTTCTCTGTTTGCCTTTCCAGTTGCCCGTGTGAGATTTATCCAGGGCCACAAACACAGAGGCTGCCATTATCCCTAACTAACCTCCTCGAGTCAAAGAGCGAGTGAAGGAGAGAGAGAGCTGTGTGAGGGGGAGAGAAAAAGCGGATTATTAATGTCTTGGCTTATCATGTGCCAACAGCTGTTCCAGAAACTGAAGAACCTGATGAGGCCTTATTCTGTCAGGTTCGAGTCACCGCTGGAACTCTCCGCTCAGGGTGAGACTGTCTGCTATAAAACTGCTGAAATGTGTTTATGCTCACACTCCTACATGCAAAAAACAGACTCTTCCTTGCATGATTTGAAGTCTAGTCGTTGTTAATGAAGGAATATATATATATATGCATACATACAAACATATATATATATACACTGGATGTTATGTAAAAGCGATTTTTCACCCGAAAATGCAAATTCTAAACTTGATGTCATTCCAGTATACTGTTATTTTTTTCAGTATTTTTTCTTCATATAAATAGCATAGATCAGGGTCAGTGCGATTTACATTTTTTTGTTTATATATTTAGCAAAGAATGCATTAAATTTATGGAAAAGTAAAGATAATACTTTAAATTTATGCTATGCTTTTAAACTTTATATGCATCAAATAATCCTGGAAAATGTATCACGGTTTCCACTTTTTTCTATATCAATAATTATTAGAAATGTTTCTTAAGCACCAAATTTGCATTTTAGAATGATTTCTGAAGGATCATGTGACACTGAAAACTGGAGTATTGAATAAATTAAAAATAATACATTATATTTTTTAATATATTCAAATAGAAAATAGTTTTTTTATTATTGTATTGCATTATGTTTTACTGTTTTTTACTGGAATTTAATCAAATAAATGCACACTTGGTAAACATGAGGCTTCTTTCAAAAGCATTACAAATTCTCCTCAGCCTTAAACTTGTAAAGATATGTCTACTGACACTCGTATTTGCGGATTATTTAAGGAATCGAATTTTGGCATTTGCTCACCCTCGTGTTGTACCAAACCCGTATGGAATGAAATGGCATGAAGGCGCGTATAATGACACATTTGTACTTTATAGGGAACTATGTCTTTAACACTTATCTTTACTGGCATGAAGTTTACAGGTATTTTTCTTCATTTTTTTTTATCTGTCCTGAGCCGACCGAACAGCCCACCTCTCTTTCTCTGACTCTTAATTCTCTCTCTTCATTCTCTATAATTTCTCTCTCATCACTCTTTATCTATATTATCTCCCACTGCATGCCGTTTTCCAATTACCGCCTGAGCCAATCTATATGGAAGAGTCTGTTCATCATAGAGAGACGTGCTCACATTGAATTCACCAAATGTATTCCAAACTCACATCTCATTTACATTTGCCTCTCCTTTAGGCAAAGAAATGATTGAGATGTACTTTGACTTCCGTCTGTTTCGACTTTGGAAAACCCGGCAGCACTCCAAACTCCTCGATTATGAAGATCTCTTGTGACCCCGTGCGGGTCAGTGTGTAGCATTGCGGGCAGGACGTCCCACTGTAAACTCCATTCCACCAGCTTTCATTTTGGAGTACAAGAGGAAGAGGAGTGGAGATGGTCACAGCCACTTCGCTGCCATCACGGCGTCTCGAGTATTGGTTATTTCAGCTCACCTCTGTGGACTTCGACCGCCTCAGAACGGTAACACACAAGAAAGGAAAACAAGTGGTTCAATACCGGATACGTGGTGTTTTGATCTCTAACGGAGAAAAGAGAAGTCGCTTCTCAGAACTGGTCGACTGCTTTTGTTTTTAAACTAACATATCGCCGACTTATCGATCACTAGCCGACACTGTTGTGCTTATAAGTGTCACGCCGAAATGTACCTACCAGAACACAAAAATGGTCCTATATGAAATAACAACTAATATATCGGTATACATACATGATATACATCTCATAAGTATATAGAGTAGCTATAGTCATGCAAATAATCTAAATGTCAATTGTACAAACTTTACTTTTTCAATGTTTATTGTTGTGGTCTTTCTAATGAACTATTTTGAATAACTCAGGTTTTAGGCTTTACAGATATATTAATTACTCCCCTATCCAGATGTGTGGAAGTCATTTAGGTGGAAAGAATGTACATTCTGTCAACATACTTCATAGATTTAGTAATCTTTCCTCAAGTTTTGCTTTCGGCACAACTCGTTACATGCCAGTGTCTGTCCCTCCATCGAAAAACATAGACCCGCATGGCAAAACACAACCACACACAGTCCCCAAACTGGGAAATCCTGACTTCCAGTCATATAATAATAGAAAGACTGACCTCAATATAGCCAGACATCTACACCAGGTGCACCTGAAGCGTCAGCAGGAACATAGCATTACAGGGCGACGTTACAGAACTGCTAAAAAAGCACTTGTGTCAATGTGTTCAGAACAATTAGGCTGTTTTCACACTTGGTTTGACTGCTTGGTTTGAACCTGTCTGTCTTTAAACATAGTATTCGGCTTCAAGCGGCAGTATATTTGTGTCTTCATCGTGTGTTTCTCAATACATGCGGCTGCTATCAAAAAAGGGAATTGTTGTCCAGTTCACTATTTTACTCATTTGTTTGGGTTTAGTACCAAATATTACTGTGGCACTTCAATCTGCACTTAATATACAGCAATTAGTAAAATTTCAGTAAACCAATCCAATAATAAATTAATATTTTATTCAGCAAGGATTGATTAACTTGATCAAAAGACTGGAATAATGGCTGCAAAAATTCAGCTTTGCCTCACAGGAATAAATGACATTTTAATATATATTCAAATAGAAAACACTTCAATTGTAATAATATTTCACAATATTGCTGTTTTACTGTATTTTTTATCAAATAAATGCAGTCTTTAATCCATAAACCTAACTAACCCAAACGTTAGAAATGCTAGTGTATGTATACTAAATAATATGCCATCAATAGCTTCTGGCATCCACAAACAAGGCTGGACTACTTTTATAACAATCGTGAATCATACTTGACTGCACATGAACCCCTGTTTTCTAGACTTGGGTTTGTTTTCACGATATCAGAAGCCAATTTCACCCCAACCAAATGGATTTGTGTTCACACCATCAGCTTTAGTGTGAAAACAGCCTCTCTATGTAGTCCATATCCGTTGGTGTTGTGGGTCATGAAGAGGCATTATTCTGAAGGTCATTGTTGCCTTATGGGGCAGGATGGTATTTGATGGCCGTATATGGATAATAGAACCATTCAGACCGTTTTATGGCAGCTTGCAGGTGTAAACTCTATGCATTCTTCTTCTTCCATTAGTAGCTTTCAACGGTTTTGAGCAACTCGGGAGTTGTTTCTCATGAGTATCTTTATGAATGTTCTAATGTACTCCGCTAATAAGCCATACCCTCTTTAGCAAGCTGCTCAGACTGATGACTCTTTGATGTGGATGGCTTCAGGCACTCATGAAGAACTTCCAGCTCGTTGAACGATGGAATCTTCTCTTGTCTTGTTTTTTTTATGTATCCACAATGCTAATTGGCTACTCCTTTAGTGTTGTTCATGCAATCTTTAACTTAATTGATAGACAGAATGAGGTCTTGCCTCATGGAAATAAGTGAAGCTGTAAGTGTGCCAAGCCATCTTATGAGAAGGAAAGGAACTCCAACAACATGCTAATAGAATGTTAGCAACAGACCTTGCCAAGATGTGCATCATCTGGGAATGTGTCCATTCGAAACATTTGATTTAGAGATGATTTAAATGTGTTTAGTGTTAAAATACCTTCTCTTATTTCAATTTAAGATGGATGCACAACTAAAAAGAAAGCTTATTTCCCAGAAAACTGTAAACACTGTGGTTCAACCAATAGGGGCAAGTGGGGGCGGGACTAATCTGTTCATTCGAAAGGGTTGTCGATAGGGGTGTAACAATACACTCATGTCATGATTCGATTCGATACACGATAAGGATCAGTAATGAGGATGAGGATTAGTAAATGATGACAGAACTTTTGGGAGTACTATCCTATAAAACATTTTTTTTTACAAATAATTATATCTAAGACATATGATAAAAAGTGATCAAAAAGTTATGTTCATTAAAATGCTAAATTTGGTATCACATCAGGTTTTACTTTAATATTTTTGGACTAAATACATTTAAAATGTTTCAAATATTGTATTTTATTTTTAATGTATTAATAATATTTAATAAACATGGAAGCTATGTATGACCTTCGGAGTATTCCATATTTGATGCAATATTTTAGCTTTAAATTATAATTTTGAGTAAACTATACACAATACATATTGCTGTTGTCCATGATACAAATTACTGCATTTCTGTGTTATGATATATTGTGACACAACATATTGTTACATCCCTAGTTGTTGACATACTTTTGGTCATGTACGGTGCATTTTTAATCACAAATGTTGCAAATAAAGCAACAAGGAACATTTTAGCAACATATTTAACCATTAAAACATTACATATTTAGCAATGTATCTAAAATGCATCAAAATGCACACTTTGTATGGACATCTTGGCAATGTACTACCAAGATATTTAGCTATACATGTACTCATTTTAAAGGTACAAAATGTATCCATTTTGGCAGACATACACAAAAGCTAGTGAAGAAAAGCTTTAATTAGGCTGAAAAATTGCACCGGAAGTGTCTGGATGTAGAATACAGTAGGGTTCTATTATCTTAGGGGACGTTGCTATCTCTCTAGTCTAGCTGACGCGCCGCTTCCCCTAAAGGGCTGCACCCCGGCCAGAAAATAGGTTGCAAATGAATTGGACCTGATCCTCTAGCAATTCCAGTCATTATGGGGCCATCTGTGACTCACAGTAGGTGTCAGAGAGCCTGGCATGTCAGAGGGAAAGAGAGAATGCAATCACTATATTACAGAAGGCATCATCACACTATAGCGGGAACATTTGGTGGCGAGAGTGAATGTTATCTCGGGACGTCCAGTATGAACAGAATGCATCAAATGGAGGGCAGTCGTATCACTCAAATCATTTATTACAACTGTTCTGTACGAATGTTTGCACATTTACTTTTGAATAGTGTTTTAAAGCTGTTTGTCGATGTAGCAATATATGTAATTCCTCTATGATGTAAATGTTAATGTTTTGAGCTTTTTACTCATTTATTCTATATTTATGCTATTCATTTTGTACTTGTGTTGGACAGTAATGGCTGTTTGTGCAAAGCCTTCTTTTTGGTTAAGGATGAATCTTGATTGTTCTATTCACAAAGCTTTGGCAATGTCTGAGGAATCCGCTTTATAAAGAGATCATTTTTTCTGATTGGCCTCAAACAATGTTTTACAGTAACACTTTACAATAAGGGTCGATTTGTTAGCATTAATGCATTAGGTACAAAAAAACATATTTTTATGAATCTTATTATTTTAATATTATATAAAATGTTTATATTAATTGGCTTTTATTTTTACATTTTAATTTTAATTTAGGTTTTACTATTTTTATTTAATTTTTTGTGTTATTAGTTTGGTGTTTATTTTATTTCAGTTTTGGAAATTTGGTATTTTATTTTTATTTCAACTTTATATAAATTATCAAAAGTATTTTTTATTGTTTTAGTTGACAATGATAACACTTTAATCTAGCTTAGTTTTATTCATTCTTTTTAATATAAATATATTTTTGTTCATTTTTAACGCATATGCTATACATTAATAATGTATAAGCAATGATAATGATTTAATGTATAATAATGTTGATTTATTCAACTTAAAATGTTAAAATATATTTGTATATGTAAAAATTAACATTAACTTTGATTAATAACTGCTGTAAATGTATTGATTATGTTTAGTGTATAAACCCTTACATTGACAGTCATGCTAAGACATGGAGCCTTATTGTAAAGTCTTACTGGTTTCACTTGATGCCAGTTTACCTGTACTTGATGAAAACACAGACAGTTTATAGAAGGCTGACAAATTCAGCTTCTGCCCAAATATCATCAATAACCCAACCCCTAGTCCCAAAGATGTAGGGGTAGAGGTTGATTCTAAACCAGCTAACCAACAGACCGTGCATATGTTTAAATTGGCATTGTTTGTGAAAGAGTTGGTGCATGAATGGGCGCTTTCAGCTGTCACTCTACATGATCAGAAGATTGCCTCAGCTTTAACAGTGTTTAGCCATCTAATGTATTCCCTTTGTTGTTGGGCCTAAACTAATTATGTGTAAAAAATGTATTAAAGGAGCGGTGCTGTAATTTTTTTAGACAAAAGATTTATTTATTCAAACATACATGGTATTTTTATGAGACTTAATGGACAACAGTACAGTATGTCTGTATTTGTTTTATTCAGAATATTGTAGTAGCCTTTATTAGGCATTATACGGTCAAGAAGGTCTATAATATCTGGAGACAGCTGTCTGTTATCATTTCCATCCATCACAACTGCAATTCCTAAAAGTATACAAGTCAACTTTGCTCATAGTTCTGCATCTATTCCTTGCCTCTAACAGCCCTGATGGAAGGCTTAATGAGACCTATTTACAATCGGGAACTAACCTGGTTAAGTCAAGTAGCTGAACCTTGACCTCTTGAGTACAATATTTACATTCATATATCTTTCCTTGATCACCAAATCAATCTGGTGCTTCTGTGAGAACACAAAGAAAAATATTAGATGTAGTATATACAGTATTATTTTATATCTAATGCTTATATGGAAGCTTTTTTTCCCATCATGGGATACAAAATAAAAGTAATTGTGAATAATTATCTCGCAATTTAGACTCAGAATTGCAAGATATAAACTCAGAACTGTAAGATCATAAACAAATTCAGAGAAAAGAAGTATGAATTGTGAGATAAAAAGCTGCAATTATAAACTCGCAATTCTGGAAAAAGATCTGTATTGCGAGATATAATCTCAGAATTGCGAGATATAAACACAAAATTCTAAAGAACAAAGTCAGAAATGAGAGATATAAACTCATATAAAAAATGAACTCATCTTATCCTGAGTTTATATCTCACAACTGAGAATTATTAAAGAAAATCTGAATTGTGAAATAAAAAGTAGCACTTATTAACTTGCAATTCTGAGGGAAAAAAACTGAATTGCGAGAAATAAATACAGAAATCTGAGAAAGTCAGTATTGTGAGAAATTAAGTCTGAATTCTGAGTTTATATCTCGCAATTCTGAGAATTTGTAGAAAAAAGTCATAATTGTGAAATACAAAGTTGCAGTTGTAAACTAAATTCTGAGTTTTTGAGAATTAAGCTCAGAATTCTGAGGTAAAAAAATTATTTGTGAAATGTAAATTTGTAATTGCATGAAAGAAAGTTCAAATTAAGTTTATTTTCAATTAAATAAAAATTGAATTCTGAAAATTTTGAAAAATAAAAAATTCAGAAAAGTCCTTTTTTATTCATTGTCAAATGGGCTTATATATATTTCAACTTCGTGATCACGCACTACACTTGTTAATGCATTTTAATGGCTCTCTGGTCGGTTATAACCAAATTAATTTCTAGCGAGGGTGCAGTTACAGCCTTTCAGTTTTCTCAAAATGCCCTGAGTAGCATAAATATCTTACTCTTTCTCCATAAACTTTCATCCGCTCTCGTGATTTCTCTCTCTTCCTGCCCTCTCGCTTCGTCCCGTTCATGTGTGCGGGAAGATTAGCAGGAGCACAGGTGCGCCAGAGCTCATTAGCCTTATGAGAGACTTGATGGATGGTTTGCTTTTCACAACATTACACTCCAACCCTCTTCACATCATATGAGATTGTGTTTTATAATTGAAGAGTGTTAATATTCAACAAAAAATGCATCCTTTTTCATCTGTTATTCAGTAAAGAGTAGAATGAACATGTTTTCTGTAAAACTTGAGAGGTGGAGTGTGTGCACCATCAAGGATAATTGATTTTATTTGTCGTTCCCATGAACAATGATGACATTTTATTGTTTTTTATGAAGTAGGTATTGTAGATATACAAATATATCTGGTGTTGATTATGTCATTAAGATATCTACATCTGCAGAGTTGTGTCTTGTGCATTTCATGGTGTAACTGAATCATTGTGCTGGAGATTTAACTCATGCGGTCGCTGGACCCGCAGCATCCTAAATACGAGATATTCCAACATGCTGGCACTGAACGGGTTCAAAGTGATTCTAATGCTATTCTTTTCTAATAAAATGTTGTTTTGATCATGCTTTTTGAGCCCTTTCCTCTGTTCATCAACTGTTTTCTTCATGAATGCTATTACTGTTCTCTACCCCTTTTTCTTACTTTGTTTATCTTTAAGAGTTTGATTCAGGCGAGAATGTAGTCTAATGACGGTCACAGCTAAAGGACATTTGTAGGCACCATGTACATTTTACATTTACGTTTATACATTTAGCAGACGCTTTTATCCAAAGCGACTTACAGTGCATTCAGGTTATACATTTATTGTCAAGTATGTGTGTTCCCTGGGAATTGAACCCACAACCTTTTGCGCTGCTAATTTTCCAAATAATCCAAATTTCGTTTTTTTTTTCATCAGAACAGATTTAGGTAAATGTAGCATTACATCACTTGCTCAACAATGGATCCTCTGCAGTGAATGGGTGCCGTCAGAATAATCCAAAAGGAATCCACACGACCTCACTCCGGTAAAAAGCTGGGTTTGTAAAAAAAACGAATCTATTAAGACGTATGTAACTCCAAACCATTGCTTTAAGCTAAAATACAAGTCCTGTGTTCTGCTTTCTCCAGTGAAATAGTTGTATAGTCTGAATCGGGAGAGAAATATACACATATCAAGCAGCAAACTCAGCTGTCCAAATCAGTTATAAACAAATAAGTCAGTGGATTTTGATGTGAGAGGACAACAGGGGATTGACTTTTTCACTTGAGGAAGCATTATTATGCCAGCAGGCACACAACGTCATAAGACGTTGATATTTGGTTAAATTTCGGTTGCAACGTCAGGTGACCAAAATTCAACGTCTAATGTCAATGTTAAATTGATGTCCAATACCGACGTCAGCTGACATTGATATTTTGTTGTTTTTATGTTGTGTAACCTAAATCCAACGTCAAATATTGATGTCAACCTGATTTTCATTTTCAATCAAAATGCAATGTCTGTCCGACGTCCACATGACATTACATAGACGTCTGGTGCCTGCTGGGATGGATTATATTTTGGCCAGAAGCACCAGTTTAAAGTTTAAAATGCCTTCAATGGATAGTTCATCATTTTCTCTGATGGTAACATGATGGTGAGAAAATGATGTGAATTTTTTTAATAATAGATTTGCTTCTTACAAAGGTGCAGCTTTTCACTTCACAAGATGTTAATAGATCTGACTGGAGTCATGTGTGGATTACTTGTGGCTTACTGTTGTGTTTTTGTCAGCTGTTTAGTTCAATTCAAAAATTTGCTCAGAAATGAAATGTTCAACTTTTCTCAAGATTTCACTGTATTTCACTCTTTCCCAGAAGGCCATCTGGACAGGCGAGGTGAGAGCGGACAGGAGCAGTCATGAGATCTGCTGACCTTGCTGAGCTCAAGGCTGTGGTGAGGGCGGTGATGACTTGTCACAGCACAGCGTGCGTCTTGCAGCGCTCCAGGCTTGAGCTGTAGAGATTTATCACTTGTACTGTTTGCCTGTTCACTTTCACGGGCAGCGGACCGCAAGGGCTTCAGATCAGTGAGAACTCTCCTCTCTCCCTCTTTATTACTTTATTAATTCACCTAAATGAGCACATGTGGTTTAACTAGCATCAAAAACCAGATGAAATATTTGTTTTGTAGGGATTATGTAATAAGCCTTATGCATAATAAACTCGTTATTTTTAACGAGCCTTGACTCAGAAGTGTTTTTATTAAGCATTAGAAACAGAAGCAACAACATTAATTAGGTTCTCGTACCTCATAAATATTTATATATGTCCATGTTTAGCAAACATATTTGATATAGATATAGATATGTAGATGCTGGATGCTGATTGGTCAGTCAGGTACACTTAATACAATATTCCAGAAATGTTTACATTTTTTGTTTATGGGTTTATTGGCGAATTCAGCCTAAAACAGAACATTGTGTAGCGGATATTGGCTAAATAAGAGCACAGAAACAAAAGGGCCTAAATTCAGGCAAGAGTCAACTATAAAAAAGTAGGCTAGTTGTCACGTCTAATATTTATTCTTATTTACACTTATTCGATACTGCACAATATGTTGGATAAATATCCAAATGGCTGGTTTGATTTATGTTTGCTTTTAAATATAGGCTACATATAGCATTTACATAAAAATAAAATACATAATATACATAGCCTGAGAAATATTCCCTGGAGTAAACTGTGACAACTAGGAAAGGTTAACCATACAGTAAAAGTTGTGTGCACAGGCTTGCGTTTATGTGAAAGCACACATGAAGCCTTGAGAATGAAGCAGTAAACAGACCGGCCTTGTGCAGAGAACATCAATCCAAACAGCCATATGCCAGGAAGCCTTCAGCTGTGACAGTAGCGGCAATATGTTTTCTCTTCCATCATCCACTGACCTAGATGAGAGATATGGTCCTGTATATATCATTTTCTCTTATATAGGTCTGAGAGCTGCTCTGGACATGAAGCCATCTGACGGAAGACTCGACTGTAACGCCACCCAGAGGACAGGGGGAGTATGACACAGGACTTAACTAAATTAAACAAGAAAGACTTTAAAATGGAACACATTTTTTTTTTATTTTAAAGTTAAATAAATTATATTAATATAACTAATTTAAGTTTAAAGTTCATTAAAGGGTGTTTTTTCGAAAGATGTTTCGTCAATTTTGTACAATCCATTAAACTTCATAGCCTCGATCATTGAATTTTTTTTTTATAGTTTTTTCACAATTTATACACATACATTTTTTAAATATTAAAATTAATCGTTTTTTAATAATTTTATGCTTGAATTAGGTGTGATAAAATTATGAGCACAATCATAAAATAATTTCAAAGATTATTATTTCATTATTATTATTGAATTTAGATAAAAAATATTGGAGTCACCAAACATATCCACACAATCATAAAATAGCCTAATTTTTTTTAAGTAGTAAGAGAAAAGTATATGTGGGATTGATTTCCCTCAGTTTCCCTCATTATTATGTACTACAGTTTAACAGGCTTGAACAAAAAGAGCGTGCATTAAAGATTACAGAATTGTCATTTTAGGGCAAATTTGTTTATTGTGTGAAAATTAACAATATAAAGTAATAGGTATAGACAATATCATTGCACACAAAATAGTACAAAAT
This sequence comes from Gymnocypris eckloni scoliostomus, assembly GCA_027564155.1. Classification (NCBI taxonomy): domain Eukaryota; kingdom Metazoa; phylum Chordata; class Actinopteri; order Cypriniformes; family Cyprinidae; genus Gymnocypris; species Gymnocypris eckloni. Next base: position 7,005,002 of record CM050433.1, on the reverse strand, counting down.
CTCAAGATTCAAGGATTTATTCATCACAAACTCAATTATACAGAATATAATCAGCAGTGAAATGTACCTCAGGTCCGCTCAATGGACAGTGCAATTATATGTAACACAACACAAGAGAATATTCATAAATATAGGTGAAAAATAAGAATAAAAAATAAAGAAGAATAAAATATGCAATAAAGTAAAATATGCAGGACAGTAAACTGTAGACTTAATAAATACTAATATAAGCAGGGATGTGCAAGAAGAATGTACAGGGTATATACATAGCAGCAATACAGATGGTGGAGAATAGTGAATATCTTACTGATTATTAAATTGAGTCATGTTGATGTTATTAGCCCGAGTTTGCGTTTAGAAGCCTGGTGGCCTGAGGGAAGAAGCTCCTCCTCAGTCTCTCAGTTTTTGCCATCATGCTCCTGAAGCGCTTGCCAGATGGCAGTAGAAAGAAAAGATGGTTACCAGGGTGATTTGAGTCTTTGATTATTTTTAGCAGCTCTGCTTTTGCAGCATTTGAGGTAGATGTCCTACAGAGAGGGAAGAGTAGACCCTGAGATGCGCTCAGCTAAGCACACAGCTCTCTGCAGAGCTTTGCAGTCCTGATTTAATGAGTTACCATACCACACTGAGATTCACTGAGTCAGTACACTTTCTATGGCCCCTGAGTAGAAAGTTTTCAGGATTGTTGGTGAGACCCTGAACTTCCTCAGCTGTGTTCCTCAGATGGTAAAGTCTTTTCCTGGCTTTCTTAACCCGTGTTTGAATGTGTGTAGTCCATGTCAGGTCCTCTGAGATGTTTACACCGAGGTACTTGAAGCTGCTCACCCTCTCCACAGGGGTCCCACTGATCATAAGAGGGGTGTAGGGCCGCAGCTGTCTCTTCCTGAAGTCTACAATCAGCTCTTTAGTTTTGCTCACGTTCAGAGAGAGACAGTTGTCCTGGCACCATGATGTAAGTCTCTCTACCTCATCCAAGTATGCGGTCTCATCATTGTTGGAAATGAGGCCCAGAACCACAGTATAATCAGCAAATTTAACAATAGAGGTGGAGCTGTGAGAAGACGCATGATCGTGTGTGTAGAGAGTAGCAGGGGCTCAGGACACAGCCCTGTGGGGCGCCTACATTCAGGGTGATGGAGTTTGAGGTGAACTGGCTGACTTTCACCACTTGAGGTCTGCCGGTGAGGAAATCTTGAATCCAGTTCTCTCTATGGAACCACAATCTTCCTTTTTCTTTTCTCTATTGTTTTTTTTTTTTTTGCTGGGTCAGTTTTTGGGGGGTCAATTTTAGTTTTTTGCTGGGTCAGTTTTGTGTTTTTTTGCTGGGTCGTTTTTTTCTGGGTCTTTTTTTTTTTTGGGGTCAGTTTTTTTTTATTCTGGGTCAGTTTTTAGTTTTTTGCTGGGTCAGTTTTGTGTTTTTTCGCTGGGTCAGTTTTTTTTCCGCTGGGTCAGTTTTGTGTTTTTTCGCTGGGTCAGTTTTAGATTTTTGCTGGGTCAGTTTTTTTTTTTTTTGCTGGGTCAGTGTTGTGTTTTTTGCTGGGTCAGTTTATTTTTTGCTGGGTCAGTTTTTTTTTTTTGCTGGGTCATTTTTTTTTTTTTTTTTGCTGGGTCAGTTTTAGTTTTTTGCTGGGTCAGTAATTTGTTCGTATTCAGACTAGAAAAGGAGTGACACAAGGGAAGAGAATCTCTAAAAGCAAAGTTACAAAACCAGGCCTTGCACCTGCAGTTTTAGAGTAGGCTACTGACGATAATCCTCATATGGCGCTTGGAGATGTTTGTTGCTGCATCTGTTCTCTTAATAAACAACTAAACATAGCATCTGGATACAAAGCACCCCTGGAATCAGCAAATCGTGTGTGCTGACTCAAGGATCTGAACCCCACATGTGCCGCTCGGTTCAATCCTCACATGAGACCATGAACAAGAGCTTTTAATGTCCCTTTCTTGGCGAGCTGAGATTGACGGCCTAAGATCCCTGTTCCCACAACCTAAGCACTTACTAAAAGCTCTTAGTTGTTTCATATATAAGACATTACCTGCAAATAGCAAACAGCGCAAGATAACAAACACGACTGCATCAACAAAATAATGACAGAATCAATAATGACGTGTACACAGTGAACTCAGTGAATAAGGTTGTGTATAATTTTAGCTGCTGCTTCAGCTGTACAATTTTAGATGTTTCACCTTTCTGTAGATAATCTGTAAAAAGGCCATTACTCTTTCTTCGTGAAACATGCTGACCGGAGTGAATGAAATGATTTTGCTGACTCTTAAACCCCACTTTCTTTACCCCGAGCACTTGTACTTTGACTTACGCATTGCTTGTGAAGGCCGACCTGCAAGTATATGCTCTGATTCTCTAACATTGACTTTCTTAGTATTTATTTTCCATACTATGGAAGTCAATGGGGACCAACAACTGTTTAGCTATGCACATTCTTCAAAAAGTTTTTTTATGTTCAACAAAAGACAGAAATTCAGACAGGTTTGGAACAACTTGAGGGTGAGTAAATGATGACAGAATTATTTTTTTGGGTGAACTGTCTCTTTAAATTGTATGAGCCACTTTGTCAAGCAAAAATGTTGAAGCAGGAAACAGGTCAGCCAACAAAAGATTTTGGTAAATGAAACCTTGATTAGCGGCATACATCTAAAATAAAAAGGTCCATTCTTGCTATATGATTTCTCAACTCTTTGTTGATGCAGGTCTTTTATGGAGAGGACTGTTTAGATGATGAATGATGAAGAATGTTCAGAGATGCCTCTTTCACTCTATTGCTTGTGACTCAATTTATCTGCCTTTAGTTTACCCTAGAAAACTGCTGACTTGCCACATCTAAGGTTTATTTAGTAGCAAAGTGTTAAAGCCCATTGATACTAATTCTATTGGACAGTAAAACAGTTAGTTGGGCACTTATTATGTGTCAGGGTTTGGGCCCACAACAAAAAAGTCTTCCCAAATACTCTCTTGATCTTAGGAATTGTATCATGCATTTTTTTTTTACACAGCCTCATTTTTATTAGTATATTAGGTTTGATATTATTAGGTCTTGGCAAGTGTACTTACGATGTGTTTCAGCGAATCACTTGTATGACAGCATTGTACTGAGAGACACTGATTGCATTCCCATATAATGAGGCCTGCATCAATATATTTGTCACGTTCAGTTACACCAGGGTCATTTACAACCGCCACAGGAACATATTTCCCAGCAGAAATGACACCCACATGCATTTCCTCGCAGGAAGCCCTGTCGCGTATTCCTCTGGATGTAAACGCTTCGTCACAAATCATACGTGCTGTTTACCACCAAGTGCTCTCTTTTCACATTGCTGGTGGCCTCCAAATGGAATTTTTTTTCATTGTCCATGATCATAAACTGAGCCATGTCTCTTACAGGACTGGCCCGGTGGAGGATTGTAAGAACAGTAAATCCATGGCCTTCAAGTCACCTCAATTACAGAGGACACGGGCAGTAATGCAGACACCCGTATCAGAGAAACCAAGCAGGAACCTTGAACTGTACCTGAATACTAATGTACCTAAATAAGAGATGCTACATTCACACAAATCAGACTTGTTTTCGTCATCCCCAGCTCATATCGAGTTACTGTCATAGTCTGATTTAAGTAGAGCTTTTTAATGTAGTCTAAAGGAGCTTAATAAGGACATATTGATTTTTGATGGATTTTGCTTAATTGTGTTTTCGGAAATGTCAAAAAACCTGAAAACTAATCAATATACCTTTTTATGGACATTGTATGTAATAAAGTAAATAAAAAAATGTAAAAAAGTATAATAAATGTAAAGAAATACAGGAAATAATACAGGTAAGGGTAATAAAATGAATTCAGGATTAAATTGGATTACAAATGAACTATATTTGTTTTTACCAAGTCATTTATTTATTTATTAATTCAGTCGGTCAGTCAGTCATTAATTCTGCAGGTTTGGTCCTCCATTATATTGCACAACTGTGTTTCGATAAATGTAAAAAAACGAACAAATCAGTATGCTTTTATTAGTGTAAATAATAAACTAAGATACATATTTGAATGTAACCAAGCACCATATACACAAATAGAGTCAGGCATAATACAAAGAGTTCAATTAAACTCAGTAAACAAAATAGATTCTTGTTTAGAAAGACTGGTTACAAACGTCTGCGAAAAGACTATACAAACATATGTACAAGGACAAAGTACAAGACCCAACTAATATGAGAATATTCACATATTTAAAACCCCTTTGTGACCTGAGAAAACAGTGATTCCACAGCCCTGACTGTAGTATATTAACAAACAGCTCTGCACTGTTATTTTTTGTGTGATTGATCAGCTTTTATGACTAAATGAACTGAATTATTATTCAGTAATGCATTATGTATTTGTGCAAAAACGTTTAAAAAGTTGAGCTCTATGCATATTCTATAACCATATTTTTGATACATTTAACTGGATATTTTAGAGCTCTATCAATCAGGCATGGATGTTAACAGTGAGAAAAATAGGTGACATGGCAAGTACAGCAGGCATAAATAGGTGACATTAGCAGCGCGTCTCAAATAAGCAAAGTGTGCAATTATATTGACAGAATATGCTAGTTTTTATAAACAAAAACTCAAATATAGGACAAATTTGTTTGTCTGGTCTGGTCTGTTCCAGGTTTGTGCAACCTCTGCTGTATATTAATTTTAAACTCATTTCCTAAACAAAACACAAAGTAAACTAATATTTTCCTGAAACTCATATAAAACAGGAATGGTCCATAGAGAATTTGGTCTTTTAAAAAAAGTCAGCTGACATGTTGGTCCCTAAACAATCATATTACTTTCATATTATCATATTGCTTTCATCTATAAAAAATACAAAGGTAAAATTCCGCCTCTCAAAAGGACTCTCGCAATCATTCAGGGTCACACGCTGCAGGGAGGGCGTCCAGAACTGGTTATTGAACGAACATTCAGTTGAGTGGTTTTGTCCTCAATTACCAGACATTGCCCAGTATATTCTACTCCTGAGAGAACAGAGTGCCAGTCACGTCCACCGCTGCAGACTCTTATAGTGCAGTCCCTTAAATATATCAGTCCAGGGGTGTGCTAGGATGGACTTGTGAGATCACCCTGTGGTTAGGTTGTTGTCTGGTGGCTCTAGGGTCTCAGCGATGTCCCCCAGCTCATCCAGGAGCTCAGAGAAGGAAGGTCTTCGGAATGCATCCATCTGAGAGAAAGACAGAAACAGGATAAGCTTTGGTGTTTCACTGAATCTGTCACATATACATCTTCAAAATAGTTAACCAGGTGATGCAGGAGCCACATTATGAATGCTGAAGGTGAAATCTCTCTCGTGACAGGTGTTAGTTCTATTCACAGTCACGCCATATTAAACACGACCCTTGAGTCTCTCCATACCTGACAACAGCTGGCAGAGAGTTCCAGAACCCGCTCTGGGCAGCCCTGCACCAGCTCTCTGAACGATTCCACATCCAGCCCATAGTCCTGTCAACAGATCAATATTCCTTTTAATATTTCCTTTGAGAGAACACTGCATACTGAAAGATGTGGTGTTGTCAGCATTCAGTGGTTATCTCATAAAAAATGAGAATACATTTATTTAGGGGCATCAAAGACAAACAGCTGTATTTTCCTAGGAAAGTGTAGGGCAAAAAAAGTAAAAAAATACTTTATTGTAAAAAACTTTACAAACTGTATTTTACCAGATAATTGTAAGTAAAACTTTACAATTGAACCAAATTATACAAAACACTTTAGAAACAAACTATATCTAACCAGAAAATTACAACACATACAAAAAAAGACAAACTTTACAATTACATCGTAATTCTACGACAAACTTTACGAACTACATTTCACCGCAAAATTGCTACACAAACATTACTATCTATATTTCACCAGAAAATTAAGACAAACTTTACGATTTCCCCAGAAAATTTTACAAAACACTTTACAAACTGTCACCACAAATCTACAACAGAAACTTTACAATCTATATTTCATTAAAACAATTTAAGAAAAAAATTATAATTTCACAAGAAACACTTTAAAAACTATATTTTACAACAAAATTGCAACAAACTTTACAAACTATACAAGGAAATTGTAAGACAAACTTTACTATTACATTGTAATTCTACTTAAATAAAACGTTACAAACTACATTTCACCACAAAACTGCAACACAAACATTACAATCTATATTTCATCAGAAAATTAAGACAAACTTTACGATTTCACCAGACAATTATACAAAAACTTTTACACTATTTTACGACAAAATTGCAACAAACTTTACAAACAATCTATATTTCACCAGATCATTTTAAGACCAACTTTACGATTTCACCAGAAAATGACATGAAACGCCTTACAGACCAACTGTATTTCACCATAAACACAACGCAAAACAAACTATACTTCACCAGAAAACAGCAACACAAACCTTAAAAATAAATGATATCTCACCCGAAAATACAAACATAAACTATATATCACCAGCAAATTATAAGAAACACTAAAAAAGTACAGACAAACCTTACAAGCGAACTATATCAGTTATGAAGGTCAAAGCAAACTTCACTTATAATTTTTTATCAAATAAATGCAGCCTTGACTTTAACAAAAGCGTATACATGACAACCACGTGTCTTAATATATGTCTCATACAAATATTAACATCTACAGTGAAAATGTATATCGACCAGAAAATCATTATCCTTGATGTGATAGAAGAGCACGATGAATAAATCCATACTAAAGAATGTAAATGTCCGTGCGATGGTTCCCTTGACCCAGATCAGATCTATCCGTTCTCTCCCCTCCAGACACCATCGGCTGTCCATCAGCATTAATGAAGCGTAAATGACCACGCTGCTGTACACCAGAGCGCAATCACTCTGTCTGACCTTACTTTCATCCCCAACCATATTAATTCACACGACATAACAAGCCTCTCTTAAGGGTTGTATGTAATCATCCCAGAGCTCGTGCAAGTGCTAAATTATGCATTCTGTGTAACGATATAGTGTACATGAAGAAGTTTTCATTTGCATATGCTGAAAAGGGTGTAGAAACCATTTTCTTTGTGTTTACCTTTGTCCTGGGCAGCACTTCTGGGTCGGCAGGGATTCTTGCTAAGATCTCACACAACATGATCCCAAAAGAGAAGACATCAACCTATGATTAAACAGGGGAAAACGAACAGTCAGCAGAGGTTCAGTTCAGTCTATGATAACATCAACACCAGCACTGGCTCTCTCTATTATTGAAGGAAAACAGCTCACAGTTTATTGTATCTGTTACTTATTATAAATGACTTTTCAAATCTGTACCCCAGCCCTGACCTATTAAGGTTGGCATCAAGTCAGAAGGTTAATTTTTAATTAAGACGAAATTGCAAAAGGTTATGTGGATTAATGTGAAATCTGTCAGTAAATCAATATTAATTAAATGTGTGAGAAAAAGACTATCCAACCATAAATGTCCTATTTTTCACTTTTCTCATTTGCACTGGTACAGCATTCGGTTCTCAGTACCTTGCGGTCGTACGGCTCTCCTCTAAGCATTTCAGGCGCCATCCAGAAGGCCGACCCCACCAGAGACAACTTCCTGTCAGGGTCATTTGCAGGCAGATCCCCCACTTCTCTGGCCAGCCCGAAGTCAGTGACCACGGCCTCCCTGCCACGCGAGGTCACTCGGATCAGGCAGTTCTGGAAGGATAAAAACAAGATTCCACATGAAGGATGTTGCATAAGATAGAAGATTTTATCTTGAATCTGTCAATGTGGTATGAGGAAAGAAAGCAAGCGAAAATAAGCAAAGGGAACAAAGTATAAGGAAGAATTTTCTTCATCTCAGATTACCAAAATGACAGTCATCTTACGACCCAACATTTTTTCAAACAGAACTAAAAAGCAGCAAAGTTACAGTATAGGGCCACATGATGGCAGTATTGCTCCACATGAATATTGAGCACTAAAGAAATTGTTTTTCACTCTGCATCTCTATAACAAAATCCCAGACATTACCTGACCATTTAATTATTCAACTCTGGTGGACTGTTTGTCATCAGCACATGAAACCGCAGCTGTGTCAAGGCTCAATAATAGATAATAGTATGCAATACATTGGTGCAGTCAAATGATTAATCGTGATTAATCGCATCCAAAACAAAAGTTTTTGTTTTCATAATATATGTGTGTTCTGCGTATATTATGTATATATAAACACACACACACAGTATATCTTTTTTAAATATTTACATGTCTATTTAAATTTATGTAATTTATTTTATAAATAAATATATTTAATATAAAAAAAAATCTGAAATGTATATATGCGTGTGTGTATTTATATATACATAATACACAGCACACATACATATATTGTGTAAACAAAAACTTATTTTGGATGCGATTCATTTTTTGACAGCATTACAATAAATATAACTATAAACAATATTTAAATGATGATACTAATAATAAAAAACCTTTATTACATAAATTACACAATGTCACAAAAATAGTTTCAACATTTTGGTCAGGTCAATTATGGAACTTCTGTCATTAATTATGAAACATTGGTTTAGTACAGATATGTTTTTATACTATAATTTAGCATGTTTTTTAAAGATATTTTGCTTTCACAAGAATGGTAACATTCTAGAAGTTTCTTTAATATTCTATCTAGTGTTTTCTGGAACATTCCAGAACACACTCATAAAAGACAAAAATCATCCAACGTACACTTTTTAATTTAGCGTAATTTTCCAGAGTTATTTTAAAGAAACAGTGTCAAAGTAGCTTTACTTGACAAGCATGTTGTTCAGTCAGTGAATCAGTAACATTAGTGAGTAAAATGCACAAATTGATAAATATGATGCAGAAATGTGAGAGCAAACTCCCTGACTTCAACTCATCTTAAAGCACACACAGTAGTCTTTCACCAGAGAACCAGGTGGAGATATACATCTATAGGACATCAGTGAGAATGTGCAATGAGTGTGGTATCATGCTCTGAGGCAGTAACAGTACCCATGAATTTTAAGTAAACCCATTGACATAAGGCAGCTATACAACCACACGTAACCTCCGGCGTGGAAACTTGAACCTGTCGTGTTGCGCAAGCAGAATGAGAAATGTTTTACCTCCACGCTGTGTAATGGATTAGAAACTATAGTAGCAATATTTGTGCTATGGACTTCATGTGCACTACATGTCACTTTCTTTGCCTGGTGGATGATAAAAAGCTAAAAACAAATCCCTCACTGGGCCAGTAAACAACCCCCAGCTACCAACACATTAGCAACGACATAGCATTGTGGTAATGAGTTTACTTTAGCATGGACATACATTTTCTTTTCTAAAAATCTAGTTATAAAACATAAAAACTGTTTAAAAATCACACTGCTAAGTTATATCTGCTTTTAAAATTGTGTGCTTGTGAGCAGGGTGAGAGGATAAAAGCTTGACAGTTGACAGGAGTCAGCGGGTCATTTCTTATGAGAGAGCGAGAAGAAAGGTTAGCGAGTGAAAGCAGTTTATGGAATGGTGACTGCTGGCTACAGTATTAGCATAATAAAGGTCTGACCTCCCCATCTCTGTTCAAACACTGCACACTGCAGCCTGGCAACTGCCACAGTTAAACCTGTCAAGACCACGACTGCTTCTCTCTGCTTACAGCTTTATAAGGGAACAGGTTCCCTTCCCAAAATTCTTGTCTTTTATCTTGTCATCACTTCAATATTACACCGCTGGAAAAGGCTCTCAGCCAATTCGATTCGAGGACCAGTAAGAACTGCTTTATAAATAATAATATTTTACAATATAATTGTTTTTACTGTATTTTTTATCATATAAATCCAGCTTCAGTGAACATGAGAGAAAACAACCTTACAGACCCCAAACTTTGGAACGCCAGTGTATTTACAGTGGGACTTTTCAATAGGAAGGATTTCCTGATATAGTTTTTTCCTTCACTGATTTCTATAAACACATTCTGTAGAAAGACATGAAGAAGTGTCACTCTTATTTTCCCCAGGACTGATCCTGTTCCTGTTTTCTTCAGGACACAATGTTCTTTACCAAAAATGTTGAAATACTTTGGCCCGTGGTGTGAGAATGGTTACAGTGGAGGCATGTGGCACAGCTTTACATGTTCCGTGCGTTTCGGTATCAATCACGTTATCTACGTCCCATCACTCTGCTGTTGTATTCATAAGCGATGAATGGAAACCACAACTGAAGTAAATCTGCAGAAACCGAAGCCTTTCAAGATAATATCAAGCACTCTGAGTTTCACACATTGAAAAACTCACACTTGTCACAAAATGCCATAAAAAATGCCCCTAAGTGAATAGAAGCCAAATAGATATTTTTACACACATACTACCTATAAAGTGCATTAAATTGATGGAATATATATAAGCAAATAAACTTTTCCAGAACTAACTTCACTTTAGTTGGTTAAAAGGTAATGGCTAAAATGTTAGAAAACTAATAGCAATAGTTTACAGATATCACTTTTATTTTTCTCTTATGCAATTAAATTAATTTTATTTAAAATATATTTTTGACTTAAGCATCCAGATACCTTTGGGGCCACTGTGTAAGTATGCCAATCTTCACATTGTAAGATTATGGGAGATAATATTATGTTTATCTCACAACTAATATAAGAAACTAAACAGCACCTAAGCAATAATAATAAAAAGGTTATATGAGAAAGGAGGAAATGAACACAAGAAAAGTGAACTAACTACCAGTTAAATACTCAAATCTGTGGTATTATCTCCATGGTACTCGCTGAATCATGTATTGAACACATTTTGTTCAAAACATGACTCAAGTCAGTCATGTGTCAGGCAAGCTAATAGAACATTAGACGTAAAAAACATTAGCAGAAATTTTAATGGCGTGACATTACAAATGTCTGTCATTAGCTATAAATGCAAGGCGTGTTCTTGGCACACACCTTCAAATCTGGGTTGAACACTGCAAGGTGATATTTCATGATATATCTTTGCCATAATTGCTCGACTTTGATCCCTAAAGTCTGCCAACTCACTCGTCCTCACCTTAGAGTTGAGATCTCTGTGGTATATGTTCTTGTAGTGGAGATAGATCATTCCTCGGCTGATATCACAGCCCAGTTCGATCTTCTCTCTCCAGCAGAGGTTGACTTCATGCCTGGCCAGCAGCTCCTCCAGACAGCCTCCGCTCACATACTAGGTGGAGGAGGGAACGATGAGGTTATAAAACACTTCGAATTATGATTTATACAGTGAAAATGCAGCTCAATTTTGCAGCATGTTAAATCAGGAAAAGGTTTTCTTTGTATAAAATTATATACTCTTGACACATTAGAAAAACATAATGGTGAGTCACTGCTTATGTCATGAGACTTTCTGGGCAGGACATTGAGAAGGCAAAAGACTGGATATGCTGAATTGTGAATACTAATTCCTAAAAGTTGCCACCCACCTCAAGAATTGGATACAGCTGGTTCTCCTTAACACAGATCCCCAGGTACCTACAGAATGACAATCACAGTACTTTACTTTATCCATCTGAGAACGGAGGAATTACGCAAAGTTTAGAAGTTTGCATAGGTAATAAATGACAAATGACAGAATGACAAATCATTCAATCAGCACCTGTGAGCTTTACACATCTGAGTTTTCATCACAACCCTTTAAACTTACTTGAGATCAATTTGAAACTTGTAAATTAAACAAATTAGTAGTGCAAATACATTTTCAACCAAATTAAAGTAAAACCTATCTAAAACTCTCTGCTATATCATGATAGGGCAGTTAAAATGGCGTTGCTATGCTGTTGCATACTCAAACTACTCATAGTTGCTAATGAGTGTTCTGGGTAGTCTAAGGAGGCCACGTTTGAACGATATTATGGTCTCTAGATATGGCCTGAATACAAAGAGTTAAATGTTAGTTCTTACTCTAAGTATGAGCACACAGGGATAATAAAATTCTGGCTGATCCCAAAAACATGTTTGCATGTTATTAATGATAATAATGATAAAATAAATGTACTCCGTATACACACATATATTATGTGAACAAAAACTTTTATTTTAGATGCGATTAATCGCGATTAATCGTTTGACAGCACTAAAAATATATATAATAGTCTAAATATATTACAAATAAAACAAGAATTGCAAATATCAATTGTTTTAAATGCTACAGGTGTGCAGTATGAAAATGGATATATAGAAATTTGTTAAAGACTTTAATGATGTTATGAAGTTATTAATGTTCTTGAAGATAAACTTGTGTGAGGGTTAGTTGACCGGAAAGGCAATTTAACAATACAAATACTAGAAATTAGGTTTGCACAATTATATAAAAACCTCCTCTAAATAAAAATATCTAATATATATCTGATAACTAACCTGGTGCAGATATATCATCTATACTAATAATGATTGGCAAACATGACTTAAACGCAGTCTCTAAAACCAGGGCTGTGTGTAGGTAATACAGTCTCACAGGCTGATACTTTTCATTTCAGAACACCATCTAAATAATAGCCATTTCACCGGTTACCTTTGTTCAGGGTCAGGAAATCTTAACCCAGTCGGGTTTTATTACTCAGTATTAGGAACAGAGTCAGAGTAGTTTTCTTCCCATGTTCTGAGAGGGCGCTATGAGCATCAGGTCGGCGTGGGATTGATGGAAGTGATTAATCGCGTGTGCAAAGGCGGCTCACCTCACTATGTTGGGGTGGGAGAGTTTCTGAAGTAGACTGATCTCCCTCACGATGCTGTTCTGATCCACGTCATTCCTATAGACCTTCACCACCATCACCTTCTTCGTGGTGCTGTGTATCACCTGAGTGAGGAAAAATTACATCATTATTGACTTGGCAGCAAGGGCATCACATACTGTATATACAGGTACATCTAAAAAAAAATGAATATGGAGAAAAAGTTCATTTTTTCTTGTAACTTATTTCAAAAAGTGAAACATTCATACATTTTCGATTCATTACATGTAAAGTAAAACACTTCAAACGTTGTTTTCGTTTTAATTTTGATGATTAGAACTTACAGCTAATGAAAGTCAAAAATCAGTATCTCCAAATATTATATAATATATTTTCAATAAATGACCATCCATACAGTATAAATTATTGGTATCTATTGTTCTTTGAAACCACAATAATGGGAACACTGCTGACTTGGCAATGGTCCAGAAGACGATCATTGACACCCTTCACAAAGAGGGTAAGTCACAGAGGGTCATTACTGAAAGGGGTGGCTGTTCAAGGAGTGCTGTATCAAAGCATATTAAATACAAAGTTGACTGGAAGGAAGAAATTGGGTAGGAAAATGTGCACAAGCAACAGGGATGACCGCAAGCTTGAGAATACTGACAAGCAAAGCCGATTCAAACACTTGGGAGAGCTTCACAAGGAGTGAACTGAATCTGGAGTCAGTGCATCAAGAGTCACCACGCTCAGACATCTTCAGGAAAAGGGTTACCAAGCCACTTCTCAAACAGAAACATTGTCAGAAGCATCTTACCTGGGCTAAAGAGAAAAAGAACTGGAGTGTTGCTCAGTGGTCCAAAGTCCTCTTTTCAGATGAAAGTAAATCTTGCATTTAATTTGCAAATCAAGTTCCCAGAGTCTGGAGGAAGAGTGGAGAGGCACAGAATCCATGTTGCTTGAAGTCCAGTGTGAAGTTTCCACAGTCAGTGATGATTTGGGCTGCCATGTCATCTGCTGGTGTTGGTCCACTGTGTTTTCTGAAGTCCACAGTCAACGCAGCCATCTACCAGAACATTTTAGAGCACTTCATGCTTCCTTCTGCTGACAAGCTTTATGGAGATGCTGATTTCATTTTCCAGCAGGACTTGGCACCTGCCCACACTGCCAAAGGTACCAAAAGCTGGTTCAATGACCATGGTGTTACTGTGCTTGATTGGCCAGCAAACTCGCCTGACCTGAACCCCATAGAGAATATATGGGGTATTGTCAAGAGGAAGATGAGACACCAGACCCAACAATGCAGATGACCTGAAGGCCGCTATCAAAGCAACCTGGGCTTCATTACACCTGAGCAGTGCCACAGGCTGATTGCCTCCATGCCACGCCGCATTGATGCAGTAATTCATGCAAAAGGAGGCCCAACCAAGTATTGAGTGCATAGAAATGAACATACTTTTCAGAAGCCTGACATGTCTGTTTAAAATATCCTTTTTTTATTGATCTTATATAATATTCTAGTTTTCTGAGAAATAAAGGCTTGAAATATTTCACTATGTGTAATGAATCTATATAATATATGGGTTTTACTTTCTGAAAAAAAATATTGACCTTTTTTATGATATTCTATTTCTTTTAGATGTACCTGTACAGTGGGAGTTTCAACAGGAGGGATTTCCTGATACGTTTTTTCTTCACTGACATCCTGTAAACACATTCTCAACCAAAAGGAGCATCACTCTTATTTTTCCCTGGGCTAATTCTGTACAGTACATGTCTTCTTTAAGACACAATGTTCTTTACTGATGCTGTCATTACTTGGCCCGTGGTGTGAGAATGGTCACAGTGGAGGCATGAGGAACAGTTTTTCACATTCTGTGTATTGATATTAAACACGTTATCTAGGTTCAATCGCTTTGCTATTGTAAAGCTCTGGCTGTGATCTTAAGCCTCGCGGAAGTTTTTCCTTCAAGAGAGTATCAAGTGTTTCACACTATAATAATGGCATTTTTGTGAGCAAACAAAATGCAGTTTCTTACAATTGAAACTATGAGGTTAAACTTAAAGGAACGCTGAAGAGATTTTGCAAAACAAGAAAAGTTAGCATATAAATAATGTGGTTACTATAGTTTCCTCAGGCATTTTTTTAAAAACCATCTAGTTATTTTCTTGTTTGAGAAGGTTTTCAAGATCATCTAAGCTTGACAGGGTGGTGACGGTACATGACGTTAAACATGTATTTCTTAGTTGGGTTAAAGACTGTCTGCAGGACGTAGCTTGTTTTTAGGAGACGAAAGACATGTCATGTTTCTAAGGTTCTGTTGTAAGGAGTAACAGGGCCGTGACTTACAGACAAAATGATTAGAAGATGATTTAAAATTTTGGCAACAGAATTCGGGTGGGTACAAAATCCCTAGCAATTATTTATACTGGAGATACAGAACAAAAGATTTGCTCTTGAAAGGCAGCAGGTGGTGGAATGAAAACATTTATCTTGAAGGTCTCAACGCCTGAGATCTCGATGTGCCTCATTTTCACAGCTTTGATTAAATCAGCGCACTTTCGCTAAAGGGCAGATTATCTAATCAGATTCTGTGCTGTTCAATAACAACCGCATCCATTATTACACAGCGCCTTTAGGACATTCTAGCAAGTTTAGCACATTTTTCACAGACTTTCAATCTCCAAACAGTAATTTGTCTCGCTCCTCCATTACTGACAGGAAACCCTTACCTTGTAGACCTTGGAGAAGAAGCCAGTTCCGATAAGCTCTGCGCTGAAGTCTTCCCAGAATTCTAGCTTTCGGACAGTGGTGCGGAGTCGGTGCCAGCAGTCGGTCTGGCAGTAGGTGTCTGTGGACTCATTGAGCAGCGTTGGACTGACTGGTTCTGGAGTGTCTTCGACCTCAAACATCTTGGAGATCTCATCTACAACAGAAAAAGCAGAAGCAAGAGGGATAAAGCTTAGTTTTACACTGCACAAGAGTAATCAAAGCAGCCAAGACTTATTTCAAGGACATGAAAAAATATCTGTTTTACAATATACAAAAAAAGACTAATAATTCATCATATTATATACAACCTTAATCATCTGACATAAGACCAGTTTTGCAGTAAAGCCTGCATTACTGCATTAAGATTAATCGTATGTCCAAGACTGCATCTATTCAGAGGATAATCCAAAAATGAACAAAACAATGCATGCATTTTGATAAAATAAAATGTCAGAACACACAATACCTCAAATAACAATATGCTTTTATATAAGATACTTACATCTGGATTAAACATGCATTTGCATTGAGTTTTATTAATTTAGCCGTTTCATTGCTGTGCTTATGATTATATACATGAAAAATCTAAATATTTTTTTAAGTACTATCATTACTTTATCATAAGGAGGACTATTCTTTTTTTCAGTATATTCTAATAAAAATTCCCATAAAAATTTGTATATTATGATATATAACCTTTCCGTTATTAACACCCTTGAGCACACCTGCATATCCTCCTTTGTTTTCAGTTATATCCAGTTTCAGATTTACCCACCTTGAAAAGCAACCTGGGGGTAGGTCACTCTGGATTTCTTATCTAAATTGGCAGTTTTTGGCTCAACTGAGATTACATCACTGCGCGTAATGTGCCCAGAGCACTGGGTGTCCTAACTGCCCGTTAACGTGTTAACGGTTTCAGCACGATACATTATACAGGGTTTCTCAGTGATGGCCCTGCCACAACCTTTATCCATCTGCAACGTCTGACCCCAGGCTACTGACACACACTCACTCCTTCACACTTTATTAGATACTGTATGTGTTAACATCACACTCAGATATTCAAAGCTCTACATTGGTTGCAATAATCCCGAAGGTGATGACGCATTGCTACTGAATTGGAAGCAGAGTCCATAATATCAGTGTTGGCACAGCATAAACTCTGGTTAGATAACTAGCTGGCCACACATACGGAGAAAAGGCTGTAATCATTACAGACTGTAAGAGATTTGCTGTGTGTGAGAAAGAGAAAATAACCGGGTTAGGTCACTGATCTGATGTTTGTCTGCAAAATACATAATCCAGTCCTTTAAAATGTTTTGGTCAATACTTTATTTTTTGTTACTGTAGCTACCTATTAAAATGTTATGACATTGTTTTTGTTCTTGTAGTTGCTTGTTGATGTAATTTTTACAATGACAATGTACTAACTGCAAAAGTATTGTGATATTACCTTGCTTTTCGGAAATATACCACGGAAATGCCACATTATGTGAATATAATTAAAAATGTAAAATATTAATATTTCGAAGTATATGTTTGTGTACAGAGCTGCTTTCTATACAATAAAGATGATTTTATTATTT
The DNA here is from genome assembly GCA_027564155.1 of Gymnocypris eckloni scoliostomus. NCBI lineage: Eukaryota > Metazoa > Chordata > Actinopteri > Cypriniformes > Cyprinidae > Gymnocypris > Gymnocypris eckloni. Next base: position 6,987,892 of record CM050433.1, on the reverse strand, counting down.
AATAGCTTTGATGAATTTACTTTTACTAAAAATGTGCAAAAAAGCAGCAATAAAAATTAGACTAAACTTATTGTGTTAATATACCATGGTATTTCCATCTGATACATTACTATACAACACACAGCACCACAAAAGTACTTTTTGTAAAGATCATTTGTGGAAAATCTATGGCATATGTGCAGAGCACCTATGCTAACAAAAAGTGTTGATTGACATGTTTTCTTTGTCCCGCTTGGATGATATTAAATGCTGGCGCGGTGCATGCATGTGTGGTTGAATGTGTGAACAAACCAAAACATTTTTTTGAAAACTTCCTTGAATGCATTATGGTGGCATATGTACGCAAGATGTAATAAGATCCATCAGGGTCTAAATCTTGATATTTCTGTTATCATCTAAAAAGGGAGCTTTATCTCAATAACTGAAGTAAACAGCACTCAAAGATAGACAGCTCATCCAACCATCAAAGTTCACAACACCAGATAAGATAAGAAACTCACTAATCTTGTACGATAAGAGAGAGAGAGTGATTATTGCCAATGCATAACTGGCTGATATTTGTTATCTTATGCAATCATGCACAAACCCACGCACGCGGATGCACCGAGTCTTAACGCCATTCTCAGATGTCATTGTTGTTATGCGTGACACCTGAAACCTGCTTTGCCAGACGTAACCTGCATCTCTCACATGCAAACGACAATAGTGAATGTAGGATCAACTGACGTGGTCTTTGAAGGGGTTTAGCAAGCCAGGGTGTCTCTTTCGGTGTCTGCGGGTATGTTCATGTAATGAGACATTGAAAGAAAACAAAGACGGTTTGGGGAGCGAGTGTAGAATGGATTCAGATGTAGTGTGACGCAAAGCATTTGTTTGATCTTCCTTGGGGTGAAATTAGTCTTCAACTACACACAGCGCTCCTACTGAAATGGGGAATTTCACCTCTTGATTCACTTGGAAAACGTAAGAAGAGAGTCTGAAACTGTTTGGAAAAAAGGTTAAGACTGATTTATTTTTACAGTAAAATGAGCTTCATGCCATTCGTGTAGCTTTTTTTCATAATCAAAACCCCTTCCATTCCATTAATAAAAAATTAAATAAAATAAAATTGGCACAGCTGAAGGGTTAAAACTGCATTTTTTACAGTTAATAATTCAGTGTAAGGTGATAACTCTCGTGTGTGTCTCTTTGGATGCTCTCCTTTAGAGATCTATTGAGTTTCCTTCTGTCTGTGTGGCAACTGAAGCCCTGGGTCACATCCCCTCTACTTTCTATGACGTGAGCTCTGAAGCGTGTGAATGAGAGAGAAAGAGTGAGAAAAAAAGAAGAGGCAGAGAGCAGATAACAGTTTGGCTACATTCATCCCAAAGCTTAATGTTATGGTAGAATATTCAGTGTAATATCATCTCACGGATGGTTACTGAAACCACAAGCTGTGCAAATCTGTCATTTCAGATCAGTAACCATCTCTAGTGCTTAGATTTGGCCGATAATGACCCTGAAGTCATGCGTGGGTTAAGCAGGTCTCAGTCTTCATAGGTAATGCAGACGGCACATGCATATTTTACACATTCAGGATGGATTAGATGAGTATTCAAACGCATTCAGGACCAGGACACTTATATAAATGCAGATCCAATATCAGTACAAATAGACAAGGATTTGTTCATCAGAATAGCTTTGGAGAAATTTAGCATTACATCACTTGCTCACCAAAGGACGACGGCACCCATTCACTGTAGAGAAAACTTTGGTGAGCAAGTGAATGCTAAATTTCTCCAAATCTGTTCTGATTAAAAACATTTGCATCTTGGATAGCCTGAGAATGGGTACATTTTCAACAAATGTTCATATTTGGGTGAACCGTTCCTTCAAAAAAGTCGTTATTTAGTTTTCCAGCCTCTCCTTTTCTGTGGTGTGCTTTTATAGATGTCTATATGTATGCAAGCACTTTGCATGTGAAATTATTATTTATTATGAATTATATAGTTAGCATTACCACAAACTGTTAAGGCTGGACATGATCAGGAACATTGTTGGAAATAAACTTTGTCCAAACATTATGCAGAGCTGCATGTGTAGCCTGAAGAGTGAAGAGTGAAAGATTTGGCAGTGCTAGTTTATTATTAGTGTTAGTTTATATACAGACTGTAGTCATAGTTACTTCTTTTAGTGTTCAGGATTAATAGTTTCTATCCTGTTTTATTAGGTCTTTATTAATTCATCATTACTGGGAGAGCCAAACTTAATACTGAAAAGTTGTCATTGGATTAGAAATGTAAGAAAACAGCACAAACTGAGTGAAATGATGGACCAAAAGGCTGGAGAATACATTCTTGAAATCAACTGTCTGACTCTGGAATGTAGAGTAAGTATCAATTAATGTCAGAACTACATGGGGTTCAACAACCGATTGTTTTACAACAAACAGACATCTTCAGGGTGTTACATGTTATCAGTTTCATTTAGAAAAACAGAGTAAAAGAGTCGCCCTGCAGGACATGGATAGCTGAGCTCTGCAAACACTGGAAAAATCTGGTACGGTGAAGTCAGAGAGGTCAGGCATTTGAGAACAGTGATATAAGGCCATGTACACTACCGGTCAAAAGTTTGGGGTCAGTACTGTTTTTTTTATGAATACTTTATTCAGTAAAAGTGCATTCAATTGAACTTTGTTTAAAGAAATTGTTACAAAAATCAATTTCAAATAAACGTTCTTTTAAACTTCATAATCATCAAAGAATCCTGAAAAGAAATCATGGTTTTCACAAAAATATATTACGCATCATAACTGTTTTAGATATTGATAATTACAAGAAATGTTTCTTGAGGAGCAAATCAGCATATTAGAATGATTTCTGAAGAATTATGTGACACTAAAGACTGGAGCGATGCAAAAGCTGCAAAAAATTCAGCTTTGCCAGCACAGGGATGAATTACATTTTAAAATACATTCAAAAAAGTATTTTATTTGACAATAATATTTCACATATTACTGTTTTTACTATATTTTTTGTCAAATTAATGTAGCCCTGTTGAGCATAAAACACTTCTTTCAAAAATATTTAGATTTTGATTGCTTCCGTTGTCCTCATTTGTAAGTCGCTTTAGATAAAAGTGTCTGCTAAATGACTAAATGTAAATGAAAATATGAAACAATATTACGCCAAATTTTAAACGGCAGTGTTAAAAACACACACACATAGGGTGCGGTTCATACCGAGACACCATTCTGTGAAATTCCACACTTTGTGAAGATTTTGAAGCATCGGACATGAGAAAAAGCCCCTATCTGCTGTTCTTACCAGACTAGAAATCAATATCATTGTGAAAGACATACTAAATAAAGCCTTGAAAAAAGACTGGATAAAAACTAGGCTACATGAACCAAATTCAGAGAAGTCAAGAAGTCCCAGAAAAGCAACATCCACAACTGTGTCCTAAAGAACTGATACGATTGGAAACTCTTAGTCTATACAGCAAAGTCACGACACCTGTGAAAACGAGACTCTTTTCTGTTGTTCAAGGCACTTGATCCCCATTTGCACGTGCATGGACGGATCTACCAAGTTAACACATGCAGCTCGAACCAAAACTTTAAAGACAATATGCAAAACGTGAGGAAAAAGTCATCTGATTTTCCGCAAAGGAAATAATCCTGATTACATCAAGAAAATGAGAGATTAGCTAAAGCCCGAGTTCATTAGAAGGTTGCGTGCCACTGCTTTGCCAGAATACAGCTGGCTTAACTGAATCAAGGGCCTTGTTCTCTTTGTTTAGCCTGCGTAGATGACCTTTAACCTTCTATTGAGACATTCCACTGCAAACTGGACGGTCTACAGTGATTCCAGTAACGTTCATTTTGAACTAATTGACATGGAGCAATAAGAAAGGGCCTGCTGCCATGTTAGATGTCCTGGACATTGTGTCCAAATCGTTTATGACTATGAGATTCTGTAGATCTGCTTTGGGTTGAGGTAACAAACAATCCCCTCACAGAACTGTCAAAAAGGTCATTGACCTCAGGTCTGAGATGCTGCAAGTTTGGCCAAACCTATTAGCAACAACATGACATTTAAACAAACAGACTGTCTGCATAAACAGACATCTTGTGATTCTGAAGACAGCAGTAATGGTTGTGGAAATTCAGCTTTGCAATCCTAGAAATAAATTACATTTTAAATTATATTAAAATAGAAAAAATGTATTTTAAATTGTAACAATATTTCACTATATTGCCAATTTTACGGTAATTTTATCAAATTAATGCAACATTGGTAATCATAAAAGACGTTTTTCAAAAATAATACAAAATCTGACATCAGGGAAATGTTTGGTACCTTGACCCAGAGTATAATATACATCCCGATTTAAACAGAGAATAATTTCAACTAAGCTTGAAAAAAAAAGCACTGACATGAGAAAATTGTCCAACGTTTTCTTCCTGTACACTGACAAAGCAAATCAAATCCAGTCATTTTTTAACAGATTGTGTTGTAAACCTCATAAAAGTAGATTTTCTACATCCCGTACATGATGCGTACACTAGAAACGACATGGTTCTTGACATTTCTGTTTTCACATGGCCTCATCCATCTGCAATGTTTCTGTTTGTGCTAAAGATGACAGAACTGGTAGACACTCTGCGCTCTGTTACCTCAGTAGATATAAATATCTGATGTATCGCCTCCATTTCCATTCGTACTCTCTAACCGCTCAACAACTCTTCACACCTACATAATTTGCTAAACAAAGTGTCAAATCTCACAAAACATAATATAAATCCTCTTGATAGACACAAGCAATACATTTGAGAAAAAGAATAAGTCAACCACACATGATTTTAATAGCCAGTGACACACTCCTAACAATATGCATTTGTTATTTATTCAATTGAATATTTGCCAACCGCAATACATTTCCAACATATGCCGTTCAGTAACAGCAGGGCAGACGGGTAGACTAAGAGTCATTTTCTGCTGCAATACAATCCACACTTCTGACCTAACCTGCAACTAATTTGAACCCAGGCTCTTAAGAGTTCATGTCCCTCTCAGACCAAACAAAATACACTTTAATATATAGCTTGTACGTAAAGGCAGCCAAAATATGTTCTGCATTGTCCTTTTCAACATAAAGGCTGAGAAGGAAAGTATTTTACAAGTGAAACGATAAATACTTACTCCATCGGTTCATGTTCATGTGCATCATGAGGAGGTGGTGATGGAGCTTCCTGTCACTGCCTCTAGAAGAGACCACACAAGTGTATGAAATACCCTGATAGATAATGATATCAAAATATGTACTGCAATAAAATACAACATATCTTAATAAAATTGAAGTGCTGACTGACTATGCAGCATTTGTTTTCTTATCTCCACCGTTTTTTTAGTTAGATCTCATCTGTACTTCTAAAGATAAAGCAACAGTGCTAGATAACTGTTCCTAACTTTGTTTATGTTTATGACATAATTTATTCCCAACTATCTTTCAAGGTTAATTCTACACTGAAATAAAATTGAAAACCCTGAAATCCAAATAAATAAATACAAATATTGTTTTTCATGTTTACTATATTATATATTTATTTAGTAGTATATTTATATTCTAGTAGTAGTAAATACGCAGATGAAAGAAGAATTTTAAATATAAATATTATAAATATTCAGATCTATATATACACACACATCATAAACACAAATATCTAATCTACATTATTAGTATTATTCAGTAAACAAAGAGTTAAATAGTTAAGCGTGAACTAAAACAGGATAGATTCCGCAATGACATTTCTAATTTAAATAAAAGAAAGGAAAATACGTACTTACAAATCCACCTGCTTCCCTCCAAATTCTTTCTGACAGCTTTTTGCGGAAATGTGGCTTGGATGTTGCAGGTATATGAATCCAAAGTGCTAGGCTTCCGTTGCGAACAGGCTCCGCGCGCTACTGCGTTCGGTACTCAAGCATAACGCGCGCAGAGATCAAGTCAATAAGCCTTTGATCAGTTGCCATAGGAACCTGCGAGGTGAAGCCTTCGTGCAGACGGCAAACTTGTGGCGCCTCCCACACGTTACAGATTTTCTTCATTTCCGGGCAAAATATTATCTCGTAGAATTCTAGTCCTACATATTTTGATGTTGACTGTGAATATGGCAGGTACGTTTAGAAATATATATCGTATTTAATATCTTTATGTGTCACGTAAAACGAAATATTAAATTAGCCAAATAAAAGCATATGTATCATTCTCAAACTAATTTATTTTATCGTATTGTTTAATCTTATATGAGTCTATATTTTGTTTGCAGAATGCACGAGCACTGTCCTCTGACGCCATCTAGTGATGTATTAATTCAATTTACATGGAGTTATTTACTTAATGCATCATTTACATAAAAAAACATTTACAAAACCTGTATGGGTTTCTTTCTTCGGTGTAGAACAAAATGAGATGGCAATATACATTTTCACTCAAAAATGAAAATTCTGTAATCATTCACTCCCCCTCAAGTTTTTCCCCGCATGAACACACAAGATGATATTTTGAAGAACGCTCGTAACCAAACACTTTCTGGTAGGCATTGACTTCTATAGTAGGGAAAAAAATACTATGGAAGTCCATGGTTACCACCAGCTTTCTTCAAAATATTATCTTTTGTGTTCAACTGAAGAAAGAAACTCATACATGTTTGGAATAATTTGAGGGTTAGTAAATGACATAATTTTTATTTTTGGGGTATACTATTCCTGTACTACTTAAAATTTTAAAACTACCTGATTTTTATTTTTTGATAAAAAATGAAACATTTTGAAAAATGAAGAAAAAAAGAATTACAAGGTAAATGTTAACAGAAAATTGTAACATTTTGCAGACTTGTAGGCATTTAACCATGTCAAAACAATCTATTTCGACTACATGCTACTTACTATTAATAATACATAATTCAATATAAAACAAAAGTAAAGGCAACTTTAATTTATTCAAATAATCAACTGGATACAATATATAGAATGATCAGCAATGAGATCAGAGGATGCTGTAAAGAGCTCAAACATGCTTCGAAAACATGCTGAATGAAACTGTGTGATTGTGACGGCATGCATTTATGTAACATCTCTGTAAACAGTCCTCTCAACAGTGCTCAAATGCAGTCGCTAGTGGTATATGGATGCAAATATTTACTCTAGCCCTTCAAGAAATACTGGGCAGAAACAGTGAGGAATGATATTAAGAGATCATATACAGTACAGGGTTCCCTTCAATATTCAATGCACCTCTATTCAACAAACCGTTTGCAATGTCAGGCTTTGAGAAAGCGGCTGTACATAGGGAACTGAAAAAAAGCTGTCTTTGATTTAAGATGGTGAATTTATCTCGTAGTTTTGATTGTTCAGAAGAAAAAAAACATGGTTATGGAAGATTTCGCTAAACATGCATCATCTGAATCCTGCTAAACATTCTAATGTGCAAAGATAAATCTCCATATATATATCGATATTCCCTATAATAAAAAAGGGGAATGGTGCTTCTCTGGTCCTGAATATATTATTTAAAGGTCATCAAAATCTATTAAAATGTCCACTTACATATACAGTAGTGATATTGTATAACCAGCTTCGGTCGGTGCACATGCATATTTAAGTCAATATTACAAGATTCTGTCAATAATCAACATCCAACATACACAAGAGACCAACCGACTGACTTACACAGTCCAGAACTGCACCACAATGTGAGATTTCATATGCATAGTATAGTACCTACACAAAAGATTCAAATCAAAATCTTAGAGAGAAAGAAAATCACAGAAAACAAGTACTATAAAATACAGCAGAGTTTAACATGCAGGAAAACAAAAAAGTGACAAAACCTAAAAGGTAGAGAGTTGACTTATAGAGTTACAAGGTAAACCAACAACATACATTCAACCTACTTGTGCAGAAAAGACTCCCCTGATACATGGAAGCATGAGCTATGTTATTCATTTCAGTGGTGGAAAAGCACCATCACTACAGCTAAATCGAGCAAACAAACAATCATAGAAAAATAATCAACACATGACCGTAGTGCACATTGAGAAAATCTCAACAGGGCTTTGGACTATTTCTGCTAACTTTAAAACTGAGCTTAAGCGAGATCTACACTATAGTTCTACACGGTCTAGAACAGCTTGTCTAAAATTTCTAATTCTACTTTATCTACAATTCTATCGTACCAAAAACTACACAAATGTACTGATGATCTATGCTACAGTTATGAGTATGAAAATGTAAGGCATACATTTGTGTCAAAACAGACTGACAAACATTGATTCCTTAAGTGAAAAGTCATGCATAGATTGCACAAAGTTATTGTATTTCCTTAAGAACTTCATTAGAGTATGCGTCCTAAATAGAAATGCCGATAACAAAATCACTCTGATCATGACGAAGTCGGAAATGCACTACTTACTACATGGCATTTTGTTAATACTACACAGGAAAAGGAAGTGAAATTACAGTACGAAACTGTTAGCCTCATGATTAAAAGGTCATGTTACATACAAGAAGAACGGTCACAATGCCTATTGTGGCATTCCCTAAAGGTTATTTGTGCCATAAATAATTAACCTACTATTCAGAAACATGCTATGTAACTCACTTGTTTCTTGGTTTTGGGCTTTGTTGTTTATAACAAATAAAACGAGACAGTTTCCAGGTTTGGTTCTGTTCACCATCTACAGCGCTGACATTATAATATAATATATGCATTTTCCCTAAATGACATCCTGAAGTGTTTCCTTACTACACGTATACACATTTCCTGACTGCAAATTTCAAGAATTTGAAATAAAAATGTTTTTTATTATTATTTTACTTAAGTTGCTTAAACAAACCTGATTTTGAGAAAGAATTCCATTTGAAGAAAGCATTTTTTTTCAATTCAGTTTAATCTAATGAGATCTGTAAAACTGCAATGAAGTCCCTCGAATTAATTAGTGATGGAAAAAAATCTTATAAAATCTTTTCTTCTAAGTACATTTTAGATGTTACTGTTTGAGTATTTAAAACTATTCACTTCATGTGTTAATTTCTGTATATTTTACTGTAAATGAATTTATTAATTTAATCAAACAAACCTGATTTTTCATATTTTCAAGTTGAAATAAATTTCTGATGCAAGTCTGAGCTATTTTTATTTGATCATTTTCAAATCATATCATGCCTCTGAAATTAATGAGTGATGGACAGACATTAAGCATTAAAACTACTTAAAGGTTATTGTTCGCAAATGTGCAAAGGCTATTTTAATTTTATTTGCCTTATATATATCATTTATTTTATTTAAACCAAACAAATCTGATTTTTTGAGAATAAATAAATTTCTATCTTTATTTTATTACGTTCAAATTCAGTTCTAATAAGATCTGTAAAACTGCCACAAAGCAGCACACCTCTTTAAGTAATGAGTGACGGACAAACCTAAGAAATTGTACAGTTTTTCCTAAATAATTCTGTTTAGCCTCGCGGTGGCACCCCCTAGCTGAAGTAGAGGAGTAAAGCAGAGTCTCCGTGCCGGAGAGGAGAGTAGAAACATACGCGCACACAGAAAACAGGTCCTGAGACACGGCAGAGACCTGGGCGGACAGATACAGTGCATGCTGCTGTGGACTGTACAAATTCATGCATGAGTGGGTGGGCACACTCCACATCAACAACCCAAGAAAAGCATCTTCCTTTCTTTCTTCCATCTTTCCGTCCACGCCCCAGGTCCATATCAAGGCCTTCCGGCAGCCATGACAGCCCCATCCTTGCGCATTTCGCCCGAACAAGACGCCCACAAGTATCAGGAAAGAACTTCATCCTCGCCCACGAAGGGCAGGTCCATGCTCCGCATGCCTTCCTCGCTCTCTTGTTTCCTAGGAAACAGACAAATGTGGAGGTTGAAAATAACGCACATTCCAGGCGTGTCAAACTGTCTATGGCAATGCAGACTGTTGTTAAGTGCGGCTAGAATTGTTAGGCAGCAGTGAAATTTAGTCAGCTCGAGGGGGGGAGAATGGGGGGGGGGCATCGCATATGCTCGGGTCAGAAGAAAGCACATGAGAGTGACTGACTACCATGTTTTTGCAAGGGGTTGTACTGGGAAGGCCGGGACTGCGGCACCACATGCAAAATGCACCCAAGTCCAACAAACCAATCATAATCCTGGTAAAAAATGAACATGGACGGGCGGCAAATCAGGATGCTCCTCTCCTTTTTTTGTTGCTGACATTATGCACGAGGGGCATGCAGATATAGAAGGACCTGGAAACATCATCCTGAACTGCCCATGAACTTACAGGACAAACATGAACTTGTTTTATCTGTTAAATATTACATGCAAAATATGATTGATGTACTAAGGGTTGATTATTAAAAACAGCTACTAAGGTTCTTTAAGAGCGAATATCATGAATATTGTATATATTACATGCATAAAATGCTGTTTATTAGGTAGGAAACACAAGCGGAATAGCTTGTTATTCTTTAAGCCATCTGAATGATAGTTTTGAGCATGCTAAAAACACCACACCATTCCTTTTAAGTGCAGATCATTCAAAATGGGCATGACCATTATCTCCTACATATAATATAGGTGGAGCGCTAACAGGCTAGCAGAGCTTTACCTGGAGGTACTGAGATTGCGGCAGTATTTCAAACTCCCTGCTCTCCCTTTTCTAGACGGCAGGAGAGATGCGGATACGTGAGAATTCTTAAATCGGAGCGTTTCTATCAAATATTCCTGAAAACATGACTAAACAAAGAGCCTTAAAGGAATATTTCATGCTAAATATAACTCAAATATGCTAATGATTACCACAGAAAATAATTTATGCTTGTCCCTTGGTTTCTGAAAACCAACAAAAAAGTAGGTTAAAGGGATAGTTCACTCAAAACTTAAATTCTACTCACCCTCATGCCATTCCAAACTTGTATGAATTTCTTTCTTACATTGAGTACAAAAGAAGGTATTTTGAAGAATGTTGGTAACTAAATAGTTGACGGTAGCCATTGACTTCCATAGTATAGAAAGAAAATACTATGGAAGTCAATGGCTATGTAAAGTAAGAATTTTCATTTTTGGGTAAACTATCCCTTTAACGATCTTAGCAAAGCTATTATTATAAGATAGTTACTTTGCTAGGTAGTAATCAACCTAGCAAAGCACTGCAATGAAAGCTACAACACAGTTGCAAAGGGGGCACTCATGAGTCATAAAATGATAAAAATGACTCTAGCTTTGTTCAAATATGCATTGCATACTTTCTCACTATGTAGAAGGCAAGAAACAGTATGTGATGTCTGAATTCACAGTATTCATTACCCGAATGAACTACTACTTCCGGTGTATCTGATCACTTTACTATCCCATGAGGCACTTGCAGAGGATTTGTGAATGGCAGGGAAGCGATGACAGCAATGACAACCTGGCAGATGTAGCACATCTGGATTTCATTCCTATTACACACACTCATATTATATAGAACATTACTTTAAGTAGGTTCATTTAGTCATTTACATTAAGTCATTTTAGCAGACACTTTTATGCAATGAGGACAATAGAAGCAATCAAAACCAACAAAAAAGCAATTCATAAGTTGACGTTCAAAAATTCATATTCAAATGTAGTACCTTATCGGACGGCATGGTCTTGTGGACTTTATGGATACACACAAGTGAAGAATACAAGTCCACATTAAGTATGCCATTTGAAACAAGGCCTTAAACATCTTGAGTAAAGTATTTTAGCTTAGCAGGCTAATCGGTTAGCTTGGTAACCGTAAGCTAAATAAAAACAAAATAAACATGTTTAATGTGACCATTTGTAATTTTGGCTTCATAACCCAATGTGTGATGTATAAATTCAAGAACATGAATTTATTAATCAACAGAGATGCATTATATTATAATTGTAGTAATTTACAAATCACTGGATTCAATTTCACCCACAGAAACGGTTAGAAGCACACAAAGAGTTAATTCACCAAGAAATTTAGTCTCATCTTAACTAGATAATTTAGACAACTTTAGAGGTTAAACAACACATTTGACTAAAGGTTTAGAGTGTTAAAAACATGTCAGTAAGGTTATTTTAATATTCACTTATGCTCCAAGGCTGCATTTATTTGATCAAAAGTCAAGCAGAACAGTAACATTTGTGAGATATCATAATTTAAAAGAGGCACTTTCTATTTTAATATATTTTCAGTGTCACGTGATCCTTCAGAAATCATTCTAATATGATGATTTGCTGCACAAGCAATATTTCTTCTTATTATCAATATTGAAAACAGTTAAAGTGTGATGCATTTATTTGGAATCAAAATCTTTTGTGACACTCTAAAATGTCTTTACTGTCCCTTTTGATCAATTTAATGCATCCTTGCTGAACAAAAGTATTAATAAAAGTACAGAAACTAGTCAAAATTATTTTCTGTGGAAAATTAGCATAGATATTAATTACCTGAAAATACAACTAAGCTCTATCCTTATCATATCACAGTATAACCTAAATAAGTAATTAAATTACTAGCTAGGCAAACCATTTAAAATTGTATGTGACCATTGAAACCACTGCAGAGTTCCAAGCCTATGTTCAGGAAGTTTATTCCAGTTATAGCCCATCCCTAATGAGGAAGACTTACGATAGCGTGTGTCCTGGTACGGCGGGACTCCTGTCTTCCCTGCGGCCCCAATCAAACGGGTTCCCAAAAGAACGCTTGCGCAGCATAGTCCTAACCATGATCTGAAGCAGAGAGCATGCAGCAAGAATAAGAACTCCAAAAACAGGCGTTGGGCTGTAATCTGTGTGGGTCATTAATCGGTTTATTCATTTGATGAGGTTATTAGCATTGAATTCATTACGTGTATTCATAAAAACAGAATTAGTGTTGTCTGAATAGGCCACCAGGGGCTTGTGATCTCACCACGGTGGCCAGACTGGGGATGTGCTTGACAGAGTTTTCCACTTCCTCCTCTGTCACTTCTATCAGGCTGCTGCAGTTGTCGTCCTCAGGGGGGAGGGGCTCAGCACCGTGCCGCGTCACCCATGGGTGCACCTACAACAACAACAGAAAAGAAATCCTGCTTTGATTTCATTAATTAACTCAAGACTGTGTCTAGGCAGCTGGAGTGTCCTATATTCACACAGGAAGTGCTTTGAAATTATCTTTTAAGAATAAGGAATGGTTTTATTTTTGGTCCATTTGAAGTATGGAGGTTAATTATAACAAGAAAAAATACACTACATAGTAAGATCTTTTTCTTGAAAGAAATTATCACTTCTATTTAGCAAGAATGTATCTTTTGAGAATGCATCTCCACAAGCTTAATGCAATCTTACAGTTGATTAAGAGGAATATATTGTTTTACAAAATATTTTTTATGTCAAATAAATGCAGTGCTTTTGAACTTCCCATTCATCAAAGTAAAAAATAAATGCATCACAGTTAAAAATATATATATTAAGCATCTGTTTTTCAAAATTAATTATAAGAAATGTTGCTTGAGCACCAAATCAGCATGAATGAAATACATTTTAAAGTACATTAAAATAAAACAAGTTATTTTAAATTGTAATAATATTTCACAATATTAATGTTTTTACTGTATTTTTGAATAAATGGAGCCTTGATGAGCATGATACTTTTTTCAAAACCATCAGCCAAATCTTACTGACCCCAACATTTTGAACGATAGTATGTATGTTTCCAAAAATGTACATATAAAACAACCAAACATCAACCAATAGCGTGATTCTACGCCAAAACTGACCAATCATAAAAGAGGGCTAGTATTGTTGTACTTTAGTACTAATACTTTGTTGAACTTGAACCTGAAGGTGGCGTCATCAGTGAAATAAAAAAGTCACACTGACCTTGATTTGTGGGACGGTAATTCTGGTTTCAGGATTCTTGTCCAACATTTTAAACAGAAGGTCCTTTAAGTCATCTGATAGGTCCACGCTGTTAATTGGGACAAAAATCAAAGTCAGAACATCAGGATGGGGAAGGTCTTTCAGGCTCAAGAGAAATACTCACTTCTCGGGAAGCTCCACCGGTTGGGTCTTGATCTTCTGATGGAGGCTCAAAATACGCTCATCCATAAACGGACACTGTAGAGAGAGGAAATAAAGTCAAAGACCACAACAAAAGAATTCATGTCATACATTCTCTTGCTGAATTGTTACTGTTTACAGTGCATTTCATGATATATACGAAGGTCAAAACAGGGCGTACCACTCCAAAGATGAAACAGTACAAGGTGACTCCCATTGCCCACACATCCAGAGCCTATAAAAACATGATGGTAACTTGATTAAATCAATATGGACAGAAAGACTGACAGGATATTAGCAACTAGCTTAGAGAACAGAGCTTTTAACCTTTCCAGAGAAGTTCTTGCGGGTCTCTGAGAGGGTCTCTGGGGCGAGAAACGCTGGCGTCCCAACTGTGCTGGTCAGGAGGGCATCCGCTCCCTCAAACTGGTTACTGACCCCAAAGTCTGCAATTTTAACATGGCCATCTTCCCCCAAAATCAGGTTGGAAGGCTTGATGTCCCGATGAATGATTTTCTGGTAATGTACTGTTGAGGATGAATAGTTGCCATCACTTTTAATCATTATTATTTATTGCATTTTAATGACCATCAAGAAGAACTGCATACAGTTTCATAATTTGTGGTATATTACAGATAAAAATGTTAAGAACTTTCTGAAAACCAGAGGCTATTTTATGCTATTTCTAAGAGAATGGGAACACACGTTTACTGTAAACATCATTCATCCTGTCCTGTGCTGTTATCTATTATTTATATATTATCTACAACTATTTAAAACATTAGTTTACTGCTAGAAATAAAGCTCAAATAAAATAACATATAAATATTAAAAACTTAAATGAAAAGTACAAATGTACTACCAAACAACTGAAATAAAAGAAGTTTACGAAAAATAAACTGAATTAAAACAATTTAAAGCTATAAATATATAGAAAATCTAATAAAAAATTACAAAATGACTAATGAAATAAAAGTAATGAAATGTAAACTGAACATAGTACACAAATAGTATCCAGTTATAGTATACAAATATAATAATAAAATACAAATATTAATATAAAGCATATAAATAAATTATCATTTCAAGGTTTCAAGGTTTCTTTATTTGTCACATAATAGTTATACAGGGTATAATTAGATTCAGGATATAATTATATTCATTTATAAATAATACTAAAATAAAACTGCTAACTGGCCAGTTCTTGGACAGAATAAGCAATGTGGACTAGACGTGAAGACTTAAATTATATTGACAATTTAAAATATAAAAACAAAATCTAATTCAAAATATTCATAAATCATATAATATATAAATAATACTAAATGCTAAGTATGTAGTTGGCCAGAATAAGATATCCCAACAAGACTTTAGACTAAAAGTTTGGCTCCATTAGACTATCCAGAGCCCAGCCAATGGCACGAGGCCATGAAAATGTACCTTGTCCTTTTATCTGGATGTATTAGCAACAATCATGAGTATTGATCACACTGCTAAGCATTAGCTGAATTCCCGCACTCACAATACTCAATTCCTCTCAGCAAGTCCTGGAAGTAGAAGCGTGCCTGGTCCTCATCCAGGGGCTTATCAGTAGGAACCTCCATCACTGCTCTGCAAACACATGGGGAATGAGACACAGTTTCTCTAGCAGAGTGACACTAGCACAGCATGGAATCAGAAATAACATGCTTACTCACCCTCGTTTGACAAGCTCGAAAACTGTGAAAACACACCGGAAACAGAGTTAGGATGTTTTGCATTACCTACACTGATTTCACATACATTTAGCACAGAAAAGTAGAATAAATTGTGCATGAGCAAGTGTGTAGCATCTGCCAAGAGGATGAGTATCTAGCCAGACTTACCCATGTACAGATGGTCCTCACTTGGATCATCCAGCACCTGCTCAAAAAAACCCAAAGCAGTTTAGAAAGCAAATGAAACCAGTCAGCACAGACCTTATATTATGTCTTATTTGATGTAAATGAAAACAAGGGTTTGACGCATAGAAATTCAGTTCATTCAATATGACAGACTGCATTAACATTAATATGCATCAACATCTAATTATTACATTATTTCCAGCAGCAACCTAGTTTTCCCAGGAGGTCTCCCATCCAGGTACTGACCAGGATCAACCCTGCTTAGCTTCAGTGAATGCATGTTCAGTGTATTTGAATATTTCATGCAATTTTGCTTAAAAATAAATGTATCTTTATACTATAGTACATTTTTACTGGAAAATAAAGCAAAAATACTGATACAAATTTATTTATTTTTGCAGTGTACAATACTTAAGAAACTGTATTTCTATTCCTCACTGCCTTATTTTTATTCATGTCAAATTTAATATGATGCTTGTAATTTTTTCAAGGTTAAAATACTTTAGTTTAATAAATGTATAGGTGGACTTTGTTTAAATGGTAAAAGTGTTTGAGGGGAAACCTGTTTGAAAATATTCATAGTTTTTAATGATACTTGGTGGTTACAAATAATTTTTCTTTGTTTAAGAGTACAACATTTAAGAAACTCTATTCATAACCCTCACAGCCTTATTATTTAATAATGATACATTTATTATGTGGTGTGTAATTTTCCCCATCCAGGTTTTATTTGATTTAAAGGTGGACTTTCTTTTTCCAGACTATAGGAAACCAGTTTGAAAATAGTAATTTTCTTCTTTTTTTTACACTTGGTGGCACTACCGGTGCATAAATTACACCTTTGGCTGCACATTGATAATACAAGCACCCACCTCCACAAGTTTAACCACGTTAGGGTGATCAAGCTTCTTGAGGATGGCTATCTCTTGGTAAACACGCTCCAGAGGCCCTTTGGGCTGAGGGGGGCCCTCAGGGGCCGATTTTACCCCACGAGGAGGAGGTCTGCCTGTTTAAACCAGCACAAGAGGAAATCATGTAAAAGGTTGATGCATTGGGCATTCTTCTAGCTGATGAAACTGCTCCCCCAACCCCATACACACACTCATACACTCACACATACACTCAATCATAAACCCCGCTGAGCGCTCCATCTGCTTTAAAGCAGACACTTACGCGGGAACCCAGCCTGCCTCATCAGTCGTTTCTTGGACAGCACTTTCATGGCCTGTGGAGAGCAGTGAGATTGAGAGAGTGAGAGCAGATATCCAGTGTCATTACTGGTGCTGGGTGACATATGCCCCATTCTACAACCAGTACTGAGTGAGGAGGACTACAACTGCCCCAAACATTAGGATAAAAATAAGCAAACATTAATCAGAGATTGAGCAATTTTAAGTTAACATTTATTGTAATATTGTTAATCTGTCTGTCATTCTGTCTGTCGTTCTGTCTGTCTGTTGTTCTGTCATTCTGTATGTCTGTTGTTCTGTCTGTCATTCTGTCTGTCTTTTGTTCTGTCATTATGTCTGTCTGTCGTTCTGTCTGTCGTTTGTTTTGTCTGTCTGTCTGTCGTTCTGTCTGTCTGACTGTCGTTCTGTCTGTCTGTCTGTCGTTCTGTCTGTCTGTCTGTCGTTCTGTCTGTCTGACTGTTGTTCTGTCTGTCTGACTGTTGTTCTGTCTGTCTGACTGTTGTTCTGTCTGTCTGACTGTTGTTCTGTCTGTCTGTCATTCTGTCTGTCTGTCGTTCTGTCTGTTGTTCGTTTTGTCTGTCTGTCTGTCTGTCTGTCGTTCTGTCTGTCTGTCTGTTTGACTGTCGTTCTGTCTGTCTGTCGTTATTTCTGTCTGTCTGTCTGTCTGTCTGTCTGTCTGTCTGTCGTTCTGTCTGTTGTTCGTTTTGTCTGTCTGTCTGTCTGTCTGTCTGTCGTTCTGTCTGTCTGTCTGTCTGTCTGTCTGTCTGTCTGTCTGACTGTCGTTCTGTCTGTCTGACTGTTGTTCTGTCTGTCTGTCGTTCTGTCTGTTGTTCGTTTTGTCTGTCTGTCTGTCTGTCGTTCTGTCTGTCTGTCTGTCTGACTGTCGTTCTGTCTGTCTGACTGTTGTTCTGTCTGTCTGTCGTTCTGTCTGTCTGTCTGTCTGTCTTTCTGTCTGTCTGTCTGTCGTTCTGTCTGTCTGTCTGTCTGTTGTTCTGTCTGTCTGTCATTCTGTCTGTCTGTCTGTCTGTCGTTCTGTCTGTCGTCGTTCTGTCATTCTGTCTGTCATTCTGTCTGTCTGTATGTCGTTCTGTCATTCTGTCTGTCTGTGTGTCGTTCTGTCTGTCTGTCATTATGTCTGTCGTTCTGTCTGTCTGTCATTCTCTCTGTCTGTCATTCTGTCTGTCATTCTTTCTGTCTGTCTGTCTGTCTGTTATTCTGTCTGTCTGTCCTATCTATCTTCATTTTGATGCCATAGTGTACTGTATATTCAAGAAACTAGCTCTGTGTGAAGAGTACTGCACAAAACATGTAAATAAAATAAGCAAAAAATACTAAAATTAAGTAAAGAAAAAGCAAATAATCAGAATATTGATCACATTCAAGTTAATATCAAAATATTATAGCTAAATATTATTATTATACACGTTAATAATGTTAATAATATTACTACTACTAATAATAATAATGAAGATATTTACCAATTAAAAATATTTACACACACACTATATATATATTAGTGGTGGGCATAGATTAATTTTTTTAATCTAGATTAATCTTGAATTAATCTAGATTACAATCGCAGGACATCCAAACGCTCAGCTATCATTCATCAACCTCAAATATGGCTTTTCATCTGAAA
Source organism: Gymnocypris eckloni scoliostomus (assembly GCA_027564155.1). Classification (NCBI taxonomy): domain Eukaryota; kingdom Metazoa; phylum Chordata; class Actinopteri; order Cypriniformes; family Cyprinidae; genus Gymnocypris; species Gymnocypris eckloni. Next base: position 6,969,098 of record CM050433.1, on the reverse strand, counting down.
GATGTATGTAGTAGCAACTTTACATGGCCGCTCAATATGATGTTAACCTAGAGAAATGTGCGCTATTGAAGTGTTTGTGTGGAAGCGTTTGCTGCAGGACAGGCTCGGTGCGTTCACTTGCTCTTAAAATCTCCGTCATTTTGGTCATACAGATAAAAGTAGCCTAATACATCTTTTGAATCTGTAAAGACTCTACGTTATTTGTGTGCACTCAGAATAACAACGAAACGTTGGCGCTTTTAAGCAAACAGGATGCGCTTTAGGTCTCATGTGAACTTGAGAATTCACTCCCGTGTCACCCTCTGCTTGAACCTGTGTGTATGCCTAACGTTACTGTGAAATTACCACATCAGGCGTGGCGTGCTAACATGGATGCAGCTATGAAGCCGCGGGTTTGCTTCAGGGAAAATTTATTTTAAGAAGCTTCCCAATGGAAACTGTAAACAGTTCATCACGACCTCTTATGTAGGCCTACAGTTCAAAATTCATGTTTAATTGAATAAACAGTTAGTAAACACAAGTACATCTTATTGAACATAGTTTATTTTCATCACCAATTATCATAGTAGAACAGCTTTCTCAAGCAGTTTGTGATGCATTTTGGAAACAGGAGATGAGCCCCTGGTCTAATCGCCACCTGGCTTGAGAAACCCGTTCTCAAAGACTTACTTTTAGCCATTATTTGGGTAGCACACATATTCTGAATGCCTTGGCAGAATTCAAATGAGCCATTTTAATCTAGATTAATTCCAAAATTAATCTAGATTAAAAAAATTAATCTATGCCCACCCCTAATATATACATATATATTTAGGTACAATACAGTGGGAGTTAGTTAACAGTGAGAATAGAGATGAAGTAATATCTGACTACTGATGAAATGACTACTAATTTAGCTGGATTAAGAGTCCATGGCTTGTGCAGCAATTCTACATTTCCCATCATTCTCTGTGGTATGCTTTGCTGTTAGTTTTGATGCCCTAGTGCTAAAATGCCTTTTACTTCAAGTTTAATCACATCATAATTATGATTTTCGAACCCATTAGGAGGAACTTCTCAATAGACAGTGTGTCTATGTGACCATTTTAAGACTGGCTGCTGAAGATGACCTCAACTAGGCAATAGGATGTTAGCTCTTTACTCTTCACACATGAAGTGTGTTTATACTCGTGCAAGATCGTGAGAGTGTGTTGCGTCACTCACATAGTACGTGTTGTCGTCTTCATTGTACGCCAGCTTGACAACTCCATAGGAGCCCTTTATCAGGAAAACAAAGTGCGTCAGTCATGATGAAAACTTGTAAATGGATCAAATTTCAATACAAACACACTCAGTAACATGCAAAAACGGTGGGAAACGGGAGGCTAAAGCGGCCAAGCATTTGTGCCGTTTGATTAACTGGAGAACATGTAAACCAAACCAAGCCAGTAGACAACAGCCGGCATCATGATGAATGCCATAGACAGGCATAATTCCACTTCTGTTCGGTCTCCATCTCTCTCAAACCCCCCACACACACAAGTCCCAGCTGGGAGAGCAGATTGCTGTTCCAGCAGGGAATCTAACCCTCAGACACAGAGATGAGAGCAGAGCAGGAATCTCCCCATCCAAGCTGACAGTTTCCCATGCCCTCGAAAAGAGATGAAGCTTAGTGGAACAGCAACAGTGAAAACACTTCACTGCTCCTTTCACTCGCTTTACTGCATTACTCTGTATACTGCTTTATTAGTAAATGCATTACATGCACTTACATTGTACTCTTCTGAGAAAAAACGTACTGTGGTAATACTATGGTACACATGGTTTACAAAGAACTCTTATAAGTACTGTGTAACATACCATTAACATGATGCTATGTCCAAAAAGAACATGGTATTTTTGGTAAGAGTTTAATTAATTATATTCTATTGATTGAACTTTGATCTGTCCCATGGTGTTTCATAATTACCATATTCATATACTATTAAATTAAATAGCATTCCACGTTATTTAAAACTCTATTACCATAGTAACCTGTTCCACACACACAAAAACATGGACTATTGCAAACAGCAACAGCAAAATATTTATTTTCTCTACATTTTTCCTATTTATCTCTAGTATCACTCTATTTTTTATTCTCATATACACTACTTTAAACGTTTCAGATTAGTAAAATGTTTTTTTTTTTTATGATTTAAAAAAAAAATACTTTACTCAGCAAGGATGCTTGAATTGATCAAAAAGTGACAGAAAAGACAGTTATGATGTTAGAAATGATTTATTTCACTCTTCCCACAAAAATATTAAATAAAGCACATTAAACATTGATAATCAGAAGAAATGTTTCATTGTTTCCTGAGCACTAAATGAGCATATTAGATTGATTTCTGGACACTGAAGACTGGAGTAATGGCTGCTGAAAACTCTTTGTCTTCACAGGAATGAATAACATTTCAAAATATATTAAAGTAGAAAACCATTATTTTAAATTACAATAATATTTCACATTTTTACAATTTTTTAAATTTGTATATATAAATGCAGCCTTGGTGAGCATAAGAACTTCTTCCAAAAATATTTGAAAATTTTACCAACCCCAAATTTTTTAACTCTATAATAATTATTATTATTATCTATATTTCATGTGTATTCATTTACTTGCCAAGATCCAGAAAATGTCAAATGTGGGATAATTTTATGTGATTCATTTCTGTGATTTAATAATGACCAACTGTACATCTGTGTACCCCAAGTATTTTATTACTTTAGATATTTGTACTATACCAAATATGTGAGATGTTTGTTCAAATTAAAACAGCAGAGTGTTCATTCATCCCAGACTCAGCAGGAGACGATCTATACATGAATAATAAATAAAAAACAGACATACCTTTCCGATCTCATCTTTCAGCTTGTACTGGTTGAGCTGCACGCAGTCCTTTTGAAATAAAGAAACACATGATATCGATCAATGAGGTCTTCTTTAAGGAATTGTAGCCACTACTTCAGCCTGTGTGGCCAAAGATCACAGCAAATGTTAACTTGATTCTCTCATCAGGAGCGATGCTTGTGACATTCCAGCTTCAAAGAATCAAAAGCAGAAGCAGAAGACAAACTACAAGGAGTATTTGAGCAAGGGTTATTAAAGTTAACTAAAACTAGAACCATAAAAAACATTTCCGTTACTTGAAACAAAATAAATGTCAATTGAAATAAAATATTTTTCAAAAATTATTTCAGCTAGTTGCTAAGGCATCATTTCTAATTTTCGTTTAGCTTAAATTGAAGTACTAAAATAACAAACTGCATAAAGGTAAAATGTATCAATAGAAATGAATAAATAATATATATATATAGACAAAAACTAATAGAAATGACAAAAATGCACAACAAAATTACTAAAAATTGAAAACAGATATTATATAAAAATCAAATTCAAAATCTTAACAAAAACTATAATAGTAGGGCTGAGCGATAATTTCATAGCGATAATCATCGCGATATAATTTTCCTCGATAAAATGATATGAAGAGTTCGATAAATATTCGATATAACGTTTATGTGCCAAAAGCGGAACTGCTCTACTCACTAGAGCAGATGCGTTTACTCGGTCACGTGAACACTAATCAGCGACTGTGAGATCCAGTGTGAAGCGCTTGAATTCAGAGAAGAACACAAGCCGAACAGGAGAAGCACTGTGTGCAACGACGAGACAGTCAGAAGACTTTTCAATCTGCACATCGCCATTATTTACCATGGATTTACTGTAGTAACACTCACTACACCATGAGATTGTGGCAGAAATGTGGGATATTCACACTGAATTTTATTACAGGAGTAAAGTTATATAATTATAGTAAGTATGTGTGGTTAACGCAGCTATAGCATGTGTATTTATACTGAATGTTTTTAGACTGTTTTTCATACAAATAGGCTACCTAAAAACCATATAGTTATATTTTTACCATGTTATTGAGGTGCTATATGTGTGGTTTTAACTGTTTATCATGATTTAAATGTATGCTACTATGGGGGACAAATGTTTAATAAAAAAAATAAAAAAAATTGGTCAGATTGAATAAATGTTACCATATAAAACTGAGGTTGCTACAATATTTTAAAGATGTTACTGATTTTGATAATGAACAAAAATGTAACTGTGCATCCTAACTCAAGCTACTATTAAATGTGTATTTCTAAGAGACAAAAACGTGATATTATTATTATTGAATAATGAATGGTCTGGTTTCTACAACTTTCACTTTGGAGCAAAGATCTGGCTTTGAACTTGAAAGAAATAAATATTTGACATTTATCGTGATAATTATCAATATCGACTGATATGAACAAAATGATTGTGATCCTTTTTGGGCCATATCGCCCAGCCCTATATAATAGTATATCAATGATACTAAAATAACCCTGACTTGAGCCCAGAAAGGTACACAAACTAAATCTACACACGTCTCTCGCTGATTTCATCTCCTAATGGAAGAGCAGAAGCATCTATCGGGGAACTTTCTCTTGACAAGCACCATTAAGAGGAAGGTAATTGCTCCTGTCAGTAACCTTACCTTACATTCCCTCTCAACCTCGCAGACTTGAAGACGCAAGTGCAGAGAATGATGAAAAGGAAAGTTTCTTCTCAAAGACAACATCAGTTCAAATGATCTCAGGCCACAGCATCACACTGTCTAGTTTTTGGTGGTGTATTTATATAAGCTTACATAATTGTCAGGCACAATGGTAAACCATTGTGTTGTTCAGACAGTTGGGTTGTGTTAAAATAGATGATGTTGTGTTTTACACCTTCCAGACATCGCCCACTTCTAATATAGAGATCACAACGAGCAGTTCATAGCCTCAAAGCTTTATAATGTATATTTTATATATTATATTATATATATTTAGATGTAATGTGTGATTATGAATGAATTGATATTAATAATTGTAATAATACATATATAAATAATTGTATTATATAATAACTAAAATGTTTACATTTAATTTAAATATCATATCATAAATGAATGGATATTTATGTAAGGGACTTCCCTACTCTTCCAAACACACCTGCCATTACCTCCGGCCACCTACCTGCAGGTCTGTGATGGAGACACGATGAGACTCCACGGTTGGTCTTCGAGGGAGGCGTGGAGACGAGTGAGGGGAGGTGATTGGCGAGTAGGGCAGCGATGGGTAAATATAGCGTCCGTTCAGCCCCGGTGAACCGCAGGGCGACGAAAGCGTCTGCGAGCGTTCCTGTAGCGACAGCTTCCTGTCGGAGAGGCTCAGTCTACCTCTGTGCTCCTGTGGTACTGGGAAGAGCGCTTCCGGGCGGCCCACCGTGTGGGATAAAAGATCACAGGAGGCCATGCGGAAGGGCGGGACCGGACCTGACGATGCTGGCTCAGGCGTTTCCGAGCTGTCCATGTCCTCCACCTCCTCCTCCTCCTGCCCTGAGCCATCACTGGGCTCGTACTCCGTCACCACAATCATGGACTCCATCTCTCTGATACAAGGGCTCAGGCGTGTGGACGGGGAAGGGAGCTCAACACAGCTCCGCAGCAGGTCGGGCAGTGGCTGATTAGGCGGCTGTACCGGGGGAATGGGTGGAGCATGGCCCAGAGGGGGATCAGAAGAGGGCCAGGAGGAGACACAGGGAAACATAGTGTCCTTCCCAAACACCTCTCAGTAGCCCCTCCATCAACGCCTGGCAGGAAAAACAGAGTTGGGAAATGTTAGATGACCAACAGAATGCCAGCGCTTTTGACCAATGAATTTCCTTGACTGAGTATCATTTGGGGATGGCCGTTAAGGTCAAATTTTCTGATATTACCAACTTAATATTTTATATATCCAATCCCAATCAATCAATTTTACCCAATCACCAGTATTTTATAATGTATTATTTTATATATTTTTTATCATATAATTATTAAACGCATTATATAAATATTTGATATTTATAAAATAGCTCGTATCCAATTGTTTAGTGTCCAATTATGAATTAATGTTCATATTTTATTAAAAGTACAAATATTTTTTACAATTTTGAGTTGATTAATACTAAATTTTCATTTAGTTTGAACATATATATACACACACACACACCTTAATTCAACACACACAATTACATTTGACAAAACTTTAAAATTCTACAAAATCACTCTTTTAAAATTCCTTTATATTCCTGGGTTTTCTCCGACACTGATTCTAGGACAAAGCCTAATTGGAACAAACCCTTGACTCAAAAAACCTTTGCTCTATATATACTCAACCTCCAATTTTGTCCTTAAGTCAGGTCATTGTTATAAATGATATTACTCTGAAAAATGAATACAGCTAATAAGCTAAGATGCTTGAAGTAAAGCCTGCTCTGAGCCTCCGTTTCTTATGGCCTTGATTTACATGTAAGAGCTGTAGTTTCTTTGGCAAGCCGATTTTCTGAACATTGGACTCTGTGTGTGTGTGTGGGAGAGGTGTGGGTCTCGCAGAATGAGAGAAATATAAGTAGGTACAATAAAAAAAGACATTCATTACTCTAAGGGGTTCAAAAAGGAGAACTTGTGTGGGCTGGCCCACCCCCTCCATGTGTCCTCGTTTCTATCGCTCACATTCACCGAGATCCACTGCAGCTTGGTTTTTCTTCTCTATCGCGGTTTCATTCCCTGTCCTTTCTTCACCTGCGATCGAATCTCTACTTGTGTTTTTGCTGTAATATCATCGAGGGCCTGGCCTCCATGCGTTCTCCTGTCAAAACACACACACAGCTGGAAGATGGTGTTCTCTCTCCCTCATTCAAGAACACTGTGGGGAAAAAAGCCTGTTTTTCTCAGCGTTCCTCATCTTTGACCCCTCCCGCATCCATTTCTCAGGTTATTACGTCCCTGACACTCATTTTCACACTAAATCAGAATGCACTGATGAGGATTCGAGCTTTTCTAGCTAAAACTGACACTTTCACACAAGAAAAAATATGCCATAATCATATGGGAAATAACCTCAAAAATCTTCATTCGGATCAAAAATTAGAAGAGAGTCTCAGAATATAATAGAAACTTGGCAGGCTCTTAACTTAATCCACTTTATAATCACCCAGAACATAATAATAATATACCCAACTAGCTATGTGCTAGAAGCCTCGCAGTACACCTTAAAAACAGTGTCAATCTTTGTATGGTTAAGCAAGCACTATTCACATTTATGCATAAAATGTAAAAATCTCATTTATTAAACTGTCTCTCACCATCCATCACCTACTGAGAGATTCAGCCAGTAAGAGAACGAATTATGAATTGTAGATGACATTAATATGACAACAAGTGACAAGCAAGTGACATGCAAGATGATATGTGCAACATCCTGTTTTGTAAATATTTTTAAAACACAAAAATACCCTTATGCTTATTAAACGTATAATGACACTTATAATAAACTTCTCTAAATAATATTGAGCTTAAAATTGAATACTCAAATGTTACATTTATTAATAAAGAAATTGAAAGCACACTGACAAAAGACTAAAAAAAAGTTAAAGTAAAAAAATATATATTTCACGTAAATGCTGTTATTTCTATTCTATTCATTAAGGAAGCCTGAAAGAAGTATCACGGACCGGTGTCCATAAAACTATTTCAACCTCGATAAGAAGAAATGTTTCTTGAGCACCAAATCAGAATAATATTCTGGATGATATTATTGAGTACTGAATTATGGATGCTAAACATTCAGCTTTGCTATCACAGGAATTCAATGACATTTTAAATGATTAAATAGCCTATTTATTAAAACTCAAAACAGGCATGTTAAAAAGTAATAATATTTCAAAATATTGATGTTTTCACTGTATTTTTAAATCAAATAAAAGTAGCATTCTTTCCAAAACATTAAGAAATCTTTTCTGAATGGTAGTGTAGTTATTAAAGAGCAGATTGATTGCATTTAAAAGTGTAAACTGGTAAGAAATATTGGTTGAAGTGATTATTGGCCAATTTCTGAAGGTAATCATTCAGTGTAGCAAAGTATCATAGTATTGACATCTGATGCCATAACTGTACCACCACAGCACTAATGGTCTACTATTATTAGTATACACAGCCTAATAAATGCCGTTACTTCCTGTCTACCTCGATGACAAAGAGACAGCCCAGCTGAGCACAGAGCGACCAGGCATGTCCGAGCCATTTGTCAGCTCAGGTGCTGAAGAAAGTGTGCAGAAAGTCAGAGGGATTGATGTGTCATTATCCGGTCCGAGCATCAGGCAACTATCTGAAACTCATGCGGCAGTATTACAGGTACCTTGCAAGCATCTAAAAAAAACAGACAGAGTATGACGTCCTTTTTCAAGAACAGGAAATTCACAGTAGATGTGGGCAAGATGTGGCCTGACTGCAATGGTAGGCTGAGTTATTTTAATCTGAGAGCAGTTTCCACATTCTTCTGTGACCTACTTCGATCTTTGATGGATTGCAAAGCGAGTGTTTCTCCTTCACGTGCCCAACCTACCAAACCTCATTTGTTATGGAGACTCGGACTCACAAGCAAACAAGCCTTGGACCCCCATGGACCACATGCATAACAAACGGGGTCTACATTAAAGGAATTCCACAAAGGACAACATCAAATGCGTAAAAATATCCACCATTTTCAGTCAAGCCCTTACCCAAGATGAACTCCAGCAAGAAACCAATTTTAGCCTAGAAACAAACAGATGCAGCCTTACACCAGATGTCTTTCCACTGTCTAGTTGTCTTTATTATGGTGAGATGCTCAGGGCATCCACAGGGAAAGGGTCCACAGAGGATTGATTGAATGGGACCATCTGGAGTGTTCAGCGTTCATCAAAACATTAGCTTTAACTTGGAAAACCAAAGTACTAATCCGGGACAAGAGGACGCAGGAATAATCTACACAATGACTTAATGCTAACCTAGCATGTTGTACCTAACACTTTAATGACAGGTTTTGGGTTCAAAACGAGTTAACTTCTCACAGCACCATCTGTAGTGTGTTATCGATCTCCACAGACAATGATTCTGGCTTTACCCCACATACAGCACTTCAAGTGAAATCAAAAAATGAACTGGTGACGCCATTTCAAACCAAATTTAGGCCAAAATGAAGTTCGTTTAAAGAGTTCAAACCTGCTTGCCAAAGTAAAAACGTTTGCTCTGGCTTGAAAACACCTTCAAACTACCATTGCTCCATGGCGATTATGTAACCTTAAAAATAAAGGTTCTTTATTGGCAGATGGTTCCTTGAAAGCGGTGAGTGAGTGAGTGAGCCATGAGTGAGCTGTAAGCAGTCCGCCATTGTTTCGACGGCGAAGCGGGTGTAGACAAGAAATGTCTCCTGAGCGATTGAGGTGTTTTGTTGTTGGATGTAGTCTAATAATGAACATAGCAGTCGTCATTTACTCCCGACATCACACTGAAGATGCAGAGAATTACTTCTGTTTTTGAAGAGAATTTGCCCTCAAATCAACCTAAATGCATCTATGATCCCACGAATCTTTCATGATACAGCTTCACCTATAGAAGTGAGTATAAGTTTTTTATGAATCTTTGCAAATCACCTTTCCTAATAATGTGCTAGTTAGCAAGTTTCACGATGAATGTGGCTAAAGTTTACAGTCTCAGAGAACAGCTTGGAAGAGAGGGGCGGGGTTAGCAGAGCTCATTAGCATTTAAAGGGACATGCACCAAAATGGCTCGCTGTGAATAGAAAAGAAAGGGTGTTGTTTTGCTCTACCAATTGAGAAAGTATGTTATAGACTTTTCATTAAGACCCTAAAGAATCATATCAACTTGTGGAAAATGGGAATTTGTGTGGGAACACAAAAAGGTCTTTAGATTATTAAAATGATCTTCACACTAAGAGAAAATGGTTAGTTTAAGAACTGAAGGGCTTTTTGGGGAACTCAAAATGCTTCTTAAATGCCTTCTTCTGGGCTCAGTTTAATTTCTTCTGTTCAGTCCGTCAAGGTCAGAAATTAGTTAAAAGCTGCTTTATAGTAGAGATTGACGTTGTAATTCTAATTGAAAGCACCAATGACACGGTTTTTATGTTTCTATAAAAGTACTTTGCCATGAGCACATTGGAGCCTTTAAAATGGAAGTAAGGGGGCAAGATATTCAGCAAGTTTTAAAAGCAGCTCACATTTCTGTACATAAATTAACCCTTCTGAGCAAAATTATTATTTATTTGAATTATAAAGTTGTCTCCTATTTATTTATTTTTTTATTTGAATTAAATCCCTTGTACCATAGACTCCTATTGTAAGTGCATTACTGAAAACACAGTTTTTTTTACAAACAGTGGGGCTAGTTTATATTATTATCTCATGTACTAGGATATATTGAATTTGAAAGCAGTTTAAAAACATAAAGGTCTGCCACACTTTATACAAGTCAGTGGATATTTCCCATGCCCATGCGTTGGCTGTTAGTTGCATCTGATCGTATTTCATAAACTAAGAAATTAAAAGTAATTACGCCAACCTCAATCACATTTTTGCACATGAGGCCTGAAAAACAAATCAACAACTTTATCCAGCTCGCCCACAGCTAGATTTCAAATCCTACCCGAATGGCTCATTCCACAGGGAAAAGCCCTCCAGAGACCGTCTTATACAAGGCAAACTGTTTTAGACCCAAACACCCAAGTAACATGAAAACACAAGTCAGTGGATACAAAAAAACATTTGTTAATAATGCAGCACAACTGACATCTAATGTACAATGCATATATTTCCTTTGTTATAGCCATATGGATTAAAATATCACAAGACAAAAGCATTTTTGGACATGAGAACCTTTTGCATGTTCCTTTGAAGCCCAAAAATACTGTCTCACTAGATGTTGATACGCAGCCAGTGATTTTACGGGTTTCACTTGTCAACTGTCAAACAAACAGGATGAAAATGAATTAAGGATGCTGAATTCTTTGGTAACATTCTTCAAAACAGGTGCCTTTTTGTCTCTCAAATACATATGTGGAAAAATTACTTTAACATTCAATAAATGATGCCAACTTTAAACACATAAACAAAACCAGTAACTTTCTGTCATGGTTTATTCTTTCTTCATAAAGATGAGTCATTTTTAACATTCCTGCCGGTCTCACTATATATTAGAATAATATATATTTGTAATATTATCAAAAATTGTATTAAATATAAAATACATGAAAGCCTAATATATTCTAATACACAATTATCTGCTATACCTAGCATCATTTATTATCTAAAAATCAAGACAACTTACGGTCTTGTTTATTTATTGTCTTTTATTTTATTTTATTAGTAGTTCAATCTTAAATGTGCAACTGTTTAGATGAATATGTATTGTAAACGTTTGAAAATCGAAAAGTGCATATTTGTTGAAAGATCAGCATTCAATTCTCCTCATAATAAGCACTTTGTAGTTTCACGACTTTGCAATATCAACTTGAACTAAAAACTGTCATTGTTTTATCATCAATCCTCTCCAAGAATAAATTACAATTTATTCATTTCAAAATTCCCTGACACATTGTCTTCCTGATTGTTTAGAAATTATATTTTAAACCACCTTATTAAAACTAAAAATGCTCCTATTTCTTAGAATTACCCAACTTCCCAATAACCAAACTGATCGTATGTGATTGTGAATATTAGATGTGTATAGGCTTTGATCAGTCCTGCTTCATAATCACTCCAGCTTCATAATTTCATGCATATTATCTGTAAAAGCTTCATGTAAACACAGACACTGGCTCGAAAAACAGATTCCGTTTGGAGAACAATTTTAAGGCTGGTTGTTATTTTGCTAAAGCTGGCTAACGCATCTCTTACTAAACAGATGTTTGTCAAATCCAGCCGAGGATTAATACAATCATTGTGATTAACGTTACGCATGTCGCTCTATAGAGGTATAACAGGAGTCGGTGGTTCAGTGCTGTGTCCTTACCTCGGCCGGTGGGAAGATCCTGTTTTTGAAGGGTATGTTGTTAGCTCTCTGGCAGTAATGGTAGCGGTTTATGATATGGTATGATGTGCAGACAGCGGGGGACGGAGGTGCTTCTGCTGTGAGTGAATGTGAGAGGAGTGGCGACATCTAACGGTCACAAGGGGAACTGCGTCTGATGTTGAACGGACAAGCAGGGGGTCATTAGCTTGATTAGTTGAACTTCATCGCTGTGCTTAACTCGAATACCTGTACAATTATTCAACTGCATTTTGACACTAAATTAAGTCAAATATAACAATTTCGACTGTTAAACTTTCGTGTAAATCCCCAAAGTACCATGCCAATACAATTAGGCCACACTCCTGTCCTGGTTCAGATTTGGGCTTTTTTTAGGGAAAAGTTGCTAAAGAGGTCTGCAATGTTGCTAAGTTGGCATCACTGTGCATCCCCATTCCTCTAACTACAGGTTGGGCGTTATTAACACGTTAACTGACAGCACTAATTTAAATACATTAAGAAAACCGCTTTCATTATATTGTTTTTACTCAAATACGTTGGCCTTTGTAAGTAAAACCAGAGACAAAATCCATATTTTTTCAATATAATTTATTATACAAAAAGTTAAATAAAAAAAGTACAATGTCTTAATTGCTACCAAATTAAACCTTTTCTCTCATCTGAGTGACCAAAATAAAAGCAAAAATTTAAGTGTTGAGTGGTTTAGATTTGTATCGGTTAATAAATACAGTGCAATACAATAAGAGAATGGTTTAGTAGCATTGATAAAACACTTTTATACAATTAGACAACTTTATTATATGAGAAAAGTGAAAATAACGGTTGCAAAAATCAACTAAACTACAAGATCACCAAATTTACCAAACCAACAAAAGTACACAATTTCTCACAAAAAAAAATGTACAAAATGACAGTAATTTAAACAAGATTCACATTATCGTCTTTTCTGGAAAATATTTCCCCTTCCTCCTGGTCCTCCTCGACCTCGGCCCCTTGCTGCGACTGCAAAGAAAAGACAAACAGTTAGAGGTTTCATCTTATGCATTTCCCATGAAAAGCATTAACTTGTTCAACTTACAAACGAGGACAACGGAAATCTAAATGAACAAAAGAGCAAAGATATGCAAGCGCTATAACAAGTCTCAGTTAGCTATTTAGCGTAATGCAGTCCACGTAGCAAGGTTTTGGTTTTCTAGATTATATAATAAATAAATAAAAATATAGAATAGAGCAAGCTAGCGTTAGAAGCCTTTTTTGCTTTTGTTAATTGTGTAGTAAATAAAAAACAAATAGATAGAATACAAAATGATTAGAAAAGATACTAGATAAAGAACTAGAGTTGGAGGGTCAAATAAAGATGGAAGAGATGTGTTTTTAGCCGATTCTTTAAGATGGCTAAGGACTCAGCTGCTCGGATTATGCCTTGGCATGTAGGGCAGCAACACAAGTCTTCCACTCCTGTCTATTTTGGACCAGCTGCTGGATGGTGCCCCAAGTGTGGTTAGGTTCTTTATTTCTTGTTCTAAAGTCCGGTGCCAGGTGTACTTTGGTCTGCCTCCCTTACGTTTGCCTTCTGATGTCCAAAAAAGGGCTATTCCACCAGGAGGGAACATTTAATTTAAAAGTCTGTGAAAGTGATTTTGTGCCTCTATGGGATGGCACAATAATGCGTCATTCACTTGCAAGCTTCTAGAGGCATATAAGTCCGTTATGAATAAGGGTAAAGGGGTGCAGAGCCAGTGGTGGTTTTTGTAAGCAAAAATGAATGCCTTGAATTTTATGCGAGCAGGTACCTGCCAAGACAGCACTGCAATAGTCCAGAACAAGAGCTTGAACAAGGAGTTGTGAAGCATGTTCCGAAAGAAAGGGTCTTATCTTCATGATGTTGAATAAAGAAAATCAGCAGGATAGTCAGGAGGGCAGTTTTAGCAATGACCATCAGCTGTTTTGTTGGCTGTTTGAAAAAGTCAAATCATGGGTTTGATGGAACCACAAGCAGTTCTGTCACGGCAAGGTTGAGATGAAGGTGATGGTCCTTCATCCAGCAAGAAATGTCTGTTAGACATGCTGAGATGAGATCAGTTATCGTCAGATCATCAGGATGGAATGAGAGGTAGAGTTGAGTGTCATCAGCATAGCAGTGATATGAAAAACCATGTTTCTGAATGACAGAACCTAGTGATGCAATACAGAGAGAAAAGAGAAGTGGTCCAAGAACTGAGCCCTGAGGCACCCCAGAAGTTAGATGTTGCAACTTGGACACCTCAACTCTCCAAGATACCTTGAAGGACCTGTATGAGAGGTAAGACAAACCACTGGAGTGCGGTTCCCGAGATGCCCTTTGCCAATAGGGCTGACAGGAGGATCTGGTCATTAACCATATCAAAAGCAGTTAACCATGTCAAAAGCAGCGGACAGATCCAGCAAGTTAAGTATTGAAGATTTGGAATCTGATCTTGCCAGTCTTAGGGCTTCAACAACTGAGCAAGGCTGTCTCGGTTCAATGTCCACTTCTGAAACCAGACTGGTTGCAACAAATTACAAACAGTGTTCAGTGCTTTTTTAAATTAATTTGATTATTTATATATAATTTAAATTTAAAGGCAACTGCTTTAATTGCCAATGGTACTATGTACAATCTACTAGTTGCTCCAACAAAATCATTTGGACCTACTCAAATAATTAATGCGGCTAACAAGCTTTTGACATTGTAACCACTGAAAAACAGCATAACTGCAGTTTACTGTAATGAAGTCAAATGGCGCTTTTCCACTGCATGGTACAGCAAGGTACGCTTCAATATGGCACACTTTTGGGGGGGGGGGCCTTCCACTGGGCACAGTACCTGGTACTTTTTGTACTGTACCGTTACCAAAACGTGATGTGTAAACTCTGCTGATCACTGATTGGCCGGAGAAAAGCGTCACTGCCTGCGTCATTGAACTTGTGGCACAACAGACCCGCTAGATTTAAATCAGCACAGCCAGTGAAGGATCGAACACTGTTTTGAATGAGCGCACCTTTCTTTTAACAACCAACAAATGTCTGTTGAAGATGTACAGACATTCCTCTCGTTTATAGCCGAGGAGCGGATCCAGCGAGAGCTTGATGGAGCGACGCGGAATTAAAACGTTTTTCAGGAGTCACGGCAGTAACGTTAGAGGCGGCACAACTATAAGAACACGTGAATAATCCCTCCCACTCTAAAGCGGTACTAAACTGCAGCGGAAACACAAACCGAGCTGAACCGAGCCGCACCACTCAGTGGAAAAGCGCCAAAAGATGCCATAAAAAGGTCCAACCTTGAGCTTTGAGAATAGCAGCTTTTCCTCTTCCAGCTCCTGCACCTTGGTTTTTGTTTTTCATGCTCTTCAACATGGGGGCGTTTTTCAACATGTCGGGCAGAATGAGGAAGCGTATTTTGCTGCCGCGAATGTATACCTGCTCCAGCTGGGACACTCTGCCATCTCGATATGTTACTGTAATGTTGGACATCTGATTCAAATAAAACATAAGCCCAGTTAGTTTCATTATTCAAGACTCCCTGCACAAAAAGTATATTTAGGTTTAAAGTAAATATTTGGGTAACGTAGATACAACGCATCAAGAATGAATTGTGATTCAGCCGTACCTGGCAGTTCATGTTATCCTCAGCTTCAATCAATTTGCCTCTGTACACCTCACCTGTGTTTGTCTCGCAGGTCACTATGTGACCCTCTGCTTCATGCAGGACTTTGATGGGAACACCAATTGACATGTTTTAATCTGAAGAGAAAAAAAAATGTCATTAACACCAAATAACAAGAGGTGAAAGAGTTAAGGGAGAATACTAATTCTTAAAGTGTTCGAGTCACTTAAAAAGATCCGATTCATTAGAATAATTTGTTCGGGAATCAGACTAACGTTACACTGGGCTGCGTTTCCCAAAAGCATCGTAAGCCTAATGCTGGGTACACACCACAAGATAATCGGGTTGATTTTTGGCCGATTTCTCCCCTTCCGGCAATCTTAAGTAATGTCCCGATTATCTTGGTGGATCTAAAGATTATAGTATCAGATTCTCCGGTGGTGTGAGGTGTGTTAAGAGTGACTGAATCCACTCTGAAGAACGTTGTAGGCGCCCCGTTAGCGATCAGAAATCCTGCTGTGTGGGGGAACACAGAGGACAAACACACGTTTGATCTGCAGATTATCACTTGAAACGAAACCATATCCAATCAGAAAGCGATCTGACAGAAGACGGAAACATGAATGCAGTAATGGCGCAGCACAAAAAGATTTCAACACTATCATCACGGGAGAGATTTTTTCTTTCTCAAATTTAATTTATTGTAATTTACATATTTCCCCTGGCTTAATGTTTAGTTTTTGGTTATTTTTCAAGATCTTTGTATTTTGTTTATATCAAAGCTATATCTAGTTTTGTTGTTATAATCTGTTTTGAGCTGTAACTGTTTATTTTTTGTTTATGTTCAATAATAAAACATTTAAAAAGACTATCATCGCAATTTCTTCCTGCCATTACCAAAGACTGGGACTTTGCCATTACTTTAAAGCCTTAAAAGTATTCTTTGAATAATTTGTAATTATTTATACTTGTTTAAGGGAATTACATTTTCTTATTGCTTTTCCTTTATAATTTTATTTATGGTTTATTATTGTATTTGAGGTAATTTATATGTTATTGCCCTTGAGTGTTCTTTGTTCTAAAATTGCAATAAAAAATATTGTTTATTCTGAAGTCTCCAGAGATGTTGCGAGGTTTCCCGTGTTCACTGTCCGGACTCTGGTTGAAAATCTGTGCTGTCGGTGTCACATCGCGGCACACCACACACTAGAGGAGCAAAACGGTTAAATCTAGGATTTTTTTGTTCTCATGTTTATGGTCTCTCACATTTTGAAGATCTTATAAGATTTTTTCAATCTTTTAGAGTGTACCCAGCATTAGTTGATCGTAGCTCCATTGGTTTCAATGGGTCTATGATGTACTTAAGATTACGATGCTTTTGGGAAACGCAGCCCCGGTCCAGCTTTACTTTTGATTCAGTAAAACGAACCGGCTCATAATAATTATTCATTCAGGACTCATGTTCTGTGAATTTTGCACATCCACGCACAAAAATGGAACGACATGAAAACCATTCAATTTTGGTATTTAATGAAGTTAGCTTGTACTGACTTAGATAATTTAATTTATTTCCACTGAATCTGTAGACTGGTCTCAAGCGAGTCGAATATATCAACCAAGCAAACAATGAATGTCTGAAATAGACGATGTAACGTAGTTTCGCTAAAGCACTGAACCGTGTAGTATCGCTAAAGACAACACTATAGACTACAATTAATATGTTTATGTCATAAAACATCACAGTACCTTGTATCAGCGGCTTCGCAGAGAACCTCACAGTCGAACAACGTGAGTATTTGATTTTGCGGCGTTTTCCCGCTCCCACAATGCAGCTGAAAGCAGAAGCCCCGCCCTTTCCTGAAACCCTGTTGCATTTTGGTAGTTGAAGTCCTATTATTAAGTAAAATTCAGGTCAATGTAAACAAGAATCAGACACCTCAGAATTACACAAGAGGGCAGCATTGAATTGCGGATATTATCCAAAACACTGTAATTCAATTTAATCTTTTAATTAAACGTCACAATTAGCAATTATTTTAATGAACAGTTAAAAAAATCAGACGTCTTTTTCAGTTCAGCCTTTATTTCTGCATGTTATAATTTAAAACATGTAACATCTAATATTTTAATGCACAAAATACATATTAGACAGATTAAAAAACTGAAACAACTACTTTTTTATATGAGACAGGCTACACGCCACATATTAAACAATAAATTGTTAAACAATGAGGGGAAAAGCTTTGAGAAGTCATTTATCTGGTTTTAGCATCATCAAGATTCATGGATCTAGTCTGAGACATTGTGCAAGGCAGCAATATATGATCTAAATGTGTTCTGTCATCCTTGATAGACTGATTCTGTGTCTATTCTTAAAGTAGTCTTTTCCTCTTTCTCTGTAAATCAGGGCAGAACAAGAGACCTGTTTAAAGAGGGCTGAACTGACGAGCCAAGACAGGAAGTATTACGTCTGCCCATTCTGTTTATTAATCGAATGTTCCTGTTCTCCTGAAATTAAGGGAAGTGATAAAAACTAAAATGGACTAATATGGTGATCAAAGATAGCTTTTATGTTTTTTTACATAGGCCTATACATAATGTTGTAACAGCAAATTCCATAAACCCACTTCCCCATGCCAACGATATTTAACCTCCTTTATTTATTTTGTATCAGATATGTTACTATACCTTATCTGAGGAATTGTATCATTGGTAAGATGGAAAAATTTAATTGTGTTCTTTAAAAACATGTCATGTTTAACAGGTAACTGTTTATTAAATAGTCTCTTTCGGTGACCTGAAACGGCCCTCGTGAGATTGAACCTGACGTTCTGAAGAATTTCACCTACGAAAAAAGTCAATTCAACCAATTACAAACAGTGACATAGTAGAATGGGTGTCTGCTGATTACACAGTAAGTCTCAGCGATGTCTTCAAACCTCATTTTAACAGCAGAATGAACCTGCCAGCTGCTACTGATCTATGTGACAAGCTGACAGTGTGTTAGCTTCACTCCCGTCTGATTTAGACTACAAGCATTCATGATGGAAGTAGATAAACTACTGCGTAAGCCCAGAGATTCATTTTTATAAAGAACATCGGTCTCATTAAAAAATGGTGCTCTCAACACAAAACCAAACCATGCCACTGCTGAGCTGACTGACATTTTTCAGCTAGAATCAACAAACCACTAGATTTGAACTGATATACTATACTATAGATACTATAGATATACTATAACCAAGTGCTGGACACATTTTCACCATCTTTAAAGCAATGGAAAGAGCTTTGTTTCTTTTTATTGTTGTAATTTGGCAATTTTGGCAATTTGGTATAGTTGCCACTACAATAATAATAATACAATTATGTATATTTTTATATTTATTTTATAAGCAATATTTACAGGTGAAATTGTACTATATATTTGTAAACAAAAAATGTGCTGTATTTTTTATCAGTAATACTGTGAAATATCAAATGTTTTATATCAATATATTAAATGCAATATATCTATATCTGTATTTATTAGTATATATGAAAATATATAGAAATACATAATATATTCAATATGAGAATGTCTGATTATTTATGCTGATTTAAAACTAGTTATGGATGTGTTAATGTGTCGACTCAACAGGTCCTGATCCTTCAACATAGGCCAAATATAGAGCCAATATTGATCAAGGATATAAAAAACAAAAACATTTTCTGGGAGGTCACTTGTTCCATTTTTATGAATGGTCACTCTAGACTCTTCTATAAATGGACAGTTACACATACAGAAATGTCGAATCCCATGTGTCGAATTCATGCATCGTGTACACAGTGCAGGTTTTTCCCACTTTAGAGCTTTTTAATGAGCAAAAAGGAAGTGTAATGGCCCAGTTTAAGGGATCATCAAATGCCCCTTCATTTGATTTGCTTTGCATTAGGCCGGCTGCTGGCGTCAGCAGTCTCTCTGTAAATACAATCATAGCTGCTGGTCTGTGTCGGAGTCCACGATTGCACTCGTATGCATGCGTGTCAGAAGAGATTAAACAGCACTGTCCTACATTCTCAATTTTATGATCCCTAATCATTATGTTGTGCTGTAAACTAAATAAATCTATTACACGATTGCTCATTTGGCATACTATTTGTGACTCATTTTAGTTGATACTTGCATTTGATCATTATGACGAGAATCAAAGTCCCCTTTATTGAGCACAAAGAAGTCCACTTGTCGTTGCACAGATAGTTTATGGCTTAAACCGGCTGTTTAAGGATTATTGAAATTGATTGATGTCTGCATGTGATTCTAATCAAGCACATCACTATTCATAAATTATATTTGGGCAAAATTACAAATAGCTTTTTATTTAGTACATTTCTTAATATATTAACACATGCTTACAGTCAGTACAGTATTCAGTTTGGTCATGTTTTAATAGGGCTGCATGATTGATCAGAAATGAAACCGAAATCGCAAGTGCTTATCAAATTGAAAAAGCCGTGATTTTATTAAATATATTAATATAAATACATATACGCTGCATGTATAGTTTCAGAGTGAAGCGTGGCATTTGCTCGAGTTCCAGTGTTTTCAGCAGCTTGGTTGACAGTAAATGCAGAAAACTCCAGTTTAGGTCACTTATAACATTCATTTATTATTATTATTATATAGTCATATTGATATATAATCACCTCATTTTGGCCAAATTGCACAACCCTACAAACAAGCATTTTAAATCACAATTTTTATCAGAAAAATTGCAATATTACTTTTTCCACCAAATCTTGTAGCCCTGTTTTAAAACACTACAGAAGCTCTGGAAGTTGTACTGACTGTACAGGTTCTGAGTTCGGACAAACACCTGTTTAAAAAAACAGAAAGATGATACTTCTATAAAACATGCCACACTTCAAGGTCTTTTACGGCACGGTCATAACAGATTTAGCTGAATTCCCCAGAATACTGATTTAATCGATCATGCCTCTCCCACTTTGACCAGGAAACAATGCTCTTTTAATAAAGCTCCTTGGAAACATATAAGCTTTAAAATGCTCAACAATGTCAGCAAACAAGTTCTTCATGAGGTCTGAAAATCTGGAAACACCATCAGGGGTGTTTGACTGCAAAGACGAGTAGGAATTCCTGGAATTTGTGTAGTGAAGGTTCCCACAGGAGCTATGTGATCCTCACATAGTTTTATCATTCCTGACCCTTGATAGTACTGTAAGTGAAATCACACTCTCTAGCAATTCAGATCAGTGATAGCTTCCCGAAAAATGAAACAAGCTTCATTCGGCTATTTTCTGAAGAATAACGCTTGTGTGTGTCATGACACTTCTGCAAAATCGGATGAGTTGCTTGTCCTTATGGGCACCAGACATCTGACATGTACGTTAGTAATAGCACTGCAGTCTTTTACGGTCATGATTTCAACATGGTCCCTGATGGAGGGAACGTCCTCCCTGGTATGTAGTGAAAAAGTCTTTGTCGAATTGGCAGGAAAGGAATGTTCCAAAGTTCCATTTAAACTGTATCCTAAGTCTTGGAATTCTGTTTTTGGTGGCATTTGCTTTGTAAATGTGTCACAGGAAACCATGCCAGGAATGGGATTGGCGTCCAACACATAGCCAGTGGACACTGTACAAGAAGTCTCAATCACACTGACCGCAGCAGAAGAAGCAGCCATGCCTCTGTTGCTGTTACCAGTGGTCAGTCTGTTTTCATGCCACAGGAAGTGCTGGCGGATGATCCTTCGGAAGGTGTGTCTGAAATCACGTATTCGGTAGGCGTATATAAACGGGTTGACTACTGAATTAGCATGTGAAAGTATTATGGCCAGGTACATGACCCAGTCCTGAGGTCGATCACACTGTGGACAGAACAGTGTGAAGCAGTTAATGATATGCAAAGGGAGCCAACAAATAGCAAAGAGGCCCACGATGATAGCCAGCGATTTGGCTCGTGGACTTCCCTTTGCAGCGTGGACCGCGACGAGTATCCCTCCCTGTGGGCATAGCCTTGCAAATGTACTAGTTTCTGCTCCATCTGTCTGAGCTGGTGACGGGCAGCCATGAAGATCCGTGCATAGATGGCCAGCATGGCAAGTAGCGGAGTCAAGACGCAGCCGAAAAAGTTGAAGTAAACCATGTAACCCATAGTGACCACCTTCTCGAACAGGCACTCCGTCATACCTTGAGGACAAGAGCTGTTGGTGCCCGCGGCGACATGTCTGTTCCAGCCTAGCATAGGGGTCAAACCGATGACCACTGAAAGTATCCAGCATACCGCAATGATGCCTTTGGCTCTTCGGCCTGTGACAAGGCTGTTGTACCTTAGCAAGACAAAACAAAAACAGACATGAGACAGCAATTATTGAAGTAAATGTGCTATGGAGCATTATATAGTGATAAGCATGCAACTTTTGGTCACATATTACAACTCTATCTTCCTCAAACAATATGTTGATGTTTCCTGGAGTCCATCCTGGAGTGGGACGTGTTGTTCTGTGCGCACACAGTGCGTGAATACTGTCAGAGCTGGAAAAGGCGGCACCATTTTCCCCAAATCCACACATGCATGCACTGACTTTGCTCCTGGGAAATGTCCATTGTTTAGGTGTTAAGCTTTGGTAATTGCTGCCAAAGTAGAAAATACCAGGATATGTGCTAGTAAGAAGCATATATTTCACCTGTATTGTGCCTATTCTTAAAATAATGATTACAGGCCTTGTTTTTGTATGACTTAACCTTAATCTTTTCAGTGATATAATTAGAAAACAATGAGAAGAATTAAATTGTTCAATTAAATCAGCGGTTTTCAGTCGTTTTAGAGGAGGTAAAAAAGTGATCCAATTATTCAGCCTTAACTGTTTAAAAACATTACAAAAACAAACAAAATTGTGTTAACGTATTTCATTATTTTTTACACATTGTCATATGAACAACCAGTCAGTAATGTAACTGCCACTTCTTGAATTTTTAAGCCGCATGTGTTTTATTGTGCCTTATGTTTTTAATTCACTTAAAATAACCAACTCCTAAAAGTCATTCTTCATTCTTTCACAAGTCGGACTACACTCGTTGTGCTGTATGCTTTTGATTCCCTAAAACGAACCGGGTCTTAAATGTTATTAATTTGGGAGACAGACTACATTGGTTGTGCTGTTTGTTTTTTATTCTCTAAAAAGAGCCAGCTCATAAGAGTCATTTCTTCGTGAGTCAGATTACACTGGTTGTGCTATATGTTTTTGATTCTATGAAAATAATCACTCATAAAAGGTATTAATTCTGGGCTAAACTGGTTGCACTTTTTTATTCTCTAAAAAAAGACAATTTGATTGAATCATTCATTCAAGATTTGGACTACACTGGCCGCACTACATGTTTTTGACTTCCTAAAAAGATTTGAAAGTCAGACTATTCTGGTTGTGTTGTGTGTTGTTGTTTTGGATTCACTAAAAAGAACAGGCTCATAATGGTCATACATACATTCAGGAGACAGACTACAATGTTGTGCTGAATGTTTCTCTCTTTCAGTAGAATTTTTGCAGGGATGTTGAATAGGTATCACAGGAAAAACTTTCTTTACTAATTTGGTCATGTGTTTGGTCTGCTGCTTACGCATAAGGACTGAATATTAATGCCTTCCAAATATAAAAATATATTTAATGTCAAAACTTTATAGTTTAAGTAAGAACATTACTATATTGAGACCCCTGGTTTAAAAACCTAGAACTAAATGTTAAGTGCTATAATAAACTGTAGCATATTAGAAACTGCATAAGCATCAGTTTACAAAGATTTTGGAATACAGCTGTGAAAAATCCACCACTATTATGCATTTCAGACAGCCCTGCTACATGTTTCCTTTGCCAAGGGCATCTGCTGGAAAACGGTGGTCAAATGTCAATTGTTTCAAAAATCCTGCCCGTCGAGAACAACAGGGGCTGCTTCATTAAACCCAGAGGACTTACAGGGCTCCAGTACTACTGGTACCTCATTCACACGCCCACAGAGACTGCACGTCGACAGACCTTATGTAATCAACACCTGCCGGGGCTTTTGCTGTCACTGCTGTTCTCTTACAATGCTTCAGGCGGCTCAATCTACACCAGGAGCAGAAATGTGCATCACACCCTGTTTGCAGGCGAGTGGTAAAGTCCCACACCTTTCGGGTACTGAAAAGTGCAGCTGAGAGCTGCTGGGCCAGAACATTTAAGAATAACCATTACAATGTTCAACTGGAGTGCAAAAAGACCCACGTTAAAGACTCTACTAGTACACTGGTGGAGTAAATTGTTTAAAGAAGCCCTTTTTTGATAAATATCACTGGACTGAGATATAATTAGCAGTAAATACCAAGGCAAGTATCACTTTTTTCCAATGTATTTTAATCACTAAGTAAAGAGTGCATACTGCACTACATATTTGGAAAAAAGTGTTTGTGTGATGTGTTTGTTGTTTCACTATATTACAACATGGTGAAAGATTAAGTATTGATTATTGATTTGGCTCTACTGAAATGAACTATTCTTGAAATATTTGTCAACAGCGAAACTGCATGACTCCTATTTACTGAAAAAATCCCCTCACTGCTAGAAGAGAAAGAGTGATTAAAGGGGAGATTACGTGTTTCTGAGGGAATTGCAGTGCATGTTGTGCACATTATCAAGAGAAAGGTAGAGAGAGTCACACAGTCTAGGAGCCTTTAGCCTCATATCAAGACATGCAAATACAAATAAATACAGATTAGATAATAATATTTCTGCAAACATAACATTTGATTAAATACACATGTAAACACTCACACAAACACAAGCACATAGACAATGGGACTCAAGTTTCTCCAAACCTGTATGTTCTTTCTTCTGTGAAACGAAAAAGAAGATCGTTTTAATAGCTATTTTTTTCCTATAATGAATGTCAGTGGGGTCCAAAAACACTTGCTAACTGTCATTTTATGAACGAACACAACCGAACCATTCACTCACCTCAATGAGATCTTGATGGAGATGTACCGATCCACGGCAATGGCCAACAAACTGAAGATGGAGCTCTGTGTGAGGACCAGCACGAAGCATGCAATGAAGAGACACCCGTTAAACTGGCTGCAGAAGCCCGTGCTGATGATGACAGCGAATGGAATGGCCAGGAGTCCCACTGCGATGTCCGCCAAAGCCAGCGACACCACAAAGAAGTTGGTGATGCTCTGGAGGTTACTGTTCAGGCAGACGGCCCAGCACACCAGAACATTTCCTGCCACTGCCAAAACCGCAATCAGGAGCTCAAGAACAATGTAGACGAGCGAAGACATGGTGCCATCAACTGGTGTGAAAGGACATCCTCAGGGACACACATAGTTGTGCTCCCGATAATTGCTCAGTGGGACTTCACTCTGCCACTCGATGGCTCCAGCAATAGGTGTGAGGACTAGCCAATCCAACCATTCCTCTTGAATGAATGATATCTTGTTTTAATGGAAAGAGGGGATAGAAATAACCTGGTATAAGCTGCTAAACCAATCTGAGGTGGTTTAGGTACACTGAGGTGACTGCAGGGTCAATGGTGACACCGCTCTGTAAATCTTGATTTACCCGTTCACCAGCGTGTCCCTTAGGTCCACCTCACTTCATCCTTTCATTGAAAGTCTTAAAGGAAACAGCTACTAGACTGCATAAAGCGGCTCCGGTAGACCTTCACTGGGACTTCTTACTCTGTAGAAAGAACAATCATATCACACAATAAAAACCTCTTTGTGTCACAAAAACAATCAATTTCCCAAACAGGAGGTCTCCATCAAAAGACAACAGGCTAAATCCAACAATAAGCTTCTATTTTAAGAAAGACTCCACAAATACGAATGAAATAATTGTGCATGCCTGCTATTTATCACAAGAGCCAGGCCAGTACTTCCTCCACTAGTTTCTAGGATGTGTACAGTTGAACTTTGCAATGCCTTTGCTATTATTGGCTTAGAATTGAGAACAAGTATTCTTTTGTACCCATTCATTGATTCTGCTTTCATGTTTTATTGACTTACTACACAAAATGGATAAGTTTCTTCTTTATTGGATGATCGTTCAAAAGTTTTGGGTCTGTATATGCTCACCACGGCTGCATTTATTTGATTTAAAATACAGTAAAAACAGTAATATTGTGAAATATTATTACAACAAAACAACAGTTTTTTTTACTTCTATGCATTTAAACAATTATGCTGATTTGATGCTCAAGAAACATGTATTATTATTTATTGTATTTAAAAAAAATGCATTTGTTTGAAATATAATTATTTTGTGAAATGCTAAACGCGTTTAATTTTAGATAAACCCCAATCTTTTGAACAATAGTGTAAGTTTCAGCTCTGTCTGAACTGTTGAATCTCTATCTGCTCTGTCTGAATTGTTCAGGTTTGGCTTAAAAAAAAACACAACAACAAAAACAGAGCATCTAAAAATGTGTAATTAAATCAGTCTGGCAATCCTCTGACTCTTTTGGGTCATTTATTGTGGTTTTGTGTAGGCCTATCTAGAATGAATTGACTAACTGCAACAGAGATTTCTAATCTTTTAGCTCCAGTTTGTTTGATCAGGCACAAAAATGTGATGTTTAAAGTCACAGTCACTGTTCCTCTGAGTTTTAGTGTTGCTGTTTGCTTTTTATAGCACAGCGTGACTTTAGTATGGCTGTTGACTCCCTCAAGGGATATAATGACAAATGGTTTCCAAAGCACAGGTCTGGCATGCTGCGTTTTAACAACTTTTGCATTAGCATGCATAAGTTTATAAAACACTTCCTGTGCATCAAGACAAGGTACTTTCCGTAACCGGTTAAACCGTTATGAGGTATTATAATATTAACTATATGACTAAAAAGAACATACAAAGTCCCTCACTAGTTACGTCATACATGTCTGTATTAAAAAAAGGGTGGGAGTGTGGAAATACTGTATCTGACAGCTGCTCAGCGAAGCATGTTGTGTGAGAGAGGAAACGAAGCTTAGGGTTTGGGGACTATGATAAGCGTGCCTATCTGTCATTCAAAAAGCATGCTTAACAGATATCTTGGTCATTGTAACGTAATTCTAGTGCAGTTAAGATGCATGTTTCTAGGTAACTACACCACAAGTCTTTTTAAATAACTTCATAGAGTGGAGAAACACATTGCTGATTACAAAAACTTTACTTAAAAATTAGACTGCTGAAACATCTACACAACAGAGAAAGAATGTCTGAAACATTATGAGATATTTGCGGCAGAATTCTGAGACAATTCCGCCACACATAACTAGCATAAGTGGTTATTTTAAACTTGCTTAACAACTAATGCAGAACAACAGAGAAGGATGATTTATAACGGCTAGTTTGAAAATTACATATTTCTGTAAATCATTCTATATATATATATAGATTAATTTAGGTTATAGTAGCTGGTTAATAGCATGTATATGACATTTTAAAATATTAATTCAAACCTTTACAAATTGTATTTATATATAAGATAAGGTGTTCATAAAAATGCTCTAGCTGGTCATATTTTTTTACCATTTTTAATCCACTTATATGGCCATGAGGTGTGGCAAATGATGATTATTATTATTAATAATAATAATAATAATAATAATAATTAAACAAATAAAAATACAGTTTTTCACAGTTAGAATGAGGTATGGAATGAGAAAACATTCTCTAAAAACAGTTTTTAGATGGAAGTAAGTTAGGCTATTACATCACATGAATATGTCACATTGTTGGAGTCTGCTGTGACTGCTTGTCATGTGAACTATTTATGCCCACTGTAAAAATATACAATACAATTAGAAAAGCGAGCAAATTTGTGATATTAATTAATTAAAATTATGAATTTACAGATTAGAATGAGCAAAACAATACAGGTGTCATTCAGTCTCCCTCTGACTAACGGGCTGACAAAGTGCAATACTTTCAGTTGAATCACAAACTTTACTAGAAAACGAATACATTTACGAACTGTGGCGTTACTCGCTTTAGCTGTTTACAAGCGTGTTTTCGCGACTCACCTGAGGTGTAGGTTTCTCCGCAGGCATTCTGTCATTTCTGAATGTCCAACATCAAAACTGAATACAAAAAAACAAGTGAGTAGAGACTAAATCGTTCCAAACGTTTTTATCACCCCGACGAAGTAATATATACACAAATGAACTACTCTGAACGTGTTTGGTCAAGGAAAAGGCGAGTTGAGTCGCCGCTTCTCTCCGCTCTGTGGAGTTATAGTGGCCACAGACAAGTGCGCGCGCTTTCACAGTGACACTCACGTGCTGTGAGAGAAAGAGACCAACGCCTGATTGGTTTTCCTGGTTTGATCTATTCGAGCTTTGCAAAGTGCATTAAACACGACGTTTCCCTCCCTACTACAAGACCCTTGTGGGTGGTAACTTCTTCACCGTGCTGTCATACTATCATTCTTCATAGTCCTTGCATTTACAATACAAGTTAAGATAGATGAGCCAGCACACTATCATAAATAACTAAGCTAAATAAATAAAACTGAAACCATGTTAATAAATAAAAATATATAACAGCAAAGAAAACAGCCTACATCAATAAATACATGCATAAATTAAAGCAGTAGCTGTTTAAATAACTACAATAATGTACTGTTTATTTAAAAAAAACAAGTAGAGGTTATGTTCTGCCTTAATTGTAATCTCTCTCTCTCTCTCTCTCTCTCTCTCTATATATATATATATATATATATACATACATATATACATATATATATATATATATATATATATATATATAATAAAGTATAAAATAGGCTAATTGGCCTAAAGTAGCAACTGAAATAGCTAGGCTAATGTGTGAGAAGAGATTTTTTAAATGTATTAAGTCTTAACTTAACCGTCTTTTGAGATGATCGTGCCGATCATCTATAATCTTGTTTTAATGACATTACAAGAAAATATAGGCTAATTTTGATCTGATATGACCAAAGACCTGAAAACCTGACTTAGTATCGGATGTTTACAGCAAAACAACTCTGCATAATGAACGATATTTCATCCGGGGAATTTAGTTCGAATCAAGTATTCTATCTTCTTCGTCGTTATTAAGCCCAGTTTGAAATATACGCGGACAGTACAATGGCTGATGTAAACGTATGCCTACGTGTGGATAAGGAAGTGAAGGGACCTGATGGGTACCGTGAGGTGAGGTTGTGTGGTTTCTCACGTACCGCCGAAACCTCCTGCTTCACCTCAGGGCCACATGAAGATAAATGTATGTAATCAGCAAACCAGAGGCTGAGGTCCACCCACCAAGGACTTCATTAAAGCATGCAGCACACACTGCAATGACATTTCTTAATGTTTTGGATCTAATACATAAGCCCAAGACTTTTTGTGCCCCTTCAGTAAATCAAATCAGCGTCCACGCTCACCTTTTACTACAGCCTTGTTTATGCAGAAAGCCTTCGGCACAAATATAGACACTTACCTCAGAGTGCCAGACACAATCGGTGAGAAAATGAAAGGCTATTTTAGTAATAGGAGGAAGTTCTTGAGTACAGCTGTTTAAATAGACATTTTATGCTGGTTCACTTCTTTCTTTACACAAGAGAAGGGGTAGTTTAGATTCTTTTTTTCCATATCTGATTCTTCCCATAAGTGTTATGCAGGACTTCCAGGAAAGGTTGGATTAAAAGAAAAAAGAAAAAGAAAGAAAGGAGAAATGTAGATCACCACCCATTGTACAGTTTGGTGCTCATGTGCTCTTGGATTAATTTTAAAGAGTGTTGTGTGTGTGTGTGTGTGTGTGTGTGTGTGTGAGCTCTAACTCAAGATGTGTATGTATATATATATATATATATCTTATCTTGGATTAAGGATCTATAAGTATCTTGGATTTTGGATCTATAAGGACAAACCTGCTCAAGCCTATAGCAGAAATGTACTGGATTTATGTACCGTAAAAGTAATTGCTTACAGGTGCCACGAATGACCCCAAGGACCAAGAGATCAATATATCAGTGTTAAATAAACGAGGGATATTAGGGAAGAAAATAGATTGAGATGGGTGTAACAACCAGTGTTAATTTATTGTTATTTATTAGTAATTTAAATTAGCTTTATATATATAAAGCTAATTTAAATTACTAACAAATAATAATATATATTCAGTTAATTTGATTTAATTTTTTTTTTGTGTGTGTGTGTATGTATATATATATATCTTTAGCTTTAATTTATTTTTATTTCAGTTTTAATATTTTAAAATAATTGTATTTCAATTATTTGCCAAGGCACATTTCTTTAAGTTGAAGCTTTTCACCTATTCATATTTTATTTTCAGTTTTAGTACAAATAATATCACCGGTTACAACAAATATGTCAGTCATTATGAAAGAATAAAACCAATTTACATAAAAACAACACACTTGAAAATATCAGACTGTATTTGTGCACACAAATATTGTTCACAAAACCTGGCTTGCAGTAAACCTTACTTAAAACCTTAACATGTCACACAGAGCATACAGAGTGTAGTGTTACAGGATTTATACAAATATGAATTGTGGCAAGTTATAAAGGAAAGCACAGTATGATATGACATGATTTGGTTCAAATCAAAGTCTTCATATTAAACTCTACACGATTAGGTCACGACCTACATCTCAAAAGAAGATGCAAACAAAAATACTCCTTGTCACTGCTGACCTTTTCTAGGTAATTCAATGTCAGTGTCAATGACATTCCCACATATAAACAAACCAATAACCACAGAGGACTGTCAAACAAAACCTATCATTTAAAACACGACAGAGCTCTCTGTAGCTTAAATGGAATAAATTATAGTTTTGCAACAAACATGTCATGCCCTTGACATAAAACTAACTTTGAAATGCTGTGATTAACAGAATAATTTGGCTGCAACACACTTGATCCCTTCAAAGATGTCTCAAATGAACAAAACAAATATATTAAAACAGCAGCGCATTGAAGACAGCAGAGCAAGTTTATCTAAAACATCAATTGTGCTATCATCTTTTCATTTTCCATGTAAGGCTTCGGTTTTGTGTGCGGAGGCTTATCTTTGACAGACGGACAGTATATTATGGGAGAGGTACAATTCATGATTTAACCATGAGCTGTCAGTGCGGATGGATTGTAGTTGTCTTATTTCACATTTCATTTCACATTCAGCCTTTTTTATTTGTGCCTTTACACCCATAAAACAGACTCAATCTGAATCAGCAAGCTTCCAGGACCCAGCTGGCTTTAGGTGTCAAATAAGGATTAGTAGTGCGTAGACAAAAAGCATTGAAAAATACCCTGTAAAACAGAAAACAAGCAGCCATGCATTTCATTTGTGCTGATATTTCAAACAGAAAAACATCCTGCAGTATTTTCAGTGAAGGAATATCAGCTGGAATAAGCACTGAGGAGAAAAACATGTCCGGTCAAACAGCTTCATTACAAATGACCTATTAGATTCATTATTATCTTTCGATTAGTGTATGAAAATGAAAAAAAAAAAAAACATTTTGATATCAATACAACTAAGTTGAAGGAGTAGTTCACCCAAAAATGACAATGTGCTGAAAATGTAATTACCTTCAGGATATCAAAGATGTAGATGAGTTTGTTTCTTCATCAGAACAGATTTTGAGAAATTTAGCATCACATCACTTGCTCACCAATGGATTCTGTGCAGTGAATGGGTGCCGTCACAATGAGAGTCCAAACAGCTGATTAAAACATCACAATAATTCACAAGTAATCCTTCAATTAATATCTTGTGATGAGAGAACAATGCATGTTTGTAAGAAACAAATACTTTTTCTAAGAAACAAACCCATTCTGACGGCACCCATTCACTGCAGTGTATCCATTGGTGAGCAAGTGATGTAATGCTAAATTTCTCCAAATCTTTTCTGATGAATAAACAAACTCGTCAACACTGGATGGCCTGATGGTGAGAGTAAACTGCCAGCAAACTTTTATTTTAGGGCCAACTATTCCTTTAAGTAGCCCTGACTTTTTTAATCAAATGTAAAAAAAAAAAATAGATCAAATGAGACATATTTAAGCTTATTCAGGCTAAAGAAAACACAAAACATCATTTTTGTGGACGAAGCCTGTTGTGGCATCACTCTTTGGAATAAATAGTGATAAACTAAGACAATACTGGCATACAGAGGGCATCCTTATGACAATACTATAAAACAAGGCAACTTTCAAAGGCAATGGTATTCAGCGATGCACATTTTTGCTGCTCGGTTGGCACAATACACTTTAAATAGTGTTGTAATGTTCTTAAAGGAAGTTGCTGGCTCATGATCCCACCGACTTCCCACTTCTCTTCAAAAGCACTGCTGTTCAGAGAAGCTTAGGCCTGTTTCAGCAGCTATACAGGGTTCTGGGAAAACACTGGAGGAAACAGTAAGTTGTCCCCCATTCGCAGCTAAGGCATCTGGGACATTTGTAGCATCTTGGCCGCAGCAGGAAGGTAAACCGACTGCAGCCGTTCAAGAAGATTCTCAGGTCTCAAAATACTTATAGATGGCCGTCACGTAGGTCATGACACTCTGCCAGTCGGGTCTTTCTGTGTGCACCATTTCACCAATGTCCTGTCAGACAGAGAAAATGAGTCCGATGTGGGAAGGCAAAATGATGTTTGTGTCAACCTACTGTGTGCTATGTTACACAAGAAACTTGCCAAAGCTTGTTGAGCAAAGAGCAAATGACACAGCTGTTACAGCAAGACTAGAAGTCACGGTTTTACTGCAAACACAGCTTTATGAAGGCAATAAATTAATAACAGGTGCTGAATTAAATACTGCTGCCTCTTTTCAAAACAGGGAACATCATTTTCTCCTGAAACTGTGCTAAATAATGTGATTACTACACCATCTATTTAAGTTACACAATCTGAATTGATCAGTTGATTCTTTGTATGTGCTGCCCTTTTTACCACATGACATGAACATAGCAACAAGAAGAAAAAACAAAGGCTGATCTTAGTCAGATGATTTTATCAGCTAATATTTATAGAATGAATGGTAATGGGATCCAGCATGACTTTCTTTAAAAAAGAATAATAGGAATAAAAACATGCATTTTAACAACATACCCAAAATGCTAAATTAGCTGTAATCAAACAGGCTATACAAGAAAACCCTTGAACGATCATAAATTAGGAGGAGCATTGATGATTCATAGTTGAATGTTTCTCAATTTGAGATGTTATGTCAGGAAAGTGAAGTCATAGCTAGTTGCATTAATGTTTTACAGCTGAAAGTAGTATTTACTAACAGCAGACCTGGGCACATCCTTGGCATGAGGTAGGCTAATTCGTGAATTAAAATATAAAAATATTATTCAACAGATCTCAATGAAGAGATTGTACATCATATATTTTTATCAGAATTGAATTAGGAAAGATAAAAAGGCATGGATAAAACATGCCTCCTCTGACAAGAAAGTTATTTAAATGCATTATAAAAAGCTCAGCAAGGCTGCATTTATTTGATTAAAATACAGTACAAAAAAAACAGTAATATAATAATTTAAATGATCTGTTTTATATTTGAAAATGTATTTTTTAATAAAATGTATTCCTGTTATGGCAAAGCTGAATTTGTGTCACATGATCCTTTAGAAATCATTCTAATATGCTGATTTTCTGCTCAAGAAACATTTATTATTATCAACAATATATTTTTATGAAACCTGTGATGCATTTTTTCCAAGATTCTTCGATGAACAAAAAGCTCAACTGAACTGTATTTATTTGAAATCAACATCTTTTGTGACATTATAAATGTTTTTGTCACCTTTGATTAATTTAATGCTTGAATGAAAGTATACATTATACATATTTAATTCGGTTCTGAGGCACTGTAATACAATGTTACAATTATATATTGATATATTTAATTAGCTGTGATGTTCATATTAAACTCACCAGTGTCGATTTAATTCCCACACTTTCTGCTGCCTGGAAGGCCAAAGTGAAATTTCGCCTCTGCAGAACACAAGCAAGAAGAACTGACGTCAGTAAATGAATTGAATTATATGCAAGCCTTCTCTAAAATGTTTTATTGTACCAACTCATATGTGACCCTGCATCACAAAACCAGTCTTAAGTCGCTGGGGTAAATTTGTAGCAATAGCCAAAAATACATTGTATGGGTCAAAATTATAAATGTTTATTTTATGCCAAAAATCATTAGGATATTATTAAGTAAAGATAATGTTCCATGAATATATTTTGTAAATTTCTTACTGTAAATATATCAAAACGTAATTTTTGATTAGTAATATGCATTGCTAAGAACCTCATTTGGACAACGTTATAGGAGATTTCTCTTAATATTCAGATTTGTTTGCTTCCTCATATTCCAGATTTTCAAATAGTTGCATAACTCGCCAAAGACTGTACTATCCTAACAAACCATATATCACTGAAAAGCTTATTTTTTTTTCAGCTTTCAGATTATGCATACATCTCAATTTCGAAAAAATTACTTTTATTACTGGTTTTGTAGTTCAGGGTCACATATATACTAACTGATGAGTGAATTCAGGTAAACTGGGCCAAATTTTCACAGTCAAATGAAAAAATTGTCAAATTTACCTGAATTCCCCGTTTGTGCCGTGTGTGTGTGTGTCAGACCTTGTCCTGGTTGCTGAGTTCGTGGTAGGGAATGTGTGCCGGCAGATAGGTGTGAAGTATGGCACAGAAAGCGAGCCCATCATTCCAGCTGCTGCTGAAGTTGGTGATGTCAATGTTCTGTGTGCGTGTGGAGGGAGAAAAAGATCAATACTTACAATTTCAGTAGATGAACTGAGGGAATTGGGTGGGTGATTCAGAGGGACTGATGAATCTTTCCGTGTCCCTGTGACATTATTGTTGTAGTTAAGAGCCACAGCCGTAAATCTTGACAGAAATAATGTATTTTTTCAGTGTTTACACAAATGTTGGAAACATTGCTTTTCGTCTTATTTGGAGACACTTAAAGTGCATGTTGACCAAAAACCTTATCTTGCTACATACGTTACATTACATGCAAGCATTACATTGTTTGCTTAGTAAATATTTTGCCTATTTAGTGCTTTCAACCACAGACAAGGTCATTTTACAGAGCGTGGACACATGATACAATATTTAGCAAAATTATGCTCATAATCAGCACTGAAAATAAATTCCAGATTCTGTGTAGACCTGCATACATTAAAATGTGGGTCAGAAATGATTTGTAAGTAACAATTGTTTAAAAAATATTATGATTACAATAAGCTCTCCATTACCTAGAACTCGATGGATGAGATGTATTCTGGGTACACTGTTACGCAACCAACTATTCTCTCACACACTTCCACAAAATGTGATTGAATTGAACTTTTATGCTGTTCTGAGAGCATTGGTCACCTTCACTTACGGACAGTCTCGCCTCATGCTGAAGTGTTTGTTCAACAGTCTTGCTTATCTGTATCAGCATACTTCACACATGCGTCAATCCATACACGGAATAGCCATCTGACTCAGTATGGGCCATTTATGGTTTTGTTGTGACCAGGAAAGAGGGTTTGCGTTCATTTATGTCAACGAACGCCCTCCTTCTCAGATCTACAGCTCTCACATGTCGCATTTGCACTACCATTCAAATTAATAATTGTATTCATCAAAGATGAATTAAAAGTAATAGTAAATGCTTTATACGGTTACAAAAATATACCTAAATTAAATGCAGTACTTCAAAGAGTTCTGGTAAAAAAGCATCATAGTTTAAACAAATACATATTAAGCTGTTTTTGACATTGATAATAATAAGAAATGTTTCTTGAGCACAAATTAAGCATGTTAGAGTGATCTCTGAAGGATTTAGTGACATTTAAAGGGACAGTTCACCTAAAAATGAACATTCTGTCATTAATTACTCACCCTCATGTCGTTGCAAACCCGTAAGACCTTCGTTCATTTTCGGAACACAAATCAAGATATTTTTGATAAAATCCGAGAGCTCTCGGTCGCTGCATAGACAGCAACGCAACTACCATGTTCAAGGCCTGGAAAGGTAGAAAGGACATCAATAAAAGTCCATGTGGCATCAGTGGTTCAACCTTAATTTCATGAAGCTACGTGAATACTCTGTGTGCAAAGAAAACTAAAATAATGACTTTATTCATCAATTTCTTCAGTTGTGTGTCAATCTTTGATGTGCGTTCACAAGAGTGTCGTAGTACTCTCATGAACAAGCATCGAAAACTGACATGTTATTTTTTTCTTTGCACACGAAAACTATTTGTAGCTTCATAAAAATAAGTTCGAACCACTGATGTCACATGGACTATTTTATTGATGTCCTTTCTACCTTTCCAGGCCTTGAACGTGGTAGTTGTGTTGCTGTCTATGCAGGGTCAGACTCAGAAAGCTCTTGGATTTTATCTAAAACATCTTAAGATGAACAAAGTTCTCATGTGTTTGGAACGACATGAGGGTGAGTAATTAATGACAGAATCTTCATTTTTGGATGAACTAACCCTTTAAGACAGGAGAAGTAATGCTGAAAATTCACATTTCCATTGCAGAAAAGAGAACCGGTATTTTAAATTGTAATAATATTTCACAGTATTACTGTTATTACCCTGTTTTTCAACAAAAAATGCCACCTTGATGAACATAAGATACTTTTGTACAGATCCCAAATGTTTAACACTAGTTTAGGTGTAATTAGATTGTTTTTTGAACAAGATTTGCTTTGTTTTATCTGGAATCCATAATGAAATACTTAGGCTGTATATGGTGACAATTTACTGGAAGTGATATTTGTTCTCCCATTCTTCTGATCTATATTCAAGAGCTTCCAAAAGAAACAAAAGCACTCTTTCAGATTACGCTAATCACCGACTTTCTCTAGCAAGAATATTTGAAAGAAAGAGTAACAGCCTTTATCAGATGTGGCAGGCAAGTGTCAACGTGAAATGGGATGGCGTAAATTGGCAGAGCTTTGTGGCAACCCACAGAGAGTGGAGTGGAAGGAAGTGATGAGCTCTTTAGAGTGGGCCACAGCAGCAGAGGATGGAGACCCAGGTCTGTGGAGCACCAAAGTGGTCTCACACTGATAATGATGCCCTGTTTTTCATCAAGAGATCTGTGCTAGCACACGGACCACTGACTGTGCCAGTGCTCTTTGTAGTAAGTGTCCCCAAAGAGCATTAGAGTAATTTAGCCACACTATACACATACATACTGACAAAAAAAAAATGTATAGACTGAATGAGTCTATTGTAATATAAGTCGCTTTGGATAAAAGCGTCTGCTAAATGCGTAAATGTAAATGTATAATGTCATTGTAATTATGACATAAAATATCAACCCAAGGGGCAAATGTTAAAAAATAAAACACATGCACAAATGTGTGTTAATTTACCATAAAAGTAAAAAAAGGTTGTTAACATTAGTTGTATTAGGTCTCATGACAATTACCACTATGACCTGTACATTTACAACATGTATTAATCAGGTAATATACGATATATATGATTTATACAATTTTTAATTTGTTCACTACCACTAAATAGTGTTGGATCAGTTTTAAATAAAAAAAATATTTGTATTCAACAATGACATTTTATACATTTCATAAATGAATCGAAATTTACAGTAAATGTCTTCACTATCACTTTTGATTAGTTTGAATAACAAATCTCCTCCCTGAATCTTATATAAATATATATAAATAAATAAATAAATACTGTTCTTTTGAAATTTCTATTCATTAAGCATTCTGAAAAAAAATATATACATCACAGATTCCACAAAAATAATAAGCAGCAACCTTTTTTCAGCATGCTAATAATACATATTTCTTGGGAACTGAATCAATCAGCATATTAGAATGATTTCTAAAGGATCACGTGACACTGAAGACTGGAGTAGTGGCTTTTGAAAAATCAGCTTTGCAATCACAGCAATAAATTACACATTAAATGAATGCGTTTTTTTATTATAATAAATATTTTACAATATTGCCATTTTATTGTATTTTTATCAAATTTAAACACTTGGAAACTTATTGATTCCAAACAAATACAATTTTTTTTTTAAAGGGGTCATATAATATGATTCCACCTTTTTAACTTTTGTTATTGTGTAATGTAGCTGTGTGAGCATAAACAACATCTGCAAAGTTATGAAGCTCTAAGTTCAATGCAAAGAGACAAATTACCTTTTAAAGAATTAACATAGCATCTCCTACAGCGAACGGAAGGTAAGCGACTACAACAAAATAATTCCGGGTTAGTGACCTCAAACCCAGATGAACATGCATCAAAGGGGGCGAGGCCATGCTGCGCTGCTTTAGAGAAGAAAACTAGTGGTGCACGTAAAAATATATTCATATACTGTATGAATAGTGACTTCTAATGATTCAAAATCAATGTTCTAAAGCAGCAGTTCTCAGTCCTGTTCCTCGCGTCGCCCTGCTCTGCAAGACATTTATTTACTTAGTTTCACACAACTATGAGAAGCGTTAAACATGGACGTGTATGCGCATATTGCCATACTGTATTAAAGCTTTAATCAGGATAAAACGGTTTATTAAATGCTAACATAAGCAGTAGCATAATAACAGCGTATCTAAAACACATTAAAAGCCGTGCTTGCACAGGTTCTGCAGGATCCTCTTCACTAATATCCTCTGCGTCTCAATCGGCCTCAAATAATAAGCAATATAGACAACATCATTGTTTACAATACAACCCGAGCACATGCAGCGGAGGTGAGGGGCGGGACATTTAGACGCACACTAGAGGCGGTTAAGCCAATCACAACACACTAGGGCATCTAACCAATCAGAGCCCATCGTGTATTTCTGAGGGAGGGCTTTCACAGAACCAGGAAATCAACCGACTGTTTTTATTCTAGCTGAAAAAGCGGTGTACAATACAGGTAAAACATGTGAAAAATAATGAATTTGTATAAACGAAGCATGAACACAATCACAATAAAGCCTTCGAAAAAATCTATTAGACCAGACCACCCCTTTAAAACAAAAGGCCATGACATAAAATTAAATTAATAAATAATTCTGACACACCTGCGCCTCTGCTTACTTCCTAATCACCTGTGTGAACTTGAGAGGAACTGACTTAATAAATACAATAAGACCAGGAACATGTACTGAGGAAGTTTAAAAGGTAAATTTTTCTATTACTTCAGTAGTAATTCTTTTAAATAGCATTCACTATCATTTAATTCTTCACCAGCCAGTTTAGTCCACAACCCTCCCTTACAATTCAGTGCACAAACTCCAGCCACGTATAGTCTTCAGCCAAACAAACATCAGCACAACAGAACCGTGTGAAGAAAGGGTTACGAAGACATCGTGACGTGCTCCCCGTGTCCTCTCTCGTTTGAGTGCCTGTGTTCAAAGTAAGAGGCTAATGAAAAGAGGTCTTGTGTGCAAGAAACAGGAAGGCCCAGGGGAGAGAGCATTAGGCTAATCACATTGAAAACGGAGAAACAGAGGCCCGCTCGTTCGCCGCAAAATATTGCACTCCAAGTAAAGCCAGGCTGCTTGTAATGAACACATTAGAGTTGCAGTGAAAAATGGCTTTTATCCGCTGGTGGACATTACCATCAATCACATGCACACTTACTGAGAGACAGACAAAGATGCAGAGAGAAAAGAGGCGACAGACACGGTGGGATTATGGGAATGTGGTGTCAAAATGACAAAAGAACTACCAAAACTGAAAGTGGGAAAAATATAGTAAGCCTAGAGGTGATAAGACAGACAAAACTCCAAACGGCATATTTCATAATCTGTGAAATGAAAAAGAAAAACACGACTTTAAAATCACAAGGTGTTCAAAAACACCAATCTGTGCCCACAAAGGTTCTATGCTCTGATTGGCTCAGATATTTTCTGTTTGTGACATGGGGCACTAAGCAGGAGAAATGTAGCACACTTCCTGGCTTCAAGAAAACCATGGTAACATCATGGTCCAAAACCCTCTCTGAATGGTAAACATTTTATATGCTTGACAGCAGAAGAGTAATTGCAATAGAAGGTGAATCTGTACATTATGCATGGTAACGTTCCGTTTAAAAAGCAAACACACACAAACAAGAATACCTGAACGCTGATAACTGAATTTGCAGATTTTAAGCTACACTGAAATAACTGAAATAATGTTTCTATTGTTTAACAAGATGAGGTGGAGACCACAGAGAAAAAAAGGGATTCAAAATTTAAATTTAAACCTGGTTATAAACAGGTTTTAAAAATTGTAACATGGGAAAGAAGGTCTGAACGAATAATGAAAAAATATTTTTACATTCTTTCTCTTTCTGTCTGTCTATATATACAGTATATATATTGTATTTAATAAAATGAAAGAATATATATTTTTATTTAGATTTTTTTAAATACAGTATCTCACAGAAGTGAGTACACCCCTCACATTTTTGTTATTATACCTTTTCATGTGACAACACTGAAGAAATGACACTTCACCACAATGTAAAGTAGTGAGAGTGTAAAGCTTGTATAACAGTGTAAATTTGCTGTCCTCTCAAAATAACTCAACACACAGCCATTAATGTCTAAACCGCTGGCCACAAAAGTGAGTACACCCCTAAGTGAAAATGTCCAAATTTTGTGTGGCCACCATTATTTTCCTGTACTGCCTTAACCATCTTGAGCATGGAGTTCACCAGAGCTTCACAGGTTGTCACTGGAGTCCTCTTCCACTCCTCCATGAAAACATCACAGAGCTAGTGGATGTTAGAAACCTTGCGCTCCTCCACCTTCCGATTTGAGGATGCCCCACAGATGCTCAATAGGGTTTAGGTCTGGAGACATGCTTGGCCAGTCCATCACCTTTACCCTCAGCTTCGTTAGCAAGGCAGTGATCGTTATGTTGGAATACTGCCCTGCGGCCCAGTCTCTGAAGGGAGGGGATCATGCTCTGCTTCAGTATGTCACAGTACATCAGGGTTCCTCAAAGTTTTCGCCGAGGGCTGAATTCTGACAACAATACCAAGCCAAGGGCCACTGACCTACATTATATATTATATAAAATGTATATATATATATATATATATTATTGTTGCTTTTGTTAAAATGGTCACAAGATAAATATTTAGATTTTCCCCCAGTTTTATTCAAACAATTATGAAAATTGTTGCATGTATATGCTTTGCCTGTTGAATATTAAAAACAAACAAACAAAAAATCTGGATCTGCATGTCTGCCATGCAAATCAACTGTTCTTGCTCATCTCCAGACTGGATCTCTTCTCTCCACTTTCCCTAATTGCAGATTCAATTATTAGATCTAATATTTGTATACTTTGATCTTTTGGAGGGGATCAAACTGTAACACTGTGTGTCCTAACTAGACGTGACGTGATAAAAAGTAACTTTTCCACGTGTAGCTGGTCTTTCTCTTCCTGCTTGGGAAGCAGACACACTAACCACGAGGCCAAGTGGCCGCAGCAACTAACAGTGTGTCGTTGAGATCAGGGGAGGGTGGTTTACTAACACAGCATCTACTTTGCTGGCCTCCATTACACATGTTATTGTTGTCCTAACCACCCGCGACAGATTCTATTGTATTTGGTTGCGTTGCACCGGGCCGCTCGCACCCGGTGTAGACAAGATGTAAGTTAATGTCGTTTTCTGATGCTGTGTTTTAATTTTCATGCCACATTACTAGAAATTCAAAAAGGCCAAACTATTTTCTCTCTGCCCGCGGGCCGCCTATTGAGGAATCCTGCAGTACATGTTGGCCTTTATGGTTACCTCAATGAACTGTAGCTCCCCAGTGCCGGTAGCACTCATGCAGCCCCAGATCATGACACTCCCACCACCATGCTTGACTGTAGGCAAGACACACTTGTCTTTGTACTCCTCACCTGTTGGCCCCACACACGCTTGACACCATCTAAACCAAATAAGTATATCTTGTCTCATCAGACCACAGGACATGGTTCCAGTAATCCATGTCCTTTGTCTGCTTGTCTTCAGAAAACTGTTTGCGGGCTTTCTTGTGCATCATCTTTAGAAGAGTCTTCCTTCTGGGACGACAGCCATGCAAACCAATTTGATGCAGTGTGCAGCGTATGGTCTGAGAACTGACAGGCTGACCCCCCCACCCCTTCAACCTCTGCAGCAATGCTGGCAGCACTCATACATCTATTTCCCAAACACATCCTCTGGATATGACGCTGAGCACGTGAAGTAATCTGTTTTACTACCTCACAGGCCAATATATTATTAATAGGGGTCCATCATTTCATATTTTGACAAATAATTAATATTATGGACAATATTATAAATACAGATGTTTATTTTATAATAGGTCTAATATTTGCCTAATAGGACAACTTAAAAAAGCTACAATTAGCTGATACCAGCATGTTGCACATATATTGCACATGACTATTAATCACAAGTGATTAAAATAAATGTAGATACAAAAACAAAAACATGTACCTGATAACCCTCAGTCTTCTTCTGGCACCACCTGAGCAGAGCATTCCTCTTGGATCCTCCATATTCCCTGGCTAACGCAGACAGAGGGTCCTTCCGTTCCTCTCTGGAGAGACATCAATCACTTT
The DNA here is from genome assembly GCA_027564155.1 of Gymnocypris eckloni scoliostomus. Classification (NCBI taxonomy): domain Eukaryota; kingdom Metazoa; phylum Chordata; class Actinopteri; order Cypriniformes; family Cyprinidae; genus Gymnocypris; species Gymnocypris eckloni. Next base: position 6,926,917 of record CM050433.1, on the reverse strand, counting down.
AACAACACAGTTCCTTTGTATTGGATTCAACTTTAATAGCAAAAACCATACTTCATTTTTGAGCAGACATTCTACCAAGATACATTGACATGAGAGATGCACCAACTTTAAAGGGATACTCCACCCCAAAATGAGATTTTTGTCATTTATCACTTACCCCCATGTCATTGCAGACCTGTAAAAGCTTTGTTCGTCCTTGGAACACTATTTAATATATTTTAGACGAGAACCGGGAGACTTGTGACTGTCCCATTGACTGCCAAGTAAATTACACTGTCAAGGTCCAGAAAAGTATGAAAACATCGCCAGGATACTCCATCTGCAATCAGTGGTTCAATCTGAATTTTATGAAGTGACGAGAATACATTTTTGACAGAATTAAAACAAAAATAACAACTTTATTCAATAATTAGGCACCGTAATGTCTCCTCTGCATCAGCGTAGCGCCATTTTGGAGATTATCCCCTGGACGCAAAATGTGTACGCTCTTCTATATCAGCCTCAACACTGGAATGAGTCTTCTTCGACGATTTATGGTCTAATTTTAACGCAAACAGCCTACCTTGTGGCCCAGCTGATATAGAAGAGTGTACGCATTTTGCGTCCAGGGGATAAAGTCTTTTTTTTCTTTTTGTACAAAAAGTATTCTCATCACTTCAAAACAGTCAGATTGAACCACTGATGGCAGATGGAGTATCCTGGCGATGCTTTTCTGGACCTTGACAGTGCAATTTACTTGGCAGTCAATGGGACAGACACAAGCTTCCCGGTTATCATCTAAAATATCTTAAATTGTGTTCTGAGGACGAACAAAGCTTTTACAGGTCTGGAACGACATGGGGGTAAGTGATAAATGACAAACTTTTCATTTTGGGCTGGAGTATCCCTTTAAGATCTTTCTGACACTGCCACTGTAATAATTTATAAATTGATTATTGATTCTGTATTGTAAAACTAGATCATCTTACCTACACGGAAAAGTACAGAATAAGATCAGGGACAAGCAATAACAAAAGAAATGAAACCATCTTGAGAATAAACCTGTTAAATTTTGAGAAAAAAAAAAAAAAGTCATTTAATTTCAAGGAAAGAATTTTGAGAAAAAAAGTCTAAATAAAAATGTTGAAAACTGCGGACGCTGTTTGACACTCGCCAACGAGATGAGGTGAACCTGACACGAGTGTTTATTCTCAGCATTTTATTTGGACTTTTTTCTCTAAATGTAATGACTTTAATCTTGAGATGGTTTTGTTTTTTATTATCGCTTGGCCCTAATCATCTTCCATAGAAAAGTCAACTCGCTGCACTGAAGAGTATAATTATCTGAAAAATTGTAGTAATTAGCAAACTGACAGTGTCCCATTGATATACAACATGTAATGCTGGTTAAAAAATACACACTTTATAATAAGAAAAACAACAATAAAATACATTTTTAGAGTATGTTATCTTCTACATTATATTATACATTTAATCCCTGTGCATAAATGTCCAGTTTCAACCGGCCAGAACTCGAGCAAAACCAGCTACCATCAGAAGTTGTTTCTAGCTGGATTTTTCCAGTAAGGAAGTCAATGCTACGACCAGAAGGAAATGCTCTGATAATAAAGGAAAGCGCAGAATGATTCGTCTTCCTCCAATGGCCTATTCAAAAGCCACGTTGGACCCACGGTCAGGTTTCAGGACAGGCAAATGAGTGACACCCATTATCGAAACACTGACCTGTCAACACTGCAGCCAACAGACAGAGACAGAGATGGAGTGTGAAACATGGAGAGAGAAAGAGTCTTCTAGAAAGTCAACAATAGAGGAGCCAGAGCAGAGATGAACATAAAAGAGACTGAGGCTAATGGAAAATCAAGGAAGGCCCGCCGCTTACCGTAAACGTCCTCGTGTGGTGGGCGTGACGGAGGCAGTCGGGGAGGAGGAGTTGGATGGCAAAGAAATCTGGGGAGAAGACGAGCCTAGCGCGATGATTGACGATGACGTTGATGCGTCTGTTACAGACAAGTCTCTCTTTAACTCTTCACTGTTTCTGCGAGAAACTGACAAGTAGAGGATGCATGGACATTACAAAATCTGTGTGCTGTTAAAGGAAGAGTTAACTCAAAAAAATTTTTTTGCTGAAAATGTATTTTATCTTCAGGCCATCCATTTTGTTTCTTCATAAGAACGGATTTGGAGAAATTTAGCATTACGTCACTTGCTTACCATTGTATCCTCTGTAGTGAATGGGTGCCGTCAGAATGAGAGTCCAAACAGCTGATAAAAAACATCTCAATAATCCACAAGTAACTCACACGACTCAACATCCTTAAAATCCTGTAAAATAAAAAGCTGCGTGTTTGTAAGAACACGTCCAGATGATTTAACATTAAACCATTACTTCACGCCAAAATACGAGCCTTCTATACATAATAATGCTTTCTCCAGTGTAAAAGTCATCTCGTCTGAATCAGGAGAGAAATATGCACAGATCAAGCACAGTTTCCTTTTGAAAAAAAGAGCCCAAAACAATTCTGAACAAATGTATTGGTGGATTGTGATGCAAGAGGACATTAGGAGATGGACTTTTTGACTACAGGAAGCATTATTATGAATTATGGACTGGTAATTTGCCCAGAACTGGTTTAACATTAAAGCACCTTGATGGATTTGTGTCTTACAAACTTGCAGCTTTACGCTTCACAAGACATGAAGTGATGGAGTGTGGATTAGTTGTGGATTATTGTGATGTCTTTATCAGCTGTTTGGACTCATTCTGACGGCACCCATTCACTGCAGAGGATCCATTGAAGAGTAAGTGATGTGATGCTAAATTTCTCCAAATCTGTTCTGATGAAGAAACAAACTCATCTACATCTTACCTGGCCTAGGGATGATTACATTTTCAGCAAATTTTCATTTTTGGGTGAACTATTCCTTTGATGTCACAACACACAATGGGTATTTTGAATAACTGTATAGTTGAGTATTTGACTGTAGTTGGAGCAGAACAAGTACTTTAAACAGGTCCAAACGTACCTGATATAGACTTAGTCGAGTCTTTGTTTGTCACCCTCTGGAGGCTGCAGATGGGGCGCGTTACAGGTGAGGTCCGGAGGAGGTGTTCTGCTATTGAATTACATAAAAACACACATACAATCATGACAAAGAATAACAGGCTTTCTGTGGCATGATTAAGCTTGTGCACTAAAATAAATATCCTGCTTCCTTCAAGGCCTGGCACACAATCTCATTGGTCATTAACTGCAAATGTTAAGCCTGAGGGAAACGGTACAGCACGATTACACATGACCTTTAACTCGGAGTTCACCTCTGGATAACTAGATCAAACCAGAGTGAGGGAAGACCAAAAGATCAAGGAGTTAGATTTCAAGTGTGAGTAACGTCAGCCCACCTGGTATGCTCAGGTCCGTGTAGCTCGGTCTCTTGTCCAGCATTGACGACAGAGGTTTGGCTGAGCTGGTGTGTCTCTGTAAAATACAGAAAAAACATACAGACAGTCAAAACAGGGCTGGGAAATGCAGCTACAATTTATAATAAATATTGTGTATTTAGATTTATTTTAATTAATTGCTCTGAAGATAACCAAACCCTTTTTACAAGCAGATTTAAAATAATCATACAAATAATTTTTGTCACTTAATTAAGAATGAATTATATTCAATAATTGTCATTATTATGCACCACTATTGTTTTAGTTTTATTTATATACTATTATAGTATTAATAGCTTTTATTACAGCTTTTAATTTGAGATATTTATATTTTCAGCTTTTATTTTTATATTTTCCATTTTTAATTTCAGTATTGGTGCCTGTATTTTTTTGTTATTTTAGTAGTATAGTCTTTTAATATTTTAATTTAGCTTTATTTTAGTTTAAATAATTTCATTATTTTTGTGTGTGTGTGTATATTATATAAATATATATATAATATACACACACACACACACACAAAATAATGAAATTATTCCATCCTTCAGTGCCATTCAATGGGATAAAACTGAATGCTCAAATGTGAACCACCTCCTCAACAAGCAGCATGATTTTATGACCATAGCACATCATGTTCTGAACAACCAACAACAATAAACTCACATCCACCACAAATATACTACAAGATCTCTGTGCCTTGCATAAGTTTCGTACTCAAAGTATGTGAAACTGCCTCTTTTTTTCTTTCCTTACAAAAACATCCTGTTTTGGCACATTTTGAGGAGACTTGCACGACCCTTTCAAAAACAGCAGCACGGCAAAGGACATCCGTGGAGGACAGAGGGAGAGAACAAGAAGGAAAGCCCCACTCCAGCGCCACGGATATCAGGTCTGGAGATCTCATCTAACAGACAGGGGTGTCAGTCCAAAAATCCCGATAGACAAGAATGCAAACATCTGCTAGAGTGATCAGAGAGACCCATCTAGCATTCAGTTTTTACTTTTAAGATGCGTTCTTTACAAGGGCTTTAAATGTATTCAGTCATATTTATGACAAATACACTACCTTTCAAAAGTTTTGGGTTCAGTATTATAAAACAAAAATGCTTTTATTCAGAAAAGATGTATTAGACTGATCAAATGCATCATTAAAGACATTTTAAATCATAATAAAAATAATTCAAATAAATGCTGTTATTTTTAACTTTCTATTCATCAAAGAATCCAGAAAATAGTATCACGTGTCCACAAAAATATTAAGGAGCACAACTGTTTTCAACATTGCTAATAAGAAGAAAGCAAATCAGCATATTAGATTGATTTCTGAATGATCGTGTGACACTGAAGACTGGATTAAGGGCTGCTGAAAACTATGAATTAAATAATAAATTAAGTAAATTTTAAGATATATTATAATAGAAAAAATGTATATGGTAATACATTTAACAATATTACTGTTTTACTGTATGCAGCTTTGGTGAGTATAAGAGGATTCTTTCAAAAACATTATAAAATCTTACTGACCCACACATTTGAACAATAGCGTCACTATTTTAAGTATTTTGTTTTTACAATGATGTCAAACTTGTGTCATGAATATTCTTATTTTATAAAATAATATAAAAATACTGAAATAATCAAAAAATGTATACTGCATAATTAATAAATTTGAAACATTTAGAGGTAGAATAGGCCACAACTATATTGTGATTTACACAGCACTATCGTAATATATTATTACTCATAACCTCATAAAATTACTCATGGCATATTAGATGTTGGTTGACTACATTAACCTATTCATTGATTCAGTAACACTTTACAATAAGTTCCATTAGTTAACATTAACTACTTTAGTTAAAATGAACTAAGAATGAACCATATAAAATATCATTTATTAATCCTAGTTAACATTCATTTTAACATTTACTAATAAAGTTTAATTTGTTAACATACGTTCACGTAATGCGCTGTGAACTAACAATTAACAACTTAATTTGTATTGACTAACATTAAAAAAGATGAATATTAAATACTGGTCCATGTTAGTTAATACATTAACTAACGTTAACAAATGACAACTTATTGTAAAGTGTTCCCATTAATTCTAATTGTTTATACCTGTATAGGAGAGACAGCAGCGGCTGGAGGGGTTTTGATGGGACTGGGACTGAGGGGCGTTCTGGAAATAGCGGCAGCAACAGCAGTGGCAGGACTGGTTGGAACAGGACTGGCTGGAACAGGACCTGTATATAGAGAAACAGATGGACAAACAGACTGTTTATGAGACTTATAAAAGGAAATAGAAAAGGTTTTATATATTTGCATTCCAACATCTCAGATTGCTAATTTGTTAGTAAAATCATGTTTTTAATCAAAGCGACTCGCAGTACTCTTAGTTTCAGCGCAAACACCTTGGGCACACTTACTGCAAAATGGCTCAATAGTCCTTGTGAGATTCGAACAACCTACGACCTTCTGGCAAACCAGTCTAGATTTATAAACACCAGGACACAACCTCCTAAATGTGAGCATGTATCTTCATCAATCTGAATGAATTTATGAACCTTGTGAGGCGCTGTCGAAGCTCTTGATGAGTGTTTTGACAGTGGGTGAAGGTTCAGAGGAAGTGGAGGAACGTCGGCTCAGGCCCATCCCCTGCCTCAGCGCAGCCAAGTCTCTTTCTACGGCGTTCATATAATTATACACACGGCCACGTTCCTCTTCCTGTCTGTAACGCAAGACACACACTGATGCTTAAATCTCCAGCATATGCAAATATTTTCACATAAAAATACAATCGCACAACCTGTGTCAACATCCCTGTTGTCACAACACATTGCATTGTAAATTTACATTACATCTCTTACTTCATGCTCTTTAGTTCATCCAGCTCTTTGTTCATCTTCTCATTTTTCTCCTGTGCTTCCAGCAGGCGGCGCCGCAGGTCTCCGATCTCCCCCTGAGCTTCTGTCTTGATGTCGTTGGCGATGATGACAGCTGTTTGCAGATCAGCCTGGAACTGACGCCACTCGGCTGATTCTTCCTGTGAGTGACAGGTGTCAGATGTAAAATTAAAGAATCAATCAATCAATAAATGGTATAACGATAAATGAAACAAACAAATAAAAAGGGGAAATGTACCCGCAATTTTCGGTGAAGAACCTTAATCTCCTTCTCCATGTCATATTCTTGATCATGAAGCTTTTTGATGGAATCTAAAGTGAAAAAAATAACAGAAATAAATATAGATTTAAAAAGAAAGTTAAAATATAATTAATGTGTTGCTGAAAGTTGAAAAAAACTAATTTTTTATACATTTAATCTTTTCATTCAGATAAAATACTACAAATTATTTTGCATGTAAAATGATCAAGTACTTGACATTAAAAATGAAAGCTAAAGACAATGTCTGTCTATTGTCTACTCTGATAGCTCAATGATGCCTCTATGTGGACAGAAGCATTAATAACCACAACATAATGAAAACAAAACATTTGGTCAGCACCACATTTGTTTGTTACATACATAGATATATTTGTAAGAAGAGAAGTACATGCCAATCTGTGTGTCATTTAAATATAAATAGAGTTTAGTGACCATTTTGTCACAGCACTTACTCTCCAGGTCAGAAATGATGAGGTTGTCATGAAGCTTGACAGCACGATGCTGCTCGACTTCATCCTCCAGCTCAAAGATGGTCTCCTTCATGTCAGCGATCTCTGTGTCCTTCTCCTCCAGCTCAGAGCACTGCTGCTCCAGCAGCCGCTTCTGCTCTGCTAACTGTGCATGGACATCGTCACGAAATGCTCGGAACTCACCCTCAAGCTTTAGCGAACACAAAGATACACATTACACATGAGTAGGAATACATGCTGGAAAATGTCCATCACACTGCTACTACGTTACTTAACCTGAAGGTTCAATATCTGTGCTTTAAGCATATGCTAATGCTTCAATCTGTTCACAACTTCACAACACAATGCCAGGTAATTATAGTACGTCTGCTAGGAATTCTGAGTGGTTGTTAGCATGTTGCTACTAGGAACTGGTTGTTCAAAATCTGTGCAGAAAGCATACGTTGGGAACTCTTGTTTGACTTTTAAGAAGTTGAAAACTACATATTACCTATGCTAACGCCTGTTCAAAACTTGATATATCACAACGCAAAGAGGATCTGGGTGGTTGCTAAGGCATTGCTGTGTTGTTGTTAGGTACTCCAATCATGTTACTAAGGAACTAGATGTTCAATATCAATACCCAAAACAATTGTTGGGATCACTTTAACTTGCAAGAAGTTGAAATTTCATCCAGCTATATAGCTAATATGCTAATTCTAATACTATGCTAAGGCACTGCGAAGACTGACAAGAAAGAATAGAAATTGTTACGTTTTTATTTTTATAACATGAAATTAAGGTTGAACCACTGTCACATGGACTATTTTACGATGTCCCTGCTGCATTTCTGGGCCTTGAATGTGGTCGTAGCATTACTGTCTATAGGAGGGTCAGAAAGCTCACGAAATTTCTTCAAAAATATCTTAATTTGTGTTCCGAAGATGAAGGAGGTCTTACAGGTTTAGAACGACATGAGAGTGAGTAATTAATGACTGAATTTGCATTTTTGGGTGAACTATCCCTTTAAGACAACTTAAGATAATCAAAAGTATGAGATATCCGAGTATGTTTGTAAGTTTCACCTTACTAATGGCCTCTTGGAGCTGGGCAGCTTCACTGTGCGTGTGCACCAGTTCCTCTTGTAACTGAGCTGCTTTGGCCTCTGCTTGCTCTTTGTCTAATCTCTCACTGTCCAGCAGGTGTCGTATGTCTGTCTTATCCCCTGCGTTGTGGATGGAAAGGAGCTGGGCCACTCTCTGTCTCTCTTGATCAAGCTGGATTCTGCAGTGATTCAGCTCCAGCTGCTCCCCTTCTGACACAACCCTCAGCGCTTCCAATTCCGCTTTAGCGACGGCCCGTTCCCTCCGCTCCATTTCCACAGCTCTTTCCACCACATGGACACGCTCCTTCAATGCTGCCATCAGGCCTTGGGCTTCTGCATTCTCCTGTTCTGCCATCTTGAGCGCGCTGCTTAGCTGTTGCTGAACGCCCAGCAGCTGCTCCCGCTCAAAATGTGAGCCCTCGTTCAGCTCAGCGTAGCGCCTTTCCAGCTCCACGTATGGCCGCTTTTGGCATCTTCATCATGCTTGGCGTAGGCCACCCGATGCTCGTCAAGAAGGCCTCGGAAGTAGTCCAGCTGTCTTCCGTACTGTTCCAGACGCTCCTCTTGTTGACAGAGGGAGTCGACCAGAATGGCACGCTCCTCGCCCAGGCGTTCATTCTCTGTGGTCAGCTCTTGCGTGATCTGCTGCAGATCAGCAAGTTCCTGCAGAGTGGCCTGGAGTTCTTCTGCTGTGCTGTGCTGGTTTTCCTCCATTTGATGGATGCGCTCAGACAGGCAGGCCACAGAAACCTCACTGGTGTTCCCGCTGCTGCCCCTGCGGGAATGTTTCCGGCTCGGTGGTCCTCCTTCTGATTCAGAAGAGGATCCACAACCTGAGGGCGCATCCAGAGCATCATCGCTGGAGGTGATCGGCTGGTAGGCCTCACTGCACTCACTGTCCAGTGCATCTGAAGAGCCTACACGTCTTGTTACTGAAAGAAGGTCTTCGGTAGAGCCTTGGGCAGAGCCTTCTGCAGAATATGCACACATAGCATCCCCACTGTTTTCGCTGTGACCTCCACTGCCTCCACCAGATACAGGCTCAGAATTAAAGGACAGGCAGCGCAGACCTTTGTCAGGGCTGTCTAGAGGATGTTCCAGAGAAAAGCCGAGAGCATTGAGACGATCCTTCAGCATCCGGTTTTCGCTCTTCAGCATATTTAGCTCATCAAGGATGCCCTGGTTCTGGTCTTGAAGGAGGAGCAGAGTGGACTCCACATCTGTAGCACTGATCACAGGAGAAACCTCTTTCTCCTGAGGCTGCTTGGTCTCTTGAGATGCTTGTTCTGCATTAGGGGCATCAAGTTCTTCCAGACCAAGCTGGGCTCTCATACCTTTAAGTTCAGAGCGGAGATGGAGGATCTCCAGGTCTTTGCTCTTATCTAAGCCAAGCAGATCCTTCACTTGGCACTCCAGCACTGCTTTATGGCTTATCTGGCTGTCTGAGCGAGATTTGCTCATCCGAGGATCAGTCTCAGCTACGGTACGGCATCGCAATCGCTTCTGAGGCATGGCATCGGTGGGTCCGGCAAGCTTTTTGGCAACACTAGTTCTGGAACGCTCTCGCAAATTCTCTCGGGTCGTTCCTGGATCCTTGGCTGTGGATGACAAGGCACGCCTTCCTGAAAGACCTACAGGAGAAAGAAATGGGTATAAGCAGAAATACTTCCATAAGCAAATAACTGTTATGGATATTTCAGTAGCTGTGGGCTTCAAAGTATTTTTTGCAACAACAAAACACTTCCCCTTAAACATTGTCAGAACCAAGACAATGCTTAGCGGTACCTGAATTGGTCTTGGACCTGGTCTCAGTGCTGCTGGTGTTTTGAGAGGAGCTTCCTTTCTTGTTTCTAGCAGTAGCGTTACTGTTGCTAACGGATACTGGTCCACTTCCTGCACTCACCGCTGGGAGATCATCATTGCTCTTTGCCTGGTTAGCATGCAAAACATTAAGTTAATGATCTGATACAGACAAATCACAATGCAACATTGTCAGCTGGCACTTGGTTCAACATATTTATAAGGAATAAATACAAATGTTTCAGCTTCCTCCATATAAAACTGTTACCTTAGACAGCGGAGCTGAACTCTGGGTTTTGTTCGTCATCTTGCCACCTGTGCCCATATTGCTGCTTCCCTCGGGTCTGCCTGGGGCTTTAGTGCCCGCTGATGTTCTGCAGGTGGCGGCCGTGGGCTTGGTCGCCTTTTTCATGCTTGGATCCAGGTTCTTGATACATTTACAGTGTAATCTAAGTTAAGGAAAACGGCCAATGAGTCATTTGGATACATTACACGCATTCAAATGGACCAACAAAAAATGCAGTTAATATTGAATTACTATTTCAGATAGACCACTCCATCAGAAAATACAGAACAGTTTCTGAACAGAATGGCATGCTGTTCTAAGTAAACCCAGACATAAAAAAAATACAACACAAAGTAGGGCTGAGCGATTAATTGAAATCAAATCGCAATCGCGAATTGAGACATTGCGATTTGCTAATCGCAAAGCCTGCGATGTGGACGCGATATTAATCTGTTCCAGAGCATATGCATGATTGCCAGCCTTGACTGGCAGTCTTACTAACCAATAGAGTGAGCACACCTCCGTTCTCCCCGATCAGCACTGCTCTAGTCAACTGCGTAAAAGCCCACCATTTAAAAAAGATCGAAAGTTAGGCAAATTAAAACTAAAGAAAAATGTATGTAAATTCAGCTTCGAAATGACAGACAACGAACAAAAGTAATTTGCAAGATCTGCGTCACAACGCATATCAAGAGCTCCCTTATCGGTTCTGCTTTCAGTACTGGAGGATAAAAGATACATTTTTAGATGTTTTTATTAGTAGGCTACATGACCGTTATCTTACACATTTTATCTCCCCAATAGATTCATTTGAAATAAGTTTATAATGCATGTTCGCTAATTCAGAAGACCGCACACACAGTCCATGTCTCTGAATGCTTCTCATACTCGGACGAGGCCTGATACACGCGCATCAGGTCAACGTTTAAAACTAAAAACGTTTTAAATAAGTTTAAAAATAAGTCTAACTGATTGCCAATTTCACTGGAATGAAATGAAACATTCGGCACATTTCCCACTTGTTCTTAAAATCCCAAATACTTACAAATGAATAAATCAGCCAGTGTAGCACATAATATTTTATAAAAAAATATTTCCTGTGAAATTCAGTAATTCTGTAAAAGTAGTAATACATTATAATCTTCCCTGCAGGGGAAAAAAACAAAAAACTGTAAAACCCCGCAAAACACAATAGAAAATGTAATGGATTTAAGGGAGAAAATGTATTAGTTTTAATGTAAACTGTAATGGTGTCTACTGGTATTTGATGCATTCTATTGGTGGGATGTAATCTAGCAGATGGCCAATAGAACAAGGAATAAGGCCCAAAACAAAAAGTTATTTTGTAATGGTTTTTATGGAAACTATTAGAATTTCTGTGATGGTTTCTATTTTTTTCAGCAGGGTAATGATACTCATACTGTGCTGCACATTATTGACAATATTGAGCTGAAGCTTGACTGCAAAGTAAAAATCGCAAATCAAATCACAATTGCAATATCTGTCCCCCAAAAAAATTTGCAATTAGATATTTCCCCAAATAGCACAGTCCTATCACAAAGACATCGCTACCACATTTTTTTTCTTCAATCCTTTCGTTTAGTCAAGTAGCATTCAATCATGTAGAGCTTTAATCGAAATATCTCATTACCTTACTCCAGCACCCGTTGTTTTCCTCGGGGAGCACATTGTGTACAAGTCTATGTTTTTGCTTGGAGATAGTTGGAATGTAACATTACGTCCCCGAAGACTCTATTTATGCAGCTTCACACACACTGTAAACTCAGACACTTTAGGGGAAAACAGTCATTGGCCAGTGTTTGAATGCACACAAGACTGTGTGATTGGAGGAGGGTCAGAAGAGGATGGAACTGCCTTTCTTATCACATCATCATGGGTGGAGGCTAAGCCCCGTTGGAAGAGCTGACCAACTGCGTCTAGCCTTAAAAGGCTTTGAAAGCCCCGAGCAGCAGTTCTAGGCCTGAGGCTAGAAAAAACACAACAGCTATATGTAGTACAGAGGGAGGGGGGGAAGAAGCTGTTTGAAAAATGTAATTGTGTGTGTGTGTGTATGAACGTTTCACTCCAATTGTAAGGACAAATGGGGTAAAATAAATGTATATGCAAGTATGTATAATATGTATATTATATATTATGACTTTATATAAAGATTTTTGAATTCATTTTTATCTTATGTCTATATATTTTCTATGTCTTAATATGTAAAGACGCTATAGCCCATCTGTAAGAGTTATGTAGCTATGACAATCATAATGCAAGAACAAAATAAATCTAGAAGAGAGATCTGTGCAAGTATGTGCACTGATGTTGATGTAACTACTAGAAATAAAAAAACAGAGACTTCACCACAATGCTCATGCAGCTAGTGAACTCTGACCTTTTTCTTGCCCTTATGTGGCCTCTCTTTGCAAACTGAAAGTATGGTGATTTGGATCCTTTGATGGCAAACAGATGAGGCATGCCCAGATAGACACCAGCCTAAACACCCCTATTTCCCCCCCAAGCCTTTTAAGTAAATATGCTTGAACAGTAGTCAAAACAAAAAGCACCACGCCCAACTGCAGACCACAAGTCACAGTCCTGGTATTAAATGAAAGAATTTGGAGCCAAACCTTATGGTATTGTAAAATGTAACCATCTTTAAATTTGATGAATTGTGTGCTGCAAATAAACAAAAATAAATTAGAATAAAAATGTAAAATACATCCTGAAAATTAATCTATTATAGCTTCAATAATAGTGTGTAAAGATAAACAACAACAGAAATGAATTACAGAAATTCCAATATGAGGGTTTCTTAAAGGGCTTATTAAAAAATATATAATATCATTATAATAAATGTGTGTAAACTATGTATATTCATATGTATACAAACACATTCATGTGTATATAAAAATATTTAAATGTATATACATTCATATTTATATATGATTTATTTTATACATATAAATTACATATATTTCTTGAATATATACATGTATGTGTATTATTTATACATGCATATAAATACACAGTACACACACATTTGTTGTGAATCTTGGATACAATTAATTGTGATTAATCGATTTGACTTTCTTACTTATGTGGAACATTAAAAATGGCATTTTGAAAACTGTGATGTTTTTTGGCCATACAATAGAAATCAAAGAGTAGCAAAACGGTTTGGTAACCAGCATTCTTCAAAATACATTTTGTGTTCCTCCAAAAAAGGAAAGTCATTTGGGTTTGGAATGACATGAGGGTGAGTAAATGATGACAGGATTTAATTTTCTGGCTGCATTATAACTTTGACAAGCATTAGCAATGAAGCTGAGCATTATGGTCATTTTCTTCAAGCGCATCGCGGAAACCGTCAAATTCTAAATGTAATTGGACAAACCCTAAGGGAGAAGAAAGACACTATGCAGTGAAATTCTTCAGCTGAGCAGAGTTAACTGCCTGAGTTAACTTCCAACTTTAGATGTCACTGCAGGCAACTTTCTGTCAAACCCAAAACTAGGGATGGGTATCGTTAAGGTTTTAACGGTACTACTACTCTTATCGATACTGCTTATCGATCCGGTGCTTTAACGGTATTCTTATCGGTACTTTTGTTATTTATATATATATACATACATATATACATACATACATACATACACATATATGTATGAAATATATATTTCTGCAAACTCTGAATCAGGTCTTTGAAATTAAAACAATATTGAATATTTCAGGTTACAACATCCTGACATGTGTCACACGCACTCTAGAACTCCAACGAGTTTATATAGGAAAAAAAGATGCTTTCAAAGCTTTTAAGAACAGGGTTTTGTCTTTCAAGTCAACTCTATGCCAAGAACTTGCATGTGTTTCAATGTCTCTTGAGGTAAAGGGTCATTCCAGGTACATAAAAAAAGCCTCTCGAGCACCTGTTCAGATGGCGGTCTTAAACACAGATGCCCAAGCAAAATCAGATATAGGCAGATAGAACACATTAAAACAAAATATCAAACATTTTCAAAATTCGGAAAATGTAAACATTCCAAAACAATACTTTTGTTCATTAACTAGAGTGATAACTATTACTAAAAGGCTTTCATTACCACTCTAATCATATACCACAACTATAAAGTTTACGACACAGAGGAACAATACCACTGGAATCACTTTCAGAACGTATTTTTTTCCAGACGATAGTTGATAAAAACTTTGGCAACCAATCAGAGAATCCATTTGACTTAAGCCTTGACTTGAACATAAGCCGGCCTTGTCTTATCGCCCATTGGTGTGGACTTTAATCTAGTTATCGCTTTAGTTATCCCTCTTGGTACGAAATGGGCCTTTAGACGTAATGGCCATGTTTACACTTCTTCCTGTGTGGTCGATTTGCCTGTGGAAGCGACAGCGTGTGATGATGCTTTTAATACGTGTAAGATGGTGGCAAGTCATTTGGCCCTTGTGTTTGCAGGACGAGAAAATGTATCCAATGCTGTGGGTAAGAAAAATAAATGAACCCTTCTCTTTACAAAACATGAAAGAAATGTGCGAAAAGAAGTATAGAAGCTAGCAATCTTCAAAAAGCCATAGTGATGGACTCAAGAAAAACAGATGTTGTTTTGTTGAGGGAGATCCATGTGGTAAAGACGTTGATCTGTTACCTCCCGGTCCGAAAGGAAAGCCACAGTAAAATTCAGACTTTTGTCTCCAACCTTAAAATAAAATAGACCTCATGGGGAATAATACAAACCTTTTGAAAAACTAAAACAAGAAATTCTCTCGAGAGGGAATCCAAGAAGGACTGAACAATCCAGGAATCTCTAAACAGTGACCACAGTCCTGACCTTCTGACGCTCAGCCTGAACAAACCGTTTGATATGCAAACAGATGGGACGGCCCTGTGGAGTTCAAGGGATTCGATTCTTTCACCTAAGGCTGTGTAATTAATCGAATTCGATTAACATGCGCATCTCGACAGTAAAGCCGGTTTCTTGATTAGCAGTAAATCGTCATCACCTGTTTTCAGATGGAGCGGCAGTTAACACACAGAGCCGTAGTTCACGGACACCGATATCGCGTTCATAATCAAAGGCGATTCGTCTGCGATTACAAACGTGATTTGTAATCTAGCTTGTCAGTGTCTCAACACAAACCTATGAATTCAGTGTTTGGATTATTCTTTGGGATATTTCAGCCACACATCTAATCTAATGGAAATTCCTCACAGACCTGACACAGCAGCCGCTTGTTAACTGAGCATCAGTTTGAAGGAGGCTGCTAGGAGGAATGTGTTTGTTTGGATAGTTGATTACACTCACACACTGAACAGTTTGCAATTATTACAGCAGGAGGCCTAAACCTGTAAATAAGCCTATAAAAAAAATCCCCAAACTACTCATAGTGAGAAAACACTACTTTTAAAAGGTAGTTTCCATTGAGTGAGACATCGGTCTCTGCCAATCTCTGCCAAGGGTCCGAGACATAAAAACCATTCATTCAATGAAATCATTCCTCTGAGAGCTGCTAATGTGCTCAAGCAGAGGACATCAGAGGACGCAGTCTGATCAAGAGAGATACAACTGGGTCAGTGTCCACAGGACGTCCCACTGAGCACACAGGCAGTCGTTTTCATCCAAGTCTGGTGAAACCAATACAAATTTCTAATGAAGTGCTCAAAGGACAAAAACATATCAGATAGATCACCATGCAGCCAGCTAAACATAACAGCATTTTTAAAATGAGCCCTTAGAAAGGTTTCTTTGACGTCATGAATGACATTGTGAAATCAAGTCTACATGAAACAGGTTTCACAACCCCATTTCCTACAGGATATTCCATGAGAAGAAGAAAACAGTAGGGCGGTACCTGATTTTATCCATTGGGAATTGATTGGATTGTGAAAGGAGACTTTACATACTAGAATGGAGCCAGGGGGTTGGAGGGATGTTTCGATTTTGAAAGAGTAGAAAGACTAGTATTTTCAGCAAACAAAAATTATAGCAACCAAAAACCCTTCTGTCAAAACAGTAGGAAAAATAGTTTTGGTTGAAATAGGTTATTGACTGAAACAATTTCCAATGAAGTATTTCAGCAGTTTGATTTTTATGTTTCTGTAAAAAAAATTGATGCATCACTAATAAAGACAAATATATGTTTTTCTCTAGTATAACACACACTAATGAATCATTCACAATAAGTCCAAGATCATTTATTATGAAAGCAAATAGATTTTGATTTCATGTTGACTATAAGAAAAGAGGATTAGCAAAAGGCCACATATTTTGAAAGTTAAACTTGACACGCTAAATCATGACTAACCAATCACTGCTAAGCTCTGGAAAGTGTCGAGTTCTGAATCTGAAAGCAATCAAAGTGATGGATGAACCTGTTATGGACCAAGAAAAATATTTATCAGGCGTTATTCCCCTAAAGAAATGAAGAAAATTTCATACAGTACTTCATGCAGCCCAATTCATCAGCCATTTTTTGGCAGAAATGCTCAATAAAAAAGCTAAGCAAAATAAGTTTATATTACGATAAGATTTCCTGCTACTAAATTATATACACTGCCACTCAAAAGTTTGGGATCAGTAAGATATTTTATGTGTTTAAGGGAGTCTCTTCTGCTTATCAAGCCTGTATTTATTCGATCAAAAATACAGAAAAAACACTAATATTGTGAAATCTTATTACATTTTCTAATATTTGTTTCCTATTTTAATATACTTTAAAATAGAATTTATTTCTGTGATGCAGCGCTGTATTTTCAGGATCATTACTCAGTCTTCAGTGTCACATGATCCTTCAGAAATCATTCTAATATGCTGATTTATTTTGAGTGTTGACACTGTTGTGATGCTTCATATTGTTTTCTGGAACATGCAAAACATTTTTCTTTGATTTTTTTGATGAAAACTAAGTTAAAAAGACCAGCATTTGTTCAAAATAGAAATCTTTTCTAACCATATAAGTCTTTACTATGACTTTTTATTCATTTAACACATCCCTCCTGAATAAAAGTATTACTTTCACTAAAAAGGAACTTTCCCTAAAAGAAAAAAAAAATCTACTGACCCCAAACTTTTGAATAGCATTTTACATTGGAACAAACAATATATATTTAAAATAAATTCTGTTCTTTTTACTTTTATTAATCAATCCCCCCAAAAATATGAAGCAGCTCAACAGTTTCCAACATCAATTATAAATCAGATTATCAGAATGATTTCTGAAGGATCATGTGACACTGAAGACTGGAGTAATGATGCTGAAAATCCTGCGCTGCATCACAGAAATAAATTATATTTACAGTATATTCAATTCAAATAGAAAACTGTTATTTTACATTGCAATATTTCACAAAATAACTTTTTTTCTGTATTTTGTATCAAACAGATACAGCCTTGATGAGCAGAGGAAAGTTCTTTAAAAAACTAAAAATCTTATTGATCCCAAACTTTTGAGCGGCAGTGTATTCCTACTGCAATCAATCTTTCATAACCAGCTATGAGGGTTTATCATTATATACTCTACCCTGAAGGACTCTCCAAAATGCTTTAAATGTCTGGGGGTGTTGGGTTGACTGGAATGTGCTGCTGCCTGCTAGAATCAATTCATACCAGCTCATCAAATGCCTCCATGAGAAGAAAAAGCTATGGGTGCCATAGACTCAGCAGAGCCGATACCGAACAACAGTAATAAAGGAAAATCTCTTGCCATTAATGACACATTCTGGATTTATTTATATGTTAAATAATTAACATTATGATAGAGTCTTCTTATTAACTTTATATATACATAGTCTACAAAAAATACTTTTGATTAGTTAACATGTCATCATATGGTGTGACATACTATACAACAATTATCCATTCATAAAACACATCATAATGATGACATTTACCAGAAGTCCTCTGATGTGGGACAGACTCAAAATCACCACTTTAAGGGGAGGACAATCTGTTTATAATTGGTTACTTTTCATGCTAAAAACTAGTTTGTAAAACATATCTAATAGATCTCACCACAAAAAGGATTTATGCCCTTTAAGCTTCAAAAAATAATCATGGGAAACTAAAGTGCACTCTATTCATGAAAGGTGACATGAATCTTAACTTGAAACTGGCACAGCTGCTTTCATAATTTACATAATATACATAAAAGTTATTTTGACTCGTCTTAAGACAAACGCAACATTATTTCCATCAAGACATAAACTTGTCATCAGTTATATAGTTGCAGTTTGCTTTGACATCAAACGAAGTTGCATACACTGTTGTGTATTTAGGAAAAAAGTTTTAAACGCTTTAGGTGGGCCTATATTGCTCTTTCCAGACAGAACTGACAATAATCGAGCTGGGACACAATTCAGAAGAACAAACGACATCGACCGAGAAGAGGACTTAAATGACATTTTACCTCGCGTTCCTCGGAGAACTTCCTATGGTGTATCGGAATGGACGCAGGCTGGCGTCTTCATTAGAGAAAAGAAAATAAACGCCTTGATGGAGTAAAAAAAAAAACAGGCACGTCTATCCGATTCCCCGGCAGCAGAGTGACGCTTGTGTTTCCCAGTCCTCCCAGCTAAAACCGAACCTGATGTGAAGCAGGAAACAATATTCGGTCACGCCTTTTCAGTAAATTGCCATATTTTTTCAAAATAAAAGTCTTGAACACATTTGCTGTTACTGGATAGTTAATTCTTATTGTATAGACTGAAGTGTGGTGGAAGAAGAGAAAGGACATTTGTTTAAAGAAATATTAAACTTAAAAATACTTGTTTTTGTATTAGTATGTAATAGTGGTTAACAGTTCAAAAAATCTGGGACGTTAAAACAAAAGGTTGCAGGACATTCCCAAATTTGGATGACCCAGATCAAAGGATTAGTACTGCAGTCTTCAAGAAGTTTGTTTACTCTGTCACTTTAAATGAACAACTTAGTTACAGATAATTAAAGACAACCAATCTCTTTCGTAAAGACACTTCCCTAATGTGTGGTTTGTTGTAATTTAGAAACCACAAACTATTCAAGCATAAATCATAATTAAGCTCTATCTGGCCTCGCTGTATTGACGAATATTCAGCGAATATCATTGAAAATCATTGAATCACTGAATAACGTGATATATGAATTTACCCAAAGCTTTTATTTTAAAAATACGCGTTTCTTTTCTTTATGATGTCTGGCTTAACAAAAAGTAGCTATAGTTTGATGTGTATTTTTTTCGGAGACGCGCACAGCCGCGCGCTTTATAAAACTAACCATGTAAAACACACATAGACATATCGAAAACAACATTAAAAATGTAATCACCGTAACTCTTAAGTTTATATATTAGGTTTGAGGATTAGCAAAGCTAAATATTTATAAGCACTGATGTATTTATAATTTTCCTCAAAATGTTCATAAAAAATATTTTTCGGCCAAAACACAATATGGGTCAACACAATCAGATGCAAAACCAGCGTCTCAAATATCTATAAACATATGATATATAAGCATTCAGAAAAAAATGAATGAATTGAGATTACAAGATTTTCAGCTCAATGTGTTTTATTATATACGACAAGCTTGTGTGACTTTGTTAAACTCATATATAGGTGAAATATGAAATATGGCGTTCACCAAAGAAATATTAAATTGACAAAAGTGTCAGCAAAGACATATGTGACCCTGGACCACAAAACCAGCCTGAAGTAGCACAGGTATATTTGTTGTTGTAATAGCCCAAAATACATTGTATTGGTCAAAATTATTGATTTTTATTTTATGCCAAAAATCATTAGGACATTAAGTAAAGATCATATTTCATGAAGATATTTTGTAAATATACTACCGTAAATATATCAAAACTTATTTTTGTTTAGTAATATACATTGCCAAGGACTTCATTTATACAACTTTAAAGGCGATTTTCCCAATATTTTACTTTCTTTATACCCTTAGATTCCAGATTTTCAAATACTTGTATCTCAAATAATATCCTATCCTAACAAACCATATAATGGAAAGCTTATTTATTCAGCGTTTAGATTATGTATTTTAAAAGAAATTACCCTTATAACTGGTTTTGTTGTCCATATTACAAAGGAGAAGCAACTGTGATAATAATAATAATAATATTAATAATAATAAATATATATTGAGCTCCAAATCAGCATATTAGAAAGATTTCTGAAGGGTGTGAGTGACACTGAAGACTGGAGCAATGGCTGCTGAAATTCAGCTTATCCATCACAGGAATAAATCACATTTTAAAATATATTCAAATAGAAAACTGTTATTTTAAATTGCAAGAATATTTCACAATATTACAGTTTTTACTGTATTATTCATCGAACTAATGCAGCCTGTAAAATAGATTCCTATCCAAAACATATACAAATCGTATCAGTGTGTTTTATAACCAATGTTCGATATTTATTTTAATTCCATTTTAACTAAGTAAGCAAAACATTTTTATGCGCCAACTAACTTATTATTATCATAATTTATTTAAATATTACATATCCAAATATTATTATATTATGCTCGCCCATGAGAAGGAGGCGTGGCTCTTTATTCTCCTAAAGCGCGTTGGTGGCGGGTGTTAAGGAGGAGGCGCGTGGTGTGATACGCGTCTCTGGTTTGAGTGCGCGTGTGTTGTATGTGTAGAGGGGAAGCGCAACACACGTTGTGATATTCGCACTTCTAAACTGAGCTAGAACCAACTTTATTTCTCAGTCTTTCGCCTTCCTCAAGTGAAGGAGGACGTTCCGGAGTCTTTGTTTTAGGAGTAAGAAGGCAAATCCTTGGCTGTGGGGGAATAATGTCGGCGTCGGCGGCGAAAGTGAGCCGAAAGGAGCAGAACTCGAATCACGATGGAGCGGACGAGACCTCGGGTAAAGTAATGGCGGCCTCCTGCGCACCGCCATTTTCAGTAACTTAAACTTATTGCGTTTAAAGTACAAATATCTATTTTAACTAGCCACTTGGCGTTTATTTGAGCTTTTAAGCGTGTGTGCCCGTTTAATCCAGCAAAAGTCGGTGAAATTTCAGTTAAAGGGATGTTGCGCGCACCGGAGGCCATGTTTCCTCGCGCGGCGGCTTTATTGTACCACGCGCGACGAACATTGCGCTCGCACGCCGTTTAGTTTACAAAACATAACATTTCCCTGTGGCTTCTGTTTATTTATGTGTTCAGCTGTGTCTTTCTAAAACCGACGTGGCTCGAGTGTTATTTGTGCGCTGTATCGCGCCCATGTTGTGTGCTAATAGGCTAACTGGTTATTGTGTCTCCCCCCCGCCATCACGAGCCATTCCCGCATGCGTCTCCAAACCACGCCGCCTCTGCATCACGCATCGCCCTAGAGTTGTTTAATGACGGTCAAGTGGGTCAAAATTACATTCTGATCCGATCTAACCTTTAATGCACGGCAGTAATGTGTAATTCATTGGTAGGGAGGTAACGTTAACTGGCCCAGCGCGTGGCCTCCCCCTCCGTTTAAACCTCGCGGCCTTGCGCAGCTGCTGCTGAAATTGCACCGGCTTGAGCTGGTCGCCCGGCGTTAACACCACGCGTTCACTTTTAACGTATGTTTGTTGTTTTGAATCGGATTAGTCTGCGTAAAATAACGTTGCTTTGTTTTGATATAAAAATTTATGAAATGGATCATGTTTACATTGTACGGATGCATTGTTTGTTTAGTATGTAGTTGCACGTGTGTGATTTGTGAAGTCATGCTTTTGTTGGTCCGTTTATAAGGATTGCATGCACGTGTAATTTTGTCCTGCAACTTTTCGCCGGATATTAATGGCATAGTGAATTAACCTTTGTGTTAATTTTATAATTTATTACATTTCAGAAAAAGAGCAACAGGAGGCAATTGAACACATTGATGAAGTACAGAATGAAATCGACAGGTAAGTTTGCCACGTTGTTGGAGCATCATTTATAAGTTTACATTTAATGCTTATTTTATTTATGAACTTGTATGTTTCTGCTTGTGTTGCTTTCCTCAGATTGAACGAGCAGGCAAGTGAGGAAATTTTAAAAGTAGAGCAGAAGTACAATAAGCTCGTCAGCCATTCTTCCAGAAGAGATCAGAACTCATAGCCAAAATTCCTAACTTCTGGGTCACAACATTCGTCAACCATCCACAAGGTGAGAAGACTATTGACATTAGTTGGTGTTAAATCTAGCTTACTTGTGAAATAGATGCATGTATTGTATTTTAATGTTTTGACTTGACTTATAGTCTCAGCCTTGCTTGGTGAGGAGGATGAAGAAGCTCTTCATTACCTGACCAGAGTGGAGGTCACAGAATTTGAGGACATCAAATCGGGTTACAGAATAGATTTTGTAAGCACCCTGTTTTTGTTTGGTCGAGTCTGAAAGTTATGCACGGCTGTGACAAAGCTATTGTTTGACCTGTATTTGTATCTTCTCTACAGTACTTTGATGAAAATCCATACTTTGAAAACAAAGTCCTCTCAAAAGAGTTCCACTTGAATGAGAGCGGTGACCCGTCTTCAAAATCCACTGAAATCAAATGGAAGACTGGAAAGGTGGGTTTACAGTTCATGTTTTTAGGGTCTGTTTTGACCCGATGCCATTTCCTATTGGGTGTCCGTTAACCGGTTATGCATGATGCAGGACCTGACGAAGCGTGCTGGACCGACACCGAACAAGGCAGGGAAGAAAAGGCAACATGAAGAGCCAGAGAGCTTCTTCACCTGGTTCACCGATCACTCCGACGCAGGGGCTGATGAACTCGGGGAGGTCATTAAAGATGACATCTGGCCCAACCCTCTGCAGTACTACCTGGTAAGAAATAATATTGCATTACTGCGGGTGTATATTAGTGTTAAGTCGGAACTTGTACTTATATTTTTCTCTCTCTTCTCAGGTTCCTGATATGGATGATGAAGAGGGTGAAGGTGAGGAAGACGATGATGAGGAAGAGGAGGAGGGTTTGGAGGACATCGACGAAGAAGGGGACGAGGATGAGGGAGAGGAAGATGAAGAGGAGGAGGATGGAGAGGTGAGAATTATTTAAAGCTTAGGCTCTAATTACACTTGCGTTGTATTGTAATGCATGGCTGTTATTGTGGTTTATATGTGGACATTGATTTAAAATGTCCACATTTAAACTTAAAAGCTTCAGAAACTGGCACAGTTTGACCTTAAATGTATTTTTTTGTCTATTCTTTTTCAGGATGATGGCGAGGATGACTAATTCCTGATAAGGACATATTCCAACACTCGTACCTGTTCTTTCCCTTTTTGAAGTCATCCTCCAACCATGGGAGCAAAAAGCTTTCTTATTTTTAATTTCGTTTCTTTTTTGTGCTCCATCTTCTGTCCTATTGAAGCCTCTCCTGTCCTGACCATGTCTAAACCCAGTTCCTACATCGGAAAACTAGTGGCATCTTGTTGCTGAAGCCTCTTGCGTTATCTTTAATTACAACCATCTCCAAAGACAAATGCAAAATATTAACAATCTGCACGTCATCCTCTGTAGACTAAACAGCAGTTTATATATTAAGTATATGAAATGTTTTTTTTTCTGTGAATGGTTGTGAGTTGAAGTAATAAGCCATGGTGCAGTGATCTAATCATAGCGTACATACCTAGCCACTCTTTTCTTTTTTTGTATATTTTCTTTAATGCAGAGGTGGGCCCCAAAGAGTTGACATCGTTTTTCCTATGATATATTGGACAAAAGGAAAGCACCAGCTAGCTCCGGTCACCTCTTGTAAATGTTTTGGGGTCAATATCAGGGTATGGCAGTTATTATTGTGGACAGTTCAATGGGGTCGGTGGGGCAAGTGGGCATTTGACACATCAACATTTGGGTTTGTGTTGATTGAATTTTCATTGTAATGTTTTACAGACACCCATGAGGTTTGAAACATTTTTAATAAAAACAAAACACAAAAACTTCCTCTTGTAATTTTGAGCTTGGCTAATTAAAGGATTATTTAAATGAGATAATAAAGCCTGTAGAATCTTAACTCTACAAGTGGTCTTTTCTCCACCTGTTTTCTTTATTGCACACGTGAAAGGTGTTTTTATACACTTTTATATAAATGTTTTTGAATGTCTTTAAACCCTTAATTTTATAGTTTGTGTAGCTTTGTTGAAAGTTTTTCAGGTATTGCAGACAGCTGGGTTATTACTGCAATTCAGTCCCTTTTAACTCCTTCAGACAATTTATGGCTTTTATAATGTTACATTTTAACTGTTTAGAGCTCTAAAGAGCTTACTTTAAATTAGACTTATTACATTAATCTCAATTTAAGTAACTTTGATTTAATGGATTGTGGTAATTTTCCCAGAGCAGTTTATTAAATGTCTTGCACCGAAATATCCATTACGTTTTCATTGAACGGCGCGGGAGGGGGGGATAAAATGTATGCCTGTTTATTAGATTAATGTGTTTGTTATTCTTATAGGTTTCTGATTATGAAGCTGATCATTAATGTTGAAGCATATCATGTACACCAAGTTACAGGAAATCCAAAGGAAATTAATATTTTATCGCTTTAAGTTATTAATAAAAAATACTTAAGGTATAATTCCACCATTAATAAGATGGCATTAACACAGCATCTACATACAAATTGAATCAGTGAGTCACCATGTCCTCAATAAAATGTTTTACTATTATTTATATATATATTATCGTAAAGTAAGCGCACACATCACGAGTTTTTAGAGTGAGATTTTTTTTAAGTAATAAAATATACCAAAAAAGAACGGCGATACATTATTTCGTGATGAATACAAAAAATATATATATATATATATATATATATAAAGCTTACTGAGGCTATTATGTATTTTTTTCATCATGACAGTCCTGTATTTATGTATTTTATTCCTGTGCCAGTCAGTTTTATACGATGTTTTTGTATGTATGACTTCTGAAAACGTTCACTTCCTTTTTATGAAAAAAGCATAATGGCATTTCATTGAACTAGTGTTAGTGTTTTTTATTTATTTTTTAATGAGTTATAAGAATGACCCTGGAAAAATGTCCTTATAATACAAAACTGAAACTGCGGAAAGTAGGTTAGCCAATCAGAAGCTAACACCAGCGGCGGACAGCCAATCGTTGATTTGCTCACTGTATCCATGGCAGCGTCGTCACGGATGTCACATCTAGGGTAACAACGGAGGAACAAGCAACGCTGTGCAGTGGCCAAATACAATAACATAACGTGCAAAATTAGCAATAGGAAGTATTTTTCCCATCATAGAAGCATATATTGATTCGCCGAACATAAAAAGTTTTTAAATACTATGAATAACCAGAAAATCGTGCTTAATGAAAAAGAATCGCTAGCTCAAAGCTAACGTTAACTGTAACGTCTTGAGACAAAACATTTTGTAGAGATATGAACTTTTTTCTGAGATAAAGTGTGATACATTTTAAACATGTTCACGGATGAAACGCTTGGTTTAGTCGGTGCTGAATCGACATGGAGAAAGTCACATCAGCAAACACAAGAATCAGTAAGTTCTTACCTTCTCTATCCAGAATATTTTTCACTTGAAGAACATCAGTCCTTTTGTGTGATGATGTATCTTGTGTTTTATTCCCGCCCAGAGAAGCTGTCAAACTCGTGAAGTTCACACAGCAGAGGCTGAAACACAAGCCAAAGATGTGTTAGACAACAGCACCCAGACACAAGAGCAGATCAGTCCAACACTTCCCCTAGATCAAGACATATCTCACTTTCCTGGTCTGCTGGACTTCATGCATAGAGTTGAAGAGGTAGTTATCAAAGAACTGGTGAAGAACTCCAAGAGTCATGCGTTTGATGGGTTTGAAGTGAACTGGGAGGATCAGAATGAGGCGGTGAGAGCCTTGAATGCAAAATATATTAATAAATGTATTAATAATTGTTTTTAATTATCTTACAACTGGTGATTTTTTTGCGCAGGTGTCCTGCTTGCACCGTCTTCAGCATGCTGATGCTCAGGAAAGGGGTCTGCAAGTCACCAGCGTGTCCTGGAACTGCACCGGCTCGGTCATAGGCTGTGGATTTGGCCGGTAACAGCCCTTTCCCCATACAGACACATAAAACCACCCGCTGTCATAATGTTAATGTTGTTTTTTGGGGGTTAGTGTGGATGATGGGGATTGGAGCAATGAGAAGGCTTATGTGTGCATGTGGAACCTGGACCGACAGAACCTGAACCCAAAACGGCCGGATGTGATCATAGACGTGGCCACTCCAGTCATGTGTCTGTGCTTCCATCCTCTGAAACCGCTGTGGCGGCTGGTACGGACACACATTTACTATTAATCTCATGAAATGTGAATCACAGATGCTAGGTTCATTTTTTTTTACCTCTAAATAATAAAAAAAACATAAAATGTGCATTAAAAAAATAGCATAAAATATTAATTTTTGCCGTTGTAAAATTATTTTTGTCAGTTTCAGAATTTTTTTATATTATGTCAGTTAATTAATACAGAAATAAAAATCATCCAATCATTCAACATTTTGAACATTTTGTTTTTTAATGTAAATATGAAAATAGATTTTTAGAGATAAATGTACATAATAGTCATGAAAATAATGCCACAGTGCTAAAAATGTAAATGGCAAATAGACTTTATGGCAAGTATAATTCTTAAGCATCCTGAAAAGAGCAAAAGAGCCAAATATTGATCAATAAATCAGTCTGGACATCAACAATCTCATAAAGTCTAACTCGTGCAAGTGGTGTTCTCAAATATTTTCATACTGCAGTATTTGCCAATTACATTCCTAAGTGGAATCCAAACCTTAAGATATTAGTGATAAATAAATATGATGGCTCATTTCCAGTGGTGCGCTCTCTTTATGGTGTCATTAGGGGGGCTGTACAGTGGTGAGGTGCTGGTCTGGGACACCAGCCGCACACAGGACCTCATTCTGGCTCAGACGGGAATGTCTGCAGATACTCACCGTGAACCAGTTTATCAGGTATTTAACCTATTCAATAAAAGTCTTTGACTGAAACGTGATGAATAAGTATTCAGTGAGTGTCTCTGTGTGCACAGGTCAGCTGGGTCCCAGGGGCTCGTCGAGGGGAGTTTACTGTACTGAGCTCCGGGTCAGGAGGAAGAGTTCTGTTGTGGACTGTTGATGGAGCTGAAGCCAAACTCATCTTGAGTTCTGGATATGCTCTTGTCCAACAGCAAGTGCCTCAGAGTGGAGCAGCAAGCAAAGTAGGTGTCACAATATGGTCTTGGCAAAAAATGATTTAGTAAAAATTGCAATCTGTGCTGTTTTTTGTGAAGATGATGTAATGAAAGTATTAGCCTAATGAACCGCATGGTTTTTACACAAGTTAATGTAATTCAGTTTAGGAATTATATCTAATTGTTGTTGTAGTGATCCCAGATAAATCAGAATGAGAAAAATAATGTGCTATTTTTTATTATAACTTTCACGGCCTGGTAAATCTCAAAAAGCCTGTCATGTACAAGTTATATTTAATCTCAAAATCATTGGAAAAATAGAACAAATTACATTGATTACTTATTTTTTACTTTATATGATAAACACATTTTGACCAAATATATAGTATGTGACCATTTTATTTTTTGTATTATTGAGACAGTATTATATTTTTTATGTAATATTTTCAAAGTTTTATTATTGCATTTTAAATGATTTTAAATGTAGTTTTAGTTATTTTAGTAAATCAGGTAAAACTAATGAAAATGAGAAATGTTGCTTTACTGCTAAGTGAAATAAAATGTATTGTATTTATTTTTACTTTAATTCAGTTAAATTATACAAAAAATTATATAGTATGTCATTTGTAAGGAAATGTATATATATTATGGCAGTATTTATTTTACTGTTATAAAACAGTTTTTTCACAGTGCAATATAATCTGTTAATTTTGGGATTAAATGTGACCATGACACATTTTTGCGCATTTACCCTAATAATACAATACAATGGTTTCTCCCTGAAGACCCGAGGTAGCACCAATATAGGAGTAACCTCTGTTGCACTTTCTCCGTGGGACCTCGACACATTCTTGGTGGGCTCAGAGGGAGGCCTTGTGCTCAAATGCTCCTTCAGCAGTGAGACAGTAGCAGCAGTGCCCCCTGATGGTGAGAGCGTGACACTGCGGGCCCCAGTACAATTCTCTTTCTCACCACGAGGGGGCCCAGTACACTCAGTCCACTTCTCACCATTCCATAGGTGAGCTTTGTGGTATTTTTTTGTACTTGGTATAATATCTACTTTAAGGCTAACTGGCAGTAATTGTAACATCTGGTGTTTCTGATTTTAGGAATCTGTTTGTAAGTGTTGGGACAGATGGTTTGGCTCATCTGCACACTGTGCTCCAGCCCCGTCCCCTGCTGTCTCTACGGGTGTCCGATTCATATGTGTTTGGGGTGAGGTGGTCACCTACACGCCCTCTAGTCTTTGCTGCAGCCACAGGACAGGGTGAGATGTTTGTAATTCTATATATTTATAATATATATAAAAAATGTTTTCTCAATTTTACAATTTAAAATTTTTCCCCATAATTTTTAGGACTGGTTCAAATGTTTGATTTGGGTCGAAGATCTTTAAGGCCAGTTGCCACAATTGACCAGAACACAAGCGGTCAGCCAACGTACTGCATGGAGTTCAACCCCAAACACACAAATCTGATTGCAGTGGGCAATGCAGATGGTAGCGTCAACATCTGGCAGCTCAGTGGCGAGTTAACAGAACAAGGTGCCAAGGAGACTGCAATGCTGGAACAGCTGGCCAATGAGGTGGCAGACTGAGTCCGTTTCAACTTTGTCATTAGAAAGTGTACTGCTTGAGTGTTCTTAAAACACATTTCTATATTCATTGTGTATATATATGCAAATCTTCAACTGTACATTTACACTGTAAAATAAAAACACTGACAACTCCTTCCAGTTATAACCAGTAGCGTTTATTTAAGCACACTGCAGTCTCATGGGTGATGTTACAGCATATCCTCTCTATAGGTTTGTTAAACAGAGCAAAGCACTTAGCTAAAACAACCACAATAAAAGCAGACAGCTCCACTACACTATTGTCAGTGAAGCATGAGGAAGTGTCAGATAAATACGCAGGATTAAGAGTGATAGCAAGATACAGATATTGTTATACTAGGTGCTATAGAGAATTTAAATTCAGATCCATGCAGTTTGGCTGTGTGTTCTTGTGAAGGGGGGAAAACGCATCCCGATTGGTCACTGGCAGGCAGGGGGCGGGGAATCAGTTGACGAAGAGCGAGCGGGTGAATTCCACAAAGTCGAAAGCTGACGGCATCTCGCGGCCCTTGCTGTCCAAGTAGGGCTTCATATGGGAAATGCAGTAGTCTGCCTGTTCCTTTGTCAGGTTCTGTAAACACAGAAGGTTATTAAGATCATCTTTCTAACATCAAACTGAGGCCAAAGGTTCAATACTAATTGTAAATGGCATGGGTTTGATATTTTGTACCTGGTAGAGTTCTTCCTTGGTGACGTAAGGTTTGTTCTCGGCGCTGAGAGCACGGAAAGCGCTCTCGACCTCCTCGCTTGATTTCACGTTCTCCGTTTCTCGGCTGATCATGAAGGCCATATACTCTTGCAAGGACACGTTTCCATCCCTGAACAAAACAAATTGATGTTAGCTCCATGACAAAAACACTGAATATTTAGCTCATCCACAGATGATGTTTCTCACCTGTTTGGATCCACTATGTCCAGGATGGACTCAAACTCTGGGTCTGGTTCTCCTTCTTCAACCATGGGCAGGTCGTAACCCAGAGACCGCAGGCAGGACTTGAACTCCTGGTGATTGAGACGTCCAGATTTTTCTTTGTCGAAGTGCCTGAGAAACAAACATTTACGTTACATTTTCAAGAACGCTTGAGTTTAGCATTGTAATGTTTGTTTTTCATTAAAGTGGATTACTCACTTGAACATCATGCTGAACTCCTTCAGGGCCTCTTCTGTTACTCCTGTAGTGTTTCTAGAAAATAATTAAAGTCAAATTACATGTTACATTTTTTAAATAAATAACAAAAACAATGGTTTAAAAAACTAAATTGTATTATTATAATAAAGCAATTATATAATAATTAAAAATGTTTATAGTATTACATTATAATGTAAAACTGTTATATGGACTGGTTTGAGAAGTGTCACCTGGCTTGGATCTGTTGTTCCAGGTTGTGTTGCATTCTCATGCCCAGTTGGTCGAGTTGGTCCCACTGTTGGGCCAGACCCACGGTGCTGTGCTCTGTGTATTTGTTGTCCAGGATCAGCGCCTCCTCCATGGCTGCTCCCAGATCCTCGATCTTCTTCAGCTGACTGCGCATGGCACGAATCTCTTGGTGCTTGCGCTGCAGAGAAAAGCCCAGGGATAAGACATCTTACAGTTCAGTGTGACCAAGTATCTATTACTGTCTAAAGTGTTTTAATGTCCTCTTACTTGCAGACTATTAAAGTGAAATATTAGTAGACTTTCTGGGCAATGAATTCCATTATATAAATAGGACACACACATAGCAAAATTTCACTAAAGATAAACTTGAGTAACACAGCGCGATTATACAAATATTGTACTATGTATATTGTACTGAAATGTCTTGCAGATGAAATAATTTAGAGCTCAACACAACTAGATTTGTAAAAAATTATATTTTTAGGATTTTATCAATTTGCATGACTAGGCCTGGAGTTTACCATTTTGATCAGAAACATTGTGTTTGCTATTTTTTTATAATACACTACCGTTTAAAAGGTTTGCTGTCAGCAAGTTTTTTTAAAGAAATAATTCCTTTTATACAGCAAGTACACATTAAATTGATCAAAAGGCAGTAATAATTTTATAATGTTACTAAATACTGCTCCTTTAAACATTCTATTTATTAAAAGAATCCTGAAAGAAATGTATCTCGTATCTCAAAAATATTTAGCAGTTTAAATTAAACGGATTTCAAAATTGATAATTATGGTGGCCCAGTAGTGCACACAACAAAATCACCACAACACAACACATAGGACTAATTTCGTTGTGTTGTGCTAATTTAGTTGTATTGCGACTTGTTTCCGTTGTGTTGTATTGCGACATGTTTCCGGTGTGTTGTATTGCGACTTGTTTCCGTTGTGTTGTATTACGACATGTTTCCGGTGTGTTGTATTGCGACTTGTTTCCGTTGTGTTGTATTGCGACTTGTTTCTGTTGTGTTGTGCTAATTTTGTTGTATTGCGACTTGTTTATGTTGTGTTGTATTGCGACACTCTGTTTCACGCTTGGTGTTTGTTTCACGCAGTGTGTTGGAGCCAATAATTTCACGCTCTGTTGTGCCAATTTTGTTGCCGCTTTAATTTGTTTACGCCTGTGTTGCGCTAATTTTGTTGCCGCACCTGCCGTAATTTGGTTGCTACATCTCCGCCGAGCCAATTTTGTTGCTGCGACCTGTTTTACGCCAGGCTGAGCCAATTTTGTTGTTGTAATTTCTGTTTCCACGCCAGGTTGAGCCTAATCTTTGTTGCTGCGACTTTGCCTCACGCCTGTTGGAGCCAATTCTTGTTGCCGTGCTAATTCCTGCTTTCGGTGTCCGCTTGTGTCAGCTAATTCCTTGTTGCCGCTTACTTGCTGTCACGCTGTGTTGTGCTAATTTTGTTGTTGCGACTTGTTTACGTTCTGTTGAGCTAATTTTGTTGTTCCGACTTGTTTACGTTCTGTTGAGCTAATTTTGTTGTTGCGACTTGTTTACGTTGTGTTGTGCTAATTTTGTTGTTGCGACTTGTTTCCGTTGTGTTCAGCTAATTTTGTTGTTGCGACTTGTTTACGTTGTGTTGTGCTAATTTTGTTGTTGCGACTTGTTTCCGTTGTGTTCAGCTAATTTTGTTGTTGCGACTTGTTTCCGTTGTGTTGTACTAATTTTGTTGTTGCGACTTGTTTCCGTTGTGTTGAGCTAACTTTGTTGTGGCTTGTTTCTGTTGGTTGTGTTGTGGAGATTTCATTGTGCACTACTGGGTCACCGTAGATAATAATCAGAAAAGGCTGAAAATTCAGCTTTGCCATCTAGAATATTAAATATACTGAAATAAAAACAGTTATTTTAAGTTGTAATAATATTTCACAATATTACTGTTTTAATTGTATCTATCAAATGCATAATTTTTTGAATGGTAGAGTGCTACTGATTATGTAATGCTTCATTCTGTTATTCAAAATCGATCAGCTTCATCAAACGGGTCTCAATTATCCACACACTGCTCTCAAACTCACCTTAGTGGCCTCAAGCTGTGACTCTAGAGTTCCGGATTCTTCCACCATACAGGACCTGCCCACACACAGAGTGATGAAATCAGCAGCAGGAGCCCGAGAGCACATGGCACATCCACCCAAAATCATCTCACTCACTCCACATGCCAGTCTACACCTTACAAGAACGGCTCTCAAAGACTAGCTCACTTATTAGGTCAAAGAACAAAACTAACTGACCGTTCGCAAAGAGCTTGATTGACAGGCAATCTGACCAATCAGAACGCGGATATTATGTGCTGCCGCTGCTATCCACCAGCTTGCTCCACAGCTAAGACAGGTCTCCATTGAAATGTTAAAACGTGGTTAAAAAGAGCGACTGAATTAAAACTTTTTTTAATTCTTAAAATTGACCGTTTTGTGAACGGTCAATTTTATTGGGCAGAGTAGACCTTAAAAAGGTATTTTTTATTTTATATGACTGAGTTATATGATTTGCATAACCATTACATCTAGTTCTGTAACCTGCATCTTCCTGAATTTCTTGTACATGATAATAGGACTTACCAATTTTGTAGTAGACATGAAGTTCAAACTATAAGCCACCCCAGAATGAAACTACAGTAACCAAAGTCATGCTAACGAAGCCAAATTATACCCATGGTATTCCAGACCATGCTTGATTAGGGCTGCTGTCAACAGGGTTAGAAACTGCTATATTTGTACCACTGCTTAGTTTTAGTTTTATCTTGCACACTTTCAAAAACAAAATGAGCAAAATCAAAGATTCAGAGTTCGACTTGACTCGCCATATTGTAAATATCCAAAAAATTCAATGCACAGTTGTTTGAATTCAGATCAGGATATTGAAAATGTCTAGAAGTACTTTTTCAATCATGGAAATCACATTGCAGTTTCCACCCTGGATCTGGTGCATGAACATTTTCCTCAAAATGAAGGGAAAAACTCCCAAAACAAATAACTGAAACATGGAAAAAATGAAGTTTAAAGAATGAGATGAAGTGTTCATACTCCTCAACATCGGTGCCAAATGTAGCCAGGCTTGTTGGATTAAGAAGCTGGAAGGATTCATTTAAAAAAAAGCTTCACATCGCAGTGAATGTTAGTAAAAGGGAGCCTTTACAGTGGGGGTCAGACTCGAGTGCATGAGGATAAGAAAACCCAAAAGGTGTGGGGTGAGGGGCAAGAGGCCAATCAGAGGAGGGAAAAAGGGAGAAGACCTTCCAGAAAGATCATCATCGACTTCATACTGATAGACACGGATTACCCTCCGATAGGCTATGCTATTCAGAGACGATGGAGGTGGGAGATGAAGAGGGAATGGAAAAATAGTGTGAAAAACAAAGGAATCCATCTTGAAATACATAGTCAAAACATATGATAAAATACGCAACATATATGTAAAGTGAGATAAAGTCCTTCTTGAGACACCCTGTATTATTAATATCCAAATTATTGTTCTATTCTAACCTGAAACTCACAAATTCCTGGTTTATTTTATATCTATCACAATGGTTCCATTAAATGCTATTAAACAATACATACACACTCACACAAACATACTATAGTAAAAGAGTAAAAAATGTGATACTAACCCATCCAGAAGGTATGTCCTGATTAGAGAAATGATCCCAAGCATCAGGGTAGCAGCGAGAAGGTCAAAGGAATGGGGAAAGAGAGACAAATAGGGGAGGGAGAGAGAAAGAAACATTTAAAACATGAGTGGTGATAACAACGCCACTACTCAACACTCACATAAAAAGAAAATGTGACCAGTGCAAATCCCTGTTGCAGCATATCAAGCCTTTACCCAAACAGACAACATGGCAAAGCAGGCAATGACTTAAAGACTGCAGTCACAAAAACAGTCTATGACACGAATGAAAAGACAGTTAACATGAAGATCAGGAAAGCTTGATCAAATCCAAACAGATATGTGTGCGATATCACGCAATGGTAACAAATATGTTGCATGCGGTGTGTTTAACCCTTGAGCATAACTCTACTCTAGAGCAGTGGTTCCCAAGTTCAAAGCGGGGGCACGGGAGCTATAATTCTAGTGATATAATTTTCCTTGATAAAACAAGTTCGATAAATATTCTATTCAATGTTTACGCGGCAAAAGCGGAATAAAACAGCGCTACTCATTTGAACCGCGCCACACGGATCATATCCGCTCGGTTCAAACAGCGGCGGAGCGCACTGACTAGAGCAGATATCACGCGACCACTAAACAGCGTTGGGATCCAATGAGAAGCGCTTGAATTCAGCGAAGAACACAAATGACTGATATAAACTAGTATCAATTGATATAAACTAGTTTAAATCCAGATAAAACAGCGCTGACAAACAGCAGAAAAACACTGTATACAACGATAACTCAGAAGGCTTTCCAATCTAGGCCTCTAAATCGCCATCGTTTACCATGGATTTACTATAGTAACACTAACTGCACCATGGCATTGTGGCAGAAATATGGGGTATTTATATCAAATGTATTATATTAATGTAGACGTGTATTAAATGTATTAAAGAATAAATGTAGTAAAATATGAAATGTAGTAATGAAAAAAAGGTTGGGGACCACTGCTCTAGAGAACACAGCACTGTAAGTAGTGCTTGCTGATCCTCTGTACCTGGTTTCCTGCAGCCATTGGTGGAAGGCATTGGCATGTTGGGCGAACTCTTGTCTGAGTTTATCGTTCTCTTCTTGTCTCCTCTGTTCCTTCTGTAGCTCCAGCTCTCTCCTATATCATATTTATATAATTGAGTTTTTTTTTTTACTCTACTTTATACACATTTAATCATGCTTCAGGATTCCATCATCACCTTGATGATCTTTTGAAGGTTCCTCCAGGTCTCCTCTAGAGCCTCCATGGTGAACCAAGTGTATGGATTGGAGGCCACCTGGAAACTCTTGATTTGGCGATCAAGTTCTGCCAGTTGGCTGAAGTCGGCCTCTGCAGAGCTGAGCGAGGAGCGGAAGGCGTCATGGGCATCCCGCAGGGCCCTGATCTCCTCCAGAGAGTTGCACCTTACGGGGTCTGTAAGATCTTCTTCAGCGTTCTCAAACCAGCTGTTGAAGGCTGAAGCCTTCTTGGCAAAGGTGAGGAACAGATCCTCGACCTGGATGGAGTTAAGAACAAGAGTTAAAGACACAAAACTTATTTTCCTAACTTGAGGCAAAATTCCATTCTTAACACCTTTCTGAAGTGCTCCTGGGCCTCCAGAAGCTTCTTCTTGCGGGCGGCTGAGTTGGACAGCAGCTGGTTCCAGCGCTTCATCAGAGTGGCATGACGAGCCTCAATGGCCTTGGACTGCACGTGTTTGGCAGCCAAAAGCTGGTCTTTCAGGGCTGAGATATTGGTGATGCCCTCCTGCTGGAAGGCTTGAAGCCCAGAATCAAAGGTTTCCTATGACAGAGTAGAATACAAACATTTAGTTACAGCAGTAAATGGATATGCTGTGCTATGGCTTAGTATTGTGTTGTACATTATTTCATATGCTATGTCACACCTGTTTAGTGAGCAGAGTCTGCACCGAGGAGAGATCTCGACCATAGTCATCGTTCTTCAGGCTGTTCTCCTTCTCGCCTAAAACACATTTGAGTTACAGATTATAAAGAAGCAGAGAAAATAACACTTTATTTCTTATCAAACCCTCTTTTAAATGAGGTTTGATGCAAATGAGAGGAAACATTTACTAACCAATCCAGGACTCCACCACATCAGCCTTCCAGTTGAACTGAAGGAAGGCAGAGTTCTCATCCAGTTTAGATTTCCTCTGAGCTGCAGCTCTCTCCAGCTCGGACACCTTTCCACGCAGGGCCTTCATTTTAGCCACGATGTTCTCCACGTTGTGGTTTTCCTGCAAAAAATACAAATAAAGTAACCCTAAATGAATATGTGGACATCAAAACATGTAAACTCAGAGTGAGGGTTTGAGCTTTTATTTTAAAATCACAATGTATTCTCCTGTGTTTGTGTAGATTTATAAATGATTTACCTTACAAATCTGATGAAATGGCACACGTTGCATTCCCAGATTCACTTTACAATAAACCCTAACTCACAACAACATGCAGAGATGGAGTTTGAGACGCTCCACATGTAAATGATAACAGTTTCTGTGGAACTACTGTGAATGGAGCCGCTGTGTGATGCACATACTTAACCTTCACACATATACTGTATTAGAACTGCGTCGCATATAATTATTTAATTAAATCGTAGCATTTGTGAATTCACAATTATGCTTAATTATGAATAATAATGGGTTTAATAAATCATGCAGCCTTGGAAAACAGTCTAATAATGTGTTTTATGGATTCTTGTCTGTGAAATGCACCACGTCTGGTATTTTACCAGTTAGTCGACGCAAGCAAAATTTAGTCAAGGATTTTTAAATAGAATAGTCAACAAAAACCGATGCATCGCGACAGTCCTAGGACTTTGTAATTGTTGTAGTATACCTTTTTTATAAGTTCATCTCCATTGGAACACACATCGTTCACTCGGTCCCTGTGCACGGTAAAATCAGTTTCAAATGCTTCGTGTTTCTTC
Organism: Gymnocypris eckloni scoliostomus; assembly: GCA_027564155.1. NCBI lineage: Eukaryota > Metazoa > Chordata > Actinopteri > Cypriniformes > Cyprinidae > Gymnocypris > Gymnocypris eckloni. Next base: position 6,889,861 of record CM050433.1, on the reverse strand, counting down.
AGTAAGCCCTGAAAAATAAGAGCAGAATAAAGAAACTTAAGACACAAGCTAGAAAACAAACAAACATCAATATGAAGGTGTCCAAGATCAAGCTGTAATCAGCTAATTTTGGTTTATTTTTTCAACACCTGCACAGCTGCCAGAGTATCACCGTAATCCTCACTTCCGACCAGGTTCAGTTTTTCATTTATCCACGCTTCCTCTTCCTCCACATTTGCCACAAACTGCTGGTACTCCAGCGACTCCTCAAGCCTCTGTCCGCTAAAAACCAGAAAACCAAAGAATGTTCAAATTCCTATCCTAGACAGTATATATAATCATAAGATTTTTGTTAATGTTAAAAAAACATATTGATCCAATCTTTTCAATGTGATCAGAAAATTAGAAATAAAAGTTGTATAGTAAAATACAGTACTGACCGAGCAGCAGCCAGATCTTTCAGTTCCCTCCAGTGCTCCACAAACTGGGCCAGCCTCTGCTGGATCTCCTCCTGTCCAATGGTGTTGTCATCAGACAGCTTCTTCCCAGTTTCTAATACAGACTGCAAAGCCACAAAACTACTGTTAGCATTCAGAATGACGATTCACTTGACCCAAGACTTTTTCATTTCTGTGAATTATATGCAACCATGTTGCAGGTGACTCCTCACCTGAATGGCCGGCTCGTGTGCTCCAAGCTCAGCCTCCAGCCGCTTGTGTTTCTTCCTCAGATTCTGTACTCCTGTCAAATCACGTCCGTAATCCTCCGAGCTCACCAACAACTTCTTTTCCCTAATGGAAGAGAATGAATTATATCTAGTGTACAGCCTCAAAAAAATGATAGATCACTCAGAATGATGTAAACCATACTTGATCCAAGATTCCTCATCGTCCAGATCCCTGAAGAACTGGTGCAGACGATGCGACTCGTTCAGCTTGGCACGGCGCCCAGCAGCCATGCTCTTGATTTTCCAAAGCGTCCATTGATGGCATCACGCTTGTCCTTAACCTGAGAGGTGTCAAAGGCACTGCTGGTCATCAGACTGTCAGCCTGGCCATTGAGATCCTTTAGACGATCCTATAAGAACACAAAACAAGCATTGATCAGGACATATTGGATTTTGGAATTGCGTTGAATGAGTGATCCCTGGTCAGTATGTCTGAAGAGCTACCTCATGAGCAGAGATGTCAGCCTCCAAAAGCTGGTGCTTCTTAAGGAGATTGTTGACTGAGGCCAAATCTTTGCCATAATCCTCAGAGGCAAGAAGAGCCTCAACCTAAGAGCACAGGAAAAATGTGTAATGGACATAAATATTATACATTTTATTTAATGAAACTTTTACATTTCAGTCAAGAACTTTCCTAAGTAGCTACTAAGTCATATCTCAATACCTCAGACAACCAGAAGTCAAAGTCCTTAATGCCAGTGTTGAAGTTCTGCTGCTTGTTTGCCTCCTTCAGCTTTTGACTCTTCTCGGCAGATTTGTTGACAAGGAACTGCCACTGCTCATCCAGAGCATTAAGACGAGCCTGAGAGCAAATGTGAGCACGACCACAGCAAAATGAGCACTGACTGTAACTCACCAGCTGCCTATTTCTGAAATACTTCTGAAACCGTTACCTTGACAGCATCCTCACTTCCAGCACAGGCACCTCTCTGGATGAGAGCATTACCCGTATCAATCACCCCACGAATACGCTCAGCATTAGCGTGTAACTCAGCCTCAAATGCTTGGTGCTTCTGGTGCTTGCTCTGAAAGTGGCAAGAAAGCGAAATACAGCTAAACTGAGCCCCACAGTGAAGTCATGCGTGGGTGCAGCTGTGATAAAGCAATAGCTGGTTTTGTGATACTGATATAAATATTTTTGTGTAAAAACTCAATTTCAGTTAAAGCAGTGCAAATTCAATGCTATTGTAGCGTATGTGTGTGCATTTTATGTGTATGCCTTTGTGTAGACTGTTTGTGAAAGTTTGACATTATTTGTAGCCATAAAAGAGCATACCTTTTCAAAACATCAATGTGTACATTGTGGGAAAAAAAGTGAGGTGACTGAATTTACAAACCATCAAACAAGGACGAAACATGTAACGTGGAACTCATACTATGAACAAGACACATTCAAAGCCTGATGGAGCATTCAATAAAATGAACTGAACACAATCCAGCACAAAATGAATTCTGTGAGGAACCTAGGAGGAGTTGGGGTGTTTTGTCTGAGATCATTTAATATTTGATATCACCCAGAGAGAATGGAAGAAGGAAAAAGCACTTTCAAATGGCTTATCTAAGCATTTGCTGATACACTCAAAGGAAGCCGGGCTGCTGGTACTGTAACTGCATAAGGATTCTGGCTATAGCACACATGTAACCGTTTCTGTTGTTTTAACACGGTATTCCACAAAAAAGCAAAGCAGAATTACTTATTTGAAAGCACCTCTCCACCTCCTCTCTCTGGGTTAGCACAGAATTGCGGCTATGTTCGGAATAGCACTCTAACATACTATGCATACTACTTTTGCAGCATGCATATTAGATGTACTAGGAAATATTTGTATGCATGTAATATCTGGATGACTTCCTATATTTATCAAAATGTGCAGTACAGTCAGGGGCACAATGTAGGAGACAAAGAGTTAAGAAAATCTACACTAAATTAAAAAGGCAATTATTTCTGGGATGAAAACTTACACAAATTAGTCACGTGATAATAAGATTGCATGATTTTGGAAAAAACTAATTGCAATATTTATGATAAATTGCTATTTAGAAAAAGCTCCAGGTTTGCTGTGCTTGTTTGTAGGGTTTATATTATGTGTAATGCGTTCTGATTCACAAAGTAGTACATAAAACAGTAGGCAGCATAAAGCATATAATTCTAATATGCTATTCTGAACACAGCCCAAAAAATTCTTTGCATACTACTTTTTCATTTGCTCTCAGATCCACAACTCTGAGAGAAGCTCAGCTTTTCTGTGTGGAACAAATTTAAACAAAGACATCCCAACTTCAATTACAAAACAAGAAAATGGAGGCCACACCCAGCAACTAAAAATTAAATGCTGCGACGATGGGGCGCGGGAAGGGGACAAACAACTGATGATGCTGTACAAAGCGAGACACATAATAGACATACGGAACTCAAATACACATTTACAGACAAAAACAATGAGACAACGGACAAGTGGAGAGACCCTATTGGGGTTAGTTAGCTCTGGCACGCTACTGCACTTACCAGCAGCTTGGATAGCTAGAAATAGACAATGGGAACACAGACAGAGTTTCAGTTTAATTTCCTGTATAATAAAACACTTGGGGTTGGTTGAGGCAGGGATAGTAAGAGAAACATATTTTAATTTGCACTTGAACGTATTATGCCATTAATATGTTTACAATGTTAGAGTTAAGCGGGATATTCACCTTTAAAACATAAAACATAGCATTTTTGCAAAATTATTGACATATCTGTCCTGAGAGTCATGCCTGAAATGTGACATTACCTGGATGTTGGTGGGGTCCTTGTAAGACTCGTCGGTGGCGGTTTGGAGTTTCTCGCTGATCCATGCTTCGATCTCATCTACATCTCTGCTGAACTGCTGCAGAGTCTGGGACTCACCCAGCTTAGAGCGTTTCTCAATCATCTGAGCCTTGAGACGGCGCCACCTGGAGGTCAAAATGACATACTGGTTTAACTTAAACTACACAAATGGGACAAATTCACTCAGTGAGAGAAACATCAAAAAGAAGAACCCTGACCTGTCTAAGACCTCATTACGGCGATTAAAGATCTCAGGTTTGGCGTAGTGGTCAGCGCTAATTAGCTGGTCAGCGAAAGACTGCAGCGCTGCAATTTTCTCTTCCTGTCAGAACAGACAAATTTAAATAATTATCACAAAAAAACTCTCCAGATTCAAAATCAAATAATCTCAAGCTTGACTGCTTTATATCACAATGGCACTAGCTGACCTGCACATTTATAGCCTTATCAAAGTCCTCATGTTTCTTGATGAGAGCCTCGACGCTGTCCAGGGAGTCTCCCTTGTCATCGCTGGCTAAGAAGGCCTCGCGAGCTGCCATCCAGTTCTCAGCCTGCTCGCAGTCACGGTTGAATAGCTACAGGAGACAAAAAGAAACACCATATAATTTGACCATATACAGTTTTCCATATCATTTGACCATATAAAGTTTATATTGATCATATAAAGTTGTGTGTATTAAATGTAAAACTGGTCCTTGCTGACCTGCAGCTCCAGGCACTGATCCAGCATCATTCTGCGCTGGACCCAGGCTTTCTCCAGGTCAGCACGTTCCCGTTCTAGAGCCTCCAGCTTCTGTTGGATCTCAGGGCTGGCATAGTGGCCACGAGCAAGCAGCTGCTGTCCAAATTGTTCAAAAGCCTGGAAGGTGCCTGCACGTGCATCGATCTCAGTGCGGTGTTCCTTCAGAATAAGAATACGTGAGTGTGTAAACATTTTTCATGAGCTAAACAGGATTTGGCCAAATATTATCAAAGGAACCTCATCTTCTAAACAGTAACTGTAACAAAGTACAGATCATAGGTGTTTAGAAATCACGTACCTGATGTCTCTCCAATAGGGCTTCAGCTCCAGTGACGTCCTTGGCCAGCTCATCTGAAGACACCAGCCCTCTGATTCCATTGATCCAGGACATGAGATCTCTGGGAGAGAGAAGCACAAACTTGTTTAGTCTCTTCTGTATTATTGATTGCATATAGCTTCTCTAAGTTGTTTGTTTTGCATGTTTTGTACTCCCTTTCCATCCCTCTTTTTCCTCCCCCTCACCTGAAGTCACTGAGGAAGCGCTGCAGGTCGTGAGAGTTGCCCAGTTTTTCTTTGCGTTGGTCAGCACGACCCACCAGGCTACTCCAGGCAGTGTTCAGCTCGGTGCACTTCTCCTGGATGTCGTCCACAGCCTCAGGATGAGACTGAATCAGACGCTCTGCGGTCTCCCCAAGAGAGTTCACCTGCCCCAGGGAGAAAATTATATATCAATCATGACAACTCTCAAAATAGTTTTAGCATGTTAATGGATATGACAATATTAATGTATTTGGTCTTGGTGGACTAGATCTGATACACCTGCTACACCAGAGCAAGCATGTAAGATATGCTGCTGCAGCATGAATAGGCACATATAAATCCTGAAGCAGATCTAGACAGGTGGTGCTGGGGGAAGGTGTAGGGTTTCAGAGGAACTCTGATAGCATGCAGGAGAACTAATTTACAGTATTTATATTTTTCACAAGCAAGCTCACTGGCTAAAGAGGACAATGAGCTTGTGCTGTGTAGTAAATAATGTGATTTTTAGCAGATTGCATGTTAAAGGACTTATCATCAGCCTGTGCCATATAAAGATTCATGACTGAACTAGATATTTAGCAGATGTTCTGTTAGGAATTAACCAAAAATGAACATTTTACCTTGTCTCCTAGAGCGGCCAGGTCTCTCTCAAAGCCTTCGTGCTTGCGCTGCAGAGCCTGCACGCTGGCGAGGTCATGGCCGTAGTTATCAGTGTTCAGGGCTTGGTTCTTCTCTTCGATCCATTCCTTGGTCTCATCTGCATCCCTGTACATCACACACTTAGCTGAATTCCTCTGCACTTCATATGGCTCACCTCACGCAAGTATAACATAAACATCATTTTGAGGTTAATCAGTGGCATATATGTACCTGTGGAACCTCTGCACCTCATGAGCACTGCCCAGCATGTTGCTTCGGTCTTCAGCCAGCTGCTGCAAGGCCCTCCAGTGGTTGTTCAGCTCCTACACACAAACATACAACCATTAGCAGCTAATCAGAGGGCAGGTTATAAGTCCAGTTAAGACAATTATATGATTCCAAACAGGAGATTCGACTTCCTGAGGTCACATATTAAATTATATAAAATCACTGACGAGAATCAAACGTTTTTGGCAATCTACATTCAGAAACATGAAATTTAACAGCCAAACCACTGTCCAAAGCACCACATAAATGGTTTCATATCCTTTGTGCCATACTTTGCTCTTCATATCAGTAGCAAAAGCAACAGTATGGGTGAATGGCATAAACAGAAAGGCTACACAACATTAGAGTACATAGGAAGAGTGATGACAGTTAGCAAATTTGGAAAACTTGGGTGGGTGCATCGGCCACAAGCTGAAAAAGAAGAGTTAATGCATTCTAGAATGACGGTTTTACTTTCCACCAAAACATATGGCGTGAAGACATAAAGGAGTTATTTCAAATGGACGACACAGACTTATGAATGGAAACAAAGGGAGGGGGATGCAACCGCAGAGTTACCTCCGGGTACACAGGCACAATGCAGGATTTAGTGGGATTGGTCGAGGGAAGATTTAAAGATTGAGACTAAACACCTAGAATCTTACCTTAATAGTATTAAAGTTGGCCGTTGTTTGAACAGCCAAGCGAACAGACTATATTGAGTAAAACATTTGCAAAAAACAGAGAGGGCAGGAAAAGAACAGAAAAATACACCAGTCAAGAGAAAGTCACAAGAGGAGTTACAAGAACCAGACTGCTCTTGTTGTTCTGTAATCACAGTCACCAATCACCTCTGTGGATGACATACTGGTCAAACAAGACTCTGCATAAAAACTAAACATTCATCAATCTCAATGATCCAAGATTAGATTATATAATAGATCTATTATAGATTAAAGCATTTCAAATTGAGCATGCTATATTACCTTCCATGGAGATGCGCCTTTGGAATCTGCTTCATCCTGTGAAATAAATACAATAAATCAAAAGTTAAATAAAAAAAATATGTTATATATATATAAAAAAAAGATTTGTATGATATCCATGTGTTTGTTTCATGCAGACACTCCGACTGCTATAGAGACAAGATGAATGGTATAAATAATAATGACCTTGCCAGGAGCTGAGCCCAGCACCTCTACTTGCTGATGGGATGAAGGAATGGAGGGTCGGAAGGAGAAAGGGGGAAAAATAGGTAAGATCACAAAATCTAGAAATCTAAATAAATTCAGGCATATAAATAAGAATAATACTCTGATGTAGTGTTGTCACGGTACCAAAATTTCAGTATTCAGTACCGATACCAGTGAAAATCCACGGTTCTCGGTACTAATTTCGGTACCAAAGCAAAACACAAAAACATGCTAATTAAACAACATACTATTTATATTAATAAAGTCAAACAAAAATAAAATGTACAAAAATGACTGTCATTCTTTGTGCTTATTTAAAATTGTGTTTCAGGTTTTTCCACAATAATAAAAGTATGGAAAACCGCAAACAAGTTTCACCCAAATTTAATTTGTCTTTTAATTTGTCACTTTTATTTTTTGTAAATAAAGAGGATTTACTATTAAAATTCAAACATGGAAGAAACATCGTAAAATAAAGTTTTATTAATTTTTTAAACAGTAGTAGTAGTTGTAGTATCAAATGCATTCTACTAAATAATAGTAGCCTAATATATTTCTGGCACAATATCTAAACCAAACTTATATTTTGACGGTTTGCTGTGAATACCTCCACAGTTCTGTGTGTATATGATATGACGCTGGTTTTACTCAAATCAAACGGTCAAATGCTCGTGAAGTGACTCTCAGAGTAGTTCTGGAGATGTTGTTTATGTATTGTTTGGATGAATTAATCAAAAGTAGGTCATCACACTTAAATCAAATTGTGATATGGACCAGTATATGTTAAGAGTAAGCCGCAAAAGTATGTCATGACCATAGACTATAAAAAACAGGTCATGACATTGTATGACATTATGTTCTCATTTAGACGGCAGATGCTGAAATCAGATGCTGAGTGTCACATGTGCTTCAGTGTATGTAATGTTAGTAAACGAAACCGCATCTCTGCCGTTCATTCATTCATATTCTCACACACACACACACACGCACACACACACACACACACACAGAGACCCGCAGAACATGCGGGATTCATATTTGAATCAACTTTTGCGGCTTAATATTTACAGATACTGGTCCATATCGTGATTTCATTTAAGTGTAATGACCTACTTTTGATGAATTCATCCAAACCTTGACAAATTTCATGACATGAAATCTGTTTTTAAACTAGGTTCCGCGATTCCCTCCGCGTTTTCTGCATCGCGGAAATCTTACGGCCCAAAGCATCAAGAACCGGGTTGACTGGGCCCTCGGTACCAACGGTATTTTACAAAACCTGGTACTGTGACGTTTTCATTTTTTTAGTACTGACTTGGTATCGAAGTACCGGGTCTTTTGACAACACTACTCTGATGCATACTCTCCCAAGTTTCAATGTAAACATAAAATTGATGAGCGGAATGAATCAAAACTTAGAAAACAATATGATTTATACTATTGTCAAAAGATTTGGGCTTGGTAAGATTTGTTTTTAAGTTTTAGAAAGAAATATCTTATGCTTACCAAAGCTACATTTATATGAATACAAAATACAGTAAAAGCATTACAATTGTGAAATATTATTAGAATTTAAAGATAACTATTTTCATTTAGAAATCATTCTAAAATGCTGACTTGTTTTTTTTTATGATCAATGTTGTAAACAGTTGTACGGTCTAATATTTATTTGGAAACTGCTATTTTTTTTAGGATTCTTTGTTTAAATGGAAAGCTCAAAAGAACAGCAATTATTAAAAAAAAAGTCTAACACTATAAACGTCTTTAAAATCACTTTTGATATATTTAATGCATGCTAGCAAAGAAAAAAATGACCCCAAACTTTTCAATGACAATGTACTTTTAACCAAATTCACTGTGTAAAGTGTTTTTCTTCATACCTGGGCCTGCATAACAGGAGCCTCTTCAGCCATCAGTCCTTCAGACTCCAGCTCAGATGCCACCTTGTTTATATCCCTCAGCCGCGATTCATTTGCTTTCAGATCCTAGAAAACAATAACAAATACAAGAGTTTAGAATGAGGGAACACGTATTGGCTAATGCTAGTGTCCAGTGATAAATAAGTCATAAACGTGTTTGAGAAACATACCTTCTGGAAATCATCAAACTTCTTCTGCAGCACTTCCACTTGCTCCAGATCAGAGCCGACCTCCTCATTAGTAAGCGCTGATTCTTTCTCATTGATCCACTGCTGCAGCTCGTTCGCCTCACGGAAAAGCATGAACTTCTTGCAGCACTTCTCCAACATGTCCTTCCTCTTCTCTCCCAACTCTTGCAATGTACCATACCTACGAAGAGAGAACAGAGACTTTAATGCAACTCCCACCTCAACACTGGGGCTGAAACGTATCCTTCTAGGAGAGGAAATAGGAGCTGGAAACACGGACAGGGGTTCAACAGCGAGAAATCTGCATAGTCAGCAATTGAAAATGCAGAGTGAAACATCTAGACACCAACTCCACAAAGGGAAAAGCTCAGAATGACAACATCCTCAGAAGAGATGTGAACATCTATCCCTTGATGGAATAGAAGAGGAGGAAGAATGAGACAATGATCTGATGGACAGAGAATGATAGAAGACCTAAAAGCATGAGAAAAACAGCAAGATGGATGAGGGGCATGTGGATGAACATTTAGCAATGATGGAGGCTTCTTTGATCAAATAAATGACATTGGCCGGGTCTACTCACAGTTCCTCCACCTGCTTCATGCGTACAGATACGCTGCACACCTCCTTGGTGACCACAGTCCTGCCACAGGGCAGGGCAAGCAGACACATGCAAGCATTTCAATTAAGAAAGAAAGAAAAGAAAAAGGAAAAAGAGGAGTAACGAGGGGTCAGAAACATTATTAAGAGTTAGTTTTTAACAGATGCCTTATTTGAGTTGCAGGAAGAGTCAAGATGTAAAGATCTTAAGAGGCTTTGTGTTAAAAAGAAATGATTTTGTTGGAATGTAAGTAGGTTGGAAAAATTATTCCCAAAATGTTAACATTAGGGCCATCAATCAATTAAAATGATGAATTCATATTTCTTAATATTTTTGTGGAAACTGTAATACTTCTTTTTCAGGGAATCTTTTCTTTGATGAACAAATTGTCTTTGTGAATTGTCTTTAACATTAGAAATGTATTTACAGTCACTTTTGACAGTAAAAACATTAATGTATTTTTTCGTTCAAATTCTTTTTTTTTTTGACCTCAAACTTTTGAGACATTGACAGCCCGAATGCATATTAGACAAAGTAAGAAGTCTGCCCTCAATCATTTGAATGAAAACCAAAGGTAGAATAATTCTTACTGATTCTCAATCTGGTCCTGTCGCAGAGCGATGCTGCCCTGTTCGTTTAGCAGATTCTCGCGAGAGGAAGATTGAGTCGGGTCCAACTTCTTCACGTACGCTGCGGGAACAAAGCCCTGCCTGTCGTTCACTTCCACTTTCCACCAGTCCTGAGAACAAGATACATATATATATTTCTTACATAATCCAAGCACTCATCTGGATTTAAACTGGCATGCTAAGTAACATTTGTAGCGTGCCCTATTAATCACCTTGTTGGTGCTGTTGAGCAGAGTGAGGATGTCGCCCTTCTTCATGGTGACCTCACGTGGACTCTTCTCCTGGTAGTCGTATAGAGCAAGAACCAGCTCCTTGCCGGTCTCATCATCAGTTGGTGCCACTTGTTGCTGTTGGATCAATGAAAAAGGAACTCAACTTAATTTACATAAAATGTAAACGTTTTATGTGTTATTTCCTTTTGGTCAACGCAAAAGTGTTGTTATGTGATCTTACTCTGCAGCCCTCAGCTTGTTCTTTTAAGGACTGGATGCTGCTGCCATACGCACTCAGATCAGACATCAGTGCCTCGTGCTTCTTCAGCAGAGCCTGTAAATGATAACACTGACATGTTAGAGACATCCTATTTTTTTAATACAAAACTGCGATGACACCACAAAAGCAACTTTGAAGTTCTGCCAATTAAGCACTTTAAACATCTTATGATGTATGAGGGATGCTGTATGAAACGATCACCAGAAACGAGACAAAAAGTATTTTTTAACCATACATTGCATTTTTTGCTCAAATATTAGCAAAAAATCCCATGTAATATTCTAACTAATTTCATTCTAGATCCAGCCCTCCTCCTTGTTTACCTCTGCAGAGTCTTCATCTTTGCCGTAGTCGGTGCTTGCTACAATGGGCTCCTTCTCTCTCATCCAAGACTCAGCCTCATTGGCATCAGCAAAGTACTGTTGAGCCTGAAGGGAGTCCTCCAGATCCTGTCTACGCTGGGTAGCTTTTCCCTTCAGTCCATCCCAACGATTGTGCAGCTCTTGCAGCTTAGCTTTCACATCCTCCCCTGCAAAGTGACCTGAAATAAAAACAAAATTAAAAAGCATTTTATTTACATTTACAATATTTAAAATTGTATTGTGTTCTGAACCGATGCTTAATAGAAAGTCAGTCTTATGAAATAATGAAATACTACCTTCTTCAATCATAGCATCCCCCTTCTGAGTAACAGCCTTGATTCGGGGTTCATGGCCAGAGATTTCAGCCTGCAGAGCCTGGTGTTTCTTCAGAAGGTTCTGGACTCCAATAAGGTCTTTTCCTACGAGAAGAGAGTACGAGAAAGTGGTTGTTTTAAAAATATCAACAGTTTATAGTCATTTCTGATTTAAGTTCATGTAATTTAGTCACACTAACCCCTGTTGGTGGAGGAAGCAATGGGTTCCTTCTCTCGGATCCAGGTCTCCTCATCTTCCACGTCCCTGAAAAGTTGCTGAAGACGTAGAGAGTCTGACAGCTTCTGTTTGCGGGCGGCCATGGGTTCCTTAAGGGCCTCGTAGCGTGCCACCAGGGCCTCTTGTTTTTTGCAGATGTTATCAGCGTCAAAATGGCCAGCCTCCTGGAACTGCCTGGCCTGAATACTAATGCCATCAATGCGGTCCTGCCAAGAGGAGAGTTAAGATGAATGAAGTTCAGATGTTAAAAACAAACACTGCCAGCTACACAGAATCATACAAAAACATTGTAAACGTCTAATATCAGTTACTTCATTCATGAAAATCATTCAGACATCGTTACCTGGTGGGCAGCCACATCAGCCTCCAGCAGAGCATGTTTCTTCTGAAGATTCTGGACGCTGGTCAAGTCTTTGCCAAAGTCATCGGAGGCTAGGTGTCCTTCTACCTCATACAGCCACAGCTCGATGTCCTCTACATTACGATTGAACTGCTGCTGCTGGTTCGCTTCACGCAACTTAATCCCTGAACATGTAAATAATGTGAGATCACTGAAAAATCTGCCTTTTGTTTCATATTTATCAATAATAAATCAGAAAAACATAGTTTTTAACCCCTGGCAACTGCCTTTTCCTGTGAAATAGGCAGTACTGTCACACTGTGCTATTTTCTCACCTTTGAGTTCAGTTGCCTCTAGAAGTTTCTTCCACTGAGAGCTAACCTCATCCATTCGGGTGGACACCTCGCTGGAGGCGTAGTGTTTTCCATCAATCAGCTCCTGGCCTGACTTCTGCAGTGCATCAATGCGGCTCTGATTGGCAGAGAGCTCAGCTTCGAAGGCCTGGTGCTTCTGCACCTTCCCCTGCAGGTTGGATGGGTCCTGATAGGAATAGAGGGTGAGAGTAAGAAGAAAATATAAACAATTGATTCTAAATAACAACACTAAGACAACATACTAACAACAGCAAAACAACACTAAGACAACATACCTTGTAGGCCTCGTCAGTGGCAGTCTTCATCTTCTCATTGATCCAGCTCTTGAGCTCATCAGAGTCCCGGAAGAACTGCTGCAGATGGAAAGAGTCCTCCAGGGCGGCACGGCGAAACTGAGCACGCTCATGAAGAGCGTTGCGTCTGCTCAGCAGCTGAAGTAGAAAAAAAAGGTGTTTAAGTCATAGTATTACCAGTGATTCAGCACTTCTATCAGCAATAATTGAGGGGAGGAAAGTGCTTGCGGGGTTGAAATGAAGGGCGTTTCAGGGTGCTAATCTCCACTTACTGCATCTCTGCGAGTGGCCACATCCTCCTTGGCGTAGTGATTATTCTGGATCAGTTTGGTGGCAAATTCATCCAGGGCCTGTATATTGCCGAAGAGAATTAAAATGAAAACAGAGTAAGATTTGTAAACAGACCTTGGATTTTGTGTAAAACTGGGTAAGATTTCTTACAGTGATCTTCTCTTCCTGGGCACTGAGGGATTTCTCAAAGTCTTCATGTTTCTTCAGAAGAGCTTCAACACTGTCCAGAGAGTCACCCAAATCTTCATTCAGCAGGAAAGCCTTTGAGAAAAACAGTTTGAAATGTTTAAATCTTTGCTCTCAGTTGTAAACAAAATTAAAGTGTTACACGTTTCAGAGTGTTACTAATATAATAAGCCTAGATGAATTTGTACCTCTTGCTTGCTCATCCAGTTGTCGACCTGCTCAGTGTCCCTGTAAAAGAGCTGCAGGTCCATGCACTGCTCATACTGCTGCCTGCGTAGCTCCCACAGCTCCAGAAGAGACACTTTCTCTTCAGACAGGATGCCCAGCTACACCATCAAACACAGAATGAGGGTCATTCAGATTCTCACTTTAGAATAAAAAATGCACGAATGATGATTTAAAAATAGCCTACAAAAACACAGGTCCAAGGTCAGACACACCTTTTCCTTGACTTCCTCGGAAGCATAATGTCCGGTGTTCAGCAGAGCCTGCCCAGCCTCATCAGTAGATTTGAAACTGTCCTCGTGAGCATCAATCTCACCCTGGTAAAACATTATGATCTTTCAATGTCAAGAATCCTTGGTAGAGCAATACTATAAGTGTAATACTAAATCAGAAAATCAGTTTTGAAAAAGATCCTATATTTACTATCCAACCATCATTTTCCCATGTTGCTCTAATTGTTCAATACCTTATGCTCCTGGTGGCGGTCAAGCAGGGCTTCAGCTCCGGCCACATCGTTGGCCAGCTCATCTGCATTGATCAGAGCCTTCATCTCCGTCACCCAGCTGGTCAGGTCACGGAAATCTGCAGTGAAGCGCTGTAACCTAGAAGCAAGACAACATGAGATCACAAGCAAGCATTGTTTAAACGGAGCTTAAAATCTCAACCAATCAATTTGAAGGGGTGATCAAGAGCAAAAAGGTGTGTCTTAGCCTACCTGTAGGAGTCATTGAGCCGAGCATGTCGTTCAGCTGCCAGGGTACGGATCTGCTCCCAGTTTGTAATTAGTTCATCTCTTTTCAGGTGGATCTGAGAGGCATTTTGGGGGTGCGTCTGCTGCAGACGGTCTGCCTCGCCACCAAGAGTGTTTACCTGAAGACAGAACAGAATGTCTATATCATACATACTGAATGACTCAAGTGCTTACACATTCTCTTGTACATCTCTGCAACAAATTAAATGTACATAAATAAAACGATAAAATAATAAATGTATAAATGTGATGGGCAGGTCTGTATGGAGTGATAGAAAAAGATAGTTTGTGGATATGCCGAGTCAAACCTTGTCCTCCAAGGCCGCCAAATCTCTTTCCAGCCCCTCGTGTTTCCGGAGCAGGGCTTGAACGCTGGCAAGGTCACGACCAAAATCATCAGATGCCATCAGCTGCTCCTTCTCCTTAATCCAGCTGATTGTCTCATCCACATCCCTGAAGGTCAGAACAGAACATTTCACTGACTAAACACATTCAAATCAACAAATTTGTATAGTAGTGCTTACAAATTCCTTGAATAACTCACCGGTTGAAACGCTGCACCTCAGCAGCTCCAAATAGCTTGCCCTGCCTTTGCTGAGCCAATCCCTTCAGCCTTTGCCAAGCAGCGTTCACCTCCTCCTGCTTCTTCAGGATGAGCTCAGCCTCAGGATGGTTCTCTTGGGTTAGTTTACCGGCTGCCTGGTTCACCTCATTCACACGCTCCTCGTGGGCCGCCAGGTCTGTCTGGAACTCTTCAAACTTCTTCTGCAGAACCTCCACATGCTCCAGGTCCTGGCCAAGCTCCTCTGAGGTGGCAATAGCTTCCTGCAATAAAATATCATCAGTGTGTCTTCAAATATTGGATGAATTTATTTTTCAGTATTGACCAAACATATACACAGCGTAATATCTGACGTCTACTGTGGTTTCTCACTTTGTCACTGATCCAATCCAGGGCATCCTCACACTCACGGAGGTACTGCACTAATTTCTGGGCCTGCAGGAGACGCACTCCCTTCTCTTTAGTCTTCTGAAGCAGCAGGTCCCACAGACGGTGAAGTTCCTCTAGACGGGTCTGAATTTTAAGAGGGGACAAAGACAGACAATTAGAATCAAAACAAAACGTGATCAGAAAAAATAAAATAAAATTCAAGGACAGCTCAGATTAAATCGAGAAATGTATTTTTCTGAAAAACAAAGTCAGCTTGGACCGTAATAGAAAGACTGAATAAGGAACTTGAGGTAGAATGAAAAGGAACACAGCACTCAGTTCTTTTAATGGACATGCACTGTAAAATGAACTACACAACAAATGAAAATTTCACCGCACTCAAGTACCTACTGGAATAAAAGCGCCATAATTGACACTTTTTACTATTGGTCGCTGAGCGGTCCGGTAAGGCGTGAAAGACTGATCCATATAGGATAAAGTTAAAACACTATAAATTTCACTTTTCTCCATTATGGAACTCTAGCATGTGGTATTAAAAAGAAAAAAGCCTTACTCGAATGGTTTCAGATGAAAAGTGGCTCTCAGATATCATGAGATTGCCGGTCTCGTCCAGTTTAATGATGGCCCCAGCATTAGCCTGCACCTCTGCCTCAAAGGCTTGATGTTTCTGGAGCTTTCCCTAAGAGATGGAAAACAATTCGATATGAGACAAAAATGCATCATATGCAGATTTGTATTAATAAACACTGTATAGTGAAAATGCATTTCTTCTGAGAAGTTTCCAACTTTGTAAGGCCTGATTTCAACCAATTGCAGAATTATCTCTTTAAACGTCTGCTTAAGTCACAACACAAACCTTGTGACCAAAGTCACTGCATGCATGTGTTCACTTACTGTATTCAGCTATTATAACAATCTGATGACTCTGTAAAGTAATTCACTGCTGATTACAGCCGACAGACCCAGCCGAGGAATTTACAACTTATGGGAGGAGTCACTTCAAGAACAGAAGTGACAGCACATTTTTTGCTAAATGTGATTTCAGAAAGGGCGCTTATGAAGCTTTGTTTTACTCTCACCTGTAGGTTACTGGGGTCCTTGTAGTTCTCATCAGAGGCGATCTGTAGCTTCTCTTGGATCCATTTCTCAAGCTCGTCTGCATCTCGACGGAAGAACTGGAACCGGTAAGAGTCTTCGAGTTTCTGTCTGCGCACAACGGACAGCTCCTTGAAGCGACGGTACCGGTCAAGAACCTGCTGACGACGCTCCTGGATGTCATCGGCTGACTCCAGAACTTTCGCTCCACTGACATCCATTTTCTAAAAGAGGGAAAAGATAATGAATAAATCTCCAAATGCCCAAGTCCTTCCACATGAACTTGGGCTTAGTAAGCAAAAGCAAAACTGTGAATACACTTTTGAAGAACCTTAGTATGGCTTCCTGATCAGAAAGGAACAAGAGTACAGCAAGAGTGTTACTTCCACGGAAACAATGGGAACTTGTTTAGGTTACTAATAGGCAAAAGAGACAAATTCAAGAGTTTATATAGCAACTCTTGGTTTAACTAAGACAATTTTGTTTTGATGCAAATAAAAAAAAATTAAAAGACCACTAAGTCTGCGTGGAACAAACACGGGAGGTACCTAAAACCAGGCAGACATTTCATGAGTTAAAAGACACAACTCTCCCCAGCAACGGCCAACAGCTGAGCAAATGGGGGGCCCGGTGGAAATTCCTAACGCATCTGAGCAAACCGGCACAAAGAGAGTGCTGCCATCAGCCCCCCGCTGACATTGAACACAACCCCCACCAATCCAAAGCTACATCCACCCCAATCCAATGGCATCTGTCCCATACTGTCAGTGGGGAGGGGGTTGTGTGACTTCAGCTGTATTCGAGGGTGGAGGGGACGAGGTTATGCTTGTGTCCAGAATGAATGATCCAGGGAAAGACAGGTAACACCCAGGCTACAGCAAATGTCTCTAGCTCTTTTTCTATGAATAGGGTGCCGTTTTAGAATCTAGAACTGTTCAGTTCGTCCCGGGTCAGAAAAATTGTCACCACAAAACTGCTAATGTCAGAGGTTGGGGGATGGAATAATCTCAACAAGAGCTTATTTTGATGTGAAACAAAACTAAATTGCTCTCATTATAATCAACAGAGCTATTGACAGAAGAAACACTGGAAAATTACTCAAAACTATTCTCAAAACCCATTATTCTCCTAAATAAACACCATTATGTGTCATGTTTATTGTAGTGAATATAATGACTAAAGCGGTTATGTCAGGAGAATCGTAAGATGATTCTCAAAGAGGTTTGCTGATTTTGAGCGCCAGACTGACTGGATTTCTGGGAATACAGGGTCAAGTTGTTGGTCCATTTCAGAAGAGTCGAAGAATAGGATAATAAATACCCTGTCAATGCAGTCAGACACATGTGGCTCAAACCAAAATTATTTTCAAAGTGGTGATAAAAAGCTAACTTAGGACAAAGAGTAGAACAATTCACTTCACACACAGGTGTGAACATCTGGAGCCATTCCACGCTGACGTGTGAACATCCGAGCATTCTTCATCTGTTTTAGAAATAGCATGGCAACTTTTAACCCTTTCTGTGAGGATTATTTAGTTATTCATCTAATGATAAAGGTTATTTTCTTGACCAGAAAATTGTAATTTAAATTACAATTAAAAAAAATGAATTGTAAGGTTTTAAAACACAAGGCATCTTGCTGTTGTTCCAAACACAATACACTACCAAAAACATCCACATTGTTGATAGGAGACACAAGACAAATTAAAACAATTTGTTCTAAAATCAGCTCAAAATATCAGATATGTTTGATATCCTCCAACTGGATGGAATTAAAGCTAAAGAGTCTGTACCCATCATACACGACGTGATTTTCTGTGAAATCTGTCAACTCTAGACAGAAACATTCATTAAAAATCTTTCTTTATAAAATATTTAAGCTAATTCAATTACCACTTATTTATATGGGTTTAATCAACAATAGCATTACTGTGTGACTGCATGAGGATGTTGTCTGACAATCACATGCTGTGCTCCATTTGCTGAAGCGAATCCATCATAGGATGCATTTGGAAAGGGTTCAGGGCAGGCTAATCCAAGGTCAGGAAAACTAACAAAACAGCACTTTAACAATGTGAAAAGTGACCAGACTATGGAGTCAGCCATGTAATGCACTGTCAGCCTGGATCAATACGGTCTTTATAGTTATGCTGGCCAGAACTACCATCTTTCCACTATATTTTCTCCAAGCATGTACATAGAAGAAAATACAAATAAATAAAATGGTGGAACAAGAGCAAAGATAAGATAATGCTAAATATAAAAGAGACAGAAAAGGCAATGGCTTATGGAGTCTCATGAAGAAGTTAGATAATTAACTGCAGGTGATCAGCCCTGTACAAAACATCCGCTTGAAATAATGACAGAAGGATGGAGAAGAGAGAAAGCAGATAAGGAAGTGATTAGCTAATGGCTGATCCATTAGTGAGGTCCTTGACTCAATCATAAGCTCTTAAAAAAGCATAAACCACATCCAGATGAGAACTGTTATGAATGACCGATGATGTAACACACAGCTTAAGCTCTACTGTGAATATGTCCTGTTTTTGTCCAGATCAGCTGGACACATGCTGCCCTTCCCCCCACCCAGCCTCTCCCAAAACGATCCCGTCTCCATGTACGCTTAGATCAGACAGGGGACTACGACCAGCTCAGCTTGGTTTTACTCAGACAGCTCTGCGAGGATAGATGTCATGACCACGGACTGTACCGTTAAATTAAGCCGGCAAATGTGCGTCGGAAAAAACGCAATAGGCCACACCCATGCACAGATCAAAAGTCAGCAGATGTCAACCAATGATGAGTCTTTAATAAACATGAATTAATCTCAATATCTAGGTTGTGATGTTTTTCAAAATGCTTAAGCATGAATTAAGAGTTGTAAATTAAAATGCCCCAAAAAAAGTAATAAAACTCACCAGAATATAAAGCTACGTGTTCACGGGGGTCTCACTGCAGTCCCGCTGTAGCTACAGATAGCACCTCTAAACGTGACTGCGTACTAGTGATAACACAAACTCACATGTTCTTCTCCCTCCCCGTTCCCTTCTATCATTTGTCTTAATACAAATGAATACTGCAGTACAGCAGCAATGTTCCCTTCTCTTTCCCACACGCTCGTTCATTAAGCAGAGTGCTTCAGTATCTGCCTCTCACATTCCAACACGATGACACAGCCAAAGTCCAACCTCTCGCCCTGCTGCAATACAGTGGCCATTTATGATTTATGAACATGCAACCATTACACGAGCTTTAAGATATGACCTGCTGAAAACCATTTTATGTTCAAGAGGGTTGTAAAAACACTTCAGTAAAACCAACCATCTTTGTTATATTTATTAAGTCATACTAACACCATTATGGTCAAAACCACAAACCAAAAAAGGAAGAGAAGATAATAAACCATCCTTTAGAAATGCACAATATATTGGAATCACATTTGTTATGTATATTAGTGTTTTAAACAAATATATCAGTATTGGTTGACATTGATGGATACACTACTGTTTTGCGGTCAGTAAGCTTTTTTTAAAGAAATGTATGTTTTTATTAAGCAGGGCTGAATTAAATTGATCAAAAGTGACAGTTTCTTTGCAAAAATATAGATTTGAACATATCACTTGACCAGAACCTTATCGGTGAATCCCTAACCAATTGTTTGCAGCCTATACGATCCTTTGTTACTGTTTTAGGAAATTCCCACTCCAACCAGACAATCAGGACTCTCTAATAGCATCAAGGCTCCTGTTCCCACTCTGTCCTGATAGACATTCTTAAGATTCTCTAGGAGAAGAGCTAGGATATTAATAACCACAAGCCTGAAGGTGACACAGATTTACAAAGCAGTATTCGGAAGACAGTGACATCACATCTGAGGTAAAAAAAAACACTAACCAGAAAAGTGAGTCAATCATGCAGCTGCATTGCTAAAAAGACTAGATTCTAATCAGATGACAAGGTGACATGAAAAATGAAGTGATGCAATAAGACACCCATTTCCTCAAAAGTTCAGATTTCAGAACATGGATCCCATACTCCAAACATCAGTGTTCAGCACGAATGAAACACTTATCATTAAATGCACTCCCACTATCAAGCTGGGAATATGAGAACTCAGTGAAGTCATGTTGAAAGCCTGGAAGTTTCCATGGAAACACATCTAGAGAGGAGCTGACGTCTGAATGAGAGGATGCAGGCCTAAGGAATTTAGAGGAAACGGGTGGGCTGTCTCCAAGGATTTAGCTTGGCTTATAGTAGCTGTTCGAAGAGATCCAAAAGCTGACATAACAGCGATAGAGATACAGATAAAAGTGCCTATATTATTTAAGCCCTTACACTTAAAGAATTGGCAAAAACATAAATCTACTCACCATCGGGCCATCCAAAATGTGACAAGTTGGTCTTAATTGGAACAGATTTGGAGAAATTTAGCATTACATCACTTGCTCACCAATGCATTCTCTGCAGTGAATGGATGCCGTCAGAATGAGAATTCAAATTCACAATAATATGATAAAATATCTGAAAAATAATCTAAATTATGAATTTATTATGAACTATTATAATAATTTTTCCAGCTGTTTGAACTCTCATTGCGACGGCACCCATTCACATGTTGAGTAAGGGATGTAATACTAAATTGCTTCAAATCTGTTCTGATAAAGAAACAAACTCATCTACATCTTGAATTACCGAACGGTACGTACATTTTTCGACTACACCATAAAGCATATCTTGTTAACTATACTTTATTAATTAAAGAGTTAAAAGGTAAATTAACCTTGAGAATGACAATGCACTGAAATCGTGTCCATCTTAGAAGATGCCATTTTTATGATTATAGTTTGCTGCAGGGAAAAAGGTTCTCCCATCACAGCTGCCAGGGATCAAAACATCACACTCCAATCCATGGCAGCATATCAACTAGGCTACATCATGCAGAAAACACCCACACAAACCATGCAACAAACACACAAAACCTGAAATTAAACCAGAATTTCCATGCATTATATATATATAAAAAAGCATCCACAGACCTCAAAAATATCCTGTATCCCCGTCACATATCCTACCACTTACGCTCAGCTCAGGTAAATGCGATGATGTTTCTTAAGATAATGATGAGTGCATGAGTATGCAGAAAACTAAATCTCTCTCTGACTGCATTTGTCGAACCATCTCCTCTGCCTCTCGCTGCAGTGCAGACAAAAGCATCAGCGCTGCAGTGACGGGCCTGTGTGGGGTGACAGCCAAGGTAGAGCCCAGCCCATGCGTCTCTCTTTTCCAGAGAATAAGGAGAAAAACACTACACAGTTTTTCCCCTTCCTACATTGACAAGTTTCTGTTTATTTTCTCATTGCTACTACACAGCAAACCAGGACAGAGACACACACAAACTCACATATTTTACCTTCAGTTTGGGCTTAAGAAACTTGGACATGGTAACAGGTGTCTCGGGGGTGGCTACAAGGCGTAAATGTAAAACAACATTATTGGTTAAAGCATTGAGATTGGTCAGTAAAAATAGAACTGGGACAAATGCACAAACCAGGGCTGCATTATTAATAGTATTTTAATTTGATTTCTGCTCCTCTCAATTATTAAATCTAGTCAGCTGGGATATTTCCTAAAAATGTTACCGATCTCCACTTACGAAATCCTTCTCAAATGGAAGTGCTATACAGCCAGTCTATGTTCCTTTAAGAGGCGAAGAGCCATTTGTAGGGCCCTAGATGAAATCCGTTTTATTTTTTCCCAAATTCCATTAAATCTTTTCTAAATTCTGTTTTTTTTTTTTACTCCTTTTAAATGGTCAAATAAAATTGTATTAATCAAAAAGCATGCCTAATTAATTAAAATAATGAAACCTATACAATTTAACATTCATTTATTAAAAGTGTAACAAAAATTACATGTTTTAAGGCTGTATGAAATTTAATATTTTTTTCCTCACCTTATGTTTTATTGTTTCCAAATTCTGTGTTTTAGGAAGTCTAATTATTTGAATCATACAAACAATTTGTATTTGTTTTTACAGTAGCCTTATTAAAATGTTTTTTGCCCCTCAGAAATTCTGTGTTGTGTATTTAATTGTACTGGTTATCAGATGAAGGCATAAAACGTTGATTTCATTTATATTTGAGTTAATGAAAATTAAACATTTACATTTTTGGCAAATATAGGGGATTTACTATTCAAATTAAAATATTTTGTGATTATTTCTTTAACAAATGTAGTTGTATTATTTTTCAACAGTAGTAGTAGTAGTATGTACATTCTACTAAATAATAGTAATATAGCCTATTTCTGGCACAACTAAGTAAAAAAATAAACATTTCTTTATTAAGTTAAACCAAACTTTTCTTTTGATGGTTTGCCATACATACATACCTTTAAAGTTCTGTGTGTATATAATATGATCCTAGTTTTACTCAAATGAAACGTTCAAATGCTCGTGAAGTGACTCTCAGATCAGTTCTGATGTTATTACACGTGCTACTACACGTGCGCTGTGTGTTAGTAAACAAAACCGCGCGTCTGCTCCATTCATACAGAGACGCGCAGAATTCATATTTAAATCAACTTTTGCAGCTTAACATTTACAGATACTAGTCCATATCGGGATTTGATTTAAGTGTAATGAGCTATATGATTAATAAATCCAAACTTTTACAAATTCCGTGACATTCCGCTTTAAACTGTAAATTCCGTTTTTATGATTGGATTCCGCGACTCATTTTCTGCATTGCGGAAATCTAACTGAACAAAATTAATTAATGACGGTGAGGGACGGTGCCACGGTGGGCAAGTGACGTAACGGTGTTTCGGCTTAACACCGGTATAACCGTCATCACAGTCTATCGCGGCAAGCCTAATTGGCGGTAAATCTCCATCACCTGTTTTTAGATGGAGCGGCAGTTAATACACAGAGCCGTAGTTCACTGACAAGCTAGGACATATCGCGTTTGTAATCGCAGACGAACCGCCGGCTTTACTGACGAGATGCGCATGAGATTAATTGCACAGCCCTAATCATTTGCGAATGTGGTTGCAGAATTTCGCAATCTCTGTGCTACAATACAAAGTCTTTGTTGTTTTAATAGAAATACCATAACATAATTTAGATTTAGTAAAATTGATTTAAGGAATTTCCCCATTTCAGGTTTTGAAATAGTTTTAAGATTTTATCAGTTCATAATGTAGTCAGTGTGTTAATGTACATGTGATAAATATAATCATTCAGAAAAAAGGTAAGAATCCTGTGAAAAAATTTACATTCTCTGGAATTTTGTGCAATAATTCTGATCAAATGTAAAACAACAACAACAACAACAAAAATCTCAACCAAGACCAGTCATAATAACCGTGATTATCAGTTCAACCATTATCATGCAGCCCCAACATAAACCATTAAAAACAATCAAGGCCTGGTTAAATTCAGGCCTTTTTGAGCCACGGTAGAGCATGCAGTATTATATCAGCTCATGCAATAACACAACACAGACCACAGGAAAGAGTCCATCTGATACATGTCAACGTGACAGAATAGATGTGAATGCAAATAAGGGTGTCCCTTAGAGCCTGGTAAATAAAGTAGACCACTTCAGGTTTGTGTTACACCAGGATGCAATGTGAAACCAGAACAGACAATGGCACAACACACAGCCTTTGGCCTGTTTTCTATCAGCCACAAGGCATCATCCTAAGGCAACAGTAACTGGTCTCGTAATAATATCTGCGTCATTATGGAAACAGAGCTGCTATGGATGCAAAAATCAAGTGTTTATTTTTTGTGTGGCACCATAATGACCTGCACCAATCAATTTTAATGTCAGGATTGGTGCAACAGTTTAAACCAAGACAATTTCTAAAATATTATAAATTTAACAACTATTTGCCTTATTTATATGCAAAAACTGACTGCAAAACTAAACAAAGTATGGGACCCTGACACTTGGGTGGGGTCAACTAAAATAGTTACACAGCTGCCCAAAGACAACATGTCCCAAAGGAAACCCCCACCCATACGCAGACCCTGCATGTTATGAGTTACGTTATGAGACAGAAGACCACACCCTTTGAAAGATTCTCAACGATTTCAGAATGGATGCCGTCAGCCTTTGAGGAAACAGGATGAGGAGAACACTGAACATAGATGTATTTGTTTCTGAAGCACACTAGACTGTCTACGCTGTTGTACAGAGACAGACAAAAGTGTAAAAGTCCAGACGCTGATATGACAGGCAGTGCAAGGTTATTTCATAATGCGCAATTGCAGAGGCACCAGATCTGAAAATAGGCCTCAGTTTCTGATTAAGGCCAACTAAAAATGTAAGTGAAAAAGTCATATTATTATAGAGATATAGCTATTACGTCTGATAGAGATTAGTTTAAATGTCAGATTTTAAGAACATAACATTTTATGAAACGTTTAACTACTGTTTTATTGCTTTTTAGCACAAATAACACTGCACCATTTAAGTATTTAAATAAATATAAATATATAACTGGTGTTCTTTATGCCATTGAAGTTATGCAAAATAATTTTGCCATCTAAATGGTTGCACATTAATTTTAATCTCTGGTGCCAATACTAATAATTATCCAGAACTACATTTATTTTAAAAATGTATTGTATTTGTTTGAGTAAGTCATTTATTCCTTTATTTTCCTATTAGTACATTTATTTATTTATTATTTTTGCAGGCTTGGTCCTCAATTTATTATCAGCCGGTCTGATTTTAATATCTATCTGATTTTAATATCAAACCAGTTATGTCTGTCACTACAAATTATAATGAATAAGGGGCCCAGTATGAATATTGCGGTTTATAAGCAATGCATGCTAATGTCTGAACACAAAAACATTCATCTTTTTGACTTCAGAAGCACAGCAGGGCTGTTGGTATGTCAGCAGTTGGCATGCATATTAAGTCTCTGCTTCACTGTAAAATTCTATGGCTTCAAAAAGCAAAGCATTCAAATCTTGCAGGGTGATTTTTTTTCTTCAAACACTTTGCAGCATAAGCTATAAGACAGTGCAGTATATAATATAATATAATATGACATATATAACACACTATCCCTTAGGCCTACTCCATCCACACAGTTTAGCCAGATAAAATAAGTATGACCTGCCTTCAAAGAATTTATACAGCACATATTTTATTTTAATAACAGTCCAAAGATTGTTATTACCAGAGGTTTTCTAATATTCACACATTTTATAGCAATAAACCATTATCTAACCAAAACTCACAGCTATGGTTATGCATGTTTAAAATGAACACTGTACATTTAAGATGTGCTGGGTGGATCCTCTATAGCCTGAATGCATATGTCTATAAATTCACATCAAGCCAATGAAAATACACAAATTGTAAACCGCATCGATAGAACAAGGTAAGTTACTCTTTTGAAACGAATGTCTTTGTTTGGAAGAGCATTTGGAATTGGAGGTTGCTGGTTTATCTGGAAGTACTGATTACTTCCCTATAAACCTAATGAATGTAATTACGTTTTTTATTTAATTTAAAATGTTCCTGCAGTCACATATATTTAAATGAATCCTGCACACTGCCCCGTTTACGCGCATGTTTCATTTATAATCTAGCCTTGAATATAGGTTAGCTCTGCAGCTAACGACTCCATTGGGCACGGCAATGAAAATCTTGTCTGAAAAACGTATATAATTATCATGATATATTTGGCATAACAATGTAATAACAGTACATTTATAGTACAATGAGAGAGACGTGTTGTCCTGTATATCATAAACAGATGAAAACGGTCGTTGAAACGCCCAGCACGGCCCTCAGCATAGCAAACGCAACATAAACCCAAACATTCCTTTAGTTTTACACTAAAACGTCCAGGTATTGTGTTTTCTTTGTCAAAATACACAACTGTACAACTGAAATGCTGTATAATATCCTACCTTGCCGAAGGATTTGCTCTGTTTTTCTGGGGCTGGTTGCAATGGGTGGCGACCTCAACGAATGAAATAACAGCGTAGCGCGAGCGAACGAATGGAACGCTCTACGCGAGACAGTGACATCATTGACTGCAGCAACGAGCCGAACGCTGACGGAAAATGCCGAAGTATGCCAAATATGTGTACTACGTTTCTGTATATAACATAAATAAATGCTGGCTCATTTAATTTTGAAATTTGCTGCTGAACGTCAAATTTGGCTAGTTGATCAATTTAATTTGGTGAATTTCCTGACTGTAATGAATTGAATTGCTTCTGTGTCTGTTTGTTAAATTCCTGGCGGTGCTCCTGGTCTGGAAAACACAGTCTTTATAAATCTGTCTGACATTCTAGGATTTCTGCTGTATCACAGTGTCTTGACGCATCCAGGTGAAATTTGCAAGAACGCCTAGAAATAAAACAGGACAATAGAAAAGATCAACTGAAGCAGTTTCTGAGTCAATACAGTTTAACAGAGATGATGACAGAGATTATCTGACTGACATTTTATTTTCTGACTAAAGCTAAATGTTCTGGTAGTACCTCATGGAAGAGAGTAATACGATAAAGAAGAAATTTTGGAAATATAGGCAAGCTAATAATCTTTAAAGTATAGGAAAACAGAAATATCAGAGAGTATGGTGCTTTTGTGAACAGAAATAATAATGACACACTATACATAGAATACGTGTTTTTAATTAAACACAGTCCTCCTTTTAAATAGCCTACACATTCACATATTATTTTGACTTTGGCAGCTAATGGCTTGCAAATCACCCAAGTCTTCCAATAGAGCCGTTCAAGGTGGTAAGAAACCTTTCACAGTCCAGTTTTATCTGTAGTTGAGAATTGTTCTGTTTAACAGTTTTTCTTGAAATAATTGGCATTTTAAGAATGTCCATGTTCATTTCTTGAATATGTGCGAGAGAAAAGGGAAGAGGAGCAATGTAATCTGCCTTCACTTTAAAAAGAGTGTATAATAAAAGGAAAACGTGTAATGACTCAGTCACAATCAATAAAAAATGTAAGCTAAATCTGTTCCATTTTTGGTTTAAGTTCAGTTAAGTTAAGAATTGGTTTAATTGGTTAAGTTAAAACTCAGATACCCTATAAATGAAGAATCACCAATATATATTAGCTAGTAAGTTAACTTTATATCTTTTTTATAACCTTTTTGGGGGGTGTCTGAGAATGCTGCTGCAAAGAAAAGCCTATCCTATACAACTATTATGTAAATAAAACACAAATGTATCTATTCAGTGATGTAAATCGCCCATTCCCACCTTTTACACGAACGAGAAGCAGCAATCGGCGCACTGTGTATACTGTGCACACAGACTCATTACACTGGTCTCTGAGCTTTGGTTAAGGTCTGTAAACAGAGCTGAAGAGATGCAATCGTGTGATTTCTGCGGATGCGGCCCTGGCGATTATATCCGCGGTGTCTCATTCTACAAGTACGTTTGTGATCAGTTTGCCGTTTAGTGGTAAAATAAAACCGCCCAGTAAGTTAACTGATTATCTTGTTTCTCTCAGATTCCCTTTAAAAGAGGAACATCGTCGCCACTGGATAGTGAATATGGGGAAGGACGCGGAATGGGCTCCATCTGAATACTCGTTTCTGTGCTCCGCTCATTTCACTCCGGATTGCTTTGAATCTGAATCAGCGCGTTTACACTCAGACGCGATTCCGACTGTATTTAATTTAACACAATCTAAGGTAAGTCTATATATGACAGACTTTTGACTAGAGGTTTAATAGAGTACTCGATAGAGCCTTCATTATTTTATTCACACCGAACCTTCAACAATAAACATTATATTTCAAAAGCGCTAAAACGTTTTGTGTTTCAGAATCAACTGAAGGACACTGGAAATCTCCCTCCACACCAAGGAGCATCTACTGACTCATCCTGCTGTGACTGTTATAAACATCTGCAGGCCACAGAAAGAAATTACCAGCAGAAATTAGCTGCTGCTCAACTTCAGATTAAAGAGTACAAAAAGAATCTAGCGGAGGAGTCACGGAAAGCAACACAATGGCAGAAGAGAGCAATAGTTTTGCAGAGCGCAATCAGAGCAATGAAACAAAGGGGGTCAATACCTGCACCCAGAAAAACATCTACACCTACAAATTATCATTTGGACTGAAACACATTTTGACATCAAAGATTAAATGGAGAAATGGCCTTTGTTTGCAAACTGAAGCACATGGCAGTTTTCAAAACACTTTAATACACTTAAGTACATTTTATACACTTAATTTGTATACAATATATTCTTATCAATTAAAAAATACATGTACTATTGCATTTCACATAAGCAACAGTGAAACATTACTGTTTGGATATTTTACAAGACAGGTCATGAGATAAATAAGACGTCATAAGAGGTATTTTACAAGACAGGTCATAAGAGATAAAAAAGTGCAAGTATAACTTTAGATAAAAAAGATGAATGGTTACAGTAATGTAAATGTATAGCACCAATAGACATTTTATTACTGGAATTCTGTGCTCTCCGCCTACTGACAACAACAATGTAACATTGACTAAAAATATGCTTTGTGCATTGTTATGATATAGATATATTCACATAATGGCCCTGCTATAATTAAAAACAACTTTGGCTGAAAAATAAAACGATAAATCCTGAGTTTGTTGTCATTTTGTCTCTTAAACCAACTCAAGTACTTAGCTAATATATATTTAAACAGTTGATTGGGATATTTTAAATGGTATTTTACGGCTATAAGAGATTAATTATTATGAATTACAGACTCTTACTATACTTTATACAACCATCATACTGTATATACTGATATTATTTAAACTGACAATCATATACTGTAACTTCAAAGCAAAGTGTATGTTTTTAAAACAGATACAAGCAAAAGCTCAAAAAAGACAATATCCAAATTACTGTAAGTACAGTAGAGCCTTCATTTTTGATATGTAAACTAAAGAAGAAAAGTTTTGCAAGAAGATAATATCTGAAACTCTCTTTGTTGCATAACAGCCACCTTGAGACAGGGCAAAATGACAAGAATTTGTCTATAAGACCAGAATTCTAATTCTGGGATGGATATGTAATACTAAAAAGAGATCTTTCTTGGTACTTACCAGTACAATGGCCATGTCAAATAAATAACCCTTCAAGAGTACAGTACAAAGCACAGCAAATTCAAGAGGTCATCAGCGGTGACAATTAGATGAACACATGTCTGTCCATGTAAAGGAAGACACCTGAAAGAGTTCAGATTGGTGAAGGTGTGCGGAACGAGGATCCAGTGAGAGCAGGATCTCCAAACACATCAACGTAAGAAGATTTGAGGAACTGGACATAGTTCTGGAGGCTGCGGTTTGTGCTGTCGGACTGCTCCAGTCTGTCCTTGACGTCTTGTAAACGGCTCTGGTACCTCCGCTCAGCCTGTAAAAAGTTATGGGTGTTTGGACAAATTTTGGACAAAAATATCTAACAGAAATTCACATATGGAGAAATTTCAATGACCTCCTCTTTGGCTCGTCGTGACTGGTTAAGCTCGGTTGTTGTTCTGCTTAGTTGAGTTTCTAGGTCAACAATTTTGGACTGCGTAACACGCTCTTTAGAGGCTGCTCGCTCCCTGGTCTGGGTAACCTGTTAATCAACAGGGTATCTTCAATAAAAAAACTGAGCAATGCAAATGATTAAATCCATGGGTTTTAAAAATGTAGTGGTACAGACATGCCGACGAGCATCATCCAAGGCCTCCTCCAGCTGTCGAGTCAGAATACTGCACTCTCGAGACTTTTCTTCCAGACGCACTTGATTACTATGAATTGTTTCTTCACGTTTTGAAATTACCTGGATGAGGTCTCGATTTTGGGAGTTAGCCTCCTCTAGCTTCCTGTTGACAACAGAAGATAAAATGAAACCCAAAATAAAAACACTATCATTTATTGACCCTCATGTCATTCCAAATATGCATGCGATATTTAATGCCATGACTTTATAAACGCTGCTCTGATTTAAGATGTTTTTAAGACCCGTTTAAAGAATGTTAGGAACCAAACAACATTTGAGCCCATGAACAAGAAATACATTTCTTAAAATGTTCCACGGAAGAAAGAAATTCATACAGTTTTGGAACGAGATGAGAAAATATTTATTTTTGGGTGAACTATCCCTATAAATCATGAAACACATTAAAATGAATAACAGAAAATGTGTGAGTTATAAAAGGACGAAGTGACAGACCGTTCAAGGCTCTCTACTTTGTGCTGAAGCTGCTTGTTTTCTTCTTGCAGCAACATGTTCTTGTGTCTCAACATTTCTGCCAGACTTCCCTGTTGCTCCGCCTAAACACCAACCACCAAATACATTTCTATCAATAAAAACATCTATGTACTACTGGAGATCACTAAAAATAAAACAGCCTTTTACAGCTTGTGCTTGCTGTTGTTCTAATGGGAAAATACAATAAATAAATCCCAATTAACTCAAATTGGTCATATTATATCCTTTATTAAAAACTTTTTTTACCCCACTTTTGTTCATATCAAAGTTTCTTGCAACAGAAACTTAATTTAGATTTTCCACTCTGTTCTTTAACACTGCCCCTCTTCTTGCTAATGTATCTTTAACACTTCGGTATGTAAATTTTACAACCTTTGTTAGAAACGGCTAAGCTATTTGCATATGAAATAAGACACAACTGCCCTGCCAATTTGCTGAATAGCCATTGATATGGTAAATGCTGGCAGTCACATGTTCACAGTAGTGTTGTTAACACTATGAACTGAAAAGCATTTCTGTTAAGGCATTTGTGTTCAACCAGTTTTTCTTTATGAAACATTGTTTTTAACATTAAATGCAAACCAATTTCAAGGACTTATACTTAAACACACCTTGATGCGTAGCTCTGCGAGGGAGGTGCCAAGCTCTGTGTTTCTTCTCTCTTGCAAGCGCTCTTTCTCATGAGCTTCCTGCAACTGGAGTTCAGCATGTCTCAGAGCTTCAGGAAGTGGCTCCAGCTCCGCCAAACGACCTTGAAGCTGCCTCCTGACCTTCTGGATCTCCTGGTCTAGCTCGTCTCTTACAGCCTGGGCTTCAGTTTCAGCCACCTGCAGACATGCAGAGTACTCATCTGCTTCGGCACGGGTCTTCTGAACCTACGTTTAAAGATGAGACACAAAACATTCACAATATTACTGTATTTTTAATCAAATAAATTCAGACTTGGTGAGCATAAGAGACTTCTTTTTCAAAAACATAATTCCAAACTTTGGTCCAGAAGAGTAGCATATGGAATTCATAATCGTAAGTTAGAGTTTTATGATCACACCTGGGCTTTATAGCTGTCCACCAAGCTCTCATACTGTTTCACTGAAACTTTGACCTGCTGGACCTCAGACTGGGACAACGTCAACTTCTCTTCCAAGGTGGAAAAAGTGGCCTGCAAAAGCACAACAATTCAGCTTTTATTTGTATTCATTTATCATTTTTATTATAAAGGCATATGGAGGGATTATGGATAAATGAGACTGGTTATCAATTGTAAAAAAGCACAGATTGGTGATTTGGACAGTACAACTGCAAACGGACGAAACCTTAAGGCTCTGGTTCTCTAGGCGTATAGTTGTGCTCTCTGTATTGATCTCATGAAGGCGATCTAAAAGGCCATCTCTCTCTGTTCTGGCTTTCTCTTCCTGACCATGCAACTGTTCCGTAAGGTCTGTAATACGGCTAAAAGAACACACAATAATGGTTTACAACTTTACATTAATTCATAATTATGATTTGCATTAAATTTATCATACATAGGACACAAATCCCCGCTGACCTGTTCAATAATGTGATATCCATCTCTAGCTGTCCTTTTTCCTTCATCTCTTTTGCTTGGCGACTGCTCCAGTTCTCTGCAGATGACACAGCATCTGCCAACTGTGCTTCCTGTGAAGATAATTTTATCTTTTTATATCATATACTGGCATGGAAAAAGACACAAAATCTACACTAACATTCAAAAGATTGGGGTCTGTGATTTTTTTTGCCTACAAAGGCTGCATTTATTTAATAGTAAATGCAGTAAAAATAATTATATTATTGTAAAATTTTATATAATTTAAAATAAGTGTTTTCTATTTTATTATATTGTAAAATGGCAAAGCTGAATTTTCTGCATCATTACTCCAGTCTACAGTGTCACATGATCCTTCAGAAATGATAGCTTTTTCCCTCAAGCTATCAGGCTAACGAACAGTCAGAAATAATACACCCTACTACAGCATACTCCTGCTTTACGGTATGCCATGCACTGCACTTTAACACAGTTCAAACTGGACTACACGCACACACTGCACTAGTACATCTATCTGCTACCACTAGATACCATCCGATGCACATCCATGACATTGCATATCCATCTTATGTATAATCTGTTGCACCTTCCCATATTATTGTGTGTATATATGTTTACATAATATAGAATGTGTACATACGGTGTATAATGTGTATTGATAACTGTAAGTATGTCTAATAATAGTACACTGTGTGTACTGAGTATATGTATTCTGCACATTGTTATCTGTATAAGTCTGTAAGTATGTACAGTCTGTATGTTAATTGGCACATGTGCTGTGGTGATGTGACAAATAAAGCAGTTTTTTATTTGAAAACAGCTGTGCTGCTTCATATTTTTGTGTAACCCATGATTTTTCCATGATTTGTGAGCCTGGGCCCAATGGGCCCTGATTTTTTTAATCCTCTAGGGCCGGGCTTTGGGCCAATTTTTGCATCATAGTTCAGACACGGGCCGGGCCTCGGCCTGTTTTACACTTCTCCTTATTTTTATATTTTAGACATCCATCAATTAGTGATGAAACACACGCAATAGACCAAAGCTTGCCGCAACGCCCCAGCAAAAATAATTACCATGAATGTGTCCAGGGAAATAGTAAGGAGATATCTTAATTATTTACTAATACGCTAGTGTTTTCTGTGTCAGTGTCGCAAAGATGAAGATTATGATCCTGATTCACTATCTCCTCATTAGGTCGACCGCTTGGTCGTTACTTTAAGAAAGAAAAAACGTATTTAACAAACAAAAAATGCTCCAAACATTTTTCAAAATTAACTTAATAAAAACGAAATATAATCACTTTGCCATTACATACAAAACTGAACTATTTTAATAGCTGAAACAGGAGCCGTTAAAAAAATAAAAAGACGGGCTTGGATCAGACTCGGGCCGGTAATTCTGACAAGCTGTCGGACATGGGCCGGGCTAGGGCCTAAGCGTCTCGGGCCAGGGCCGGGCCTAAATTTGAGGCCGTGCAGGGCTCTAGATTAATAAAAAGTTCAAAAGAACAGAATTGATTTGAAATGTAAAACAAAAATAACTTTGTAATATTATAAATGTCTTTACTGTCACTTTAGATCAATTAAATGCATTCTTTCTGAATGAAACTTACTGTCCCCAAACATTACTTTACATAGTAAGCCTTGCATTTCCAGAGTCATGAATTAACCACAATTGATATGAGATGCAAATTACTGTGCTTTTAAGCAGCATATTTCTGCTTGAAACATTTATTGTAGCAAACTGTTATTTTAAGAATCTGTGTAAGCAGTAAACTCATTCAACTCACTATCTCCAAGAGCTGGGCACTGAGCTGTCCCACAGTGTCTTCACTGCGCTGTGCCCGCTGTTTCTGTGCCCGCGTGGCTTTTTTCAGGGCGTCCTTATCAGCCTCCGCCTGCTGTCTGAGGTCACGTAACTGATTCTGCAGGTGTTCAACCTCCCCCTGCTGCTGGCTGAAGGATCGCTCTAGATTCTGAATCAAATGAACACACATTCATATACCATATATGCTTCATTATATCAAGTTATTTAGCTATCAACTAGACATCTTGTAAAATAAACACTATAAAACGACAGTGGAACATGCTGCTTGAAAACCATTAAGTTGTATGCATTACCCTGATCTGAACATTGAGACGGTTATTTTCTGCCTCTTTATTGCGTAGTTGACCCTGCAGATGTGCTCGAGTGGAGTCCAAGACTTTGGACAGTTCAGTGGTGGTCTTTGCACTGTCCTGTTAAAATGGGGATTGATAAAGGTTCACAAATAATTGTCAGAGTCGTGTCTAAGAAACATGCAAAAAAAACAATTTACCTTTTCGCTTTCTAACACGGAAGTGAGCTGGTTAATCTCTCTGTCTTTGTCCTGAAGCTTTACAAGAATACGCTGGAATGCAGAAAGGAGTTCATTGTTATTAAAAAAACAAAAACACATGTTACAGTGCAACATAATTTATGCAAATATAACACAAACCGAATTTTCTGCTTCCACATCAGAAAGTTTTTTCAGAAGCACGTCTTTCTGCTCTAAGAGTCTTAGTGATTCCATCTGTTAAAAACACAGTGTTATAAAAAAGCTTAATAACTGTTTTAAGTGTAATAAAATGTAGTTGTCTAATAATATTCTATGAATTGGTGTAGAGGAGTACCTCTCGACTATGCTGTTCTCTCAGAAGATGTCTGAGGGCTCTGTTAGTGCTCTCAAAAGTCTTCAGCTTCTGCAGCAAGAGCTCTTTCTGTCGGGTCAAGAGCGTTGTATCAGATCCAGACATCTTTTTCTCCTGGACAAAGGTATACATTTTTTTATTCATATCGGCCTCTTTTTTCAAGATATTCTAGTTTCAAATTTAAAAAAAAACTGCACTCAGAAATGTTGTGAAAGGTGTATTTTGCTCACACGTACACTCTCACTCCTGGACATTTGGCTGACCGTTTCACGGAGGGCCGACACCTGCTTGGCGGCTGCACTGCTGTCCATCTCTGCTTCCAGCAGTTTCCTGAGTAGAACATCTTTGTCTGGCTGCAAACTGTCTCTCTCTAATCTAGACAAGAAGAAATGGTTCAAACTGAATTTGAAATTTGTTATGCGTAATAGCAAAATGTTAACAATTTCATCATACCTTCCAAAATCATTCCCCTCCATCATTTTTTCCATGGACTCCCGTAGGCGGGAATTCTCTTGCTCTGTGGCCTCCAGCTCCCGGGCGACCTCTGCAAGCTCCTCCTCCTGCTCAGCGATGACACGCTGTGATGCGCTCAATCTCTCCGACTGACGCTCTAGCTGTTGCTCCTTCTTCCGAAGCTCTACCTGCAAACACAAACATCACACGCTTTTATTTATTTCACATGTGTACCACATCAGCTGTATTATAACACACTATATGTGTGTGTGCAAAATAATTATATTACTATAATTCATTTAATTTTTAAATAAAACTAATTATTACATTTTAAATCATTATTATATTTTTTACATTTATTTATTTAACAAATGTATTCAGTAAGGATGCATTAAATTGATCAAACATGACAGTAACGGTTTCCACAAAAATATTAAGCAGTACAACTGGTTTTAACATTGATGATAATAGTATATGTTAGATTCATATTAGAATGATTTCTGAAGGATAATTTGACACTGAAGACTGGAGTAATGGCTGCAAAAAAAAAATCAGCTTTGACATGACACAAATAATTTATATGTTATACTATATTAAAATAGAAAACGGTTATTTTAATAATATTTCACAATATTACAGTTTTTTTACAAATACATGCAGCCTTGACTGTTATTAGAGACTTCTCTCAAAATCATAATCACAAAAAAATCTTACAGACCCAAAACTATAGTGAATATGTGTTTAAATAGAAACAGTTGGTGAATGTATATTTTCTGGGATATAATTTCTGTGAAAGAAATAAATGACAATAATATTGCCTTCAAATAATTTGTCAAATCTCTTATTTCTCACCTCATTTTTCAGAGAGCTGACCTCTGTCATAAGGCTGTCGATCTTCCTCTCGTACTGATTGATGTGTCCATGCAGTGCCTCTTCTTCATCCGTGGAGAGATCTTCTATTCGGAGAGGAGACTGGGAGCGCTCTGGTTCCTGTGGAGGTGTTATCTCCAGACGATGAGATGGCCCCTAAAATATACATAAATATCAAAACATCTAAAACAACAAAAACGATGTTCTTTTCTGCATAATGCTCAGTATTTTACATGAATTGTGCACAAGCACAAATAGGAATATCTGTAATATTTGACTGACCTCCCATTTATATGAGGTCTCTTGTGTTGAGACCTTGCCAGGTGGTATCCATGGGACCCTCGTCTTCACCTTAGCAGTAGGACGCAAGCTACTTTTTGTTTTAACCTGGATCATAAAAGACATCAAAAGAATGATGGGTTTCATGGACTTTGGAGTATTTCTCAGCAGCAATAAAACAACTGCAGCTCCACACCTCTGTAGACATTTCTTTATTCTTCTAATTGAATTATATATTTAAGTGTATTTTGAGGATGGGTCAGTCATTTACATTTAGCAGACGCTTTTATCCAAAGCGACAGATGAGGACAAGCTTATGGTATACCTGGGCTGTCTTGGTAGGGCTGCATTTTGTGCTCTTCTTCACATGCACATGCACAGGCGTAGTCTTGTTCACATGCACGTGCAGAGGTGGGGAAGAAGAGCTTGTTCTCGTTGATTTTCTCTGCGAAAAAGATTAATATCAATAAATAGGCCTACGTAAAATTATCATTTTTTAAACATCCAGGTTGTATGACTTAACTAAGAAATATACAATCCTGTATATCATGTATTGCATTGTCATAATTTATATGCATGATCTACATCACTGATATTAATTGGGTTGCATGTAATATTTTTGCTTTTAAGAATTGCATGTCTGATTATCTAACAAATTTAAAAATCATAAAATTTAATTAAAAACGTATGTGTACAGAGACACACGTTTACATTGTATATCACTTCATTATATTTTTAATTATTAAAATGTATCCAGTCACAACTACACACTAACTACTCAAGTAAAGTACCAGTCTTTGTTTATGGATCAGGGAACACATGCCTGAAGGATCATTTTACTGGTCACACATCTTCAGGTCATGTTTCAGAGGACAGTGTGCTCAAGACTATCAGATGTAAACCGAGACCACCATAACAGACCCTCTTACAATCATGACATCTGGCTTCATGTAAAGGTGACATCAAATTATCTATATGCAAGAACCTGTATGTACATAACCATATACCACCATTAAATCACAAATGGATTCAGAAGCGAATGAATGTCAAATATGACACTGAGCTGCAAGTTAATTAACCTCCAAAGGAAGCAGAAACTAGCTTTTACGGCACATAAACACAAAGACAGCAAAACAGAAATGAAACACAACTCATGGTGAGACAGTGAAGATGCAAATAGAGCAGAATTGTCCATAAAACAGTAGAAGTATAGTTTGAAGATGTCTAAGTCGTTAAAACATAAAGCGAAACGTATTTATTTGCAAACCATCTTACCATGCGAAATTAGAAACATTCAAACGTCGATAGGGAAATAATATACATTAAAATAGTTGCGAACAGCTTTCTTGTCATGCCAGAGTCTCGAAGCCCCCTTCTTCCGGTGGATAATCGATCTTTCATTTGATTGGCTGATTCAAAGGGTTTCGTAGCTAGTGCGTGATCGTGATTGGAGGAAATCGCCTGGCCGTGGTCAGTTTTATGTAGTACGCTGTCTATAGCAACGGTGTCCCTAGAAACCAAGCCTAACAAAGGCCCAAGCTGCTGTTGTTGTCAAGAATACAAGCAAAGCTTAAACTCTCTGTTTAACGACATTCCAGTGATAATCTTTGTTCGACCAGAGACTATAAACAAGTTCTGGAAATTATATCTATTATTTTGTTTCAGCGTCCGTAAATAAACCGACATATAGAACGCGAAAACGCGAGGAAGCCTAAAAACATTGGAGAGTTAGCTTTCAAAATAAAAGCGTCAACAATGGATGAATAAATAATATATTTTTTATATTTTAAAATATTAATACGTTTGTTTAAACCAATCAATTTTAAAGTTTAAAATTATAAGTACATTTCACAGTAAAAATATATTAAAAAAAAATATCTAGTTTTTTTTTTTACTATATTTTGACTATAATGTTTTCCACAGTATAAATAATGTGTCATAACAAAAGTAAAGATAATGTGTCAATAACAAAATCAAGGGTCGCTCTTTTTATACAGTTTATGGGTTTGCTGCAGACCGCTGAAGAGATTTGACTGGATTCTTGTAGATGATGTTTCAAAATAAAAGTTATTCAAAGGCGTAATTTGAGCAAAGTGTAAATCCTGCCGAACACACCACAAGATGGCGATAGCGACACGTATTTAGTTTTTCATTGACACTTGTCTTTCAAAATTTCATAAAAGCTGACACATGCAGAAAGTGTTTTTGTTAACACAAACAAAAACAATAACAATGTTGCCTCTTGAAAAAAATAAAACATTTTTTTAACTTAATTTACAAATATAAAACAAAACCACAGTATGTAACACAACAAACAATTAATTCATATAAATAATAATAAACTATAAAAAATAATATTTTAGAAGTATTACATTATTATGATAACAGTATCTGCACGACTATCATATTTAATTTGCCAATAACCCAAAGTTGTTTTTGATCTGCAAATCTTCCTTATGTCTTTCAGTAGCCGTGGATTCTGTTGTTTTGCTTCCACGATCTAATCAAACTTTCAGGCTCATTAATTATTCATCGCCACGTCGTCATTATGGGAGGGTTCCGGACCCGGAAGTGAGATGTTGCTGTTGAGTCACCTCTGCTGGTAATAGCAGATAGCGGAAAACAACTAGAGATGATGCTGGAGAGCTCGAAGAGTGAATAAATGCGTTTTTCAATTAGGATATCTCCTTGAGCATTTGTGCTTTACTTTACAAGACGTTTTATCAAAACGATGGAAGAAATTGACAGATTTCAAGTGCCACCAGTAAATCCAGAGATGAAGCTGCTGGTAAGTATCACTCACTCTCACTGATGTTACATAGAGAAAAACACGGTGTACCTTTACAGGTCGTGAGAATGCCACTGTGTGAGAAGACGGTGATTCTGTATTAACGTTACCTAAAATAACCTGACCGCAAACGCAGGCACATATGTCATCTGAAGGCTCGGCTGCGTTATTTAGATGTTGATACTATGCCAGTTGTTATGGTACTGACATGTACTCAGCCGCGTTTATTTTGTTCGTAAACCTGCCTTAATGAGACAAAATAAAAGCTCTCACAACACAAGTTATAGATATTGTTTTTGACCGACAGAAATGGCTGTTTGTTATTAGCTGTTCGATTCGTGAATTCAACGTTTTTTGTATCGGAGCTTTTCAATGAATCGGTCTGCGCTGAATTTTCTGAAATTGTTACTTTACAAAATCAAATAGCAAAAATATTACAAATGAACTTTACTGGAATCTGTGTGTTTGTGTGGTAATATCAGGACCACGAAATTATACGTTATGACGATGCAAACCAGCCCCTAAATATTTTGCTTGTTTTAAGCTTAAATTGAATTATAATTTGTACATTAAATACAATTAAAACTAAAATAACAAGACAACTGTAGAATGTAACTTATAATAAAGCACAATAACCTCTGTTCATCAATTTGCACTGGCTACCAATAGCTGTGTAAACAAACACATTGATTTCCAGTGAAGTAAGTATGCTTTCATTCAGTTAGTAGGCCTGCATTATCTGGCTGGGCTGAAGTGTGCACTTTAGAATATGCTGGAGGACTAGTGAGATATGGCCCGGAGTGATAATGTCATTCCTTTTCATTGGCGCCCCACTATTCCCAAAGTGCCAAAGACCCAGCTGTTACCCTATACAACAAACTGTGCTTTCTCATGCTAATTCATTCTTCTGTGGGCAGAAAAATGATTCTTTCCTTGCCTTCCTTTTATCAATTTACAGATGAAGATGACAGTCTATTTGGTCACATAAATAAGAAAAAAAACAATGACTAGTTTTAATTTCAGAATGCCATGTGGATAAAAGGAGGGCAGCAATAACAGTTAGCTTCCACAGCGCTTGTCAGTTTGCGGTGACTGTCATTTTGCCAAGTAGGCCAGTTTCCAGGATCAGCATCTTTTGTTGGTTCTAGAACATCATTCCTGTCGAACAAACATTGTCCTGACTCAAACCCTAAACAGTAAATACCTCTTTAATCAGTGGGAAATTTAAGAAGTAGATGAACCCAACCCATCCTTTTATTTTATATAAATAAATAATAATATATTTGTTAATAATTATATCAGTTGGTTGTTGTTGGTATTCTGATTAACCACTATCATCTGGTAGTCATCATGGATCATGCTTTGCTGTGATTGGTCCAGACAGAGTACATCTTGTCATATTATCCCACCAATCCTTTTCATTGCTTCAACTGTGTCAGCATTTGCTCATCTTCATCTCCTTCATCAACCAACATCACTAAAATGCCATATTGACATGACATGAAAATGGCATAAAGATCCTGGAGTTCAGATTATAAGGTTCCACGTCATGCCATTAATTTATATTTAATCTATAATCTTTCCTGTTGTTAAAAGTTGACTTCATTGACATTCTTGAGGACAAGCATTAGTCCTTGTGAGAGATTTTACACGAGACCTGCAGGTGTGATGTGTCAATGGATTCATCATGATAATCTTGTTTTTGATGTGTTTCTGTGGATGTGTGAGACTTGCACTGCTCTAGATCAATGCAGGGTTGCTTATGTGTTTCTATTCCTATAGATTTCTGAACACTTTAATCTTGTAGACCAGCTTTAAACAATGAGACCAGAGATTAGGGTTGCATCAGATTGGGTTCTGTATGCTCTGAGGCTTGGTTAGATCTTGCATAAATTTCACGGGCAGTTGTACATGTAGTTGGTGGAATATGCATGACTTTGATGTTGTTCTTTGTGGCGTTTCTCTGAGATTTGTGTAGCCTGTG